>OX336423.1:10742665-11455165 GCA_946903255.1 Schistosoma spindalis | reverse complement strand
ACATTATTAAACAACATGGAATTCGGCACGAATGTTTAATCAGTCACACTTTTTAAAAATCACCCGTAGAGAAATTGAAGAAGAAATATACAGAGTTTAGATGAAGAGTGTAAAATCGAAGATTGAAAAATGTATGAAAATAATACCAAATATTTCAAAATAAAATGAAAATAGAAAAATAAGGAATCCAAGTTAATACAGCCATACATCAAAATTATTTCATGAAACTAAACTAAGAAACCATACAGGCAACAAATTGAAGTAAAAGAAAATAAAATAGGATGCTAGTGTACGCATATTTATTTATCACAACTGAAATTGATATACTACCCAGAAGTCATGAAGTTTGCTTCAGTTCTCTTGTAAAATCTTATCAGAGTTTCCAAACAGACAATAGAATGATGTGTCAAACCCAGTAAACCAAAATGGAAGATTATCTGCAAAGATGGTGCTGAAAAGCGAAAAGAAAACTGAAAGCAACCAATATAACAACAGGAATAAAGAAACAACGAAGCTTGTGCAAATGATGTATTTGATGTATGAGTTTCACATTTTACTGAACCAATGTGTAGTTGTGCATTAAACAATAAATTGGTCTTCCCTATCGAAGTCTTCGTTCAATACAGTACTATTATCCTGAAATTATATAATATACATCATACACCTCAACCCTTGAGGTATCTACTGTATCTACGAAGTTTATATACAATAACAGCAGAGCAGTCCCCAAAATATATATCTTAACTTAGTTACAACAAAATACAATAAACCATATGACAGTTAATCGCTATGTCGAAATTACAGTGGCAAACCCGATCGAAACAAAAACGAATAACACCAATCACTATATGGAAACTGTTACAATGAAAGAAATGTTTAACGAATATATTGAATTGAAAGGTGAACGTTAAAAAATGTCAAAGAAATGCAGTCACGACAATAAACAAATTGAGTGTCACCAGTTCATGTACATACTCAAAACTATTATGCGACAACAAACAGAAGTTATACCAGATGTTCAAATGTTATTAGAATTACAATTGGTTACTGAATATCAACAAGTAGTATAGAATAATACATAAAAAGGGAGTTGAGTAGAAAGAGAAGAAAACGTGAACAAACATAACACCTCATGAATTACGATTCATAACAGTTTATTCAGTATTGGTTATTTCGCAGAATAGTTTTTTACATAAGATCAAGAACATGGTTTATATATAAATAAAGGACTACAGATTTGTTTATTAATATATACATCATTCTCGGATTTTAACATTCATAAGTTTGTAGCCTAATTTACTTTTGTTTATACAACAATAAATTAAACTTATTTATGTATAATTATGCATAAAAAACATTTTTATTACTTACCACATGTTCTATACCAGAATATTCACCTTCAGTATTTTCTCTAACTGTAACTAAATCAACATTTTTATAAGGAGTTTCATAGCCTTCAATAGATTTACATGGTCGAACATTAGCATAAAGATTGAACTCTCTGTAGATAAATTAAGGTAATGTGAACAGAGAAAGCTAGTATAATAAATTACTGTACATTTGTGAAGAAGCGAACAGAAATTTAAACTATCTAAAAAATTTATAGGTGTCAATGCTACGATTGGACTTCATAGTTTCAAATAAATTGAGCATTGAGTAGAAAGTTAGTAATAAATATATTTCTTGTTATATGTCAATCAATAGAAAAATTGTATTCCTAACGTTTAGCGACTTATTGTAAACCACTTCTTCAGAGTGAATAAACAACCCTAAGGTTTATTTTACACCCTAAACCGAAAACCATATCACGCTTCTATGGACTACCAAATATTCAAAAGCCTGACATTCCTTGAAAACCCAATAGCAGACTCCACAAATACTGTATATGCTTTATATACATATTTTAGCGGCATACTAAAGCCACTTGAACACAATTTAATCAATGTCGTATAGGATTCATACGAATTCAAATCAAGGTCAGTTAGCCAGTTACAACATAGGACCAGGCATATATATAAATCGGTCCAAGTTGCCACACCTCATTAGCATAGCAAGACTAACACCGGATTCATAGAAACAGTTAATTCAATGATGTAATATATAGAACAAAGATTTTATGTAAGGATATAGTACAGAAAGAAAGAATTAGTTGGTAGAAAGAAAGGGAAAATAGAGTGTGTATACACCTACTCCATTGTGATCGATTCTGAGCCATGTCACCCAGTCTTCAACGATTAGTTACGATAGTCATGCGGACCCCAGCAAGTAGTTTGCATCTACCAACACGGCTCAGACTAGAAGTTAGTGTCTTCAAGCACTGTTACCACGTTTTGGTCTGGCCACCCCTAACTCTTCAAACCATTCCCAACACTAGTCAGCATCGTGAGTCGTGGCGATCGGTGTTCAGGCATACGTAACACGCCCAACTATCTCAGTCAATGAAGATTCACAACTTCATCAACTGATTTTTCATCATCATTCTCTAATGCTCCTTCGTCTAACTTCACTATTACTTACCCGGTGGTCCCAGCAGATGCCAACAATATTTCTAAGACATCTGTGATTGCATACTAGTACCTTACGAGTATCGTCTGCTCTTAATGGCCACGTTTCGCAGCCGTAAAGCACAGTACACTCGATAGACGGATATCTAGCCTTCACCATAGGTAACGTAAGTTGGCAAAAGCCAAAAGAGCTTCTCGGAGAGATCAACTAATAGAGAGTAGATTTGGTAGATACTCAGGGCAAGGAAGTATAGCATAGATTAACATCCAGTGACCAATTAATGTGAATACCGCCTTGTTCAGTTGAACTAGATATTCTCGATTTGACATTATGACTTCAACGATTTCCTTAACTTTAAATGATAGACTGCAATCATTTCGAAACAATTAGCAATAAAATAGTGCCTAACATAGGGAATATCAAAAGCATCATTTTAATCATGGTTAAAGCATCTGAATTCCAACAACAAGGATACAGGCTCGAACCCAACCCTAGTTTACTTTGTTTCGACAAGCCGGTAACTGACGAAAACAACAAAATTATCCCCAATCCTAAAAATCCCTGAAAGGTGGTAACCGAACGCATATATTTTATCACACCGATCGGTGAAACATTTTTGCATAACTCTTTACCTTTCGCAGTATTTGAGTGTTATCGATTCATTTTTCTTTTAAGTAAATTTTAAGGCCGAAATTCATGGATTTGTATAACGGTTCTTAAGCACTTTGGATCGAGTCTTAAAAGTTGATTGATTTTACTTGTAAGACAGCAGAGTAAAGTACAAAATATCAAATGACGAGACTACATGAGTAAATAGAAAGAAAATTAACATTAAACGTCAGATAAGATCACCAATCATACAACTTAAGCAGAGTTAAAAAACTGGTCTAAAATACAACTTTAAGTCAAACAACGAGTACAGGAACTAAGAAAAACTATTTATAGATTACTCATATACATTGTTTTGTGTTTAAATCGCACATCTTCAAACCTACAGATATTCTGAAACGCATTTCACTCCAGACGTGTTGACAGTTTTAAAAACTGCATATTTTAAACAAATTTCAGGAAATCCGAAACATAATAAATAAGCATGGCAGGTAGTTTGGCAACTAACCCAGTTGGTTTGGTCCCAGATCTGAGCCTTGCTCTAAATATTCAGGATCTGAGTATCTAAGTGTTATATCCAAACGAAGGACAAATGAATGGTAACTACTAGAAACTATGTATGGGCTATTATTACGTATATTCATATTAGATAACTATTATATGAATATCCATATTCCTTTTAACATAAACTTTCGTTTGACTCATTGGATGCTGTTATACGATTTACTATTCTTAATTTATTCTCAATCTGCTAGTTACAGAATCCTTCACTTACATCCACTTTTGGCTTGATTTTGTATAAATATTACTTTTCATTTTATGGTGTGATGCGGTCTGGTCTGCTTGTATATATACTGCGCATTTCCGAAAAATACGATTCTTACAGTGGAGGCTGATATTTGTATTCTGGACTAAACAGGCTAGGTTAGGCGAGAATTTACTATACACAGGATCAATAAGGACTCAGGGATGATAGTGATGCTTGACGCAATGTTGGTTTATTACACGGACAGGGTCATAGAAGTCGGTATTCTGATTGGCGATTTTGTCACGTGATATTTGACGGGCCATAGGACATAGTACTAAGCATTATCGCTGACTAATGCAAAAGGCATGAGTTATATATATATATATATATATATATATATATATATATATATATATTGCGTTACATGCCTCAGTTATTTTTGAAGGACTGGAGTTGCTCTGCGAGAAGTAATTCTACATGTTGAATATGAAAACTCATTTCGCCCATTTTCATCCATAGAAAATATGTGCTTTTCATACATAAGTGCTCGAGTAATTCTGAGGTCGATGAGTATAAATGCACCGTATTACTACATAAAACTGAATAAGCAGTCCGAAATTCAGCTAGAAAAGTATCGACGTATAATTTATTGTGTGGTGTGACAAAGTCAATTGAATGCGATGATTAGGAGGGACTTGTATTGACTATGTACATATCAGTAACAAAAAATATAGTTGCCACTCTCAAAATTCTATACTTCAATAAGTCATAGAATCACAAAAATTCATACTTGCTTTGACCGCGAATTATTGAATGAAAATAGCACTCGCCATATATATTAAAACTTAAAATTACGAAGGAAAAGTGATCATATGATTTGTGTTGATTGGTTCAGCAGAAGACTAAACTGTTCAATAAAGTTTTCTCGACCCCGTAGTAGCATGAATAGAAATGTGGAGCTGAGAAATTCCTACTTCACCAATCAACGACTTGAAATATTGCTTCTGATTTGACTGCTTATTATTATTACCAATGACGATCTTCGTTTTAACCACAATTCTCAGATGTATTCCGAAGAAATCACTCTTACTTAAGAAGAATGTGGTTTCATGACAAGAATTATATATGTATTGCTTTATTCGGTATTTTAATTGAAATAAAAAATCTTTGGTCTCTTAACTATCACATCATAAGTGGTTGTAAACATTCAAACTACACTCCTAAACACACTACTATTAACTAACTGGAAGACTAAGAAATCTTAGCCATCGTAATTTAATCGGTAGAATGTGATAACTTATTGGTTACTACTCAGCGATCGATCAGGGCAAATTTCCCAATCCTATAAGCTAGTAGCGGGCTGATTAGCTAATATTCCAGACGTTTTACGGTTGGAAAGGAAGCATCAGATATACGTCTCTAACCAGTACCAACTAGAAAAGAACCTAGGTCTCGGGGATCTTAACAATGGCCTTCCACCACTTAACAGCCATCACTAAGTTCTGATATTACCAGTTGGCTGAAAGAAATACACGTAACAAATCAAAAAGCCGATTTTGGTGCATTAGAGAAATAGAACTCACTTTCGTAATGCTAAATTTAAAGATTGATGACCCTTCCCAATCGGAGTAGCTAATGGACCTTTCAACCCAATTCCATGCTTGCGTATAATATCTAGTGAAGACTGTGGCATACGAAAGCGACCGTCTTCCGTAGGTCGAGGTGTTACATCCACTGAGTCCCATTTTATAGGAACCTAGTATTTTTAAAAAGAGAAACTGTTACCAATTATGAAATGCCAAGCGATGATACCAAATTATTTTTCTTGCAACGGATTGAACCCAATAAGACCTTCGTAGTAAAAGCAAATACGTCAAACAGATGTGTCACCATGATAATTAGGATTTTCTACGTGTTAAAAACTCCAGGATTAAATTCAAACAAATTATTTTCGACTCTACAGAAGAGCTTCGGTTTGGTCACCAGAGCAGTATCCCATCTCTGACACAAATCGGATGATCTATGTAGCGCATATCTATTTCGTTTTTCCTTGAGCCAATGTTCATGTATTTGGACACATAAATAAGTAAATAAACCACAGAGGAGTGTAATAAGTAGATTTAATGTTCCAGACAAGTAAGTCATAAAAAGTATTCTTATTCATTAATGCACCACACCTTTTTGATATTACGAGAATCCAGAACACAATCGTTAAAATAAGTTATATGTTATCTACACACGCTGAAATTACTAATCCGTTAAACATGGATAACTAAAATCGAATAATCTAATCTTCTCGGTGGTTTTGCTACTTATAGTAATCACGATGCATTAAAACTATAGTGACTTCGATACTTTGATTAGGTCCGATGGTTATTGGAATTACGTGCTAGTATAATTTTAGTGAGCAATAATAGTAATGATATACATTTTTACAGATGGAAATCCGTAAAAAGGCCAGCGAGTGTGAACTGGTGAGACACCTAATTTCCATGAATGTTTATGTAGTAATCAAAAATGAGTGTTAAACTAAGACGTACCCGAGCTAACAACTTTGGGGAGGTTTTGGGGAACGTTTGGGGTATTTTGGGGAAACTCTCGAAGTCAAATGATCCCGACCAATGTTAAAGGGGAATTTTGGGGAAATATTGGGGAATTTACCCAGGTCTGGGAAAATTTTGGGGTTTTTGTGCCATTTCCCAAAGTTAACTATAGCGGCTTCCCTAAAATGTGACAGATGTTCCCCAAAATTGGGAGCTTGGGGTAGTAATTTGATGCGGAAAAGTGACTCCTAACACCTAAGTGTTCGATCGATTTTCGAAAAAAATCCGGAGGTTCGGATCGAAAATTGATTAATGAAATAACTAATTTATCTTTAGTTCAACTGTCAAGGTAAAGATGGAAAATTATTCATAAAACGACGTTTTATTAATATAACGTACATCAGCAAATTTGAAAATTTCCTGTACAGCTGCTGATATTTCTGGACCTATACCATCACCAGGTATAAGTGCAACTGTTTTTATAGTGGTTGAAGATGACTTCCTGAATAAGATAAACAACCGTGAGCGATTAACAAGCAAACCTATTTACAACTCCGAAAATGCGCGATACGGAGCCCAAGAGTCGCATTTTCCGCGTGATACACTTGATGGATTGGAGTATTTAAACACAAATTGTCTCGACATTTTCTCGAGAGAAATCAAATTAAGCATGTTTTCATATTGCATGTTTTTCTTTATGTGCTAATAATGTAAAAAAATGAGATGAGTTTAAGTTTCAAATTTATATTTTATTCCCGAATTCCTTGAATAAATATTCTCAATGAACGATGACTAAAAAGTAATTGTAAAAGACATAGGATAACCACTTGAGTTAGGTGGAGTGTGCAAGTTGTTTGATTTACATTCATAAATTACTCAATAACATCATGCCAAACTATCCTCTTTAACCCGAACTTGAGAGTGACAGAAAGTTTGACGCCCTTGGGAAGCATAATCGATAAACAAGGAGGATCTGATGCCGACGTAAAGACCATGATTGGAAAGGCAGGGACGAAATCCTTATAACTGAAGAATATTTAGAATGCAAAACAACTGTCTACTAATATCAAAGTCACAATTTTCTATACGAACGTCAACACAGCTTTACTGTACAAAGGAGAACTACCTTAACCATCTTCAAAGATGTATTGGTATTTATAAACGATTGTTTACGTAAGATACTGCATAATCGTTGATGAGATACCATCAGCATCAGCCTAATGTGGGAGAGGACAAAACAGCTTCCAGTTGAAGAGGAAATTAGAAAAGGACGTTGACAGTGGTTAAGACACATATTAAAGAAATCATCCAACTGAATCACGTGGCAAGTACTGATTTGAAATTCTGCATGAAAACGAAAAAGGAGAAGGCTGAAGAACAGACTACGTCCGGAATTAGACATGAAAAGGATGAATAGGAACTATAAAGAACCAGAAAGGATTGTCTGTAACAGAGTTGGATGGAGAGTGCTGATAAGCGATATATGCTCCTTGACGAGGGATAACAGGAGTAAGTTCACTTCAAGTAAGCAAATTAAAACGTCATCTACCGTTATTCGCGATAGTTATGACAAATTACTAAATTCCTAAGGTTGAAATCCAAAAACTTAGTTTCCTAATACAACACATTTTTATTGTGAGTGATCTTATGCATTATCGTGTATACGGAGGGTATTTGACTGGAAAACAATGTGAATTAAATCTTTGTTAATGAATAAGTAACAAACGTCTATTAAGTTTTATTACCTTTTTAATATATGTGGCTTATACGGTTCCAATGTTTCTTTAAATTGTACTACATCAAAAGATGTTTCGTACAAATTAGGTACTGGAAACATCTTTTTGGTACATCTTCGAGATAAAAAAATATAGTAAGGCTAGGATTAATAGTTAAAGTACATTGCTAAGTTTGTCATATTTATTTTGCTCTGATTCAAAACCCGACACTTTTCTCTTTAAAGGCTTGTAAGAACACGAAAATAACACTGGAACCAAGCCAAACCATCCTTCAAGGTGAAACAGTTCTGTATTGCAGTTGGAAGTCAAAGATTTTGCTCAACACCTTCCAGACCAACGGTGACTTACGTAAATGGGTCAATCAACGCTATAGAACTGGTACCTGTGGTAATCGGTCGATTTGCATATTTCATCCACCCATTCTCTTTGCATTCAAAATAAGCATTCACTTGTTCCGCACAAATATAAATGGAGCTGTATTGCCTGAGTACCATGATAGGGTGATACAGTCTAGGTATCTGTCATATAATGTGACTTCAACGCAAGATGGATGGTATTACAACCTCCGGTCAACTATAGTTTTCTACACGTTCACAAGTCGATCCAACAAATATGGTTACCTTTACGAAATATTTGAGCCGGACTTCGCCAGTGTCTCTAAAGCATAATCTAGGCACAATAGTGTGGGGGAATAAGTTTTGCAGGGTTTAGCATCAGAAACCTAAATTGAAAATCCAGTACGTATGCAACTTCTTAGCTCGAGAAAAATCTGTTGAGGTGTAAGCATAATTTGTCACATAGTTTGAGGGACGAAAGTCTCACAAACTTCAAAATGAAACTTCTACCGTTCGCCCGGTGGCCTATCATAATTCATTGACAACTCGAACTCTTTCGTGTAGCAGCCCAAAACTTTTGAATGAATAAATTCTTGTAACACCTGAACTAGAAATAAAAACACATATGAAACTGCAACCTCGTATGAAAACCCAAGCTATTCGACAATGGCTTTGCAAGTAAACTTGTAGTGGAATTGGGCTTTAACCACACAATCCTCAAAGCTGAACACGAGACAACTGGGAAAATAGATATTCAATATTTAACGCGAAGAAAAACCTAACGATGGATAAGACGCGAACAATGGATTGAACAAATTGGAGTTGACCGGATGGAATGGCTCGGCCATGCAGGCGTGGTCCCTACTAAATGTTACCTTATATCTTTTATTCATATTAAATATATTGTTTCATCTCTAGCCTAAGCTTGTTCTCCATCATCTTGGTAATCGTTACAATGCAGTGAGTTGGTATAGACGACAATGTGACTTCCATGTAAGATCTTATAGATTAGGCAGTAATATCATAACAAATGTACAATTTTAGGATTAGGTCTATTATTAGAGTAGTGCTAATATAATAGTAGACCATAATTTTACAAACTCATCATCCATTATTTCGATTATTTATGAGTGACCTTTCGAAGTCCCAAGTTAAGGAAAACAAGGAATATCATCCACGTTGTCTGATTCTCTCCTAATATCACCATCATTTGCAAAAAAATCCAGTAGGCGACGAAAAAAATATATTCATGAACAACAATGTCTTACCACTCGAAGCCGACGAGACTCTAATAAAGTGCAATTTATTTGCTCTGAAAATCTTATGGTCACAAAGTCATTAATCAGACTGTGAAAAGTGAAAATCTGCACGCTTTAGGATACCATTTAGAAAAGACAACTAGCATTTCTCATAGAGTAGCACAAAGGTTCTTCTATGAGGCGAAATTTAGGATGGTAGAAGCACTCAGAAAGTACAAAGCGGATTAGCCGATTCTATTTAGAGGTGGGATTCTCTATGCACTGCTTTGAAATGAAGAGAAAACTTCGAGTATTCTGATCTCCCCCCTTAATATAAAAACTGACTGCAGAAAGCTGAGTTTGAGAAAGGTTCTTCCATTCCATGAAGTTCTGAATTCTCACCGTTACAAATATATACGGCAACTCACCAATAAAACCTATAATTTTTCAAAACTTTTACATCATCTTTCATTTTCGCATCAAAACACAACTAAAAATAATTGGCCACATAAGCAAGGTATACCAGCAATCCTAAACAGTAATGGCACTGGACATGCACATCTATCAGTAACCGTGATACTTTACAGAGTAAGTTTAACTTCAATGAACTCTAGCTAAATTATCTGTGAAGCTGATTACATCCACACAAAAAATACTGGTCACTGAACGCTGATGACTAATGAGGGTTGACCAATCAGTGAAATGGTTTCTGCATATGTGGGAGCATAGTCTTAATCTATGTACATGAACTATCGATAGTCTGTTCTGCTTATTGAGTAATTTCACTGATAGTATTCTATCTATATGCCACGGACATTAAAGAAGAGTAGTATACCGACTAAAATGCTGAGGTAGGTCAGGTTAAATGGTCGCAATATAGTATGACTTCGATGTGAAAATGCCAAAGTTAATCAGTCACTTCACTCCTGTTAAACTTGGATGGATAGAAGATAGGAATTGAACAATATGTGTAAACGCTTCATAACAATCATTTTCTGAACATACACAATCGATCAAATCGTAATCCAACTATTTTAAACTTCATTTTGTTATCTATTACCGTTCGTTAATAAAAGTATCAACAATATAATAATTGAATTATTATTGAAAACACTTATTTTTCTGCTCACAAATCCATCCCCCACCCACCCAAAAAAAGGAATTAGACAAAAAGAAGAAATGCATTCCTGATTTATAAATAGTATTAAACAA
This sequence comes from Schistosoma spindalis, assembly GCA_946903255.1. Lineage (NCBI taxonomy): Eukaryota > Metazoa > Platyhelminthes > Trematoda > Strigeidida > Schistosomatidae > Schistosoma > Schistosoma spindalis. The sequence continues at coordinate 11,444,239 of OX336423.1, read as the reverse complement.
AAGTAACTCTTTGAATGAAAAAAGAAGTAGGCAATTATCCTTTACTCATATTTGTTCATTTAATCATTAATCTGGATTGGATACATATATTGATTGTTTGTATATGCATGCTCAGGTTTTCAATAAGCAATGGCAATCAATTTAATTGTTTATCTTCTGAATTTATATATATAAATATATATATATATATATATATATATATATATATATATATATATATATATATATATATATATATACGAGCTATCCAGTACAAACTATTGATTTTGTCAAATCTCTCTCTCTCTCTCTAAATGTATAAAAACTTTTATACACGCGGCGAATAATATTACAGTTCATTAGTACATAAATAATAGTTAAATTATAGAAAATAGGCGCTGAGATATTACAATCTGCTTATCCGTACTTATATAAGTATGTATGTGGGTATGTATGTATGTATATATGTATTCATGTAGGTATGTAGGTATGTATATGTATGTAAATGTGAACCTCTTGAAAATTGTTTGAATGCACTTAAAGAGAAAGAATTAAGCATATCATCAAAAATACTGTATTGGTAACTTCGTACTATATACTATTGCTGTCTCTCTCTCCCTCTCTCTATCTCTTTCCCTGCGGATTATTGTGAATAGTAAATAAATAATTTTCTTCCTGATTTATGTCCTTTTAATCTTTCATTTTTACTGATAAAAGAAAAGTATATATATATATATCAATATATCAATGATATCTTTATATATATGTTAATAAAATAATTATTATTCTCCATTCTGTTGTGCTAAAGATACAGTATTATCATTCTCTGTGGGAGCACGATATTCAGATTTAGCCCGAACAAACTCTCTGGCTACATCATCTGTATTAACACGTTGTGAAAGTACACGTAAAACAGTCCATCCTGTTTCTGTAAAATGTAAACGTCGTCCTAATGGAAGTCGAATTGGAGTTGCACCAAGATTTAATGCTCTAGATAAAGATAATACTGTAACACCGACAAGACGATCAGTTCGTCCAAAACAATAATCTTTTACAGATAAATGTAATTCATACCATTCAGGATCACTTTGATTGGATAAGAAACTGTCAACAATGCAAAAATATCAAATACAAAATATATTAAGTGTAATATTTTTACCTTGGGTGGATGAATTTAGTTATGTTGCATTCTTTAACGTAGAAAATTTAATCATGAAGTTTTCAGTGGTATTCTGGATAATATTTTTTATGCCCACTTCAAAGTCATCAAAACAAGCTGGCACAACGCTTTCGAAAAAACTGAAAAGCCCACTTCTACACAAAGTAGGCACAAAAGATATTGTCTAGAGTGACACTGATAACTCTACAATTAAATTATCTAGTTCGAAGAACACAACGCAACCAAAAATAGGAACATCTATTAAGATATAAGAATATATACATTAAAAAGGAAATCAACTGGTACTACAAACATTCTATCAGTTAAGTCATAAATGGAGGTAAATACTTGGACAATATGAACCGACTGACATTGAGAAATGCAAACTTCATGGATGTAGTGGGCTAACTGGTTGTAATCTATACCCGAAAACGTTGGATGACAATAACTCTTATAATATTAACTACTCAACTTTATGTTCTTATAAAATTCTTTTATTTTATACCTGGAATATCTTAAATCATCTCAATAATTAATATTATAATGTTTTAAGTTCTACTTTTTATGTAAATAACACATTGAAGAAACCTGTTTTCTTGGTGTGGGTCATATGTTTCAGAGAGTACTGTGAAGACTACCAAAGTAAAGAACCTCATTTACAGTAATTTTCTGATATACTATATGTCTTTGCTCCACCTTACTAATAGGTTTATCTTTACTGACTTCGTTAAATTATCTCAATTTTATTTCAAATTTTTAAGTAGTCAAGTGTCGATATATACACACAAGAAATGATATATATATATATCGTTTAACTGTAATGATTTTAGGATGAAATATTGAATCTAGTTAAGTATAAAAACAGTTGATACTTACAATACAAATGTTTCGTGATAAATAGGCATTGTAGTAACTGATTTCGATTTCGTAGCAGCTTTACGTTTACGATCAGATAATAAAGGTCCAAAAATGTAAACTTCTACAAATGGTCTAAACATTCCAGTCGCAAGAGACCAATTCAAATCTGAAGCTGTATGAACTAAAAAATATATATATTTGTAAGTATATAAGTATTGATAGTCATTGAATTATAACTGGATGCACAAATTACTTTAATTATATAACTATGTATTTAAGCGTATAACTGTTGAACGTCTAATACTTGTACACGTATTTAATCTGGTCATTCAGAGATTTTTATCCCATTCACATTCAAGTTTTGTTAAATGGTTGCATGTGATACTGTGTGACTTTGATAAAGCTTTTTTCTCTGAGCTGGATCGTTTAGTCGTGGAGCTTTTATCGTTCTTCTGAAATCTTCTATCTGAAGTTTGTGCTGATGATGTCGTTCGTAGAACAAAACTCTATCAAAATCACCTACATAAGCTACAAATCTCTTCCACCATCCTAATACTGTGTGACTCAATGATTAACAAAACCTTCTGTTGATTGTCTCTTTATTATTTGAAGAACTAACACTGTGCCGCATGCCAACCTATTTTAAGATCTTAACTACGTCTTCTTGACGAGTGTTAAATAGAATAAACAAAATAACCATTCCAATATTCTATATTTTCTAATTGTTATCCGGTTTATTCCTTCCAAAAAATCAACAGTTTTTAAGAAGACCTTATAAGGACAGATATTCAATGAAACAATTACAAATTTTTCATTTAAGGCTAATTAATTTTTTGTTATTAATATAGATTTAAATACACTGACTGATCACTGAGTAATGACCATGTTTTGTTGGTGTAGTCTTTAGTTATGACAATTCTATCTATCAATTTACAGTGTGTCGATTAATCTAAGTGACTTGGTATCATTGTCGAAATGCAACATTTGTAGCACCTCAGACAGTGCAACTGACCAGTGTTCCAATTCAGCAGGAAGCATTAGTTCCCTTAAGATTACAAGCATGCCTTGCTGATGAGTGCCAGATTCTATGAAACCTCGATCCTGGCTCGGTGAACATTTAACCGTCAGATTGTCTATACATATCACAAACTGAATCAAGTTGTAATTGTACAATCCGGTCTTGAGACCCAAAAGTTGTTACTTATATCCGAGGTGAATTTGTGAGCACCTCACAATTGAAAAAATCACATACTAGAACGTAATAACAATCAGGTTGTCCCTAGTTTTCGACAGAACTCTAATTGAGGTCAAATTTTGTTGTGTATAACTTACAAAGTTATAATTGTATTGTTCATAGCTATCGAATACTATTCATGATCCAAAAGTGTAGGTAAACAGCCAATAATAATAAATCTAGTCAAATCATAAAGTTCACATTATTACTCATTTAACTAGGATATCATCAAGGAAAGTTCATAAATGCATACATCATGTGACATGCATTGAGCATTTCAAAGAACTCCAAATTATAATTACAAGTAGATCATAAGTAAAAGAACCTTTCACTTTTGTGATGATCAATACATTAAGTCTTATTTTATTTCTATTCTGATACTCAGTGAATTTCAAAAAAAAAATCATAACAGATTAACACTTAACTCTTCTACTTTCTATCACATGGATAATGCTGAGTTGTTCAATAGGATCCTATGGCGCAGTCATGAATACGCACTGCCTACTGAATATTTCCATAATAGAACGAGACAGTACTTTCAGGTCCTCAATCGTTATCTAACTTAAACCGATTCATGATCTCAATAAATTTCGAAAATCTCTACAACCTTCATACACATGTATATATGTTAATAGATGTTTGAAGAAAATTGCTCCTGGTGATACGTTTTACATCGTTATCGCTGAACTGATCTGAATTTTTGTAAGTAAAATGTGAATAAAATCATCAATATCTCGAATGTTATAGTTAATAATGTGAATCAAACTGGGTTAATCCGACAATTATGTGCGTTTCGTTTGTCAATGTGTTATGTGCTAGTAAGCTATAATTACTTAGTTATTAAAGATAGATGTATTCAGTCATCTTGACAAAAGGAAATATTTTATATTGAACTTTTATTCAAGACCTCTACTGAGTAACTCCTTATACTTTATGTTAACAAACTATTATCGAGTCTAATCACTTGTTGATCAGATACAGTGTATACTTTTATCATGTGACATACTTTTGTGATCTATCTAATATATCAAATCTATTATCCATATATAATATCAGTATATTTATACTAAACCTATACCTAAACCAGTCGTACTATCCTGTGGCAAACAGCAAATCTTTTAATGCTTACGTTCTATTCAATGTGTTATTGCATTACCGACATTTTATAAAAAATATTTAAATTAAAAACCTTAAGAAGAATAAACATTTTAAAAGATATCATCACTTTTGCGTGCCTATCTCCAATTAATAAAATATATATGTATATTATGTGTATTAAAATTTCTTAAGAGTATCAGAGAGCATTCTTCTTACTGTCGGCATTTCGAAGAATACAATAAACCAACTATATAAATTTATGGTTGGCTATAATATTACTATTTTTTTTAAATTTCTCTAGTATCTTACTGCTAGTCTGTGTATATACTCAGTTATATATTGATCCATTTCTCTATTTGAACACAGAATATACAATTAATTACTTGGAATATGATAAATTAAGAGCATTAGTGTCCCATAGCAATGATACGTTTAGATTTTTTACAGTAAACTCTAACCTCGCCTGGATACCTCCTGGGGTTTGCTGGAAGTTTAAAAACGAGATAAGTCAAAAAATCAGGTTGTATGCTTAACAACGAATGAATTTCACTGCAGATTTTTTAACAGCAAATTTTGTGATAGATGATATTTTGTGATGGAATTTCTTTGAAAAGATCTCCCGTCATATATTCTTATAAAGTTGAATAAACTTAGATCGTATATTCTACCTAACACTATCCGAATAACGAATATATTTACAGATACCGACCAGAGTTAGGATAGTAAATGATATTAGAAATCATTTGCTAATATGACTAGGAATAGAGTTGAGAAGAAACTTGCGTCACCATTATATCCAAAACAACTGTTTACAGTCAAATAAATATCATATTATCCAAATTGATATACTAATAAATTTTTCTGCTTTAATTTAATTGGCACAGAAAAACGAAGACTGATACTACGTCCAATGCATCAGCAACTATATGATACTTATGTTGATATAAGTAGTATGTGGCACCAATGAGAAGTGGAATGCATGCCAACAGAAGATTGGAAAGATCAAATTGAAGAGAACAGAAATATGTACTGTGAGCAATTGTAATAGGAAAAAGAACAAATGGACGATGAAGTTCTTAAGAGACAACTGATGGAAGATGTGCAAATGAAGTATTTAATGTATGTTATTCATATCATAGTATGATACTCTGTAAGTTGGTTTCCCTCTACCCTGATCCTTCGTTCATTACATTACCACTCATCGAGAGAGTGAGAAATACAGTGATAATTGACTTGACTTACTTTTCACATTTACTTTATATTCACCGGTACCAGGGTGCTTGAAAATTTCTACTTGAAGTGTTAAGTAGCCGACTGGTTCCTCATTGGCCAGATAATCTGTAGTGAATAATAATAATTTAGAAAATACAACAAAAAAAGGGAATCAAAATCGTTTCTATTTCTTTACTATATATTTTTTTTAAATGTAATAATAAATTTAACTCATTAGGATGTGTGGTTTATGAAGCTTGTTCAACCTGAAAATAGTTTATACAAAAGGTTGGATAAGTCAAAAGTATCTAATATACCCTCATGTTGAGACTCTTCCATGACCTGTCAGCACTTGAGACGTACTTGTTACCTATAAACTACTAATTTGCAACTTAAGTAATTTACAGTTTACAACCTATGTTAATCTATGAAGCTGAGCAACCATTATCCAATGCTATCTTTGGGTGTTCTCCTCACCTACAACATGGCTCAATTCCATTTGTCGTCGATTTTCATTAAAAAATTCAAGGAGCTCTTACAAGTACAGTTCAGAAGAAGTGGGTGCCAATCCAGTTTAACAGATATTTTAGTCACTGGTTTGAAATCTAAAGAAATGTCCGAACCAGAAAATCCAATGCTTTTAAAAGTAGACTTATTTCTCTTGCTCAGTTGACAACATGACTATGTGATTGAAAAAACACTACTCAGTTATGAGAAAGTTGATCAAGAAACATTTTAAATGGGTTAACAACTGAATCCATTTTTTAATTACTGAAATTGTATATAATAATCATTTTGATGTTAGGAACTTAGAGTTCGTAAGCAACAAACCCTGGAAGTGGTTATCGTATTAATTGGTATTCATCAACTAAATGTAAGTGAGATCTCCAAGAAATGTGAAGACTTGATGAGTCTCAATAATCATCTTAGTATGAATTAGACAGTTGGTCATTCAATTCAATTTGGTAGATATTCACTGAAATTATATAAGTGTTAATTTCAAGCTCTGAAATAAAGTAAACAATTAATGTAGTCATAGTTCATTGAACAATTCAGTTTAAAATAATCATTCATTCATCATAAGTAGAAATATTTATGTCTGTATGAATCAAGTAATTACCTTGTGAAGTTTGTGTAGCTATGAAATCTCGAAGTAATTCATCTGTAGCCTGAGAATATAGAGCTAATACTTGTCGTAAACTATGCAGTTCTGGACTTCTATCAAGAAATGAACGTTTCACACCACGTCCACCAGCATGAAAATATACACGAATTGTATTCAAGCAAATACCAAGTAATTCACATTGATATGGTGTAAGCCCTTTTTCAGCTTCACGTGTTGTTTCCTACAATACAATATAAATTTAAGTTAAATATCAACTGCTTTCACCTATTCAAAATTGATGAGAGCTGAATTATCTAAAATCTATAAGTCATTGTAGATCATGTCTGGAGGCTAAGCCTCCGCGCACGAGACCGAAAAACCAGGGTCCGATTGCTACATAGGGGATAGTGAATGCTCAGTGTTGAGGAGTTTAATACTAAAATGAAGCGGGAGTCCAGTGATTCCAGATTGTCAAAAGTGGTCTTACATTGGTCGGTTCATGATTTCAATTATAACAAACAAAATCCTTCAATATCACCCCCACCCAAACACACGTTTATTCATGTGAATTTTGTAGTTACGCTAAACACGAAAATATAGGAATTGAATGTCTGTGTATATACATCTGAAAACTGTGTTATACACATCGATATATATAGTCATACGGGATCGTGGATGCGCACTGTCCCACAATAGGACGAAACGACCGGCCAGTGCTTCCAGGTTTTTCATGGTGGTCTAGCTTTAATTGACTCATGATCTCAACTATTGAAATTACTATAATATTCACAAAATCCCTTCTGATATTAATCAACATATGTTCACTGGTGACTGGATTCAACAGGTACTCCCTGAAGTTCTAGTGAGAAGCAGCGATCAGTGGAGTTCAAACAGGTCTGTTGTGAAATAGCAACTCACTGAAGACAATGGTGGATGTGTTGCTCAATTTGGTGGATTAGTTGAAGTTAGACATTAACACCGCTGAATGCCAGCCAGCTCAGTGGTCTAATGGTTAAGCGCTCGCGCTCGAGACTGATAGGTCCTAGGTTGGAATCTCGCGAGACGGGATCGTGGATGCACACTGCTGAGAAGACCCATACTGGAACGAAACGGCCGTCCAGTGAGTCCAGGTTTTTCATGGTGGTCTAGCTTTGATTGACTCATAATCTCAACTAATGAAATTACTACAATATACATAAAACCCCTTCTGACATAATATTCTTGTTAAAAATAGCGCATTCAAAATTCAGTAAAATTAAGCTGGAGACACAGAAATGAAGCTAGGAAAAAATTTTAATGTGTAGGAGGAAGTAAAGTTTAAATTATCAATTGCATAAAATGAAACCAAAAAAAAAATACAGACAAACCAAATGGCAATCAAAAAGGACTAAACATAAAACAAGCGTAGAAACATACAGAGAAAATAAAGATAATAATTTTAGTAAAAAACATTCAAATCGGAAAATATGTATATTTACAATATTTATGCCCACACCCTTTTCTTTTAATCTAATGGTTTGTATGTAGGTTTAATTGATGATATCCATATTTTCATATGAGCAACCCAGCTTAGAGTTATAGATACTACCTTATTAAAACACATGAGTAGTTTCAAACATCGAATTACAGTCCCATAGTATATATAAGAAAAGCTATCACATGTATAATATTTATGTCATATGCACACATATTGATGGGATTACAGGCTTGAACTAAGTTATTATTTAGTACTGAAATTAATCAGTCTCGCTTGACATATGTGCGTAATGAGACGATTGACTCGATATTGCCTTTTATCACAAGTTTCGATAGTGATAATCAGTGAAAACCAGGGGACGTGTTTTGACTAACTTGGAATGTGTTGGTTTTAAAATCGAAAGCTAGTGAATTCTAATCCTAGTATGAACATCAATATTAGGATGCAGTTACATTAATTTAATGAGTCCCAAATAGGATGACACATGAGTCCTAAATTCCACTACTAGCTACTATCCAAATTAAATTTTAAATTTGGTCATTTTACAAAAGTGAAGTGTTAGTCAACACATGGTATTGTTCAATATTTACAGTTGAACTCCAATTGATAGAACTTTTGTACTCAATTAGTGAAAACGATAAATCAGGCCAGGCCATTCAGTTATTCATAAACAGTGCCGGACCTAGTACACATGAGATTCAGATTAAGTTCATATGCTCCACAACATACCAGTGTGTAAGAGAGGGAGAGAGAAAGAGGTACAGAAAAAAAAAATCCACTAAATGAGAATCGCTTAGGTCGTAAAACCACTTGCATCGATAGCAGAAGAAAGATCTATCACTACTGAAACGTGAGATATGGAGAGAGATTAAGAGTGAATACATTTGGTTGTGTTTGATTCATATGTGAATTAAGTAGCGAAACAATTGATGACTTAATCTATGCAGTAACTAAGGACAACAAAAACTGGAAAAAAAAAAACAAAATCCACTTCAGATCCACACAACATAACAAAATGTTAAATAATTGTTCTCATGATCTTCAATTGTTTCATTCAGCTAGTGATTTGGACATTGAAAACAAACCAATGAATTTAGACTTGACTTATTAATGAATAATGAATCCTCAAATACTTGTTTGCATTATTTTTCCTGCCTTATTATTTAATCATACCCATTTATAGGCAAACTTATCAGACTCCATTCACATTTAATCACCGATTAACGTTATATTTTCCCTTATATTTATCTTACTGTGTAACAAGTTCATTTGACAACATGACATTAAAATTCCAAAGTGAAATATATTGGAAATGTTATTATTAAGTCTTCCAATCAAACTCTCGATATGATTTCCTATGCACTTCTAGTAACTCCAGACTAAATATAAACAGCAACATGAACACAACAATAAAGGTTCAAAATTTCGAAAGAAGCTTTACTCCACTGTGTGTATTTATATCATTTAAGGTGAACTTAATCGTCTAGAAAGTTCTAGGAGTATACTAAATATATAGAAGAGCATGGTAATTATTCAATCAAAAACATGACATGTGAACTGTCACCCTTCTAGAAGTTTCGAAAACAGTATAAATTAAATAAAATATTTCACTCGACAATCATATTTCTTACAAGGAAATTAACAGGTGAATTATTAGAGTGAATGTATGGATAAAGTTTGAATTAACAGTATTTGGATTGATAGAGATATCAAACAATATGTGAATTGTTGAATAAATTTACATAGAGTTCATTTATTTAACAACAATAAATACAATAAGCAAAGTGATGCATAACCATGCATCTATACAAAAAAGCACATACTGATAATTAATCGTCTTTGTTAGTACCTGTTATATCCCGATAAGCATAATGAATGGTAACTTTTGGGACCCATTTATGAACCAATAATATGCGTATATTTTTATCGTATAATTGTTAATTAAACTATACATATTCATGTCCCTCTTATTATAAGATTTATCTTGACCTATGAACTATTATTCTATGATTTACCATTCTTGAATTATGCCCTGTCTATTAGTCACTACCTCCCACACTCACAGCCACATTCGGCTAAATCTTATACAAATGTTGTTTCCTATTTTATGGTACGATGTGGCCTGTTTGGTTTGTATATAAACCTAGTGTGTTTGAAATAAATGATTCGTATCTCAGAGGCTGAGATTTGTGTTCTGGACTTAACTGACTGTGCTAGGAAGGAAGCAGGATCGATAAAGACTCTAGACTGCTCGCACGGTTTTAGACGTCATTGGTCCGATCGATAATTCACTGCTCTCTAATTGGCGGTATCATTGCGTTATACATTAACAGGGCACAAGTTATAACAGACCTAGTAATTATTAGAATATTAAATGACACATTTAATATTCAAATGAAAGCTGAGCCTTTATAGGCCATTGTGAATAAACTAGATAATCAATTGAATTAAACTATTTATCCTTGATTTCATGAACAAGAAAACTTACTATGAAGATATAGATCAGTAAAAATTAATACTCAGGAAGGTAAGCTTGGAAGTGAATCAGTTTATATATATATATATATATATATATATATATATATATATATATATATATATATATATATATGTATATTTGTAATATCCCAATGAGTACAAAAAATGAGATTTTCTGACGTTTCGTGACTTAGTGTAAGTCACTTCTTCAGAGAATAAATAACCAAATTTAATTATTACAAATATATTATTTATTTATTCTCAAGGTTACTTAAACATCACTCAAATGTCGTCCATAAATTATAGTTTCACCATTTATCCTTATTGTAGTTTTTCAATTAACCTTCATCTTACTGTTACATCATCTTTCAATCATTCAGAAATTACAGTTAATTAACTCTCATCCTGCCTCGACCCTAATTTTTTTAATGGAACCCGCAAGTACGTTATGACAAACTTGTTATTTAATTTTATTTCAGAAAAAATTTCATCAACAGTTTATTCTAAACTGGTATGTTATGCAAAGAATTAAGTAGATTTTTAAGTCTCAATAATAATAACACATAAAAATAGTACAATATCAAATACATAGAACTCAACTAATCTTTACAGTGTTATGATTAATAATTTAAGGAAGGATGAATTTTATCTGCAAACTATCGCATATTATGAAATACAGTTTTGTGTAGAGTTCATGGATTGAGCGTTGTTAGTCCAGATAGAAATTAAAATATAACAGATCACCATTTTTCTCCTTCTTCATGTATAGATTAAATTTTCAGAGTTTACAATAACAGATAGTTTTGTTTGGGTTCTCTATCTGATTAGACACAGTTCAATGGTTGTAATTCAATTCAACCTAGCTTTGTTGATCTATTCGAATACTAGAGATAATTTAATCACAGAAGAAATATTTAAAACCCTCCCACGTTGTTTCTAGATCAAATACCTTGATATCTTGATCTCTACTAAGTAATCTAATGTTAATAGCACTGAATATGAGTTCTTTCTTTAAACTAATGGTAAACTATGTTGTTCAAAATTTAAGCGAACAATAGAAGATTATGATTTCACAAAAACAAAGTTATCTAACTTACAGATAAAATTTTCCCCTGTACAACTTGACTACCAACATGACTTAATAAGCTTTGTGCCCCGCCAATTAATTTTGCTGATGTATTTGAACTTAAAAGCAATCCCGTAGCCAGCTAAAGGGAAAAAGAACACAATTGTATTTTGTATTAGTTAAATGTTAACAGTAAACTCATAGACTGTACTATTCCAGATAGATAATACGCTTTTGTTCACGTGCTATCATAATGATAAACTTTAAGCGAGAGATAATAAAGAAGATACGCTATTGGATAAACCTGATTGTACACTTGTTAAAGTCGTGGCCAATATATCCTTGTCTAAATAAATGATTTGTGTGCACTTTATCCGGTGTCCCAATTACAAACTTGAAGATGTTTCTTCATGGTATGAACTTATTATCAGTAATCTTGTTCCATGGATTTCACTCAATGATGAAAAATAGAGATATAAATTCAGTTGATCTCTTTCCGTTATTAAACTCACCTAGTGATTTGTGATTATATTTAACCATAGAAAAAATGATTAATTGTTATAAAACTAGAAAGATCCCCTTTGGAAGTTGAAGAATAAATATCGGTTACTAGCTAACCATTATCGACATTCCTTAAATCTAACTGAACCATATGAATCAAATTTGAAATGCTTAGGGAAACGTGAAACAAGGGTACAAGGCTTCATAACGTTTTCACACAACTAAAATCAAATTTTAATTCATTTAAACATTGATTCACCTGTTACGGTGGCAATATTGCAAACTTTCCTCTTAGAATTCTGTTAGCATTATAATCTAAACATTAAGATATTAATTTCAATGATTGAGATCATGAGTCAATTGAAGCTAGACCACCATGGAAAACCTGAAAGTACTGAACAGCCATTTCGTCCTATTGTGGGACTCCTAATGATCTCAACCATTAAAGTACTATAATGTCCACAAAAACCCTTCTGATATTAAGATATTAGTCGATATTTAATAACTAATTAGAACATGTAATACAGAAATTGTATTTTCTGTATCTTGTATGAGCAAATGTTTGACTATATTAATATAAAATTACTCCTTGAGGTCTTGAATCAACAGAAAAATATGAAAAAACCCATGTCAATCTGGGTTTACTATAAAACCGAATATAGTATTGCAACATTTATTTGTTTAAAAAGGTATACACTAAAAGTCTATGACTTTTAACACAAAGTTTGTACTATTTGCACAAGCAAGTGACGATTTGAACATAGTAGTTTTATAGAGTAGTGAGTTCAGCATTTGAAGCAAAAAGTATTAGACCCAAGTATCGGGGTGAATATCAGCACTCGCATATAGGTACATCTAGCTGATAGGTCTTAAATATTATGAAGTGTATCCTGGATCCCACAGCTAGCCACTACACAACTTTATGATGTTAACCTTTCCTTCATTATATTTACTTAAATTCACTTCTTAAAGACCTAGTTCACAAAAACAAATAACTTCTTAACTCATTGATATGTTCAAACAACTGATTTTGCGTTTAGAACAATTTCTAACCTCAAAACAAGATTTTTCTTGGTGGGGAAAAATTACATGTTTTTTTAAAAAAAATCATGTATATTTGTCATCCAGTTTAATTTAATGTTTAGTAGCAGTAACCATTTTTCACTTCTTACTTGTTACTGATAATGATTTAATGTTATGAAAGCAATAAGTTTATAAAAATCAAAACATAGCATATTCCGAAGAGTGGCTAACAATTTAATTGAAGGCTCGGGTTTAGTCCTGTTTCAGATGTGATAACCAGATTTGTTTATATTTCACCTTTAGTGTTTACTCTTAAATTCGGACCCAGTAACCATTCTTTCAAATGCTAAAGTGTTACCTACCAAGCTACTGAGTCAAGTTCGAGGCAGTTTTACTGGAGGAAAACCTTAACCTGCAAACGAACATTGAGATTCAAGTACATTTACATTGCAAGTTCCATGTAGAACAAAAAATCCATTCTTCATTTTATCAGTAACACCTATCTGGAACTCACTTAACTTGTGACTGAATATGATATCAAGAAATTTGTTCAAAGACGATGAATGTCAACAGAATATTATCAATTGTTTCTTGAATATCACCAAAAAAATAATGTTGCTCAGAATTTATGGATCAAAAAAAACTAATAAGTGATCATTTCTTTTCTGACAATTCTAGGAGTAAATTAACATAGATTTATGTAACATTCAATGAACACAAAACGTATACATAAATTAAAATATGAAGAGGTAAGAAACTCATTACCTGTTTCTGATCAGTAACTGCAGGTAGTACAACAAGTTTTTCTAAATTACACATTGTTATTCGCCATAATTGCTTGAAAAAGTAATATTTAGAAATATAAACACAAATAATTAAACATAAAAGTTGACAACTAATCTAATGTACTGTTTGGTATAACATACATTGTCAAAAAAAAACAGTCTAAGTAGTGTATACTTATATGTGTATTTATTTAGGGAAAACCAATGAGTAACGTAGGAAAAATGGGTAAAAATCAAATAAATTTTATCTATGAATAGTATCTATGAAAACAATAAACAAAAAACTTTGTTCAGTGTAATTAGAGTTTAACAATAGGATATTTTATACACATAGTTCCTTTTATTATCTTAAAGAGAGCAAGAACAAAGATTGGTGCAGTACATGTGGAGCAAACGAGACCCACAAGATCGTAGGTTATTATAAGTAGAATTATCGATTATCTTCTCTGAGTACTTTCTTGATTCGTTTCTCAGTGGAATCAGTTAAGTCTTTGTTACATTTTTTCTAACTTGAATCTCATGTGGTCATTCAAAATGGACTTCATCTTAGAGACAGAATCTGTTGTGTTCATTAGAACAACACTTGAACCTTTATCTGTCCGTAATATTATTATATCATCATTTTGCCTAATATTTCGTGATGCTGTTAGGTGGTCTTTGGACTGCGGTGTATGTTAAACGAGATATTGGTTTGTGATATAGACTAGTTTAGATTTAAACCAACCTTTCTTTTCTTCACTAGCTGGGTGCAACTCTTTAATTTGATCAAATAAATTCTCAAAGTGAGTTTCTCTGTCGATTCTATCGGCATGTGTTTTGAGGGATATGAAATTTAAATCCAAGTGACGAGGCTTCTGTTTCTATCCGATTTAACTTCACTGTTTATAGATTATAGAAAGAATTTTCGGGGTTTTTCGGGAAACCAAAGCATAATTGTTCCTTTGACAGAGTCTTTGACAAAGATACCTGGAAATTCTTGCATATTTTACTTTGCAAACCTTGAATAAATTTTATGTGACATACGATACTTAGATCATTAACTAATTCATCAAAGGCATTCGTTTCTGCATCAATCTTTGTTCTTGCTCTCATTAAAATAGGATATTTGTTAACAATCGCGTTAAAACAAATTTATATCCTCACTACATATTAAAACACACATATCATTGATATTCATTATTCATATTTGATATATTTGGTACATGAATGTTTGACAACAACTTCTAATCTCTCCCTAACTTCTTAGTAATCTTCTACACTTCAGCCCACAACAGAAGACAATAGGCTAAAAGTATGAAAAAAAGCTTTACATCCAATTTTAGTTTACGTATGGAAAACAAGAATATTTATGGGTCTATAAGTGATTTCGATATTTTAAAAGTTTCCAATAATAATAGTTTAGTAATAATCCATCAATTTTCTAGAACTCGGATTCTGAAAACTTTCCTGAGAATTTTATAATAACTTTCAATAATTTTTGTAAATCACAATTTAACAAAATAATAACGACTTCGTTTTGTATCATGCATACCTTTAATATTCTTTTTAATACAGTTTTATCACAAACATTCGCTAGTATAGATAGAATACTTTCAAAATGATCCATTAACGGTTGTAAGCATTCATTTGCTTCATCTTCTTTACTAACACCACGACCAGTTGTATTGTCTGAGCTATTCGATGGTCTACACTGTTAGAAAAAAAGTATTATTATTATTATTATTATTACTATACAAACTCAAAACCAAACGCAGTTAAGAACATTTCAATAGTCATACATGTTATAAGAAAAGTAGGTAAAGTTTTGGTTTCCAATCTAACTCAATACCAGATCACTCGATTATAGATAAATGTATCAGTACGACTAAACATGAAATTGAACAGTGGATCAATAAAAAAAATTAGATCAAAATACTTGATTATATGATACACTCGATTTAAATATCTGATCAACGATCAACAGTCAGATATAATAGAGGATGAATAGTGAACAAGTGAAGTCAGAATAGAAAAAAAGTAAAAACAGTTTCATACATGAAACAGTCTTTTATATTTAATGTAGTTGAATATGTCTACAATCGATAATTAACCAATCACTTGATTGCTTTTACCTGGCACATCAATAAATTACGTAATAATGGAAATAAAATAGTATATCTTAATGAGTATTAGTAATGATATAATATCAACAGTTGAGATCACGAGTCGATTGAAGCTAGATCACCATGGAAAACCTGGAAGCACTGGTCGGCTGTTTCGTCCTATTGTGGGACTCCTCGGCAGAGAAAAACCACGACCCCGCCTCTCAGGATTCCAACTCAGGACCTACTGGTCCCGCGCGCGAACACTTAACCATTAGACCACTGAGCTGGCCGGCATTCAGCAGTGTTAATGTCTAACTTCAACTAATCCACAAAATTGAGCGACACATCCACCATTGTCTTCAGTGAGTTACTATCTCACAACAGACCTTTTTGACCTCCACTGGTCACTGCTTCTCACTGGAACACCAGGATATACCTGTTGAATCCAGTCACTAGGGAGCATATGTTGACTAATATCAGAAGGAGTTTTTTGGAGATTTTAGTAATTTCAATAGTGATATAGTAATTGAGACAAAGGCAAATCATTGATCTGACACTTAATTTTGCACTGATAAATGTAAGCCAATACAAAAAATATTGACGCACTTAAAACTGATAAACATGAGAACATGAAGAAATAAGAATAAAGCACTCTGTAACTTTAGTCCTAAATCTAGTCCCCAAGTCTGAACCCTAACTTCAAATCCTATTCTAAAAACTTCTTGGGATTTCAAGCAATAAACTATCCCTTTATATCCCTTGCATTCTGATTCACTAAAAATAAAAGGTAGTTTCTCGATGTATTTTAAAGAGCTACTAAATGTTGTCTTTAAAGCTACCATCACAGAATAACATCTTTTGTTCATTTTTGGATATTATCAACGTTGTATAGTAACAGTTTACATCAGTTATTCATTATAGGCTTACGCCAATTGATGAGCCGGAAAATGATCGATTGAATCAGTTTAATTAGATATAAAAACTGAGCTGCTGATTAATCATTTTAAGTAGTATGAATATAATAACGAAATAAATGGGCAATTTTATAAACACACTCATTCAAGTGTAGGCTTTAAAGAACAACATAAAAATTCTTGCCAATCTAAGGTGTCACACCTCAAATCAATTATAGTGAAAGGAATTTGACTAAGATAAAAAAGAGGTAAAGTAATGGTGGTAATGCACCCAGTAACGAAAAATCAATAACAAATATTATCTCAAAAAATACATGAGTAACAGTAAATTAATAAGCAAGTGACAGTACTTAGCTGAAACTTTTTAAGGAAAATACAAAGCAATTATCTATCCAGTTACGGAAAATAGCTCGCTCCTGGACTTATTTTGAACCTACTGTTTTGTTAATCAGAGAAAATGAAACGTAGGGTTTGTGTTCGTTGAGCCCGAATAGTATATTGCTAAGTTTATCATATTTTTTGTGATCATCCAAAAGTATGTTCTTTTCTTTTTTCTCTCTTTTTCTCTTTCTCACTTTTTTAACTATTCATATTTGTCTTAACTTTGTTCCAGAGTAATTTATCCCTTATCCCTAGATATATTCCATAATTTAAACAACCTTTTGAAGTCTGATCTAAACCTTTAATTATCATGAATTTTCAGTTTCCTACAATTATTATTACTAACATCAAATGGATAGACCGAAATACAAAATTTTTTTTAATGAATGAACTTAATTCACTTTATATCTATTTCTATTACCGTAGAAAGTTGTGTAAAAGCCATTGTCGAAATCTTCAAGTAGAGTAGTCACTAAACTAGCTTTCCCATCATTTCAACTAAATCTATCTAGCAAAATTGTGAAATCTTGATAGTAAACAACGTTTAGAAGAACATGTCCAATAGAACATTAAACTTCGATTACACAAATAGCAATCAAAATAGTAAGAACTCAGTTTCAGTGAGATTCATATACGTACATATGCATGTACAATCAATCAATCCTTGAATAGCAACTGGTGTCATATTTATCTACTTCTCTGATGTTGATCAAAGCAGTAGACAAACATGACATCGATCACTACTTAGTGATCAATCAATTGTCATAAACGAAGTGAGTGGCTGCTCAAACAGTTCAGGAGTAACACTTCATCATGTGAGACTTCAAGACGTGGGTTCACATTCATCAGGAAATATCATTTCCCGGGAATACTATGTTGACCAGTGCCAACTAACGAAAAGCTTAAGACTAAGCTTTCATTCTGACACCAGCCACTTCAGATGGGCGGTGTCACAAAACAATAAATAATTTGTATCAAACAAAATTTTGCTTACCTTCTGTAAAAGTTTGCCACATTCACGTGCATGTGAACGAACCCCGGCTTCAAACTGATCAGTCAGTTGGATAGCTAATTTATCAACTACTTCATTCAATCGACCTTGAAGAGCACTTAAACGATCTCGAGTGTTGGATTCAAGACTGAAATTAAAGAAATACAACTTAAATTGCTTGAGATTAAGACGTTTACTTCTGGTCTTTGTCAGTAGTATTCGTAATACGGTAATACTGTCATTGAAACAGAATCAACAGTTAGAAAAGCATTGTTTCCATCATCCTGTAACCTTTTAAATATGCTGAAATCATAAACGATGTAGTTGGAAATAAACACAATTCGATTAATTATTCATAATCAATGTGATCCTACACTCAATCTATCAGTTACTTTATCTACTATATGACTGATGAAGTTAAATTATATAACGTTATCGTTTATAGTATTTAATGTAGCCGAAATTCCTAATGTCAATTGATTCACTTTTAAATGTGTCATATTAAGGCATAACTTTATGAAGAATGATTAAAAGATCTATAAAAGTTCTTTCTGATGAACAGACACAAGTTAAACCTTATCAATAGGCATGAGTACTATCAATATTATAAGTAGGCTTCGCTGACGAGTGCCAAATGGCATGAGACCTAAATCCAAGGTTTCTTGTTAACTATCTTCAATCAATTAACATCACAGAAAGGTAGATCTAGACAAATATTTGAAAATATTAATACTACGAAAACAGGTATCTAGTCTATTCCGTTTTTTTTTATGATACTCCAACTAATACCAACATCCATTAAATGCTACTCCCATATTGAGAGTATCAGCATAAATTATCAGTTTAACTGAAACCTAGATAAGTAGGTTCTATTTCATAAATGTTGATTATGGGCTACTCACTTTAAATAAGAATAGGCTATCTAATGATCTCCTTCATTTCTCTACAGTCATGCTATCAACACAGGTTGGTAATAAGAATTTCATTTCAGAATAATTAATTATGGAATTGATGTTTATGATGATTTGGTGTAATTTTAAACCAGCTACCAACAGACCGACTAATCAGAAGGGGTTTTATGGAGATTTTAGTAATTTCAATAGTTGGAAGCATGAGTCAATTGAAGCTTAATTGAAGTTAAACATTAACACTGTTGGATGACGGCTCAGTGGTCTAATGGTTAAGCGCTCGTGCGTGAGACTGATAGATCCTGTGTTCGAATCTCAAGGGGAGTGGGGTCATGGATGCGCACTGCTGAGGAGTCCAACAATAGGATGAAACGGCCGTCCAGTGAGCTCAGGTTTTCCATGGTGGTCCAGCTACAATTGACTCATATTTCAACTATTGAAACTGACTAGTATAAAGTGAAGCGCTTAATAATTCTTTGTTCCATTTAATTTAATTCAATTTCCCTTGAAATGAAAAAAAAAGATAAAATATTTTTCTTTTAAATAAAAAACCGGCCCAGTAATAAAAATATGAATTGATTTATCTACATATTATCATACTATCCAGGTTTATTTTCTATTTTCTCAATTTATAATCCTTTTTCAAATGTAGAAAACCATTATCTTTTAACTAATTTATATTTGATAAATCAAAATAATATTAATCACTAGGCAAAAAAATTATTTTGAAACAATTGTCAGTATAGGGTTGTGGAGATTGTTGAGTTTTTATTGAGTCGATTAATTTTAGACTACCATCGAAAACCTTAAAGCACTAGACGGTCGTTTCATCCTAGTATGGAAATCCTCAGCAGAGCGTATCTCGATCCTGCACCTGGGACTTGAACTCAGAACCTTCGATTCTAATGGCCTAGAAGTTAAACGTTCGCGCGCAAGATCTCAGATTCTGGGTCTGATTACTATATGAAGGACCGTAGATGCTCACTGCCGAAGAATCTCATACTGGAACAAAGCAGGCATCCAGTGATTTCAGGTTTGTAATGATGGTCTAATTTTGACTGGTTCATGATCTCAATTATACAATTGTCATCAGAAAGTTAATTAAATGGGAAAGAATAAATAATAGAAAAAAAAAAGAAAAACTAACCTTTCACGTGCCATATTCTCATAAACTTTTTCTAGTTGAACACGAAGTTGTTGTGTATTATTCACTAATATACAAGCTACACGTTGATCTGTTTTATATGTTGGAAAATCAGCTAACACACGATCAGCATAAGCAAGGAGAACTTTTTCAACAGTCTAACAAGTTTAAAATAATATAGACGTAGAATGATAAAAAAAACTAGAGAAAAAAAATGAAATGACGTCGGATGAATGAAATCTTGTTGATATAAGTCAGTGATAATCAGCATAAAATATAGTACACATTTAAACTAGCTTTAATTACCATATCATATTAGCATGACGTGATTTAATTTACTAGATGAATAGTAAATGAATCAAAATAATGCAGTAGTAACAGTAATGAGAAAGACCAAACATTGAGAATATAAATTGAAAAAAAAAGAATGAAACGATACAATTTATATGAAGGAATAATGAAAATCAATATCTAGGATAGCATAGTAAGAGAATGCGTTTAGAACATTGTGATAGACTCTAAAGAGTGTCAAATAACGTTTCCACTCATTAATTGTAGTTATCACAATAGCCTCATCCAGATAGTCGAAATCTACCATCACGATTTAGACTAACAATTAATGAGGTAATGGTCGAATACTACGTTTTGGTTTGAAGTTTCTTTGTTTTCTTCCAGAACAATTCTTTATGAGCTAACATTGAGCATTGTTAATAAGTAGTAATCAGGCATGCACCACATACCCAATTACCTTGGTTGACGAAGGTCAACATTCATATCAGATAATTTACCATCATTGTCAAGTACCCAATCCATAACCTGAGCATTCATTATTGACTGTATTGTTTTCTAAAATGATAATGATGGCTTCACCATCAAACCTTTTTTTAATTTCACAGAATATAAAACCTGAAATAAAAGTATCCATCAGAACTATAAATTCTTATCATTATTTCTTATTTTCCTTTTATTATTTTCTGAGTCACTACAGTTGAATTAACCGTATACGCACACACACACTCTCTCTCTCCCTCTCCCTTTATATCTGCATACCCACACTTAATTCACTTCTTCCTCTTCGTCTTCTTCAATAACTCTACATGAATGAAAATCTTCACTTAGCAATTCACTAATCTGACTATGGAACTTATCAATTTGTTAATTAGTTGATTTTTAATAAGTCACTTTTTTCTACAATGAATTATGTTGTCAATTCATTCTCTAATCAATCACAAAGCATAGAAACGTATCAATCAATTCATTTTATTTATATTTGGTATTAAATAATTAAATACATAAAAACAATATGTCAAATGAAGAGGTGTTTATTTTGTTTTTATTTCAATGCCCCTAGATTAAGTGTTCTTTTAGTTGAATGTGGTAAAAACAATAGAACACACTAAGCTTAATCAGAAACTGTTTATTATTAGGTATATTAATCATTGTACATTCCGACTATATAACTGAATTATGTGATAATATTAGGTATGAAGCATTTTGTATAATTGAAATTTTTCTATCAGTGATATGAGCAACAAGATCATGAGTTTGTATTTCTAATGAATCATAGATAAAGTAAAACAAAACAGTTGTAAAGTGATTAAAAGTAGTCAATAGAACCTTGAAGATGGATCTAGTTTTCCTATAATTATAGGTATCCGTCAAAAGAGCCCATTGCTCTAATACCGAGCCATTTAGACTTCTAGTGGCATTGAAACTTAGTCGGTAGAGTTAGATAAGCACTATAGAACTAGATTATCGTGTCACCAACCACTACTTCAAGATCAGTAAATTGTAAATATTTCAATCTTGACAGTAGTCAGTTGTAATGTGATTAGCTCAGAGGTAACGTCACAAAATGCGAGACTGGGGGACAGTAATTTAAGTTGACTCAAAGAGCATGATTTTATTCAAGATTACGAGAACACCCTGGTGAAATCAATGTCAGACAGGATTATCAAACAATTAACTTCAATCACCTAACATCTCAAAATAGTTTACGTGATATCGAGTCACTTAGACTAATGGCCACATTACAACTTGATAGAAAGCACTAGCGAAACAGGACACTAGTCACTACTCAGTGATTAATAATTTGTTGTCTTGTACTTTTGGAACTTTAACTATTTTCGAGTTTATTTTCGTTTGCATGATAACCACTTTGTTAAAAGATCAAACTAAACTATTTAAATAACTTAACCAATCAAATATAAATTTTGAGTAAATAGTTGTATAAGAAACAAAGACTTATGAAAATCTTGATGTCCAAATGAGAATCCAGACTTTCTTTAATTATAAATAAATAATATATTTTTAATATCCCAATGAGTAAAAAAATTAGATTTTCTGACGTTTCGTGACTTAGTGTAAGCCACTTCTTCAAAGAACAAATAACCGAATTAATCCATGTTTCTTAAATTAGTTCACCTAAATCATAGTCATAATTGTTAATTGATTTCCATATCAACAGTCCCTTCAATTTTCATTGATTTATTTGCTTAAAATTAATTACACATTTATTGATCGTTATCACTAACTGATTATACATATAAACACATATAGAGAGAGGTATTCTGTTTAATTAACATGTATTAATTTCCCTCTGTTGACCAGATAATATATGGTGATTAACTGATCTGTGGATGACTCCTTTCTCTCACTTCTTCATATCCACGCAATGACAACTCAGATCTAGCCTATTGAAAACTGGATGTGAAATTGTAATTTTGGATAAATTGTTATGATTTACGATTGTATAAGAGAAGAATTTCTTTGTATAAAACTTATCCTGTCTATTGTGACGTAATAACATATATATGTTTAGACGGTATAAATCGTGTGCTTAGCTTTAAAATAAGGTCAACCGATTTAGAAATAGTTTAGTAACTAGCTCATTTCAGTACATAATTATTTGATGAAGTTAGCTGTTGGAAAAAACTCTTATTTCATTAAATTTGTTTACAATTACACGCAGTTATTTAATCATTCATGTAGATACAGTAGTTAAAAAATTTACTTACTAGTGAGAATCTATGAAAAAATTGTCCTTCAACTTGTTTATCTGGACATTCAAGTTTACGTATAACATCGAAACATTGATTCAGTTGAGTGAATACATCAACAACAGAATTTGAATAGAGTACATGTTCACTAGAACATTGAAAACCATCTTGTTTGTCACGATCATAAGCATTTCTTAAATAATTTGCAGACACTTCATCATTTTCAGCTAACCAAATCAATACGAGACCTTCAAACCAACTGTAGTTTAGAAAAAAAACGAAAAGTTACAGAATGAAAACTAAATTATCCGAAGACTTAAAAATGTGATAAACTCTGTAGTTATGCAGATATAGTGTAAGTAAATATTGTATAAAACTTAAAACCAGTGATCACACCAGGTCACAGTTAAAGGAATAAACATAGCACCTTAATTCTACTTCCAGAACATAGTTATTTTTTGAAAGATCTTCAAGGATTTTAAAAATAATAAAGAATCATACACTAAAACACTATGAACAGTTGAAAGGTATTAATTCTTCAAATAACGTTTTTACACTGTTAAGTCTGTCACATGAAACATTTCACAGTATCAAACTTCTAACCAGTTTATAGACTTGAACAAAAATCAACGATCCTTAAACTTTGAAGAAAGTTAAAAGGTGGAAATACGATAGAAATTTCGCTTCAGGAATTAGATCAAGTTAAAACCAATAACCTTAAGGTTATGGCAACTTCAAGTAAAAATTCGTACTCAATGATTCCCTAAATCACATTAAAAGACTAGACTGTTACTCAGTCTTTTAGATTTTATTAGACAGATTTCTTAAACTTCCCATAGATTTGGTTAAGCATAGTTTAAAGAAACAGGTGTAACCACTATTAGGTACAATATTAGTACGATCAATAGTCATAGGACAACAGGAAACTCATTATTGATTACTGTAATAAATAATGGGTTCAAGTTTAGTCAAGACTTAAAAACATTCAGCTGATGGATCTTAATCAGACAAGAAAATAATCAGGATTTTATGAATAATTAATTCCTTTATTGTTATTATTATTACGTTACTATTATTTCATTCAATCATTAGTTTATAATTAGCCAATACTGAATAATTTTCCGTACAGATAAACCACTAACGTATGTCATGACAGAACAAGTTAATTCGATATTAAATGTAGATCTTAGTTTCATTTGCACTAAATACAATTATAAAATTTCACAAAATTCAAGAAGTCTACTGCGATAGTCTTCCAGCCAATAAAAACTCATTTTGTGATCTACAGATAAATATGCTCTTATTGTGAGTTAAAAAAATATGTCGGTCATTCTGAAAAATAGTTAAATATTCATGTGTGTTATGGTAAAATAAATGAAACAATAATAAGTCCATCCGTTCAATGTGAAGAAACAATTAAAGACATAGAATATGCAGTCAGCATAATATAAAATAATCTAATGTTCAACCAATGTCTAAAACAAAATGTTCCTGTGATGCAGAAATAGATCATAAGTCTTTACAACCAGAATTTCAACTCACCCAATGGCTCATGCAAATCAATATCGAAACATTCCATATTGCATACTGAAAACTATTAAAAAAACCAAGATAAATTGAATAATTACCTTGACCAAGTATATAATGAGCACCTAAAACCCAGACAGGAATTGAACGGTGCAGTAATGGTTAATGCACTTGATATGCAACGATTTAGCCAGTTGTCTGAACCCCATTCCACTTACTTAGATTTCGGGTGAGTGATCAGTATCACTAGCCTCCTAAATGATGTATATATAAATCTGGTAAATGAGTCACACCAATGAAATATTTAAAGATCTTAACGCAGGACCATTGAGCTAACATCTAATATATGAAGTAGTTACTCATCAGTGGTACTGATAAGAAGTTGTCCAATATGGTGGTTTGACTGAAGTTAAAATTGTTAACTATTGGATCCTAACTCAGTGTTCTTAGATTCAAGTGTACAATGAGCGAAATGGTCTTCTCTGACTTGATTAGTATTAAGTTTATGGATGCACACTTCTATATAGTCGAAGACTGAGACTAAAGAACTATTCAATGCTTTAATTGAGATCATGAGCCGATCAATGTTAGACCACTGCTGAAAAGCTGGAAGCACTAGACGGTCGTTTTGTTTTAGTATGGGACTCCTCATCAGTGAGCATCCACGATCCTGCATGTGGTAGTCGAACCCTGGATGAGCAGTGCTGAGGAGTCCAATACTAGAACCAAACGTCCATCCAGTGCTCCTGGGTTTGATCAATTCATGATTCCGATTAAAACTTAACAATCTCCACAACACTATACTGATAATTATCCAACATTTTCTGGTTTCTAACAGTCCCTTAACTAAGATCAATCCGTGATATGAAGTACATAACTCCAATCTTAGTCATTACTCACCGAGGATAATCAGGAACTGAATTTTTGAATCTTGCCAATGTTGCTATATAAGTATTATAAAACCATTTCACTCGAAAACAAAGATTCATATAATCTGAAGATTTGATTTTATTCATTCCACTTTTTAAAACAACTTTATTTTGTCCAGTTGACTTAGATGAATCACGCAATTTATTCACTTTTGATAAACTATCCAATATATCCTCTTCAGTATTATTGAAATAATATTTAGCTGTTATTGTATGCTGAGCTAATCCATTAGCTAAATCATCCGATAAACATTTCCATATCATTTCAGCTGACATATCGCCTAGATTGATTTCATGTGGAAATCTAATGTGAAAAGTTAATAAAAACAAAATGAGATGACATAATTCCTAATATCATTAAAATAAATGGACTTAGAAATTACCTTTTTCACCGTAAACAAATATATCACTGAAGACTAATCTCTCAACTTAGTCTTAAATCATTTTATAACACTCCAACCTATCATATACTATAGACTGTATGTATTTTTTAGCCAGAATCTGTGGTTGTTTATCTTTGTTTTCTTCAATAATTTATCATCGTAACCTTGTTATTCATCACTACTCACTGGGTTTGATCTCACTGACATACCTCATGACTCTTGGGTTTAAGAACTTGGAAATTGTGTAGCACAGTGATAGGATACATGAAGTAGGTCCTTAAGATGTTGGCCTGAGTGACAATAGAAGCTGCTCCATTCATTATACCATTTAGCCCAAAAGACATAACGCCAATAAAATTGTCAGATAATGGTAAAAATAAAATCTTGTGGTGGTCTTTCTGTAGGTTACTATTGCACGACTCTTTATAGTAGTGAACAGATCTTTCTTAACTGAACGAAGTATTTGTCAGTTGTATTCTTAATTGAACCGTATTTCTTATGAGATATTATCTCTGCTCATTTGGTTATTAACTATACTACCCCTCTCTTTTATTTTTCTCTACAATATTATTCCTTTATTTCTTTGAAGTATACTTTTTTAGTCCCTTATTGTGTCGAAATTTATATACTTAAATAAAAACTTTTTCTATAGTCTAAGATAAGTTGTCTTCACATCTACTCAGGACGATTCTAGTATATTTTCTAGTTTTTTTTCTTCAATTGAAAATCAAAAACATCGCTAATACTGATAAAATGTTACTGAGTTACGTATAAGAAGATATGTGAAATCTAAAGATGGTTTCTTTTGAAAACTAACATAATACACTCAGATGTAGCTATCTTATGTATATAATTCTTAACGTTCCAATGAGAAACCTGTTAGGGTTGAAGCTCGTTCTGGTTCACAAATTTAAGTGAACTCGTTGAGCTTTAACCAATGATTTATCACTGTGAGTATTTTTCATGTATGTGATTTTATTCTAAATTAATAATCAAAACGGGTGTACAATCAATATATAAACGAGTATATTTTCTACTAAAGACACATTTCTCTAGTTGCTGCAGAATACACTTCTCATTCCGAGCTTGGACTTCTCCCTCTAGATAACTGGGGCTGGGACGCGTCAATAGTTAGCTCACTGGTCCTTGATCACTGAATCTCGTTTTCGTTCGCAGATTATGTGAACCCGTGACAGTTTACAACCCTAACAAAACCATGACATTAAGAGTTAGTTAAGTTGACACTGTTAAAGTATCATGCCAATAAAATTGACTGAATTCAAAAATATAGACAGTTATATTCCAACTCCACAGATCAATCGTATCATGTAAGCTGAAAGATCTAAAGTTTATGTATTTCATTCTATATTAGTGAGTATAGCACTATCTCACTGTCATTCAACTTGAAAATAAAAGAAATAAATCACTGTGATTATTCCACTTATAAACCATTATTTAATAATATAATAGATCTATCTACATTGTAGATCAGTTTAAAATATTAATTTATCTTAAGCGGAATATTTCATTATTCAAATTTATCAGCGCCCAATTTAATTTTCCTTTTTTTAAAAAAGAAAAACAACTCTCTTCATATAAATTCATATTTACTGATTTAATACTGGTGCATAATGTTTTCGATCATCTTCAAGAACTGAAACAACCAATGTGATAAGACGATGCCAATAGGTTAGCGATCGCATACCATCCACTTGATCTAGTTCTCCAATTAACGATTGTCCAGTAGCACTATTTGTATTATCAGATACAAATTCAGTATTACCAGATTCTGTATTGGTTGCCTTTATTTAAAATATAGAAAAAAAAACAATAAGATCTTGTGGAAGGATGACTATAAGTAAATCTAGCGAAACACGTTTATAATATGATAGATATAAGATCAAATTGAGAATGTTGTCAGTTATATCACAAATTAGGCTTATTCAGAATAATTCACTATTGTGTTATGTGATACAAGTCAGCACAACACACATCAAAAATCTTGAAAAAGCAGATACTGTGCATTTGAACCAAAGAAAAGTTACTCAGCGTTTCTGTATGACAGACGTCATCACTATGGAATTCAGTTTGAGCAAAGTAGTTTTAATGCTCCACATAGTTGATTTCTAACAACCTAACATATTATTGTGCAAGATATTATGTCATTTTTACTAGTGGCCAGATTTCGTAATATCATTCGTAGGATTGAGTCACCCCTAATGAAAAGATAAACATGAAATCACTAACTATTAGAGATTACTATGAATCAGTGTATATGATTTTTTTCTGGTAATCGGCCCTCGTCTAGTAAGAAATTATCCTTTGAACGCTTAATTTAAAGGCCAAATTACCATATACACACTTTAGATTCCATAAACCGTCTCTAATAATCACACCTGTTGAATAAGTCAGTGGTAGTCTACATTCAGTTGTTCAGTGACGTTTAAAACCAAGTTTACTGGGTTCAAATTCCAGTGTGAACATCAATACTAGTGTGCATGTACGTTCGGTTGATGAGTTTCACTATGAATGAAACGCGCATTTTGGATTCTACCACTAGACACAATCCATTTACCTTACTCTCCGGTTTATTTGCAAGTTAGTGTTTGACTCACTCAAAGACAGATAAATAACTAAATGATATTTTTAAAACCTTTTTCTAAAGAGAAAGGAATAATCAATAAACATTTACCATGGTAACAGTTAAACTCTATTTTACTTTCATATATCATATAAAAAGGAGAATTAGCAGTATATAGAGAACGAAGAAAAGAAACATCTTGTCGTGTACTGTATTACAAGGTATTATTATTACCAATATTAATATTAATATTATTATATTATTACTATCATTACAGTGAAACAAACTGTACTTAATATTGACAAGGACAATCTCCAGACCACATAATTAATAATTGTAGTTTTGTTTTCTCATTACTATTTTGTTCCAGGAGTATGTTAATAAAAAAAATACTGTTTTGAGGGAATGGAAACAACACATTGTTAATTATAATTATAGTTATACCTGGATATTTCTCATCATAATAAAACATTTAAACTGAATGGTTCTTTTGTTGAAATGAATGTTTTATAAAGAGTGAGTGTTCAGCAACATCTCAGTGTGTTAGTCATTTGTAGTTAGTCGAGAGGAATAGGGATTGCATGATGTACATAGTTTCCTGAGTGTTGGTATTAATCACATGGAAAACTGATGTATACTTTACTGATATGGTTTTTAATTAGAAAAGAAAAAGCTGTAATCAAGATACTGAAACTTCAATTCACACTTATTAGAAGTAATCGAACAGTTTTTACCAAGATGATTAAAAGGGGTTAAAGACAGTTTGAGTTTCCTAGCGATTATTGTCAATCAATAAAACCACAAAGTGAATTCCTTCGTAAAATTACGTTACTTGTCTGAACAACTTCACTATACTGCTAATAAGTCATTTCGGATTTGACCGCACTATTGGTTTAAATTAAACTGCCTAAATATTATTTACAGTACCACAATTTACTTGTTCAGACCTGTTTTTGATTGATGGTACCTCATATTATTGCTTTCTTCCTTTGTACTATTTAGACCTGTATTAATTTTGATTTGGTTATTTATTCTCTGAAGAATTGGCTTATATTGAGTCACGAAACGTCAGAAAATCTAATTTTCCTACTCATTGGGATATTACAAATATATTAATTTATTCATAACAATCTACTTAATGATCAATTTATTTGAAATCACCAAATCAAACCTTGGTAATGATACCTAAAAAGTACCACAATCGCTGAAATTCAAAATAACTTTCATGACTATTATCGGATAACTTATCAACACCGGTTTGGTGCAGTACATGTTTGTATATGCTATTAAAGATTAACCAATTGATAACAAAACCAGATTATTTTGAAGATTGATAACATTTACTAAGTAACAATTAATTAAATAGTTAATAAAATTCAATGGTTAAAATCATGAGTCAATTAAAGCTGGTCCACCATGGAAAACCTGGAAGCACTGGACGGCCGTTTCGTTCCATTGTGGGACTCCTCAGTAGTGCGCATCCACGACCTTGCCTCGAGGGATTCGAACCCAGGATCTATCAGTCTCGCGCGCGAGCGCCTATCCACAAAAAACCCCTCTGATATGAATTAATTAATTATTTGCTTACCTGTAAACTTTTCCCATATAAATCATGTACATTTTCACAAAGGCACTGATAGGTTGCATGAATACAAGCTTCAATACATTCACGTAATATTTGACCTGTTCTTGGAGGTGAACTAAGCTCTTGAACCTATTTTCAAAGTGTAAAACAGAAATAGAAAAATTATGAAAGAAAATATTTTAAATAAATAAAAAAAACAAGGAAGATTTGGTAGAAATCAGTCGAAATGTAAAATAAATATCAGCGGAAATTGTCTTTTTCTTGTTTTCTAACAACTCTTGGATCTTTTAGCATTGACATTTTACTGAAATTTGTTGGATTTGTTAACTAATATATTTTATCCTACAGTACTAGTGTTAGATCGAAAACTTTCAGTGAATCTATTGGCTTGATTTGTCGAACATTAAGTATAATACTTATTAAATCGTGTTTAATTGTTGTATCTAGTGAACTTTTGTAACAGTGTGTCCAGTTGAAGAATATTGGCAGCTCCGGATAAGGATTTTCAAGTGTACCATGTTTTCGGAGGTAAATGATTCGGTCATAAAGATTTTGTCAGCAGTCTAAACAACGTCATAAGCACATTATCATCTTGAATATTTTCTACTTCGACCTGATCTCTGATTTCGAAGTTGTTTATCATTTTTTTATCGTTGATAGATTAAGTCAATTTTTATATGTCTACTGATTGATGCATGTTCAGTATCGAGCTTCCAAGCATTCCATGGTTTCCTACATTTTTCGTTTGTTAAATATTTTGATGTTTTTCTATTTGAACTCATGTCCATAGTTATTTACATGCACTGATATAAATGACGCTATATCATGCCAATCGATGTTCACTTGGACGTAGACTAATAAGATGGTCATTTTGTCTTGTGTGATGCTGCTCTTAATTACTGCATTTCATTTTGTGCACAGTGTTTGGTTCGTTTTGTCTACCATCTAATTCAATTGAATTCAATAGTGGTGATTGGCAATATTTAGCAGACCAATAATATAAAATTTTGTAAACGCACTATACTAACCTAAATGAATTAATGCATCGAGATAGGGATGTGTGAACTAAAACGTCCATCAATTTACCAAATATCTTGGTCAAATATGTCGTTTATTTAAACGGATTGTAGATATAAACATATTTAGAAGGAATGAATTAATAATATGATTAGGCAATCTGTATTTATTCTTTGAGTAGCACAACTTACGAGGTGTACATTGACAACCGGATTATGAGTAGATTCAAGGTAAACAGATTAGACAATCTAAAATATGAAATCAATAATGCGCTGGCTTGTACAAAAGCACGAAAGTTTGGTTAGGGAGGAGCTGTCTTCTAAAATTCTTAAGATATTGAAACGTTAATGGCTGTTAACCCACAAGTGTACTAAATGAAGATATTGGTCACTAAAGATGAGCATTCAGTTCATCAATACATCCGACAAAATTTGTATATCTCAATATCCAGTTCTGAATTGTACTACTTAGACTGTATCACTTTCATTGAAACGTTCTTCCATTTATAAAGTTTTAGAATGTTAAAACTCATATCGGTGGGCCTTCTTCTACCCCATTCTACTTGGTTACATATTTTCTGTTCGAACATGTTGAAGTTGTAAGTATAGAAATGCTATTAAAGTATAGTTGACCCAATCGCCTTCACAACACTTAACGAACCAAACTATTCACAAAGTTATTTCATTCTTCCTTGAACAAAATAATTTTCAAATCAAGTTACTTGGCTCAAACCTCCACTGAATGTGTTGTGTGTGTGTGTGTGTGTTAGTGATTCAAACGGAAATTATGTTTGATGTAAACCTCTGATAAATGAACAACTATTATATTGATATTTATTACCAAAAAAATATCATATCAAAAGAGATAAAAACTTTAGACTTCATCAGTACTATTATTAGTATTACTACTACTCTGAATAAATCTGTTGAAATATGACTCACAGTATTAATAATAATAAGAGTTATATTTTTTAGACAAATGCTAACAATTTTGACCACTAATTGACAAACCTACTTTGAGACGGAAAAATGTGATACTTGTAAGAAGATCTACGGTAGATTTCAAATCAATCAATCTTTCTGGTTGTGATGCAGGGAACACAGTCTAGAAAATAAGTAAACGTAAAGAAACAGAGAGGAAAATATAAAGATAATAATTTAACCTGTGTAAATGCGGTAACTCTTTGAAACTGTAACTTTATATTAACAAGTATTTCAAATACAATTACCATAATAAAAGTGTATACATGAAAAAAATTTGATGATTCTATTTATAGTAGCACTACTAACAAAACATCCGTAAATGAACTATCACTAACAAATTCTTGAATACATATGTACTCGAAAGGTTAGTTAAGTGCAGAAGATTAGTACTCAATCATCAAGGTACTCAGATAATAAGAAAAACTTGATTTCAATCTTTTAGTAACCAAAATAAACTACTTTAAACTGTAGATATGATTAATAGACCAGTTAACATTTACTCTACACCTAGATATATTTGAAAATCTAACGTAATCATAGGTATTTTATTAAAACACTTGGGTAGTAGGATATCATCCACATACTATAATCGATTGTTAACTTATTAAATCTTACACAGCTTTCTATTTTTACAGATACATTACCTTTATCATTGTTGTCATTGTCAACACATTATAATCTAGTATGACAACTTTCCTATGACCTCATATTTATTCACTGTTTATATTTCCTGATGGAAAATCTTACATATATTTTTTGAAAAGAGAACCCTCCTGTGGCTATGTAAATAATAATTTTTATTAACAATAATAATCACTTCGATTAATCTCGTATGTTTGATTACAATGAAGAATTCTCAGGGCGAAAAAATGATTGGAGTTAAGCATTAATGTTGCTGGATTCCGGGCTAAGGGTCTAGAGGTTAAGCGCTCGCATATAAAGCCTAAAGTCATGAGTTTGATTTACAGATACGCAGTCATGGTTTTCTGCCGCCGATGAGTATCATACGAGGACGAAACGATCATGCAATTCTTGCAGGTTTTCAATGGTAGTATAACTTAGACTAGGTAGTTATGTACAGTCCATGAAAATTCTATAATCTGCCCCCGAACCCTACATTGATAAAAATATAAAAAATATGCAACGAATCCCATTTAATATATTATGCATGTGACTAACAGTCGAATTCAGAAAGTATGTTTCATTCTATCTATGAATCATCAGATGGATGTACTTGAGTCTTGCTTAGTGTTGACTTTCCCACTAAGAACTGACCCCGACAAAATGAAATCCTATTTAATTGATGAATATTGAAAATAAATTTGAAAAGTAATTTTCAAAAGTGTCATGGATACTGCTTTAGATATTTATTCGAGAACTTTTTTGAGTGGTTCTGTGCCTAGAAACTGTTATTCATCTTATAAATGATATTTACTACATGAATTTTATTACAATTCCCAATCGACCCCTCCCTCTCAAAGCAAATAAAGTGTAGTACAATCCATCTTACGATATTGGCACTACTTGAAATCTTTAGTATTTCATTGCGCAATAGGTTTTTCATGTTTCTAACCGGATCATGTGAGTGTATTGTGAACATAACATGCATAATTACTGAGTGACAAGAAGCTCTAAACATAGAAAAATACATTGTGTTATTTGCATAGTTGAAAAATATATACCCTGTAAGTTTGAATAGATCTCTCACTGGTTTTTGTTTACAAAAATAAGTACCAACATTTAATTCATTCTTGATGATATTCAAAAAAAAAGATAATCCTTACAGTAAACAAGTCGTTTTCTGACAACATTTATTATTATTTTCAGCTTAATCTAATTGAAGCTAATCTTTATAACACTAATCTATTCAATATTATATCAAGTGTCAGCTAGACTTGGATTGACAATTAGAATATATTGTATGTGTTTATATTTGTGAAAGTGTCTACGTGTCAGAGCTGTTGTGTTTAAACGCATTGCAAAACTCAGAAGAAAATTTTTTAAAAAATTTAAATTATTTTCACACAGATTCATCTCATCATAATTTGATCCATTAAATCTTAGTTCAATTTCTAAAACAAAATCTGTTGTTATTATCACCATTATTTATTGAACTACTACAGGCTAGTTTAATCCTTCCCCCCCCCTTTATTTTTTTAATCTTGTTCGAAATTCGTTTATTCCACATGAATGTACACACACACGCACATTTTGACGTACACAATTCTTTAAAAAACTAACCAACAATCAACTTGGATACATTTTTTGAAAAAAACCAAAAACATATTCCTGGATTTTTATTCTGTTTTCGTCTTATTATTTCTTTTATTCCTTCATTTCCTTTCGAAAATAACACGGATACATTATTGATGAGTTGACCACAGGAAAAAAATGGATAGGTTTTACAAGCATTTGTATATTTATTTGTATGTGTATTTGTTTACGTCTTCGTAATTGTGTCTTATCAAAACATCCGTTGTTCATGTTGTCCACTAGTCTAGTTAGTAATGACAAGCTGTTTTGTAAAAGTGCTGTCGTGTACGCTACTTATCTCGACAGATACAAGTAGTACGTAATATCAATTGGAAGTGGAAAACCTGGTAGCAAAAGGCTAAGAAGATCGATTTGAATAAAATAGAAAGGAAAGTAGGAAAGAATTGTAAAGTGGAAGAATCATACAGAATGTGAAGGACAAATGATGGAAATTTTCAATGTATGGTCTACATATTTTACCAAGATATTCTGTAATATCCTATTTAAATATACATGGCCGTCCCCACCTGTGTTTTTATTCATTTCAGTGATAATAAATTTTATTTTTAGGAAGAAAAATACTTTATCATTACTAATTAATGTTCTTCTGATAAAGAGAAGAAAAACGCAAAAAGTACAATTTATTGAAGTAATGGTAGAATTATTTGAAACTAACAAATTTTTGATGTACCGGTGTAAAAGAAAATCATGAAAAAAACAAATTGGATGGATTGTATCTAGCAGTGAAATTCACGATGAATATTACGTCTTATTTGGAGCTAGTCAGATAGTTGGATTTGTATGTCAATTACTGTAGGACTCGAACCGAATATCTTTCATTACAAACA
Source organism: Schistosoma spindalis (assembly GCA_946903255.1). NCBI lineage: Eukaryota > Metazoa > Platyhelminthes > Trematoda > Strigeidida > Schistosomatidae > Schistosoma > Schistosoma spindalis. Next base: position 11,408,737 of record OX336423.1, on the reverse strand, counting down.
CCAATGCATTTCCCCACCGAGTCCCAATATGAAGATCAACGTCAAGAAGTCGGTAAATTCAGTTTATGAATCCCAAATCGGACGAAATGTTCATCCTGTATTTCACGACTAATCACAATCCATCTATTCTGAATACATGTGATAATGTTGAAACAATCAGTACAAGATCTACATATACACTAATAAAGACTAATGAAGATGCAGTCCTGAATACTAACAATGCAACAATCCAAACTATTACTACTACTAATAATAATAATTAACAATCATCCAAATTAAATTTGCATGAAATCCTTGTAAATAATCATGTTAAACCAGAAAATAAAAATAGGATAATTTACGATTGATTCAACTTATCAAAGTAAAGTACAAATCAGTATTCAAGTATCGATTGTGTAAGTAACATTCAGCTGATACGTAGATTAATTATGACTCAAGTAAATTTAGCTAGGTGGAGTTATTAACGTCATCAACCAAAGAAACTGAGACCAAAAACAGTCCGATTCGATTTTAATCGCTCGGCAGAATATCAGCAGATGATTTAATCAATCAGAAATACATTAAATAACAAAACATCATAAACCATTGTTAACTAAAAAGACTAACCTTCTTCAAGGTCTACCTCTAAACAGTAGCATCAATAATCGTTAAATAAATATTATGACCGAATAACTGATTGAATTAACACTGGATACAGTAAAAATGCATCACAAATTATACGAGTTAAATTGCATCTGATATTATGAGCAAGAATGGATGGTGGCTAGCAGTTGAGTCCAGAACGCACGTTTCATCCTGTTTGAGGCTCGTCACTTGGATTTACCTGCATCCCGGAGTTGATGTTCACCCCGGCACTCGAACCAAGTACCGTTCACTCCAAATGTCATTATGTTATCCACTTAGCAATCGAGTCCTGATAAGGAGTACTCCCAGCTGACGATTCCTAAATGGAGCGAAACGCTTGTCTTGGATTCCATTGCTGGCCACCATCCATCTTTGCTCGCGATACTTGTGACTTAAGGCAATATCAAGGCATCAAAGGGAAGATTCAAATAAATAATACAAAATGAATTGTATCTGATATTATTGTGAATTTAAAGTTAAAAAATCATTGATCTTCACTGTGACAACTAAGATATAAATTTACATAGATTGGTAAACTAGTAATTCAGTTCACTAATGATACTATAAAATGTTATGGAATGAGGTGGTTAGAACATTGGTTACGCTTGACTAACCAACATATAACACAATGTGTAATGTAGTCTGATATAAAAGGGACTTGGAAAAAAGACAAAGGTCATTTCATGAAGTTACAGCCTTATGATATGAGCTACGTCGTAAATTTTCGACTTCTAGGTTAGAGCCCACTAAATAATCATAACCAATCGGTGAGAACACTGAGAAACATGGATATATTCAGTCATATTCACTTAATTCCAAGTATTTTCCATCTTCCTTTACACCTTTTATCGATTATCATTCATGACTTTCCAATCATCGATCACATATATTCCTTCAGGAATGTATTATTTCATTTCTAGTTTTCTTGTATAGTACCAGACATCTTGTTGAATTCTTCTCGTTTAGCCGATGTCAAATGCAACAGCATAGAGTGATACATGTAAATATTAGATTCAACGTTGATAATGATCAGTGACAGATTAACTTAACGATAGAATTATCAACAGAAGAAAAACTGTTTAAATCTTAATGTACGTAATCTATGTGATCTTACAACTAGATAGTTTCGGTAAGAAATCCATGGTTCTCTAAAAGTAATCTATCACTAAAATTACTGCGTGAGTTATAATGTCAAACAAATCAGAAACCATTAAATACGTTTTATTAAATTATAATGATTAGAAGTCGTTTGAAGGAAAATGTAGGCCTACGTTCCATGTCATGAAAGTCAGTCAATGTCTAAATAACTCAGTGATAAAATTATAGCCTATAAAGACGGTTGCTGACAGTTTGAATCTACTAGAAAGCATCAGTTCTTCAAGATTCCAAATGAACTTTGCTGAACAGTCTCAACTAGCAAAATCAGGATTTTCTGTCGATTACTTCAAATCACTTAATATCTGAACTGTTAGGCATATTACAACTTCATCGATAGAATTCGATTAATGCTAAAAGACAAGACAAACATGACATCAGTCACTATTCAATAATCAAACAGATTATTCTTTTATGTTGCTGACTTCCTTATAAAGCGTAATCAATACTTCAATGATCATTATGACAATAATTATCTTTTGTTACTTATAAAAAATTAAAATATATAATTTCAATAATTGAGATCATGAGTCAATTATTGAAAATACTACAATCTCCCAAAACCCCTTCTGATTCTAATCAACATATGCTCACTAGTAACTGACTTCAAGAGAGATTTCCTGGAGTTCTAGTGAGAAGCAGTGATCAGTGGAGTTCGACCGGATCAGTTGTCAGATAGTAACTCACTGATGACAATGGTGGATGTGTCGCTCAATTTGGTGGATTAGTTGAAGTTAGACATTAACACTATTGAATGCCGGCTCAATGGTTTAGTTGGTTAAGTGCCTGGAGCGAGACTGACAGGTCCTGGGTTCGAATCCCTCGAGGCAGGATCGTGGATGAGCACTGCTGAGGAGTCCCACAACGGGACGAAACGGCCGTCCAATGCTTCCAGGTTTTTTATGGTGGTCTAGCTTCAATTGACTCATGATCTTAATTATTGAAATTACTATAATCTCTACAAAACCCCTTCTGATTCTAAAATGGAGCTAATTCATTTATGTTCCATCTTGAAGTACTAATCTATTTGATAGCTTATTTATCATGTATCGTATTATCAAATTAATCTTAATAAACCATACATGATTATATAGGTGAATTTAATTGAATAATTAATTACATCATCATTATCATTGAAGTTCATTTCAAAATGCAATTGATTACTTAATTTGTAATTAACTAAATTGTAATTATATCTTCTTATATTATTAATGTTATGTTGATACTAATACTACTGACGACAATATTATTATTACTATTATTATTATTATTATTATTATTATTATTATTATTATTGTCACTAGTTCAACTTACCTTTCTGGCAAAACTCTCTCACATGAATCGTCGTTATACATCTATGTATATATATATATATATATATATATATATATATATATATGTATATATAGATAAAAAGAGATGAACAGAATTATATCCACAAACACTTACACGATATTTTGATAGATCAATTCTTATGGCGATGTATAAATTATCCAGTAATTTTATGAATTTCTCTCGCTAAAAAGAAAATTTTTTTTGATTTTCAATTTTACATAAGGAGAGAAAAAAAATAAAGAGGGAACATACAGAACAATGTAAATAATAATTAAAGATAAGAAATAAATAAGGGTAAATGAAAAACTGGAAATAATACATAAACAATTGTACTTTACAATGAAACAAACAAACAAAAAAAGGAAATTAACAAAATATCAGTTAAGTTAATCAGTCAGTTAATCCTTCTCAACATAGAACCTGGTAGGTATACCAGTCAGCCAGTATGTACATTGATTTAAGTTGCCAGAATAGATTAATATAGTGAAGTGAAATCATTAGAACAAATACCAAAGTAGTAAGGATAATAATAGTATCAATCATAATATGAAAGGTTATGCATTGAAAATACGATTTGAGAAAAAAATATAAATTGATGAGATAAAAAATTATGTAGAATTCAGAAGCTCAGAATTTAGGAGAAAACAAAGAGTCAATGAACCGGCTTCATTGTAAATGATTTCGAGCTATCATTCAAACTCTCTACTTAATGGTTCCGATAATCCCACGAACCTTACCAGGTAGTTTACACCTACCTACATAGCTCAGTTCAAATGTCCGTATCTTAGTAGATAGGCTTCACATGTTAGCTTCATCATCCTTAACTTTCTTTTAATTTACTCCTACATCAGACTACATCACCCTACGAGATAGATGATGGTTTATTATACGTAATATATGTCCCAACCACCTCAGTTGATGAAAATTTACTACATTATCAATCAATTTCCCATTCTTACTTAGCACGCCATTCCTAACCAAGCTATTGTTTACATGGCGCTATCCAAATACCCAAGAAATACTTTGAAAACACCTATGATCGAATTCTAACAACCTACAAAAATCCTCCATCCTTAAACTAGTGCTTTAAAGGTAGACGGATATCTCGCTCATACTACAAGTGATGGAAGTCTTACCGGCGTTTCGTCAAACACCAGGCGATTAGGACTGAGGGACTCCCAAGACAAGTGAATTGGTCGGTTTGGTCAAATACTTCACTACTTATCATTAATTCAGGCGCTTCAGTTAAATCACAGCTTCATGTATCGATATTCATAAAATAGTGATATAATGTCAAATATTCCATATAAGCGCAAAGATATATCCATTAATGTAATACTCGTTACAACGAATTCTCACATCAGGTTCTACAACTGTAGATCAAAACTCATTATCAGTGCAATAGTGTCTAAGTAATTTCGGTGTTTTCAGTTGAAAACCCCACTCAACCAACTTTACAACAGGAATCGATTAAAAATATCAGCCCTCACACAAAGAGTGTAGCTGAAAGCTAAGTATACGAATCAGTAACTGACAAATGAGTTGTCAGAAATTATTTACCGTGTAGGACAGTAAATTTTAAGTCAAAATCCTCTCTGAATAATCTCTCATTTTTACATTGTCTCTACTTATTAATTCTTTTCTAATATTCTTCTCAAAATTTCATTTGACCTCAAGTTTGAATCAAACATACACGGCATGTAAACTATTTTCATATTTACAAATGACTATGAATTGAGGTATTTTAATGTTAGAATATTTAAGTTTTTGCATTCCCGATTGACCTTGATTAAATAACTACTTAAAAGTTAGTAGCACCAGTAATCTATTTTATACTAGTATGAAACTCTTCAGTAGTGAGCACATACAGTTTCATCAAGGAATAAACTCAGGAACTTTAGGTTTAAAGCTATCCGCCATTCTTCTGAACTCTAGCGTTTGCATCTAACAGAATATATTTCTAATAATGTGATAGCCTCACGGTTTTCAATGGTTATTTTTAGCTAAATTCAGATCTATAAGGCAAACGGATACAACCAGTCACAGATAATTTTGTTAGAATGAACTGGCAAAACACTTGTCCAATGACTAAAATGCTCATTTCTAAATAAAGTAGGTGCTTTTGATGGTTTGTTCAAAATGACAATGAAATCACTACAATTAAACCATCTAACTCGGAGAGCACGACATCAATAAAATAGGTAAATTTACCCACTAAGACTCCGCGATGAGCATTCACATTAGTCACTCTTATAAAGCTTCATTCACTAACATATAGCTTAACATAACGCCCTGAACCTATACCAAAGCAAGGGCCACATTTTTACAATTGAAGAACATATGGAACTCAAAACAACGGTCAACTAATATCATAGTCACCATCTTCAATATGAACGTCACCCCAGCTCTACTGAACAAAGCTGAAACTTCGAGAACTACCACAACCATCATCAAAAAGATACAAGTATTTATAAACAGTTGTCTACGTAAGGTACCTTATATCAATTGACCGGATATCATCGGCAACAGCCTATTATAGGAGAGGACAATCCAGCTTCGAGCTGAAGAGGAAATTAAGAAAAAGACGACGGAAGTGCATAGAACATACATTACAGAGATCACCATCATCATCACGAGGCAAACAATAACTTTGAATCCTGAAGAGAAACGGAAATGTGAAAAGTGGAAGAACAGACTACATCGTGAATTGGAAGCAGACATGAAAAGAATGAGTAGCAAGTGGAAAGTACTGGAAAGGATTGTCAGGACAGATTCGGATGAAGATTGCTGGTGGGTGATTTATACTTCTGCACGAAGAGTAACACGTGTAAGTAAAAACTTAATAAGCCTAAATATGTAATAAATAACATATTAACTTACTCCAAAATTACTTGCACTAAATCGTTCACTAGCTGTTTGACTATTTGATGATGTTGTATGTGCGTAAAATGCATTTATATTAGCCAAAAGTACAGATAATTGAGCTGGTACACCAGGGCAATTATATTTAGCAGTTAAGCATGCAAAATGCCTGAAAACATTGATAATCAATTTAAGTATATATTTAAACCAAATGAATAATTAACAACAAATTGTGTCAAGAAATACTAACTCTCAAAGATCTAACGATAGCTACCTGGAATTTTCAAGAAAATCATAATGTGAAATCACACATTTGATGAAAATACTCAGTGGCTTAAAACCATTTGAATAAAATTCAGGTGTGGTGTGGGTTACTTACATTCAAATAAGTAGTATATAACGGTGGTCAGGCATAGAATATATTTCATCAGAACATCGAGAATGAAAGAACGGTAACGGAACGCAATTGATATGAAAAGATATCAATAATGAAATCTGAGACAGTGGACTGATATGTGCAAAGGGACAGACAAATTTGAGACGATAGATTGATATTTCGCAAATTAACGATTTACTATATGGTTCTCAGATTTTATTGAGATGCTCTGTAATTTCGTGCGAAATAAATCCAATTGTCCTAACTCGTCTTCATGTTCACTACACAGGTATCCTTAATAGCAACGTAAAATGTCAGAATAATATTTTGTGTAAAATATGTGAGGTTAATTTGATTTTATGAGTTTTTTCTATAAAGGACTTTCGAATGTAGAACAATAAGGTTAAAGAACTGTTAAGTATAACAACTGGTGTTGAATTTTAACCTCAACTAAAGATAAGTAATATCTTATCAGAAACAGTGCGAAAACATTTTTGGATTAACTAGAAGAAACGACAAGCTATAAGAAGATTCAACAGTTTTTGCAAGCAACAACAGTGAACTATTTTCATTCATTTTATTAATTGGAACCTGAAATTATTGAGGTCCACTTGATGACAGCCCACGTGATTCTTTCATGTATAAAATCTTTTGAATCTCAACACCATTGTTTCAGGAAGTCATCAATAGTTCATGAATGCGTTAACCGCGATGGATAACTGAACCAATATGCCTGACCGTGAAGTTGATTTAATCCGCTCCAGCTCTTTGAAAGCAATTTAATCAAACCAGCTATGATTGTCTTATCACTTACCTCAGTCACTTTTGACTGACAATCAGCTAATGAAGATCAGAATATATTCATTCTCTTAGGGTTCAGAATGTTCTTATGAGGTTCTCCGGGACTCAAAACTTGGACTCTTACTTTTTAACTTATATAAGAAATCAGAATAAATTTATTCACTTATTTATTCGTTTAGTGAAACACATGCATTGATATTAAGAGGCACCAAAATATATATGCGCCACACAAAAGTAACATGAAATCGTCAAGAGATAAAGAAAGGAAGGTGAGTGTAATGAAAAAGAACAAGAATGAATAAATACAAGTGAGTGAGAGTTATAATAATAATATTAATAATGAATCAAACAATACATCAGAACCGCCACTAGCTATCCGACAACGTTTCAAGTCACTTAGTTACACTATCTCTAGGACGCCGACCAAAGAGTTGTTATGGTCCGACAGATGCTAGTCTTGTACAGATTTTTTCCATAAAACGGTGCCATGTTATAAATTGACCATCTTTCCGCTTTTTTAAACCAGAGTCGGGAAATAACTCATGAAGTGTGAGTCACTGGAGTAAAATTCACAGGATAATTTCAGATCACTAAGGTCAGTGTTGAAAGATGGCCATATACAATAAATTATCGTCACTGTTTCCGAACACGCGTTGCTAAACCTCCGCATTACTAATTTGGTGTTGCCACTGAATGTTAACAACCCTTCTAACTTATATCATACATGCATTTATCTTAGTCGAATATATATGAAGGCAGAAGGTTTGGGATCATAAGTGTCTTTAAAGTACTACTCGAGTTTCGTGGAATGACCGAGTGGGCAATGTTGAATTTAGGCACAGAGTGCCTCCTGAAGGTGACAAACTGATTGACAAGGTTCTGAATTTTCCTCGGCCAAGGTTGTTAGGGAATGTGTTATGTATGTTTAACCACTGCCTACCTTGACGAGCTACACCTGCTAATACAGGAGTAGGTTGGAAGAAATATATAGGTGGCCAAGCGAGAACGTGACATCAACCCATAAAGTCACTGAAAGTTGTTCTGAGTCATTTAGATAGGTGCAGACTATATCGTTGAGGCCTACCGGATAACCAGTGTCAGTGGTTAAAGACTTTGAGTGATATGACTCAGATTTGTTCAGAAATAAGAGAATTATTCACTCATTATCTTCCTGTTAACCTTGAATTCAAGTATTTCTTTATATACACCTTCCTTCTCCGTCTTTTGAATCACATTTCAAAGTTCAGCACCATTTTTATCGACGGAACTATATTATTACGATAGTTTTTGTTATTGTCACGTTGTCATGCTAATTAAGTATGACATTTTGGGTCAGATATACATATTCATCAGTTTTTTTTTAAAAATTATTTTTCAATGTTCTATCAGTTTGGTAGTCTGTTGTTGATTGACAGTAATAATTGACATATTTAATGAGAATTCTCATGACTTATTTTTCTACAAATAAAATCATGATTAAATGCTTTCTTTCTAATAAAAAAATAGTTGAAATCATGAGTCAACAGAAACCAGACCGCCATCGAAAACCTGGAAGCACTGGGTGGCTGTTTCATCCTAGTATGGGACTGCCCAACAGTGCGCACCAACGACCCCCCCTTCGAGATTCGAACCCAGGACCTGTCAGTCTCGCCCACGAGCGCTTAACCATTAGACCACTGAACTGACCGGCATCCAACAGTTTTAATGTCTAACTTAAACTATTGAAATTACTAAAATCTCCACAAAACCCCTCCTGAAAAAAATAGTTAAAATCACCTGAATGGGGAGGGAGAGCCACAGAGAGAGAGAGGGAGGGGAAAAAAGGAGTGAATGGAAGGAACTAAAAAAACAAACAACTCTTTTTTAAAATTAAATAAACTGGCCTTTTTGATTCATTCCAATTTTATTTTAAAAATTCATGACAAAATTTGTCAGAGTGCATATTACATAATTAATATAATGCCAAATGAGAAAAAAAATTGTTTGTCATTAGTGACAATGTTAGCGGACTAGATTATTGAAATAAGTTTGTAACGATGATTGATCAAATGATTGATTGATTGGTTGATTAATGAAACGAGAAATAATGTTGTAAGATCCATTGGATTAGTTTATTAATATAGAACTTTTTAAACCGATTGAATTAAAAGTAATAGAAAAGAATAACATAGAATGTTAGTGAAATAATGTGTATACAAGTAAACAATGATATTCAAAATATCAGTGATCTTCATTATGAAATTTATAGTAGATAATTGTGTATAATCGATGAAGTTTTTACATTTTTTATATAAGTCAGTCAGCTACAACGTGGAACCAGGCATATATATGCATCGGTCCAAGTTGACATACCTCATTAGCACAACAAGATGAACACTGGATTCATAGAAGTAGTTGATTCAGTGATGGTAATATATGAAAGAAAGTTAGCATATAAGGATATAGTACAGGAAGAAAGAATTAGTTGGTAGAAAGAAAGATATGAAGTGATTTTAATCTCATAGTTTAAGGGAAGACAGACAGTGTATACATCTACGCCATTTCATAAAATAACGTCAGGTAAAAAAACGTTTTGATCATAAATCTTTGTTTCTGTTGCTAGATGACTGGAGGCAATTAATGTAAATCTCTGAACCTAGGGTTTGATGATTGTTGGTACTTGTGAGTGAGGCTTATACACAATTTTGAAAAGTCCAATGCTTTCTGTTGAATATGTACTTATATCAATCAGTGTTGTTATACTTAGAAGTATTTACAACCGAACGATTTAGACATCGCCTATCTATATTGATAAACAAAACAGTAATATCCAAAGCTTCATGAAAAGTGGCTCCAGATATTTAACACCAAAACATAATGTGTGCACTACCTAGCCACTTATACTAATAATTACACTGTGATTACTGAAATAAATCGATCAGCGGCAAGAATTTGAAATAAATGACAATGGTTATTATCGAATGATCAAACAATGCAACCAGCTTTCTATGTAGATAGGTGGTGATGTATAAAGACTAGTTTGATTTGAAGATGATTTTTGTCACGAACCAAAAGTCAAGTAACTATGTGCAATTGTTGGGATATATTCTAGCACTTAATAAGAGTAGTCGGCCCCAATCATTGTATACTGGATCAAACCTAGAAATTATAGATCTCTCCATGAATAAGATACACTTATTTGCTTGACCTGGAATTAAATAACTAAAGATATAGCACAAAGTCTATTCGCTATCACCTGGAATAATCGTTTTACTGCCAACAAGATTAAATCCCGCTAGAAACAGCTTCACAAAATAATTTCAACATCTAATCAATAAATTAGCTGTTCATATATGAACACTATATACTTATACTCTTTGACTTTAGTCCTGAGTAAACATAAAAACAATACTAGTGATGATAATCATAATGAAAATAATAATCTATTAGAGGCCAAAATATCTTGATTAAAAGTAAACATATTAGAATCAAACATTTAATTAAAAAAAGTGTTTATGAATTTGTCGACACTTAATTGATTCCTGTCCAAAAATTAGTTCATAGTAAAAACAATATGGACAGTAATAATAATAATAATAATAATAATAATAATAATAATAATAATGGTAAAATAAGACAGACTTACGTCATTGCTTGAAATATTGGTTCAATACCATAACGTATAGCAAATTCATCAACGATTTCCTGTCCTATTGGATTGAAATACACTCGCCATGCTTCATTACCCTACGACGATAAGGAAATGAATGTATGTGTAAGGGAAGGGGGAGGAGAGGACATTTGACATTAGTATGGAACAGAACTATTACTAGTACTAGTATTCTAAAAAAAGTCGAATAAATGCAGTTCCGTTATTTGCAATCTTACAATATTTTAGTCTCATTCTATCATTAACTAATCCATTGAGTTTTAAGAAATTTAATGGTTTATGCGGCGTACAGCCTTAATACCAATTAATTTAAAAGCTATTTTCCAAACAACCATATTGAAGGCTATTTATTGAATGTTAGTTTGCAAACAATTTTTGTCTGCCTATTTAAGTAATGTGTTCATCAGAGTATTATGTCATTCATAGGTATCAATGCCAAGATTGAACTTGGTAGTTCCAAATAAATTAAGTACTGGGTAGAAAGTTAATCGTTAAATAGTTCCTATCTAAACTTATAACTCCACCTGTAGCTCATCTAGAGTTACTGCTGATCCCAAGCCCAAGTAAAGGAGGAAGATTGAGCATGGGGTCGGCAACCTCATCTCGTAGATATGACGATACCATGAGACGACGTGGACCGGGAGAGAGAAACGAGATTGGTGAGAGGTTTGCGAACCTATGTACATTCAACAAATTGGTTATAGGCGGCACAATATTATCACACAAACTTATACACAAAGCCACATGGTTCTCACCGGATCACATTACGGAGAACCAGATAGGTCATACTTGTATCAATAAAAAAATCCGAAGGACAATGGAAGATGTGAGAACAAGGAGAGGATCTGACGTTGTTTCAGATCACTGCCTGGTTGTAGCCGGGATGAAATTGAAGCTAAAGAAACACTGGACAACTGGAAGAACAGAATCACAAAGGTTCGACACAGAATTCTTACGCGATACTAACAAATTCAATTCAAGATAACTCTCAAAAACAGGTTCTAAGCCTTCAAGAATCTGCTGAAAGAAGAAGAAACTACTATGGCGGACATTTGGAAAGGGATCAAAGCAGTATTAACTTGAACGTGCTAGGAGGTGCTGAGCCGCAAGAAGCCTCATCATAAAGAATGAATTTCCATAGAAACTCTGGACAAGATTCAAGAAATTACCACAAGCCGAACAAGAGCCGAGAAAGTCAAAGCACAAGCTGAATACACTGAAGCAAACTAGCATGTAAAGAAAAGTATTAGAGCAAAGGAGCAGAAATACGTGGAAGAGCTAGTAACGACAGCTGAAAAAGTTTCAAGAGAATAAAATGTAAGACAGCTATATGACACTACGAAGAAACTGACAGGAAAATATAGTAAACCAGAGAGACCGATCAAGGACAAGGAAGACAAGTCAATCACCGAGATTCAAGAACAGAGGAAAAGATGGGTAGAATATTGCGAGGAACTGATCAATAGACCAGCTCCTTTGAATCCACCGGAAATCGAAGCAGCACACACAGATCTTCCTATAGATGTCACTCCAACAACGATCAAGTAAATCAGGATGGTCATTCGATAAATGAAGAGCGGGAAAGCAGAAGGACCTGACAATATACCATCTGTAGCACTAAAGTCAGACATAGAATTAACTGCAAACATGTTTCTCGTTCTATCGAGGAAGACTTGAGAGGAGGAACAAGTGTCGACAGACTGGAAAGAAGAAACCTCATCAAGATAACAATGTATGGGGATCTGATGATCCGTCCATTTTATTCCATACACATGAACAAATGCAGATGAAGCCAACTAGTGTAGCAGCAGTCTCTGCATCAGTAAGCTTCAAGGAGAGGACTGGAAAAGCAAGGACATCATTCCTTCGGTTGATGAACATACGCAACTCAACACAACTATCAACCAACATCAAAGTCACAATCTTGATGTTCTGCTGAAATATATTCTATGCCTGACCACCGTTATATACTACTTATTTGAATGTAAGTAACCCACATCACAAAAACACAAAAAACTACCGTTCTATTTAACAACAATTAATAACATATTCGTCAAAATTAATCGATGAAAAGTTGAAATGAATTACACTATTAAACGTATTAATTAATAAAATATAATTCACTAACACTTACATTATTTTGTGCCTGAGTGATATGTGTTTGATCCGGTAAAAAAACTGGCTCATTTTCTTTACATAAATAACAAAATATACTCTGAAATGGAAAAAAAATATAATGAACATGTATTCAAGTTGAAACTGTGATGCCTAATGGTTTAGTCTACAAACTTTCATTGTCTCTCTAGAAGACAATGTCATTAGTTTATACTTGAAAAAGAGGCAAGCTTTTAGGATTTCTCCACTATAATTGATTAACAACTTTGTCTATTGATCTGAAATTTGATTGATTAGTGTTCGTAACTGTGTGGCATTTGTTTTTGTGTTTACTTTGACTAGATCACTGTTTTGGAGTCATCCAGAATTTTTTAAAATATTGACTGATATGGCGAGTCAGTTTAGATATGTCTTTCAACCGACACGTGATCGAAGTGCTAAGTTCCTGAGGATTCGCTGGTCCTCTGTGCGCAACCTTGACACAATATTTCGACATCCGTCTAATTGACTACAAATACTTCTTGTTAAAGGTTTTGCTGATCATATTCTCAAGAAATGCAGTTAAAGCTTCATGATTAAACTATTTGTCACAGAGAACACAATGTCTTTGATATTAGATAATTGTAGATGGTTAATAAGTAAACTCTATTTTGAATGAAGCAGTCTTGAGGAGATTAATTTATAGGTGATATTCGTCATAAATTTCTAATGACCAAAGAGCGCTGGACAGCTGTTTCATCAGCGAGGTTTTGTATGCCCACCACTCAAGAGTGCCATACTTAGACAGGTTTTCAATCGTGGTCTAACTTAGATCAATTCATACTCTCAATGAAAGCAGTTTTGTTGTTTAAGATACTGGAAAATAAGATAGAAATATCCCTGCTTGAAATGTTTACTCACTACCACGTAGTTGGAATAATTTCATTCGAAAGATTGCTTAGTTCTCGAACAAATCAACACTTTATCTGAACACATACAGTTTTTTATTGTTAATGTTTGCATTGCATAATCTAGTATTATAACAATAGTACATTACATTATCATGTTTATTCATTGTGCATAAGTCCTCATGAAATTAATACTTTAAAAAGATTCATATATATTTATATACACAATTGTACCCGCTTGATAATCTTTTCACTAAAATTCATGTTATTAATGTATCAATAAGGAATATCTATTTATAATCAATAAAAAAACCACATTCAGTCACTAACCCATAACTTGATTTTATTCAAATATGAGTAACCAATTTGATTGGTTGTCACCAATCACCTAAGCATCGATTAATTTATGGTTTAATTAGTATCTATAGTTAATACATTTTGTTAGTGTAGCAAATGATAAATCCAATTTTTCTGATCATCTAGACTACATTTCGACATTATTGTATTCATCAAACTTGCCGTCAACATTTCATTCATATGAGAACACTTATCAATCACCTATAATGTGTTAATGAGCATTTATCCATTGTGAGTTGAAATTCTATTGCTTGTTTTCACGATAAAAACATTAACAAAACTCGTAATTCCCATCGCATCATTCAATAGTTCAAATGAATTTATTGTCGAAAGGTTTATCTCAAGTTTACTATTTAGTATAAATATGTAATTTACAGTTTTTTTTATACGAACACAATTACTTGAGTAAATGTAATTCCCAAGATAAAGCTAATTTACTCTGTATAATTACGATAATTAGTTTCTTCTGTAATCAACAAATATCCATTGTTGAATCAACATACAAACATATTAAACGAAGTAAATGAAATAAACTAGAAAACTGTTCAAATAAATACCTGAAATAATATTTCAATAAGTCAATAAGCTTTTGATGAAAAAATCACTTAACAACATCAATCAGTATCCGCCCAGTCCAACTCACTCCACCCCCTCAAATCGGTAATATTATTAACCCTTAATAGAATTCAATCGTAAGTTTAATAAATGCTGGCCTATTATGGAAAAGTAATATTTTATATTCTGGTCTACAATTCATTTATCAGACAGTCAGGCGTATACAGTTTATGATTTGTCAGGTATGTTCATCAGTTCACGTTGACATGATTGTATGACCTGAACGAAATGAAATAATCAAGACAAATGATGAAGTATTAGAATTACTAACTGTATCAGTTTGAATGACATTAACTTTCTTCCAACCTATCCCTATGCTGGATAGCATCTTACGTTGAGGTAGTTGGAGAAAAAGTATATATAACCAACTCAGTCGATGAAAAAGTTCCATATTTGTCAGCCTATATTTCATATTTATCTAGAGCTCTATGTCCATTGTAAACATTGTTCATAACACCATACATTTGTAGACAAATGTAATTTCACCGTAGTCTATAATTTGTTACAAGCAAAAAGGGATTTTTTAAGCAACATCTTTTCTGGAAAGTGTACAAACTTAACCTGAGTAGCAAGGAATGTGGCAATCTAATGATTATACACCAGTTACTGAATTAGATGAATGTTAAAACTGATTAACTACACGTGGAATACTATAAAATTAGAAAATATAGAATTAAGGTTGCCTATAATCAACTACTGAATACATTTTAAGGTCTACCGAGAAACACTCACAGTCTAGCAGTAATAAATTTGGTAAGATATTGAGTAAGATAGAAGCTCTCATAGGAAAACCGAATAAATTGGTAATTAGTTAAATTTTAACAATTCCTATTCAAAAACTTTTCCATCTTCTCATCGTAGCTTGGAGGATAATCTATTCGAGTTTTACGCGTAAGATACTGGGTACAAGTCTGAATAATGTAATCAAAGTATACTGAACTGACGAGTCCCTAATCGAGTAAAAAACAGGTTTAGGATTTTAGTAAAAGTCACTATAAAACGTTACCCTTTAATACTTTCTTCCATAAGAAGTATCTCAACTCATATACATACTTCAGAAACGCATATACACACATATATATACATGCCTAAGTTGGTCATTTTCGATGTTACATTATTTAAAATACATCTTTTTAAGTAAATTTCCACTATTTGGTTACAGCTAACAGATAAGCTAAGACGTATGTATAACATCTTGATCGAGAATTTCTCTCTCTCTTTCTCCAGCTATTTAACTGTTTATTGATCTCCTTTTCGTTATGCAAATGTCTACTTTGAGGGTGTAGTGAAATTTCTAATAAAAGTCAGGCAAATTTTGACTGACATGCCATGAAAATACAAAAAGTGGATAGTCAGCAATTTATTATTAGACGATAAGCAATAAATATTTATGATAGATGATTTAATAAAATCAATATCAATATTTTTATGGTTCATATCATTAGACCGATTTTAGTTTGACGAAAGCATTGAATAATTGTTTTAATCTTAGTACATGGTTTAACAGTAGTGCTCATACTCGTTGTGAGTGCCTAATCTTTTGATCATTGAGTTGTCGTCCAGTGGTTTACGTATGTAATTCCAATATCACTGATAGACAAGGTCTTTTCATATTAGACATAGTCAAACTCTATTGGTCATAGCTTTTTATTAGGACTCTTATAATCATCACTCGAAATTCGTCGCTTCAGTCATTTTTCGCATTTTCCTAGTTGACGTTTTTCTTCCAATCTGAGTAAATAGAAACTACTCTTAACACTATATCAATTCATTTGCAAATGATGAACAGTGATCTTGAGTGCTGTTAGAGGTATGAGGGTGATTATCAATTCCCGGTTGCTAACACCGTGCAAGGGCTTTTCTAGTGATACCTGAAAAGGAAATCAGATTAGGGATGGTCTTAGTAACCTGAGAGCGTGACCGCAGTGCCCAAGGGACAACTGCTTGAGGTCGATCACACACGACCTTCTTGTGGGTAATTTTTGTGTTAGCTCCATACTTTTTGGGACCTTACCACCGGAGACGGATATTCGTGAGACAAGGTGAGGTGTGCATTTTTAGGGTCGACCTTTTCCAACCCCACCCTTCGTTTATGGGAAGGTAGCATCGTTGTTATGCTGTCGATGCTGAATACACAAAACCAACTGTATTATCAGACTTATTTTGACGTCCACATTTAATAGAACAATGAAGCTAGCAACTATATTAGGTGATAATGATAAATGCCCTTTCTTGTATATAGTAATTTTCTAGAAAGAGAGAAAAGTAATTTCGAGTTTAGAGATTGATTGAATGCTGATTTATCAAAAGATTCTTAGAATAAACTTTCAACTTCACACTATAATTCCGCAAACCACCACGAAGGATTGAGAGCAAGATCTTTAGTTCTGGACACTGAAGAGTCTCATGATAGGACGAAACAGGTGCATAATCCTTCCTAGTTTTCGATAGTTGTCTATCTTGATAAATCTCTTTATCTATATTACACTCTGATAAAAAAAGAAAATGAATTTAAGGTTTATGGAATTTCGTAGAAACCATAAGTATTCTTCACCTCTATTTATAAAAATGAGGGAGAAAGTTTGTAGCTCAGGTGATTTCGTCTTCGTGATGTAATATTCTCTGAGTTAAAAGAACAGTGAAAGTTCAACAATTAAATTGTATAGCTCATAAAACATAACATCACCGAGAACTCAATTTATTTTTCCAAACGCCTCATACATCTAAACAAACAAATGAAAATAATACTTACACCGTGTAATGCTGTATACTGTACATGAAATGAAGCCATTTGTTCTTCACCTTTTATTTCAACAGAAATCAGTAAACGAATAGCTCCAGATACTGCTGATTTATCTGTCCGTTTCTCTGAGGTTTTGTATTAAAGAATAAAAGAATAAAATAAGACCAACATTAATATTATTGTTAGAAAGGTATTGAATTATCTCATTGTTCATAATCAAAGTTAAATAATGATCAGTTTTAATTGACACATTTACATTTTGAAAAAATTATCTCGATATTACCATTTTGTCACATGTCTTATGTAGAATAAACGGACTGTGGTTAGCAGTGGAATCTAAGACACGTGCTTCATCCTATTTGAAACTCATCAGCTAGACTACTTGCATCTTATAGTTGATATTCAACTAAGGATTCGAACCCAGTACTTTTCGTTTCACAATTTTAATCAACTATCGAAATAACTATTAATTTGATCGGCGAATATGATGTGTTCATTGTTATTAAAAAGGGTTTGAATTATTTTGCTTATTCAAACTTTTTCTAAGATTCTTAATTTATAACATTTAAAGTATCTAGTCGTCGGAATTATTTTAACAATTAAAAACTGAATTTTATTTAAAAAATCAATTTATTTTACATAACAATAGAATTGTTTTTTTTTTTCATTTCTATTTGTCAGTAGATACCAGTTTATAGAAACTTCGTTTTTATAGTGTAAGCAATGATGGATAGTGGCTAGCAGTGGATTAAGGCAATATCGAGGCATACGCACAGTATGCACATATGCCAATAACAGACTGATCAATTGCAGTCGTAAACCTCAATGGGATGATACAAGCCAAACAATACCAAGTGAATTTAACTTCGTTTTTAGTTCTAATCGAAACCTCAAGGAAGTAACAAATCATAGCATCTTTAAAGGTTTGCTTAATAGGTATTCAGCATAATGTATGGCCCCCAAATGCCCTGGTACGGCCGAGAGTGGGGGGAGTCCGCTCCCCCTCTCGAAATGCTCTCACATGGCCACGCGTATACAGCCTCTGCCAGGGAAGTCCTACTCACTGCCTTCACGTGGCGGGGGTGTTGTTTACAAAAATGAGAGGACGAAAAGCGAATGTCCGGCGCTATAACCGGATCCCAAACCGATGGTGCACATGGGCTCCAGTATCCTGCGGGAACAAATGGCGTATGAACCAATCGTTGGTCACCGGTTACCATGGGACTGCATCTCCTCACGATGCTCCACTGCCTTGTGGGTCAGACGTCCAGGTCGAAGGCTCGGGGTGTGGCCCCCTAAGAAAACCACCTGCTTCGGTTTGGGCACCCGAGCAGTATCACAGCCCTCACACAAATCAATTGACATCTGTGTGGCGCATATGTATTTGGTGCCTTCTTGTACCGATATTTATGTGTTAAAATAATAATAATAATAATGTCAAAAATTAACTAATTAATAATTAGTATCAGAAGGAGTTTTGTAGATATTATAGTAATTTTAATGATTGAGATCATTAGTCAATTGAACGTAGAAAACCGCGAAAAACCGGAGAGCATTAGACGGCCGTTTCATTCTATTATGGGACTCCTCGGCAGTGTGTATCGACGATCCCGCTTCGCGAGATTCCAACCCAGGACCTATCAGTCTCGTGCCAGGCGCTTAACCAACTAGACCACTGAGCCGGACGGCATCCAATGTTGTTAATGTCTAAATTCAACTAATCCACCAAATTGAGCGACACATCCACGCTTGTCATCAGTGAGTTACTATCTCACACTAGACCTGGTTGAACTCCACTGGTCACTGCTTCTCATTAGAACTCCAGGATATACCTCTTGAAGCCAGTCACTAGTGAGCATATGTTAATTAGTATCAGAGGGGTTTTTGCGGACGAAACGGCCGTCCAGTGCTTGCAAGTTTTCCATGTTGGTCTAGTTTCAATTGACTCACGATTTCAACCATTATGATTAATAATTGTTGTATATAAACAATAAGACTGTTTAAACTTTGAAACAATCAATTGAATGTAGCTCGTCACTCTACATCAACTTCATTGACCACGAGAAAGCATTTGATAGCGTGGACAGGACAACACTATGGAAGCTTCTTCAACATTACGGCGTGCCTGAGAAGATAGTCAATATCGTACGGAATTCCTATGATGGATTAAGGTGCAAAATCGTACATGGAAGACAATTGACAGACTCGTACGAGGTAAATACCATGTTAGGCAAGGTTGGACAGCTCGAATGCAGCTGGACAATCTAGACTTCGCAGACGATCTGGCTCTTCTATCGCAAACGCAACAACAAATGCAGGAGAAGACGACCAGTGTAGCAGCAGCCTCAGCAGCAGTAGGTCTCATTATACACAAAGGGAAAAGTAAGATTCTCCGATACAACAAAGTGCAACAATCGAATCACGCTTGAAGGAGAGGATGTGGAATATGTAAAAACCTTAAAAGATCAGAGCAGCATCATTGATGAACACGGTGGATCTGATGCAGATGTGAAAATGCGGATCAGCAAAGCAACAGCAGCATACCTACAACTGAAGAACATGTGGAACTCAAAACAACTGTTAACCAACACCAAGGTCAGAATTTTCATTAAAATGTCAAAATAGTTCTAATGTATGGGGCGGAAACTTGGAGAATACGAAAGCCATTATCTAGAAGATACAGGTGTTTATTAACAGCAATCTACGCAAAATACTTCGGATCCGTTGACCAGACACTATCAGAAACAACCTACTATGGGAAAGAACAAACCAGATCGCAGCAGAGGAAGAAATCAGAAAGAAGTGCTGGAAGTGGATAGGACACATATTGAAGAAAGCATACAACTGCGTCACAAGGCAAGCCCTCACAAGCAAACCTCATGACCAAATGAAAAGAGGAAAACCAAGGAACATATTACGCCGAGAAATGGAGACAGACATGAGAAGACTGAACGAAAATTGGATAGAACTAGAAAGGAAGGCCCAGGACAGAGTAGGTTGGAGTATGCTGGTCGGTGGCCTATGCTCAATTGGGAGTAACAGGCGTAAATAAGTAAGTAATGTTTAAACTTCTGGGTGAATTAAAACTGTATTTATTATAAGAAAAAATAATGATCTCGGAGTGGTTCTGGCTTGTTGAATACACTTCTCTTTGAATTATTGATTGCATACTCATAAGATCCAGTTAGTAAGAGAACTTCAATCTTGAACATTTTCTTTTTAATATATTTTGTTTAACGTAGTGAAGAATAAATTGTGAATAACTAAAAATTCCTGAAATTCTAAAATTCATTCAGTGAATAATAATTTGTGCACTGGATTATAATTTCCATTAACTTCGATTATGAATAGAACAATTGGACAATTTTAAATTATTTTCCATTCATTTATTGTATGCTATATCTTATATGAAATAAATAAATATTCAGATTGAAGTAATTACCACAATCATCCTACCTTGATATTTTTATTACATAACAGGCTTATTAATAGGTAAATTTCAAAAATCCCAATAAGAACTTGTTTCTAATTGAGTTTAATCATATCAAGTATAAGGAAGTTAGTTACTAATCAATATTCATTCGATAATTGTCATATTATTAATTAACGAATAAACTGAATTTGTAAATACAGAGATAAGTGAAGGATAGTTAATTACTTAAAGTGTTATTTGTAGATGAGTTAAAAATTTTAAAAAAAAACTGATATTCAGTGCTACCTGACTTTCAACAGTTCACCAGGTAATGTCTTTTTAAGATTTTCTGATTTTAACAATTCACTATATATGAGAGGTTCAAGTGAATTATTGAAATGATTATCACATTCAACATGATCATAATCATTATTGTGTTTATATTATACATACAAGATGAAATTACTTCAATTCACTTAAATCACTTACCAAGATTATACCATACGTCCATTTCACCGCTTAATGTTCTTACTTCAATAATTGTCTGACCAAGAAAATCATCTGATTCTCTAGTGAATTTTTGTCGAATTTTTGACTTTAAATCATTATCTTCATCCCTGTAGGGAAAGGTTGTAAAAATGAGAAAATTACTCAAAATTAACATGACCTTTTACAATGTTAGGCATTTTGTAATTTTACATCAAACAATAATTTGTTTACCATAGTTGAGTTCTTGCTCACTACAGACACCTAACATTTTCATTTTGACTGAAAATTATAAGCAATTGAATAAAACGCAAGAAAACTTTTATTAAAATATCAATCCAACATAGTTAATGACAGTTGATTCCCTCTAGATATTCATTTCTGTAGTAAAGAATTTAACGAATCTTCAAACCTACTAAGAATAACAACATCAACAATGATTAAAATAGACTATTCCATGAGATGATAATAAAAACCAGATTTTCATGACCATTGATGTCAACAGATGTTTCACACATAGAAGTAAACATCCGATAGAGTTTACCATTTATGATTGACTGAATAATCACGAATATCACGTTTATTCAATACCCCCAGTCAGTCAGTTAGTACATCGATTCAAGTTGTCATATTTGAATGTTGTTTTTACTTGATGAGTATTTCTATGAATAATTTCCATAAATAATTCAAAACAATGAAGCATTCTTCGAGATATGATAGGTCTAGTTGAAGAATTTAAAACTTACAGATTATCGTAGCCCCATGCATTGATATCTAGTCTGTTATTCTCTTTAAATAGTGATTCATTAAAACACAAAACATAAAGTCAGTTAATCAATCGAGAACGGAATGCTATACCAAGTTTTTTCTTATGTAATAAGATGCAAATGGAAACCATGTCATAGCAACTATTTAAATAATAATTTTTTTCTATAATTTTTGCAAATTTTACATTTCTCTCACAGTATTAGTATCAGTAATTAAGTCATTGAAAACAAGACCAGTCAATTTGTTTACTCATTTATTAGAATACACTTAATTATTCAAAATGATTAATTATTTTACATTAATACAGAGAGGAGTGGCTAAATTATTCTCATAAAAACAGATAAATAAACAATAAACTACTGATAAGAAAGATAGAAATAATTTATTTTCATTTACTAGAGGACAATAATCAGAAAGGTATATCTATACATTTATATTTTAGCTTTAACTAGAGTTTTGTTCTCTGAGCTGGATGGTTTGATCATGGAGCTTTCACTGTTCTTCTGAATAACATCATCAGCACATACTTCAGGTAGAAATGATGTGTTCGAGTTTCGTCACATATGACTCACAACTTGTCTTGTCGACCTCGATCTTGATTGGTTATTGTTGACCTTTAACATATCATTGTCTACTTCTTTATCAAAAAGTAGGTTAATCACTTTTCTAACCTTGTATCATCTTTTCAATCTTCAAGGTTTACAATGAAACGTCTAATTCCCATGATAGCAGCTGATTTTCATAACAGAAATAGATCTCATTTTATTGTATTTTATAATCGTTCTTCCTACAGTTTACTATGACAAAATGATAGCTTATCATGCGTAATTTCTGTGGACAAATCATACATTATGGTGTTATTAAACGAAAGTGAACTCACCAAACACGAAGTTTAATTCGTTCCAAGGCATTATCACACTCACTAGAAGCAAACAGAAGGGAAGTTGATTCATTCGTAATATGTCATTATTATTGAATTCTTTTATCAATATAATTGCGATTTGATGAATAAGAATTAGACCAAAAAGTGGCATCAATTCATGAAGTCATCAATGACTGTTGAACTGAGTCCCATTAGTAGGTGCATACAACCTGATTGTAATTGACACTAAAGCTGTGATAAGTGAGTCAAGACTTTAAGCAATATGGCTTAGAATACATCACAACGGCTAAGATTCATTCACTAATTACCTTCCCATAAATTTTGAGCTCCAATATAACGTTATGTATACCTTTTGTTTCTGTCTTCATGAGTTTTATTTCCAATGGTTAGTCTTTCCCTTCAACATCGCTACTACATTATTTCAACTCTAATCTTGTCATGTTAATATGGCACAGAAACTTTATTCACCACTCATTTATATCACATTGTATGCTAATTTATCACTGACTTTGAGTATATTTACGTAACTTAGGTTATTAGTTTACGCAACTCATAGAATTTATATGACCCATTTCTGAACTCGTAAATCACCTAAATGAAATGTGTTCGAAAGTATATTGTGTGCTTAACAGTTCAATACTTCGAAACAACAGAATACTATAGTCTCTTCGATTGCTGTCTCTACTCAAGGTTCATATAGACAACACACGTTTTTTTTAAGTCTCAAACATTTGGTACTAATAGTCAATGAAAAAATATTCAATCAGATCGCCTATACGTAATTCGATTTCGATTCACTAGAGAAGATACCATTTCCATGACGTTTACTCGTACATATTAATAATAAGTAGAAATAAGTTACGAAAAGTAATGTTCCACTTAGTTGATTGCTTTTCTAAAAAGAGATTTTCTAAAACTAAACAACAATTCAATTTAAATAGTTTTACTTTAAAGTACATACAACAGAAATTTTTCATCCCATGTTGGATTCAATTCTTGTAGAACTGTTTTAGTACGTTTACGTACTTTACCAACTTGTACTGTCACATATGGATCACTTCGTCCAGTTTTATCTTTACCAATTAAACCCTGAGCAGATTTCACTTGAAATAAATAACAAAGATAATAATAAAAGTAATGAGAATAACAAACATGAAGGTAGTGAGAAAAAATAATCGAAAAATATAACTGTAAACATATATGGATTTGTATAATATTAAATCTTATATACTGAAATAAATCAACTGTTTGATATCAGGTGGTCGAATTGACACACACACACACACATTCACACAATCGATTCCTCAATTCTGACAGGATAAACTTCAAAGGACATTCACCACTAGTTAATTATCTCAATGTGTGAATACTTACCTTAAAGAATTACGACTATTATTTAGTAATGAAAACTCAGATACATGATTGAGGAATATTCTTTTCAATAAAATAGCGCACATTTGAAATGAATGATCAAAATGAACAGCCAAATACATGAGAAATACACAATTTATACGACTGTAGAATAAGAATTTATTATTTTTCATTAAAAAAAAATAAGTTCATTGGTTGATACTTGTAAATATTACGTACTCAACAGTAATAATTATTATTATCATTCACTTGATATTGTTTTACTTGAATCTTCCCATTGATGTTTAGGACTGCGATTGATCAGTCTCATGTTGACATATGTGCATCCTGTCCGGAATGCCTTGATATGTCCTTAAATCACAGGTACATCTAGGCACATCCAGATGACGAGTCCCAAATAGGACGTAACGCGCGTCAAACTGGATTCCACTGCTAGCCACTATCCATCTTCGCTTAAAAGGCTTGTGACTTAAGGCTATATCAAGGTAATTCGCTCAGGATGCACCTATGTCAACATGAGAGTGGTCAATTTCAGTCCTAAATAACAATGGAAAGATACAAGTAAAACAACACCAAGTGAATTCAAACGTAACCCCATTGCACAAACAAGTGACTATCAGGACTCAAAATCTAAGTGGAGAACGCGATGGCGTTTGAATCGAACGGTACTGAGTTTGAGTCTCGGAGTGAACATCAACTCTGGGATGCAGGTACATCCAGCTGACGAGTCGCAAATAGGATGAAACGCGAGTCCAACTGGATTCCACTGCTAGCCATTATCCATCTTTGCTTAAAATTTATTATCATTATTAATTATACAAAATAGTAAATCAAAACCATGTGACTATAAGGTACTTCTGATTTCACAATTATGAGTAACAAATATCATGCGGTGACCGATGTTCTCCATTTTTACAGAATGGGTAATTTTATCTATGAGTAATTTGATACTTGAATGATAACAGTTCCATATAACCCAATAATATTATTTGATAATAAACTTTTTATTCAATACATTATGTAACTCAGTGATCCAGAGTCCACAAGACGTAATGGTCTAGGATTTCATCTCTGGTGAGATCATAAATATCCACTTCTGCAAAGTCTCACACTAGGAAGAAACAACTGACTAGTGCTCATTGGTTTACAGTAAATGTCAAACTAAAAATGTTGTTGATGTAATTCACAAACTGAAAATTCTCCGTAAACCTTCTTCATTAGTAGTATATTTAATTACAAGCTGTAATCCTTAGTACAACATAGACTATACTCCAACATATCACTCATGAATATATTTCTACAAAATCACCAAATAATTGCTTAATTATTAAATCAGTGACTATCTTCCATTTATGCTCAATTAAATAGATTCTGGATCAGATCTGACCTTAAAATATAGAGATTACAAATAAGGCATATTATAACCTTTGTTCTGTTGTTTACATGTGTGAATTTCTATGTAAACATATTTGTACTTTTAACCATAATATAGGTAAAGTGGAACATGTAATAATCATTGAAATATCCCCATTAGAGGTTTCGAGTATTTAACATGACAACAGGCTGTATGTTTAGTTTATAATTTCAAGCATTAAACCATTCAGACATGATAGAAAATAGAGTGCACTAACGTAGAATAACTTGCGAAGAAATAGAAAGAATAAGTATATGTGTACCATTTTATTATTATTATTATAGTGTTTTCACCAGTACTAAATACCATGATCTTGAGTTATACCAGTTAAACAGATTACCATTTACAATATGAGTTGTCCGTTAGTCATTTCTGTCTAGCAGACCAGTGAATTCTAAACTGTCAATCATTGTAGTTAATAGGACATCTATATAGTTTTCACGCTTAAGCTGAATAAAATTACGGATGCATAGTCTGATATTAGCAAACTTCTACTGAATTGAATGTCTAAAATATAAAAGTAACAACTGAACGGCGAACAGATCATTTTATCAAGATTATTTTTAAATTAATTTTATCAAACTATACAACATAGAATGATTTGGAAAATATACCGACGAACGAATTATTCGTTGATTGTGTCAATCACAAATAGTAAATAGCCAACTTATACAATTTTCTCCATGCTTCACACACTACAATTAAACGTTAAGTATTTTATTTTTAAGTAGACGTGAAATACAAAAGCTTTCATAATATTACGTGACCATTAATAAATATCTGCGGTGGATAACTGTTTCACTCCCACTGGTCATGGATTCTCAACACAAATCCAAGAACTACATCTTATAGCTGCTCATTAATGGGTATATGATCATTAGCAGTGTAGAAGGGTTTGTAGAAATTGCAGAACTTACATAGATTAAAACACAAATTGATTATAGCTAGACCACTATTGAAAATCAGAATGCTTACGCAATATGTGAAGTGATTGGAGTTAAAAATGTATACCATCGGATCACAACTCAGTGGTCTAAAGGTTAAGCTCCCAAAACGTTAAGCCATAGATGCTCAGTGCTATATAATCCTATATTACAACAAAATAGATGTTCAATACTCCCAGTTTTGCAACGGTGATCTAACTAAGAATAGTCAGGGATTTAAATTATGAATATTCTATAATCTGCACAAATCCTCTTATTATAATAATAATAATAATAATAATAAAAACCTTGCTTATCTTTTTGCTCAAAATTATTTTCATCTCCAATTGAAAAAATATAGTTGCTAAGACGAAATAATCGTCTTATGGCAAAAAAAAATATAAATCATGATAGAAATCATTTATTTTTATTATTGTTTTTTTTCCTTTTAGCTATGCTCGACTGAATTTTCGTACATTAATTTTCACTCAGTGCCTTAACTAAATTCATCATAATGTATCATCTTATCCGTTTATTGGAGAAAATAATTCAACAATAATAATAATAATTTATCACCAGCTATTCGAAATATTTTTTCTGGTTAGTGTTTTTAGCTAGTTAGTTTTCTACAGAATGGCGTCGCTAACCCCATGGCCAACCCTCCTCCTTTATCCGGGCTTCGGACCGGCAGTAGTCTTAAAGTGGCTACAGGAAAAAGCCATCATTTAGAAGATACAAGTGTTTATTGACAGTTGTCTACGCGAAATACTTTGAATCCGTTGACCAGACACTATCAGAAACAACCTACTACGGGAAAGTACAAACCAGATTGCAGCAGAGGAAGAAATCAGAAAGAAGTGCTGGAAGTGGATAGTGTAGTGAACAAGAACACTAATGGGTACAATCGAATGTAGTTGACAACAAATTACAGAACTTATTAATAAAATCTAACAACCATATATTAAATGCTTAATTTGCAAAATGTCCATCAATTGTCTCAAAATGACTCAGAATCCCTTTGTTCCTGCATTTTCATACAAAGTGCATTCTATCTTCATTCTTTACTGTTCGATCTTCTCGTCTCTCTGCTGCCAGACATTCTGTTCACGACTCACGCCATGTACTACTTATGTCTATATAAGTAGAACACACCACAATAGGACACATATTGAAGAAACCATACAACTGCGTCACAAGGCAAGCCCTCACAAGCAAACCTCATGACCAAAGGAAAAGAGGAAGACCAACAAACACATTACGCCGAGAAATGGAGACTGACATGAGAAGACTGAAC
The DNA here is from genome assembly GCA_946903255.1 of Schistosoma spindalis. Classification (NCBI taxonomy): domain Eukaryota; kingdom Metazoa; phylum Platyhelminthes; class Trematoda; order Strigeidida; family Schistosomatidae; genus Schistosoma; species Schistosoma spindalis. Next base: position 11,380,667 of record OX336423.1, on the reverse strand, counting down.
GAAAATTGGATAGAACTAGAAAGGAAGGCCCAGGACAGAGTAGGTTGGAGTATGCTGGTCGGCGTCCTATGCTCCATTGGGAGTAACAGGCGTAAATAAGTAAGTAAGTAATCCTAACTATTTGTCTACTTCAGACAAAGAAAAGGAATCTTAAAAACATATTTATATATTGTGTTTATCTAACATGGTCAAAAAGAGAGAGGTTATTTTCAAAAATCGAATTAATCTGTACAATGATTAATTACCGGTCACGTCCAGTCCTATGAAGCATTCAACAATCCATTTTTTTAAAAATAAAAAATAAACATATTTACACTGAGGATTAAGTTAAAAATGAATTTTACGGTACAGGGGACGTGCCTAACAGGATCAATCATGTTGTAAGTTAGAAAGAGTTTACTAGTTCATGACATCATGGTCAAAATTTGACATACTTTTGCCAAGGTTTTTGAATTGTGGCTTCGATAGAAAATTTAATAACAAAATGGTACATTTCATTCAGCTTAAAATAAAAACCAGAGATGCTGTAGTATCAAAATATAAGTACTTTAATCAGTTGTTTACTTTATAAACCTAGATGACAAATATTCAAATATAGTTATGGATACAAATTCGTGAACAAATTGCCAATGACCTGACACTGTTTTTTTTAACAATTTCTCAATAAGAGTTTTAGTTTAGCCATTATAATAACTATTATCTCTAAGTATTCAGTGTATTTGTTTCATCTTCCACTACTATTCACTTTGTGCATCTTTTTTATCTATGTTTCTTTCTTATTCCTGAATCGATTACATTAATTTAAGATTTAGTGATATAGAGGGGCAAGACCGAGCGTTTTGGGTTCGACTACATAGTGCGGGATCATTGGTGTGCACTGCTGAAGAGTTCCATACTAGACCGAAGACGTCCATTGATTCTAGGTTTCCAATAACGGTCTCGCATCGATCAATTAATGATTTTAACCAAAGTAGATAACCTCCACTACCCAATATTTACATTGATTGAAGTTCCTTAAACAGATGAGGCCTTAAAGATCTTTGATAAACCGCATAATAAAGCCTTGCAATTAAATGGAACGTGAATTTCTTAAAACTTACAACAATGTTTCTAGCAGTGGAAGTGAATAAAGAAATGTTATGTAACCGTGAATGTAGTGTAAATATCTTAGTCCTATAGGAGATCAGGTACAGCACGAATAGCTCAATGGTAACGTCCCAGACTTTGACACTGTGTGACACGGGTTGGATTCTATCAAAAAATATCAATTTCTTCAAGACAGTAAATACGCCTTACAGATGAGTACCAACTAGTATTAGGCGTAGGTTCAGGTTCCCTTGTCGACTGCCTTTAATAATCTAACATGAAATATAAGATGCCCTGAATAGATGATCTCTATTTTAGAAATATATTTCAATTGATTCGTTGATCTCGCTTAAAAGACCAATTGCTTGGATTCAACCTCAAATCAGTCTACAGAGATTGACGTCTGAGCATCTTTTGATAGTTAAAAGCTAAGCTGAGTTAGTTTACAATTACCCATCAATATACATTTTCACTCAAGTTGATATTATTCCACATATTCACATATTCCTCATATCCACCTTAGTAAATACCATTATTTTCATTGTTAACATTCTTACTGTAGCAAATATTCGTCTTTTTAACAACAGAATTATACCACCTTTATTTACATTCTTCTAATAGCTTATCATTAACTTACACTGATAGATAAGCTGAGTATCAATATGTACAAAATAGCTAATACAAACAAGTGGGAATAAAGAAAAGATACAAAGAGATGTACAAAAAATAGACATAGTATATGAAAAAACCATGCCATTTTATTCTTTTGTACTCTCTTCTATTTCTTGTCGTATTTGTACCGTTATTAATGATGAAAGGTAATAAAAAAACAAGAGATAAGTGAGAAAGGAAGAGAGCAACAATATCAATGTAAGCAATAGTTCCTTTGATTTGATTACATCACACCCGATTTTGATTTATAAATGCAAATATAAATACTGATAATACTGTTTTACTTACATCTTTCATTTACTTCAATTATATAAAACATAGAATTAGATAACACAATGGGAAAAACAAACAAAACAAAGCTGTACTGAATGTATATCGGTATTGTTTGTCTGATTTTTACTTGTTTTTTTCTTCTTTGTCATATCATCAACTGGTATATTCACAACAAAGAAATTAATGTATGTATTCATTTAGTCTAGAATAGACCAAAGTATACTCTGATTAATGATATTCTTTTTTTTCATGTTAATTTTATTAAACTTAATGTAAACAGGAATTGGAATTGACTTATCACAACGACAGAAGATATTCAGTCATAACTAGCATAAAGCTTAGGATAAATATGTATTATATCCTAGCTGGTATATCACATTAATACAATAGAATATCATTGAAAAGATATTTGATATTTGTATCAAAGGATTACAAAGAATTATATTGTTTCCTTATATTACATTGAAAATATAGTTCGATGTATATTGCTTCTCTGAAAATGCATTAAATGTTCTAGCACCTATAAGTGTATCTGATTCCATAAGTGAGATTATAAGAACATTAAATGTTTAGCCATTCTTATTAGTGAATTTCTTAAGTAAAACCATCTACCTGTTGTTACTTTACATTAACACTGTCTTTAGCAACCTTAACTAATTTGAATAATATCTAACATAAACAGTACATCACTGAGTCAAATGACATATGCATTATGATAGACCTGATTGACATATTTCGGTAATGATTGATTGGTTGTTCTGTACTTTCTGTTTTGGTTTTATTTTCTCTAGTTATAGATAATTATCATTAATTCGTTCTGGCACAGGAAATAACCTTAAATATACCGTTCATAAATCAACAGGCTGTTCACTTAAGAAATATTAAAAGTTCCCGGCTGATGCATTGGATTGCTTTAATACATGTCATAAATGTACTACCTAAACAGTTACTGAATTAAAATACTTAAAACTATCTTATATCACATGTTTGTTCTCTACATCTAATGTTATTATTTATATCAAATTGATCATACCTGTAAACTGGCGTGAATTCTATAATTATTATTTTCAGAATATATAAATTAATAGTATTAATATTAACAGACATAGAACTGAAGTTCCGGAGGGAAACAAACAAATGAGTATATTTGTACCATTGTGACTGATTCTGAGTTATGTTACTCAATATTAAAATAAGTCAAATAATGAAAATGTTAGGATATTTTCTTTGTTGTCTATCCGTTGAAAAAAGATAACAGACGAGTACACTGTAATTTAGCCATCTCGGTTCACATCAGAAAGGAAGCGAACAAGAGTGACTATCAAAATGGAGAGTGAAATCAGTCTCACATTAACAAGGGCAACCATCATAAAGGCCCACATTAATAAAGCTGAGCAGTAAAAGCAAGAATAACATTCGTAATGGTGTTCGATTCTTTATTTGTTGTGGAAGAACTTCCCAAAACGTACAATGCAGGAGTGGCATTAAGGCTTTAACCAACTCATTAGTGCCGTTTATCCAAGTATATAGAAATAAGTAACAAAATCTAAATGGATTGAAAATCAAACGGTCTGATGCAGGAATCAAGGAACAGTACTTAAAAGGAAAGTGTAAAGAGACAGCAGTAAGTATAAAACTGGTCGTACGAGATAACAAAAACAGATCAACACTAGACTATCTATGTTAAATAGCGTGTAGTTTAGATATTCATATTTAAACATCTCATGCTGGCTTACAAAAATTTTATAATGTATGTCACACTTGCATGTATATTGAGTTGATGTTACCTCCTTTTGATATTCTCTTTTGATGAATTGTATTTAGTTAGTTAATACAGTTCCCAGGATTATTTTATTGCAACAATGAATCGCCCTTAAAAGCCCAGGAGTTATTAACGTGTCGGGTAGTCGGAATCCAAATTTTAGATGTCTACGTCACTTCCTTACTTACCTACTTACTTATTTATGCTCATTACTCTTCTTAATCTGTTGAAGAATATAATCAAGAGTTCACAACTTCAAGAATTGAAATAATGTTGTTCAAAGATCGAGAATTAAAAGGAAAATGATAAAATAAAAACTGTGTGAAAGATAATTATCTAATTAAAGAGCATGAAAAAGATGAAGAGTAAATTAAAAACATAAAAGTGATAATAACAAATGACTAGAAAATAAAAAAACAATTAAAATAAATTATAAATAGTCAGTTATATTTTCTGGTTAGCTTTTTTTAGCGAGTAAGTTTTCAACCCCATGTCCAACCCTCCTCTTTTACCCGGGCTTGGGAGAGGTAGTAACTCGAGAAGACCTACAGACAGAGTGAAAATTACGTATTAGTGTTACGATATAATGATAATCTGACTTGACACTTTTGCACATATATAACCCATGTTTGAAACAACGAACTACTATCACCTTTGCAGTGAGATCATCTTGAAGGTATTGTTGTAATTTAGTTAGATTTGTAATTGAAGTAAACGATTTAAACATTTTTATTTATTAAACGTTAATTTGAGTATGATTTTAACTCGAACAAATGATAATCTGACTTATATACATACTTAATAATCTTATGTTATTTAATAATATTAGTTCTATGAGGTCCACCTATTAAGCTACGCCTGTTCATCTGACTAATATTAAATAAAACCTAGTCATTTAACTCTTATTTACATGAAAGTCAACAATTGACTGAATAAACATTGATTAAGTTTTGCTGGAGAGCAGAAACAACAATATTTTCGGGAATACATAGAATAAAGAATACTATGAATGATTTGTTAATTCTGAAAGAAGATACGCTTTTAGAACTTAAGACTTATTCAAAGTGAAATTCATCAAATATTTCTCAGGTATTTTTGAGACAACCCTTCAAAAAAAGATATCCTCTAGCTGTTTGAACTGGACTTACCAGATAACATGATTACCGTAATACAAATAACGATTTGTCATAGAACTCCGCCTGGAGACCCTCTGTGGCTACTGCCAGTCTCAACCTCGGATGAAGGAAAGAGGGTGAGCATGGGGTCGGCAACCTCATCCCGTAGAATAAAATCTTGCTAAATAAACGCCAAACAGATCAAACAAATTAAACTATTTAAACTCTGTCCTATCGAGTTGAAGGATCCAGAATCGTCAGAGCACCATTCAAAACAAAGAAGGGAATATCAATGAATGTTATCTGAAGTTATGCACCCACCAATGATAGCGACGACGACAATAAAGATCAGTTCTATGAGAGGCTGCAATCAATCCTTCTTGAATTAACCCCTTCTGTGAATCCGGTGTTCATCATGTTGTGCTAATGAGGTATGGCAACTTGGACCGATGCATATATGTGCCTGGTCCTACAATCTAGCTGACTGACTGACTGAACGATCATTATGGACGAAATACAAAAATACAAACATACCTGACAAACGAGTTACACGAACATTATGTTCAAGATTGCTGTGAATTCATACATTATATGCACTAGTTTTAATCAAAATACTGTAAAGCCTCTATAGATGATCGACAAAATTATTGTCTTAAACAACTAAACCATTATTATGAGTGATAAATAAATTATATATGCTACTTGTTACGATAAGTAGTATTTGTCAGTTTTCAGTATACTTCATTGTATTTTAACACTAATACACCGGATTTTACCCTTATGAAGCAAACTGTCAGTTATGTGCCACAAAATACAAGACCTGAAATGACCCGACGTAAACATTAAAATTCACTGTATGCAAAATCAGGATATTCGTTGTAGAGGTCTTAATAATAGAGTTATAACTAATTTAATAAAATTTTGTAAATGTAAAATAGATAGCGTTGACAGCCAATATATGTCAAATGGAAGCCTACAAATCAGATAACACAACAATTACATATTAAAGATGCATAAACTAATTCACCGCAGAATATTTCAAAAAGTTTCTTATTTCCATTCATTCACTCAATTATAACAGTTCAGTCAGTCAGTAACAACGTAGAACTTCATACGTATGTACATCAGTTCGAGTTACCATAGCACATTTCCACAGAGATACAATTGTCGATTTAAATCGCATAGTGGTAGAGGTACTAAATGTATTAGCAATAATCGAAAAGATCAGGGTTTGAAGATGTTAGTCAAAGAATATAATCCAGTGGAATAAATTTGGGACGAGAAAAAAAGGGACATGAAAAATTCAGAAGATTAGAATTTGGAAGAACACAAAGAGTGGAGACAGTTAATTATACTATAAAACAAATAATGAGTTTATAAATAAAGGAGGTTTGTGTAGATGTAAACTATACCATATTGAGGTGTAATTTGTTGTTTTTTTTATCGAAATTCATGAATCGATTCTATTTGGATTCAATAGTAATATATCATGATTGTACTTATGAATAAATTTTACCACAATGTGTATTCTCTCTTAATAATAACGATTCATGTACTGAGGGTTTCCGATTGACCTATAATACTTGTGAATGAACGAATGATTAAGCTATTCTAATATAAATGGTTCTATTGTAAACTCGATAACGTCAGCTAGCATACAGAAAGTTAAAATTTAGCCGCTAACATTAGGAAAAAAATAGACTTTAAGAAAAACTTGTTCATCAAACAGAACAACCTGAAATGATAAAACTCAGTATATGTAGCAACAAAAGCACAATCTTTAAGCATACAGAAAATTAGTTAACTAAAAGTAGAAACAACCAATCTGAAAAGAGCAAAGGCCATGCAAAAAGCATCGAATTACAAAGAAATAACTCGCGGTTGAGGTAATTAGCAAGACTGCAACATTATTAGCAAAAATTGAGTGATCGCATTAGTGGTTTAAGTATAATTACCACCATTAATTTACATGATACTTATCGCTTGGATGTGAAGCTAACAGAAAAAGACAACGTTATTTACAATGCCATTAGTAAAACTAGATACTCTTGCTAACTGACTTCTAATAATATACATACTCCTCAGTTTCAATCAACCAATTCTGTTTGATTTAAAAATGGAATATATGTCTTCTGAGAGTACTACTAAAGTTGAATCTAAGTCAATCTATGGATTGACTGAGTTTTTGCTTTCAAGCTAACAGTTAACAAATCAATTTACCACAGTTTAAACCATGAATTGATCTTAGTTAAACGACCGCTGGAAACTTGGGAGCTCTGGATGGCCGTTTCGTTATAGTATGGGATTCCTTAACAGCACTCATCCACAATTTCATATCTGTGGATCGAGCCAAGGACCTACAGTTGCTCACGCGAACGCTTAGACTTGCGACTACTGATCCTTAATCCAACGGTGTTAATATCTAACTCCAATCAATTCACAATATTACACAATCATCATCCGTTTTCCCTTCGGTAGATCAATGTCTCACATGCAACATGAAAAGTTAAACCATTCAAAATTATAAGAAAAAAACAGATTGAATAATTCAGTACTAAAAAAATAATAATTTACCAGTTATTGCAATTTTAGCTGACCATTGACTTGCACCGGCTACAATACTTTTTTGTGCAAATTCTAAAGCATTTAAATGTATCATTGAATGTACATCGATTTGAAAAACACTAGCTAAAAATTCAAAAATATCTGATCGTTCAGTAATACGTCGTTGAATCAATGCACGTATTGCTTCCATTGCAGCTTGAGCTTTATCTACAGCACCATGACGTAAAGATTTTTCTGCAGCTCCTATTCATTTAAAGATAAGAATTAGAAAGAAAGAGGATATTTATTAGTTGTAAAATAACATGTGATGAATATGATAATCATCATTTTTATATGTCAAGCTTTATCAACGTGAATTACATTTATGTATCATTAATCGTAAGTTAATAATCATATTTACTTGAACACATAGATATTGGTACAAGGGGGCACCGGAAACATATGCGCCACACAAATCTCGTTTGATCTGTGTAAGTGCTGTAATACTTCCCGGATGCCCAAACCGAATGAGGTAATAATCGAATGCAATTTAAAAAATGTTTATTCATTTTGTTACTTATACAAATTGATTACACAAGCACACCGTGAAACCCATCAGTGTTATTCTAAAACTAAGCAAATAGTTAGTGTAAACAAATAAAGTATAATAAAGTGATTTAAACACAAACATAAGCTGTGATATATTGAATCATTTAGATAGATAACATTGATAAAAAAATACACTTGTTGGTTCATGTCCATTAATTGTGGACAAACAGAGCTACTACTGGTCCCCAAACATTCAGTACCCAAATATCATAAATAATATTCAGAAACTTAACGATGAATTTGCCTAGTTGTATACCTTAATTTGACTAACACTGTAGAAACAAGAAAAGTGCTAAGTACATATAAAGGTGACAGAACTTTCGCGACTACCTTGAATAAAGAGGTAATCAATTGTAAAACCTGATACCTGTCATAATTAACCTAGAACGTTTCACATAAGTTCATTTAATTAAGATATTCCATTGAAAAGTAAAAGAAGATTAAATTATCAATAAAAATACCAAAATAATAGAAGTGTTATTGTTATCAGTGGTAGTAAAATAGATTATGCATAATTTGAGAAAAACAATTTCGTGGAATTAAAAATATTATTAACTAAAACTCAGTATTCATAGAAAGACAAAGAGTCAATACTTCTGTGACACTGAGATCGATCCGAAGCCATATAACCAACGTATTCAACCACTGATCGTGGTTTCTTGTAAACATCAATCAGATGGTCTACATCTTTGAACATAGCTCAGTCAATCATCTTATGATTTAATACCAGATCTTCCACTTTTCCTCCCTACTTTCATCTAGTTAACAACTTGCGTCGAGGGAGAGTGGTTGCATATAATTAATAGAAGGCTCAACTACCATAATGGATGAAAAATTATTGTCTCACTGTTGATTAGCCATTTTTTTCTAGTATTGTGTGTCAAACAGCACTCTTCAATCAGTAGTCACACAAATACGCCATAAAAGCTTTGGAGAAACCTATGATCAAATACTAGCAACCTACAAATGTCTAGGTGTCAGTCATAAAACAAAACAGAGCAAATCATCGCACATTATAGTTTCTCCTCCCTTGCCAGACAGATATCTTGTCTAGGCCCCAAGTGATCCAAGAAAGTGAAAACCAACTGAGATTTTTTCATTTGTCCCGAGACTTCGTCAAATACACAATCATCTAGACTGACAATAGTTCTTAAATATCAACTATGAATTCATAATAATATGGGGCTAATTGAAGAAGAATCTATTTCTTCAATGTCTTGATACAAATATTTCATTTCTCTTTCGTTTTCATTCATAGATTATTGCTTTATCAACCAATTTCGGATCAATATTTAATAAAGGATCATACTACTTGATCATCGTACTTGAAAACAATTCAAACATCTATTGAAAAACACTTCATCTCTACTATAATAATATTATTATGCAGTATAAATTTCATTTATAGAAAATAATAAATGGTCAAAGTATAACAAATACATAGATTGCCTAATATACAAGATAATTCAATCATCTGTGTATACAAGTGAAGTACCAGCTTTCAATATGAAACCATTCAATAATTCAATTTTATTTGAGTTGATAAGTTCATTTTCAATGACAGATTTTTGTGTAACAATATATACATCATAACAAATAAACTGTAACGCTTCACTTGACAATCTGTCTAATTCTTCCGGGAAAAAATAAAATTAAATCGAAGATAAATACAGTAGTCACTTAAATAAATCTGAGATTTGGAGTGAAATGTTTAATTCTTAATGTCAATGTAAATTATTTAGTGGTCTTGAGTGCTGTTAGAGGTATGAGGGTGATTATCACTTCTCGGCCTCCCACATTGTGCAAGGGTTCTTCTGGAGGTACCTAAAAAGCAAATCGGATTAGGCGTGGTTTTAGTGACCTGAGAGCGTGACCGCGGTGCCCAAGGGACAACTGCTTGGGCTCGGTCACACACGACCTTCTTGTGGGTAATTTTCGTGTAAGCTCCATACTTGTTAAGACCTTACCACCGGAGACGGATATTCGTGAGACAAGGTGAGGTGGGCATTTTTAGGGTCGACCTTTTCTAACCCCACCCTTCGTTTATGAGAAGGCAGCATCGCTGTTATGCTGGTTGTCTGGAGGAAACACCTCTTTACAGTCACCATCAGACCTTGAGTTTGCAGCTTTTAGTCTTATCACTCTTTAGCCAACCTGTCTGGCATGATAGAACCTCAGGAAACGATTGTTCCAGTCAATATAGTTCGATCGGTTCATCACAATAGGCAAGCCCGGCTACCTCGTCAAAGTAGTAACAACTAAGTGTGTTCAAATTCTACGCGTGAAGACGTATATATGTACATATTTATGTCAATCTTATGTAAATTTATTGATCATATATGCCATTAGGCTATTATCAGGTCAGATTAATGAGTTTGAGAAATCATATAAACTATAAACTTGAAAGTCAACCCCTTTACTACAATTCTTTGAAACTTTTGACTAAACGGAAAACCGAAATTTTCTATCATTTATGTATTAAAGTGATATTAAAAGCTGAGGGAAGAGTTCCATCCTCGTGACCATTGGTTTGGCTAGAGAAATGCTACTCACTACTTCTATATAGAGTGAGATTATTTTCACAAAACTGAGAGGACAATAAGTAAACGTTCAAAGCTTACATAAGGTTGTTGGATAATGAAAGTCAATTATGAGAAGTTGAAAAAATTTTATTCGAAATCAGTGATATACATGGACTCCAGGAAGCTGAAAGAATGACTGGTGTACAAGACTATTGTGATTCCTTTCTAATATTAGATTGTAATGTCTGGCAGTTCTTCACTACATTGTAGTTTAGACCTTTAGATTCAATTTTTGAAGAATTGGTTTCTTGAGGAAGTCATCTACTTTGATTGAAGTCTCCAGGCAATATCTTATCCCATATATATACATAAAAATGTTAATAATGTACAAATAAAAATACAAATAAGTATTAAACGTATTTATTTATCTTTTTTAACTAAAATTTTAACAATAGATGTTTGTTAAATACTTCCATATTGTAGTCATGTTTAAATATTTATTATTCATATGATTCTAACAAACCTTTTCATTAAAATTGAAACAGTTGTTTAAACATATGAAATTTATGTTTATCATATTGATAATGTTAAGTATGTTATCTACCATCTATATAAGTTAAGGTAATATCGAGGCAATTCTTACTGGATACATATATATTGCCAATAAGAGACTAATCAATTTCAGTCTTAAACATCATTAGAATGATTCAAACAAACAATACAGAATGAATTTATTTATGTAATGTATCAATGTTCTATATTTAAATACAAATCAACGAATAAATAGTCTTGAATGAATAACTCTTTTAAATAAAAAGCATAATTCATATAAACATTTATTAAGTTATCCAATTGTGATTGGTTTATTCAAGTTCAATGAACAACTGTTGCCATAGTGTATTGAAGTAAAAGGAAATAATTTTCTAGTGTTTACTGTCATTAAACAAACAGAGTTCTTATCAAATATTTGATCTCAGTTTTTTATTGGATATGTCACTGGTTTTCATAGCTTCAGTCACTGGGTTCGATTCTCCATGTGGATATTAACATTGGAATGTAGGTTCATTCAGATATCAAGTCTCACGACGAAACAACCGTTCTACTTATCTCAGACAAATTTGTAATTACAGACAATAATCGTTCAAAATGTCTATATCTCAACTTAGATGATTCCAGCTTACATTCATCTGCTGATCTTGAAAGCCTAGTCTGTTTCCCTACTCATTTTGATGATATTTTATGGTTAGTTTTACCAATAATGTAGGAATATATGAGACTCACAGAGGAGCTTCTCTTCTCAACCGGAAATATATTTCAAAGCTGGAAAATTCACTGTTTTCTACCAAAGGATAAAAGTTAAATCTAGGGACTACTCGTAAGGAAATACCAAAGATTTAAAAAAAAAATTTTTTTGGATGGAAAATTGAGATTTATTTATGAATGACTTGTTGAAAAAGATTACTGATACAATCACTTATCAGCCTAATTTGTGTTTTGACGTTTATTGTTCCAATAAAACAATTTTTTCCAAGTTTTGAACACTACTTCTTAAAACATTAAACGATTGAGGAGAGAAAGCAAAAGACTCTATAATAAAAGGATTCTGTCGGCATTCGGGATTTTAATTGTTTGATGATTCAAGAAATCAAATGTTCAAACTTAGTGTGTGTTCAAAAACTTGTAAAAATTCTTTATGTCTGTTGAAACTAATTAGAGAACTGACAGGCAGATGATGTACACGCAATTCGATGCTTGTCTATTAAAAGTGTTTTTATAGTCCGATGATCTGATGTTCTATTTTCCATTTATTCAAGTTCGTGGGAAAGTCGTACTGATGTTTTAAAATGTCTAAAGTTGAATACCTCTTCTTCATGTTTAGAACCTGATTGCATTTAAACTATTTTTAAGAGATGCTGATATTCTGTGCCACTCACTAATGACCATTTGCAGTAAATCATGTTTAACAACTTTCATGCTGAAAATGTGGAGTAGAATAAGGCTAACTCGAATATTGAAGAACATGTTTAATGTTAACAATGTCAGTATCTTTTATTTTTACAAAATTTTGGAAAAGTTATTACCACTTACACTTCAGTCTTCAATAAATGAAGCGTTAGATTAGGGATTGAAAAAACACTGAATACTACATCTGTGAGATGTATTTTCGATACACATTTGCAACTATAATTCATCTTGGATTCTGTTATTTAGCTAATCTGCAAGTCCTAAAATTTTCTGATCGGAATCATTAATTGAATATGTTTTTTTCTCGAAGTGAAGATTATACTGTTTGGAGGGAAATCTTCTACTTCTTTATAACCCGAAGTTAGACTACTTCATTAAGCTATTCCTTGCTCTTCCTGACATTGTTTTTATGGTACGATCTGTCCTGTACAACTAACAAAAAACACTTCGTGAACGATCCTAGTGTGTGGATGCCAGTCTCTCCAAGTTCTAATTGCTATGAAATGAACTAGATTTAAGCACACATTAGATGATGATCTATTCCAAATGATATGACAATAAATTCTCTCAATCTACTAACTTTAGACAAAAATATGAAAAAAAATCTGAACATCCTACTTAGGTTGAACGAAACTTTTCACTACTTAAAATTCTATAGTAAATCCTATGTAAAATACCACTTACCTCGGTGTAAGTTTCACTTCTAATATTTCTCTTGATTTTTCCATATTTTGTAAGTACTGAAGATGCTGTGTTGATAGTATTCTTCTAAACTCACTTTCAAGATATGAAACTTTCTGTATGCTACCTATAATCCTATACTGTTCTTCAATATTTTTCCCTCTATTTTTGAAAAAAAGGTTACTCTGTGCTACGTAGTTTATTAAAAGTTATCATTAGGATAAGTGGTTTATATTTTGACATTCTTACGAACTTGATTGTTGATAGACATATAAATTCTTACAACCAACTGGGAAGCATTACTTCATACAAGCAGTCAACTTCATTCATAATTTTACCGTTCTATTTCTTCTATCAGAAGTAGAAATATAAAAGTAGAGATATAAAACCTTCACAATATCGTCTTTAACTTATACACAATAAAAAGTTAACCTTGTAAAAATTGATCCAAATTCATGTTATTCACTTCTGTGAAGATTCTTCTTTTTGATAGATAATATTAAATAAAATGATTATTATCCTTATTACTTTTATATCCTAACCGAGATTGATCAAAAATGAAGTGAACAAAACTGTGATCGGGTAAGTAGAGGGGGGATGCGGATAAACAAAAAACACTAATCCCTAAGAGTAATCTGAAAAGTTTGTTTTAATGATTATTTGTCAACAGTTTTACAATGAGGATCAATTATTTCTACATCCTGTTTTTGTGAAGTATACATATATATGTAAAATTGTAGGAACAAAGAATAACAAACAATCAGATTGTTCATTTCCTGTTGTTATCTTTTATTCATTTATTTATGCATTTATTTAATTATTACCTATAATCTAGGTCATACGTATTTTAATTAATTCAACTAAGAATTATATGCATATATCATGTGAAAAGAAAGAAGAAAAAAAGAAAAGAAAAGAAAGAAATAAGAACTTTTGACAATTTTCTTTCTAACATCTGGTTGAAAACTTTGCACTAATAAATATAAGAACAATCAATCAATAAATAAATAAATGCTTGCGGTACAAAGAAGTATTCTAATTAGAAAATAATAATTTACTCTTTATATTTACCTACTTAGTGAATACGATGAACAAGGAGGATCAGATGCAGACGTAAAGACAAGGATTGCCAGAGCAAAGATAGAATTCCTACAGTTGGAGAACATATGGAACTCTTAACAACTGTCTGCCAACAAACATCAAAGTCACAATCTTCAATCCGAATGTCAACACAGTTAGTTCTACTGTACGAAACTGAAATCTAGAGAACTACTACAATCATCATCAAGAAGTTACAAGTATTTATAAATACTTGTCTACGCAAGATACTCAACATCCATCGGCCGAATACCATCAGCAACAGCCTGCTATGGGAAAGGACAAACCAGATTCCATTTGAAGAGGAAATTAGGGAAACACGATGGAAATGGATAGGACATACATTACACAAATCTGTAGTGGCTGTGCTTCGTTGACCAATCACCCTCGTAACCGTTGTCGTATAAACCCCAACGGTAGTTGAAATCAGAAGGCAAAGAGAAGCAGCTACTACAGTTTTATTAGCAGGCAACTCAAACCACAGAGCAGAGAGGCGAATGAGTCAGCAAACCGTGATTGTGTGAGAATGTGTGGAAAATGTGTCGAGTGTTAAATATACATGTACATATATAGAAAAGTGAATGGACTATCGAATCGATTAAGCGAATAATAATAAGGTTAGTGGGATGAATATATGCGTGGGCAGTCAACAGTGTTCAAGCATGCTTATTCATACAAGCATAACAATAATAAAGATAGAATAAGTTGTTAAAGTACAGATAACCTTGTCCGTTTACTAGGTTAACAAAAGGGCTTAAACGAATTAGATGAGGGCAAACTCAACTGAACGTGAGTTGCTATAATAGCTCCCCCCTGCAAACAAAGATATATAGAAAAAAATGTCTGTGTTTGCACAAAAAATAGTAAACTGAATCGAGTAGTTACAATTGTTTGGAGAAAGTGCTTATACAAAATTAAGATGAAGCTAAATGTGTTGTGTATGTGGTTTGTGCTTGTCCGTGAGGCTATATAAAATAATAGTAGGGAATAGAAGGAATGTGTTATCGTTTTTTTTTTACATATAAGTGTAGGGTACATAATATATGCCTAGTTTTATAGTGTATAATATAGGCTTAATAATCTATATGTATACAATGAAGTGGAAGAGTTATAATTAATATTCAAAATAATAGTAAATTATCAATAGAAAATTGTAGCGATGTAGCGTTGAGGCCATCATACTCTGCGGCCAGATCTCGTTGTTACTGGAGTCTCGCCTTTTTGCTGCGTTAGCGTCGTTGATTCTTGAGACTCGTGTTTCGTTGGTGTGACAATCTTCGAGGATTTTGTACTTGTTGACTGAATATCGCTATCGATGAAAGCTGGTTTCACTCTATCGATGCTGATTACATCTGTTTTCCCAGCTTTTTCTATGGTAATCGTTTTATCGGTCCTCGCAGTCACTTTAAACGGACCGTCGTAATTCGGTTGCAGGGGTGGTTGTACTTTATCTCTTCTAATGAATACATGAGTGCTTTTGTGTAGCTCCTGAGGTATGAATACCTGTCGTTGTTGCGGTCTGGGTGGTGTTGTTTTTAAATCGCTCATGTGCTTTTTCAAGCGTTGTACGTAGTTGGCTACATCAGTCGGAACACATTTATTCGAAGTGAAAAATTCTCCGGGTAACCGTAGAGTAGTTCCGTATACCAACTCGGCTGGACAACATCCCATATCTTGTTTAATTGTTGCTCTTAAACCTAACATTACTAGAGGAAGCTTATCGGCCCAATCATTGTTTACAATGACGGATGTAAGAGATGCTTTTAATTGCCTATGTAGACGTTCGACCATTCCGTTTGCCATTGGATGGTAAGATGTCGTTCGAATTCGTTTAATACCGAGGAGTTCTGTAAGCTGTTGAAAAAGTCGACTTTCGAATTGAGCTCCTCTATCAGTTGTGATGATCGCTGGTAAGCCATCCAATGGAGCGCGAATATCATGCATCGATGGAAAGAACGCTGAGTAGTAGCTGACAAGTCCCAGGAAGGAACGTAGTTCCGTGACATTAGTTGGAGTGGGCATCAGTTTGATAGCTCGGATATTCTCAGGATCCGGTCTGCGGCCATGGGCATCAAAAAAAAACCCCAAGTACTTTGCCGACTGCTAATAAAACTGATATTTCTCTGGGCGTAACCGGAACCCGTTGTCACTGATGCGTTGCAGTACCAATGTCGTGCGTTCTCGTAGCTGTTCTAATGTCGTCGCTACAATTAAAATGTCATCCAGATAAGCCGCGACTCCAAGGATACCTGACAGGATGGTATCCATTAATTGCTGGAAAATAGATGGTGAAGTTCTGACCCCGAAAGGTAGACGGTTATACTGGAATATACCACGATGGGTATTGATAGTTAGCAGCTCTCTTGACGCTTCATCTACTTCCACTTGCAAATAAGCATCAGCTAGATCAAGTTTAGCGAAAAACCTTCCTCCATTCAGCATGGTAAATAGGTCTGCGGGAACAGGTAGAGGATAATGATGTTGTTCCAGAGCTGCACTGAGACCTGTTGAAAAGTCAGCACATATACGTATCGTGCCGTTAGTCTTCTTGATAACAACTATAGGTGCTGCCCATGCAGAATAGGAAACGGGAGTAATAACTCCTCGTTGTTGAAGGCGATTCAATTCTTCATCTACTGCTTGCAATGTTGCATAAGGCACAGGTCTCTTTGGACGAAAAACAGGCTTAGCCCCCGTTTTCAATCGAAGTGTTGCTTTCATGGCAGAGCACCGACCCAATCCAGGTTTATAAATAGTTGAAAACTGCGTCATTAAGTTCCTTGTATATGCTTCCAAGTCATGTGGTTGTTTTCGTAGTTGGGGTTGTGATACCGGGTTGCATATGGTATTCAACGGGACATCAGCTAAATTTAACTGATCGAACCAATCTAACCCGAGTGAATTTAGATCAGCTGGTGCTATGTAACATACCCCAGCAAACGCCGAATCATGGAAAGTAACTGTACATTCCATTTGTCCAAGTAGGTGAAGGTAATTACCACACTCAGTACAAGGCTTTTGCATTGTAAGCTGCAAGTTTGGTCTGCTCATTTTGGTCCAAATTTTACGTGAGAGGATAGTGATATTGATTTTTCTTCCCATCATATCACAATCAAATTAGATCAAAAAATGCCTTGGATACAAATTACATCGGTTTTATATTGCTTGCTCATTGACAGTTGTCGATTATCGTTGAGAGTAAAAAATAATCCTAATTGTAAATAACGTAGTCCTACTCGAGGTCCTTCACAACCTAGATAGTTCAGTGGTAACATCTGAGACTGTGAAATCGGTTATCCTGCTATACTGGAGCATCAGTTCCCTCGGGATTGGTAGCATGTTTTAGTGGAGAGCGCCAAGCAGGATAAAATTTAGATGCAAAATTTTCTGTCAACTACCACCAACAACCTGGTTATCTCAACATAATCCATGCAATGTCAATTCACCTAGACTAGTATCCACATAGTAACCTGATCGATAAAACTCTTTAAGCACTATAGGTCACCTAATGTAAATGATTAAACGCTGCGTGCAGTATCTTTTATTGTTAGATAATTGAAGATGAGCGGCTGGTAACCCTAAATCTAGGTTTTGAACTAAATGCTATTCGTTAGCAAGATTTATTTACAATCTTGAGAGCAGGCATAACCCGTAGTTACAGTCTGAGATGTTATAGCTTAAATTTTATTGACCACTTCCTTGTCATTTACTAGTCTATCAGACCTTGTTCCATAAAGATTGCTTTTCTTATATGTATGACAATATTGTAATAACATGTCAAAAATGTTTACCCATTGGAAGTCAGTAATATAGACAAGAATCGGTTGATCAAGTTACATTCTCTTTACGATAAAATGTTTGATTTATCAGTCCTAACACATCAGTTAACTATCTCACTAATCATCTTACAGTATCGGTACCGTTGTCTATCCATCAAAGAATCTCACATAAAAAAGATGTTCATTACAAAAATCTGTTAATTTCCGCTTTTGATATTGTATATCATTTTCTAATACTATAATTCATCAAGTTATGTATTTGAAAAATATTAGATGTGATTTCATTTAACATCTGATTGTTACTGACTAAACCCTAAGTAAACTGTTCCTTCTTACATTTGAAACTTAAATTTGTATGAAATTGTTATATACTTTACGGGTTAGTCGTTAAGTAAAGGAAATAAGAAGTAGAAGGTATAAACAATAATTAAAGTTACATGGACAATTATCATACTGTTTTCATCACATATTTCAATGAGACAATCACCCATTTTAAACCTTAACCATAAAAACCACAGTATACTCTGAGAAGAAGAAAAATAACATTTTTTGGAAGAAGAAAAAAAAAGAAGAAAGCTATTCTATGATGTTTATGAACAAGTAGATATTAGTTACAATAATTTTTCCTTGAGGGAATGGATAATGTTTCAAAATTAGATTCATTAAAGATTTAGAATGATACGGTCAACAAGACATCACTACACACACACACACACATACACATATCATATGTTGGTAATAATAATAAAAACGTATCGAGAAAGAAACAGTAGAGGAACATATATGTGAAATTTTTTTTACGATTTTATTTCGTTCCAGATTATTTTATCTCTCTTGTGTTGGTTATGTCATTGAGCTGATATTTATGTCATATTACTTTAGATATTTGGTAATCACACACACACACAGATTTATACTTAGAGCTGGCCTAATTTTAAGGTTAACAGTACAAAAAAAAGAAATCAGTTGAAGGCAAGTAAGATTAAGTGGAATTTACTGAAGATTTTCAATACATTTTTCTAATGAATTCTAGTTTTTTTTGTTGATTCTATCATGGTCAGTTTTTGCTTCTGGTCATGAATAAATTAAATATGTCTACTTTAAGTGATATTGTAATAATTAAACTATCAGATTGTTCCACTTCATGTTGTTGTGATTACCATTGGAAATTTCACAGTTCCGGAGTTCAATTCCATGTGAAGTTGTGCTTGTGAACTAGTGAGACGTCATAGAAAACAAAAACTAGCACAAACCATTTATCTATTCATCATTTATTTCACTGGTTCTTCATGATAGAAACGAAATACAAATAATTTGTCTAATCATTAGTCAACATTCATCTCTTCTTCAAGTATAGATATGAATATACATTTTTTTTCAAGAAGCATAAAAGCGATTCAAAAAGAGTGTTCAGTGACAGCCTGATTATGCGAACAAATATTTACAGTTTTATTATAGTGAGCATCAAACTAATTGTATGTTCATGAATTACTTTGATTCTCATTTATTCAGGTGACACACTTACTTGATTGTATTCTCATCTCACTTCACTATAAACACAAATATATTATTGTCAACTTTCAAAGTCATATAGGAATTATCTTCCCAAACGTGAAAATAAATCATTTTATTATGATATATATGTATATACAAATAATAAACTCACTTTGTAAACAATCTGCATTTAATAAACGTTTACATTTATCATGACATTTAACACCACATTCAGTACATCGTAATCCTTGCCTGGCTACACCCCATAATAAACCTTCACATTCATAACAATAAGTAGGACTGGTAGCACTAAACAATTGAAAATTATGCGGTGTATTACTTGATATGGGATAAGCCAAGGCTTGTAATGTTTTACGATAAACATGCATTTTCTAAAATATAAGGAAATATTCAACAAATAATTGGCATTATTTTGAAGAATAGTAGTAAAGAAAGATGAATAAAATAAATAAAAAGTATGTGTGTTGTGGAAATTACTGAATACAATCGAGATCAGTAGTTATTTTTTAATAATGTTGTAGTACAAATGCGAATAGCAAGACCTGACAATATACCATCTGAAGCACTAAAGTCAGACATCGAAGTAACTACAAGCATGCTTCACCTTCTATTCAAAAAGATTTAGGAGGAGGAACAAGTGCCGATGAACTGGAAAGAAGGACACCTCATCAAGATTCTAAAGAAAGGAGATCTGAGCAGTGTGAAAACTACAGAAGAATCACACTACTATCAGTATCAGGGAAAGTTTTTAACAGAGTTTTGTTGAACCGGATGAAAGACTCGATAGACGCCCAAACTTGAGATCAAATCGGTCGTGCACAGATCAAATTGCAACACTACGGATCATCATTGAACAATCAATTGAGTGGAACTCGTCACTGTACATCAACTTCATTGATTATGAAAAGACATTTGACAGTGTAGATAGGAGAACGTTATGGAAACTTCTTCGACACTACGGAGCTCCTGAGAAGATTGTCAACATTATCCGGGACTCACACGACGTACTACAATGCAAGGTCGTGCATGGAGGACAGCTGACAAAATCCATTCCATGTAAGGACCGGAGTTAGACAAGGCTGTCTACTCTCTCATTTCTTCTCTCTTCTGGTGGTCGACTGGATTATGAAGACCACGACATCTGAAGGAAAACACGGAATACAATGGACAACTCAGAACCAATTAGACGACTTGAACTTCACAGATGACCTAGCACTCCTATCCTATACACACGAAGAAATGCAGATAAAAAGAGCCAGTGAAGCAGCATTCTCTATATCAGTAGGCCTCAACATACACAAGGGGAAAACCAAAATCCTCAAATACAACACAGAGAACACCACTGCAATCACACTTAAAAGTGAAACTGTGGAAGATGTGGAATTATTCACATACCTGGGAAGCATCACCAGTGAACAAGGAAAATCAGATGCAGACGTAAAGTCAAGGATTGGCAGAGCGAAATTTAGAGAACTACTACAATCATCATCAAGAAGTTACAAGTATTTATAAATACTTGTCTACGCAAGATACTCAACATCCATCGGCCGAATACCATCAGCAACAGCCTGCTATGGGAAAGGACAAACCAGATTCCATTTGAAGAGGAAATTAGGAAAACACGATGGAAATGGATAGGACATACATTACACAAATCATCAAACCGCATCACGAGGCAAACCGTAACTTGGAATCCTGAAGTGAAGCGGAAAAGTAGAAGGTCAAAGAACACATTACATCGGGAAATAGAAGCAGATATGAAAAGAATGAACAACAATTGGAAAGAACTGGAAAGGACTGTCCATGACAGGGTTGAATGGGGAGTGCTGGTGAGCGGCCTATGCTCCTCCATGAGTAATAAAAGGAGTAAGTTAGTAAGTAACAAATGAGAATATGCATTTCTGAAACTCTCTAGTCGACTTCATATAAATCAGTGAACTGTGATATTTTCAACTGTAATCATAAGGTATTTCATATTTCTGCTTTGTTGTTTTTATATTTAAGTCGAACGTCTGTTATTTAGATGAATTCCAAACGAATCATCATAACAACTCATGTTCTTCCTAATGATCGATCTGAATAATTTAAGTAGTTCAGGATCTTTTATAACCATCAGTTCTTAGAATGAATGGTGATGAATGATATAAACATATGCAATTCGCTTGTGGTTTAGCTGAGTTTCACTAATGAGTTACTAAAAAACTACCATTTTCTGACATCCGCCAGTGTAAGGGAATCCATAGTAAACATAAGTCAAATTAATGATAAATTTATTTTGTATTGTATGTCAATGAGTAGAAAAATTGTAGTTCTGAAGTTTCATTACTTGATGTAAGCAAACAATTGTTTCTTTTGTATTATTTGAACTTGTGTTAGTTTAATACCGTTATTTATTTACTTGGAAGAAGTGACTTACATTAAGTCACGAAACGTCAAAAATACAATTTTTAACTCATTGAGATGTAACAAAAAAATAAATTTATAGTTAACTTTCTACTCAATGCTCAAGTGATTCGAAACTATCGAATTCAATCTTGACATCGATGAGTTAAATTAGTTTTCTTCAGATAATCTACCTAACATAGGCGGTTATGCCACATAAATAACAGCGCAATGTCCTAACTTGATTCAGGTCAAGCATTAACACAGTTGGATTTCGGCTCAGTGGTCTAGAGGTTATGTTCAAGAGTCAGTCTGAAAACCCTTGGTTTGATTCCCATGTGTGCGATCGTGTGCGTCTACTGATGAGAAATCCGATACTAGAACAAAACTGTCATCCACTGCCTCCAAATTTTCAGTAATGGTCTAACTTAGACCAGTTAGTGATTTCAATGAAATTCAATAATCTTCATAACCCCCATAATGAAGATAGTTATTTGTTAGTTGTCTACTGATATCTTCTATAACTGTTTATTGGATTGAAGTCTCCCAAAGAAAATATTAATTGATTTAGAGGTTTCACATTACCTAGATTTGATGAGTAATATCCATCATGGAAATTGGCCAATTTCTCAGAAATTTAAGCATTTAACATCAAGCACAATTGTAATTAACCTAGATAGGGACAATACAAACTTATTCAAAGAAACTTCTGTATGAATTGGCCTAAATCAAGCTAAATATGCAGTCCAAAAGTGTGATTACTCAAATTTCAGTTGCAAAATTGAAAAAAATTATTATAGCTTGCATCACTGACTGATATTAGTCAAATTACAGTTAAAAATTGCGAAACAGTGGGTAGTTATTTCCTGCTAGTATGAGACTCCTCAGCAGTACACATATATAGACTAACTCTTGGTTCTCAAGTCTCGTGACAAGAGCCTAACATTTATCAAGACGTAGCAGCTATCCAGTGCTATCTAGTTTCCAGAATCTGTCTAAGATCGATCCCTGATGTAAACCGATTTCCACAAATAGACAACAGAAAAACAATTAATTTTAAATAACTTCTTACCAATTCTTGATCTGTCATTGTCCAACTGGCTAGATTAGACGATAAAGATGTTAATGTGCGTTTCTGTGCCATTGTCTAAATTAAAACAAAAGAAAATTAAAGAGAAAAGCAAGCTAAATTTTAAAAAAATTATCAGACTTTGAAAGATGTGTATTATTTTTGAACACTTTGAACTACACTTCACATTGATATACAGAAAGCTATGCAAAATAAATTTCAAAGTGGTTTTTAACATAGATCACTTATTGTGTCAAACTATTAGATGGGAAGCGCATATTTTTCATTCCCTTGTACTCATGTGTTTGATGAGTTGACATTTGAATGATATTCCGTTAGATAACTAATTTATCCATCTTATTATTTATTCAAAAGAAGGGAATAATGATGACTTAGTTGCGTTTCTGTTTCGGTAATTCAGTATGATTACAAGTTCTGTTAGCATAATTGTCAACCTTCCTTTTGTTCATGTTGATGAAGTCTTTAATTTTTCCTTTTATAATTTATAGTAATTAACTACCAACAGTTTCAGATTTCCAGTGATGTGTGAAATAATCAATTGTCAATAAACCTAATGATTTTGGTCTTAACCGTCATGTACATCTTTCAGTGGTAGCACAGTGACCGAAACCATCGTCTATCTACTACTAATACTACTGTAGTGGATGCTTCCCACAAGGATGTATATAAGTATTGTGTAGCTAAATGTAGTATCGAAGTTGCGATTCTTGTGATGACATTCAATGCATCGAAAGCATGATGTTGGCAGAACACTTGGAGACCAGACGAGAAGACAGTGCAGATGGTAAGAAACACTGAAAGATGCAAATAGATGATGAGTGCTAAGTATATGTATTACGTAAACATTTTGTAACTTCTTGCAACAAACGTATATTCCTCCAGCCTAATGTTCTGTTTTACACTACAACTGTTTAAGCAGCAGATTACTAACGATAAACCGTCACCCGTAACACGCTTAAAATCAACTTCTTGAAACAATACATGATATAATGCGCTTTGTTTACTTCCCAATGAAGCGTTATTGATTAACTTTGATATACTGTTAATGAGCCAGTATAGAACTGCTTACAACGAGAAAAACCCGGAACGCATGTTTCAAAAGGGGCAGTGATTTAGTACTTGTCGTGGTTAACTTGGCCTCTGTGTAATTGTTGCATCTGAAGTATACTTGGTCTACTTTGACTTGGATTATTTCGGTTAGGGTTTGAAATTTTCGCAAATCCTCCTTGAGACACTTTTTTATACTGAGTTCTGACGCAAGTGATCATATTTTGTATCTTATCGTATTTTTGACGCTCTTAATCTGTTTTTAATAGTCGACAGTACTTCTAAATGTGGACAGCCAAATTATTCTTTCCCAGTGGAAAAAGGAATGCAATGTGATGAGTGTAAAATGTGGTTCCTTATGATGTGTACCCCTCCCCAATTTCTCTAGTTCTGGGATATTTTGGGGGTTTTGTGCTATTTCCTCAAAGTTTCCTATAGAGGCTTACCCAATAATTACTTAACACGGACAAACGTTTCCCCAAAATAGAAAGAATGGGCCGTTTTAATCCCATCGCATGCAAAAGATGCTGGAAGATTAGCTCGCATTGGCTTTGTATGCTTTGCTATTCGAATAAGACAATAAATATTCAAAAGGCTATGAACCTACAGGCTGTGGCCTGGACGGTGACTGCCCTGGTAACACGAATACTGGTAGCAAAGAATTTATCAGTGTTGTAAGCGTTGTTACGGAACGTCCCAAACACCCGGATGTGTTTCACGAAAATCTAAAATCTTTGAAACTAATGAAGAGTGAAATAACACCTAATATTGGTAGTCATGATTCTGAAGTAGAAATTGAAGACCCCGATAAAACAGTCAATGTTCCTAATAGTTCCGATGTGGCTGTTCTGAGTGACAAAAAAACGGAAAACCATACGGAGACAGAGAAGAGAGAGAAAAAACCACAATCAGTAACCTCTGGCATACTCCCATTCTGAGTCACAAAATATACTGCCAAAGTCTGGAAGTAATACGAACTCCACCTTAGTGTAGCTGAAAAAAGCTGTCTCATCGAACATTATTGTAAATAATTTCCTAGAACCAAATGAACCTTATCCCCAAATCAGACACGCTCATGATTTAGAATAGGTCGAAGTATTTATTCGTAGCATCCTACCAAATAACCCTATAGAAAGTTAAACATCGATTAATTACGAAACCTTTGACATTATTTTGATTGAATTTATATCACTTCTAATATTTTATTGCATACTAGAATCGTGATTGTTCTACAATATTCAATTGTGTATTCCTAATTAAAATTTATCGAATGATATGAACATTTTCATTATTCAACATCTGAATTTCGTAGTGAATAGATAGTTATCGAGTTAGTAAATCACCATGTCACCGTACGTTATTCCCTCAATTTTCCAATAATTTCTCAAGTAACCTATGTTTGTCTCATCATATTTCCCACACACATTTCCATACACAGAGAGTGAGAGAAATGGAGAGCGAAAGAAAATACAAAACTACTGTAAAGAAAAGTATTCTATCTGAAGAGATAGGTATCTTTACTTGAACAAGTATTTTTAATGGTTCATCAATTTAAAAAAAAAAACTTCAATTAAAATAAACTTTAGACAAACGAGGAAGGGAGTGTGTGTGTGTGTTTTTTAAGTGCTTATTGATTGTTCCATTTCAATACTTTTTAGATTGGAAGAAAATGTTACTTTTATGTTACATTTTTATTTATTAGTTTAAACAAATTGTAGTTTACATAATTACTAATAGGTTTAAGTAGTACAATTGAGATAGGTATAAACTGTAGATGTTTTTCTCCCTTAAATTCTTGTTTAAAACTATTTTTAAAAAGATTGTCAAAGATTTATTTCTGCATGTTCCTTCTGTTTTAATGTAAATTATATTGAATTTCAAAAAAAGTATAAATCTTGATCATTATCTCACGGTCTGAGCCATGTTGGTGAATTCAGGCTACTTGGTTGAGGTCGGCGTGACTATTGTAACCAATAGTTGGAGACTCTGAGCGAAATGGATCACAATGGCGTCGGTGGATACACTCTCTGTCTTCCCTCAAACTATGAGATTAAAATCACTTCATATCTTTCTTTCTACCAACTAATTCTTTCTTCCGGTACCATATCTTTACATAAAATCTTTCCTTTATATATTACCACTATTGAATTAACTACTTTTATGAATCCGGTGTTCGTCTTGCTGTGCTAATGAGGTATGTCAACTTGCACTGATGCATATATGTGCCTGGTCCTACGTTGTAGCTGACTAACTAGGAAAAATTTAATTCCATGAGACTTAAAGCTGTCTATACATAACCTTTAAGCTAAATTTCCATAGATTCGAGACTCATGAACATAATGAACCAAGAGAACTTTTGAAGTACTGAGTTTAAACTGAATCCCTAATCAATTTTTTCTGCACCTTTCTGCGATCATTTGTAATTACGTTTAGAAATCGTGCAATATTATGATCTGGTATTTTACTCAAAGACTGTTGAAACTTTGACTAAAAGTTCAAGAACGTGGGAGTATTTCCTCCTCGTCAATTTCAGGATGAATACGGTAACAGAATTAGCGGATTTCTTATAATACAGAAAAAACTTATAGAATCATTGGACAATTTACTTTGACAGATTTTTCCTTTAGTGTATGAATATTTTCACTCACTCTATGATATCTTTGTAGTTTTAATTAATCATCGCTAAAATCAATCCTAAAGATTACAGGCACATCTCGCTGATGAGTTCTAACCTAGGTTAAGAAAGTTTTTTTCTCTGTTGACCTCCTCAATCTCAACATAACAGATCCAATGTTAAGTCACTTGGACTAGTGACTACTATACAAAAATCTATAGAATTTGGTCAGAAACATGAAAAGATTAGACACACATAATATTAGCCACTATTCAATGATCAATCAACTGTAATAAATTATTTAACATATTTTTATTAAAAAATGCAAACATAACAATGTTACCATTGAATGACTTGACTGTGTTACCGTCTAACAACAAGTATATAGCACAGCTAATCTTAATTGGGCTTAAAATAAACCTATAAATAATGTTCTCAAAAAATAACACATTCATTATCGAAACAAAACAAATAAATATACAGCATAATATAGACAACAATTTAAATTAGCATAGACAATAGATTGTAACTTACTCGTAATACCTAGTGTTTGAATGAAATGAATTTAAACAAAAGTGAAATTAATTAATTATAAGAGAGAGACGAGGTTAATAATAATAATAATAAACAGGAAATTCACTTTGTGTTGTTTTACTTGTATCTTTCCATTGTTATTTAGGACTGCAATCGATCAGCCTCATGTTAGCATATGTGCATCCTGTGTGGATTGTTTTGATAAAACCTTATGTCACAAGCTTTCTAAGCAAATATGGATAGTGGAGAACGCGATGACGTTTGGAGCGAATAGTACTGGGTTCAAGTCCCAGAGTGAACATCAACTCTGGGATGCAGGTACAACCAACTGACCAGTCCCAAATAGAACGAAAGGCGCATCCTGGATTCTCCTGATAGCCAATATCCATCTTTGCTTATAAACAAGAAATGCTCGTTAAATTAAATTCAAAACCATCATGTTTTACTCTTTTCCTTTTTAATATTCTTTATGTAAAATGGTAACAATAGTTCATTGAATTATTTGATGTTATCAACATACATTTTTAATTTATATTTAATACAATGGTTTAGTAATACTGAAATCTTCAAGTGTATTGATTTTCAGCTATTTCAAAGATTTAATTAAAGAGATTTTTAATGAAGATTAGTTTAATTCACAGTTTGATTTATTTACAGATTGATCTCTGTTAGGATACTATTGGAAATCATGGAGTACTAAACAGGTCCTTATTCCTAGTAATCAAACTGCTTAATCATATGAATTCATGATTTTACTCAGGATAGAACTCAAAACCTCCAAGTCTTTCAGCAAACTCTTAAACATTAGAATGATCGGATTGGCTTTCGATGTTATAACTCCAACTTTAATCAATTTGCGATATAGTGTAGGTGTTATAACGGGACAGATGTTCGAAAAGTTGAAACTTTCGCAGCGGATTGATTAATTGTCACTATACATTTTACTATCCCTTACTTATTTCTTATTAATTATGTACTGTTTGTTTAACACTCTGCCGCTTATGGTATGATCATCTTTAAAGTATGATTTCTAATACGGTGTGCTGTGTGATCCGTAAATTTAAGCCTGTTATTGTATGCGCTTTGAGTCATAAATTGGATTGAGTACAATAGAGATTTAATCTGCTTTTCGCCGTAGTTTTTAATTGGCTACTTAGTTAGAAGAAGCTCACTGGTCTAGGAGCTAAACTTTCAGGCGAAAGGTCAAACGTTCTGGACTCGAGTCTTACATGCAGGACCGTGAATACGCACCGCCTGCACACTGGGATGAAGCAGACGTCCAGTGTTTCCAGGTCTTTGATGGTAATCTACCTCATAATTTCAATCATTCAAAATCTCTAAGAATTTTCCATTACATTAAAACACAAATATATGAACAAAGAATATCCCGTTCAATAAATTCTCTTCAGTTTCCAAATTAATAATCCAAAAATTGACCAAGTTTAAAGCGAAATACATCATATAAAAATTATAGTATATGAATTTAGAATTGTAAAATAAAATCGTTGATGAGCATTTTTGAGGATTCCCATACTAGAACAAAAATGCCGTCCAGTGCCTCCAGGTTATCGATGGTGGGTTTAACATTGATCAATTCATGATCTCAATCAAAA
This sequence comes from Schistosoma spindalis, assembly GCA_946903255.1. NCBI lineage: Eukaryota > Metazoa > Platyhelminthes > Trematoda > Strigeidida > Schistosomatidae > Schistosoma > Schistosoma spindalis. Next base: position 11,351,766 of record OX336423.1, on the reverse strand, counting down.
CTGAACAATATGCATAACCCTATTCTGAAAATTGCTAATGTTGGATGAATAATATGAAGCGTTGACTTGAATAAATATGGTGAACATGGGATGAGACCGATAATAATGTAATCACAAGTTAGAAATCATCTAATATATGGAACTATATAAATTACGTACAAATAAGTAAATAGACATAGATACCGAGTACATTTCTCAAAATGTTTGCAAGTGTTATACGGATAATAAGAAAATATGTGACTAAGATAAGTTTAAGCTATGAAAATACAAAGGAAGATTATATGAACATTAATCGAATTACGCTAGCCTACCATCAAATGATCGTTAACTTATTAGATCAGAAGTTGACCATGGTAAAAGAAGCAAATGAACATATTTCTTCTGGACGCAAAGCTTCAGCTTCTATTATCCGAATAGCTATTGTTTCAGTCGTCTAAAAGATTCTTAATCTGATGAATTAAGGTGGATTGTTGTTAACACAATTTACTACTATAGTTGATTGCTCCATGTTGTCTGTATGGTCGATTTGTACTAAATGAATTAGAATCAAGTTGTCAACAGTTTTAACTATCCTTTTACTTCAACCAAAACTAGGAGGTGCTTACGAGAGAATGTAAACACTTAAAATACACAACACATCATCTATCCATTTTAATTTTAATTCTTCAAATGATCATTGAAACCTTTCATAAGTAATAAAAAGAAAAAAAATTTTCCTTTGATTTGTTACCAGCAATAAAAAACATTCATTATTTTTCTTAGAAAATTTATCACAGTTGACAGGAGTATTTGAAAGTTGGGTTTTTTTTTAAAAAAAAAAGAAAAATTTGACTATTTAAAAACTTTCAGTAGGAAAAAAGATTTAGAAGGGAAAATTTATTACTTCAGTTATTATGATGTAATAAAATGAAGGGTATATCACGAAAGGATTATAGTTTATGCATAAACCAATAAGATATAAAGTAGCGTCTGTATAATTTTTATTTATCTATGTGGTTAAAAAGTATTTTATATCATTTTCAATGGTTGAGATCACGAGTCAATTGAAGTTAGACAACCATGGAAAACCTGGAAGCACTGGATGGCCGTTTTGGTCTTATTGTGGGACTCCTCTGCAGTGCGCATACATACATTATAGACTCACTTATTTAACAATTGAAGAAAATTGTTTATAAACACATTGAAAACTTTCTTTAATGAAGGTTTTAAGTTTCGATGCAAACTATGAACTTGTCAATATATGATAAAAATGAAAATTTGATGATAAATTTGCAACAGCCAGACTATAATTTATACATTGATTTGACTGATGAATTAAATATACAATTGTGACCCAAATGCCCCGGTATGGCCGAAATGGGGTGGGCCCGCCCTCCCTCATGAAATGCTCTCACACGGCCACGCGTATACAGCCTCTGCCAGAAAAATCCTACTTACTGCCTTCTAGCACCACGTGTGTTGTTTAAAAAATTGAGAGAATGGAAACCGATTGTCCGGCGCTTTAACCGGATCCCAAACCAATGGTGCACATGGGATCCAGTATCCTGCGGGAACAAATAGCGTATGAACCAATTTTCGGTCACCGACTACCATGGGACTGCATCTCCCCACGATGCTCCACTGCCTTGTGGATCAGACTAGGGGTGTGGCCCCCTAAGAAAACCACCTGCTTCGGTATGGGCACCCAAGCAGTATCACAGCCCACACCCAAAAAAAAGAAATGATGAACTGTCTATTAGTGTGGCATATATATATTTGGTGCCCTCTTGTACCAATATTTATGTGTTCAAATAAATAATAAACAAATAAATTGTGTAATACATTCATTCGTTATATTTACTGTTGGTTTGTCTGTTGATTAACACAAATTCCCAATACATTTGATATTAGACTTTTTAATATCATCATATGATGAACTTGTCACATAACAGGATCTGTTTACAGATATGTACAAAGTGTTTGACGAGATTTACATGGGGCTTACTACTCACAACCATAATAATAGTTATTACTATAAAGAATTAGCCATGAAAAGTCGACTAAAACTAATATAAGTTATGTTTATCTTTTGTATGAAAGTAATCGTTAAACTATAAATAAAAAAAAACTTGCCTTGATGAATAACATTAAAACAAAGATATAAACCAAAGACTAATGAACTTCAGTGATAATAATCGATTTCTATTAATACTAACAATAATATTATGCAAAGTAATCGCCTAAACATCCGATAATCTAATTCAAAATGAGTTAGAACAATGAGAAACTATATTTTATATCGAATTCAAATGAAAAGATACATAATCTTCAGTATTAAAGTTTTACAACAAACAAACATTCTCTATTAAATATATATCTTACTAATATTCTTAATATTACTACTATTAATAGAACTAAAAGTACTAGTATTAATAATAATAATAATATGATTGAACTTTCATAATTATTACCTAATTACTTTTTGTTTTGCCTTATAATTAAAATTATTCAATTCATATACTAGAAATAGACTAACCATTAACTGAGATCTTATATAGTAATGATTATGTTTTTATTTTCATGCCGATAATTACTATTTCTAACTATCATCATGAATATTGTGTAGTGGATATTGAAGCAGATTCATTTACTTTTCACTAAACTGAATTCATTTTCAACTTAATAAAGTGTTATCATCTTGCCCCGATTAAACAGAATTGAAAAGTTTTGATTATAATAATGAACGTTGAAGAAATGTTGAACTAGTGAAAGAATAGTGAACACAGCCTGAGTTTTAGAATACATAATGTCAGAACAAACGATTTCAAGCAATGAGTATATAGCTAAGTGGTCGATTGAATTCTATTAGCAGTAAAAATGAAATAAAAATGGCGTTGGTTACTACTCAGTGATCAATAAATGTGTCTCAACCTTGTAGGAGATTAGTTATAGCGCAAATGGTTCACTGATAAGATAGCTGACTATAACACTGGATTGCGTGAATTCAGTTATCATAGAAAGCACCTATCCCTTCTAGATCCTCAGTAAATCATCTTGACGAGAGTCAACCGGAAGGAGACATAAATTTACAGATTCCCCCCCAAATGCTTCTAAGTACTTAATGGATAAATTGTTTTCTGTTCGAAATGACAATTGAAAGTGAAAATCGGTGAACACTCATGAAGTCTCGTATATTAAGATGAAATAGCTATCCACTGCTCCTTCATTTTCTATGAAATTCCAACTGAAGTCAAATATTACCAAAACATTTGATAGCTAAAAACGAAACCGATATTCCTGCCACTCGAACTCTTGATACTGACTTGCTAGACGCTTAATATTTCTCCGAAATATATCGATGATTAAGCCCCGAACACTACGGTATAGGCAAAAACTAAGAAAGAAAGATTTACTTCAAGGCTAATTAGTGTACAGAAAACAATGGTATTTCTAGATTCATCAGTAACTGTGATTCTCTGAAAAATTCCACCAGTGTACCGAATTCGATAACAGAATCAGTAGTCATCCAATCAAAGTATAACACATAATTCGTCAATTTCCTAGACTTTTTTTCTGGACGTGTGTTGATTATACAAAACGTCCTCAACCTAATCCTGGCTCCTGATCATCCTGATTACATTTAATCATATCATGCTGAGCTATCTTGTCCCAATCATAATTTCTCTATCTATCTTTTGATAAATATTTGAGACATTAACAATCAAACAATTGTTAGTTTCCCTGTTTAAAAAAAATTTTTAATACCGTTGTTTATTTTACCTCACTGTCACCATGTCTAACAAAAGTTTATTATCAGTATTAATATCATCCTGTAAACATAAGTATCTATATTTGCGATTGTACATCTTTGAAAATGAATTCACTGAAAACAGAACTCTAATGTCGGTTCGTGATAAAAACCCGAAATCTAATTCCTAACCTAAATCATCAACAGGTTTATAACCCTCAGTTGGTCATAGTTATTAAGTAGACAGCCTGTCAGTCAGTTACAACGTAGGAACAGGCACATACATGCATCGGTCCAAGTTGATATACCTCATTAGCACAGCAAGATGAACACCAGATTCATAGAAGCAGTTAACTCAATGGTGTAATAAATAAAGGAAAGATTTTATGTAAGGATATAGAACCGAAAGAAAGAATTAGTTGGTAGAAAGAAAGATATGAAGCGATTTTAATCTCATAGTTTGAGGGAAGACATAGAGTGTATACACTCTCAAGGTCAGTCTAGTGTCGCTCAAAGGTCGTCCATAAATTTTAGTCTCATCCGTGAACTTTATAATTGAAAAATATTCACTCACATTTTAATAGTGATTCTACGTAGTTTTCAGTCATGAAGATGAATATCTTCATGAGCACATATATATACTCAGTCACACATATATCGTTATATATTCATCAATAGTCTACTAAATTGAATGATTGCAACTTTTAATGAAATAGGAAATGCAGTATAATTTGATAATGAGCTGTATTTCTTACTATTTCTCTCACTCCTTTTAAATGAATAAAAGATATAGCCCTAATTGTAGTTTAATAATTGACTTATAGAACTAAACTACTTTTACGAATGATTAGTTAGATTATTTCTCTAATTTTATTATTGTTCGGTTTTAAACCTAATAATATTTAACTATGTTATCAGCTGAGGAGGCTCATATTAAAGTGAATAAATTAACTTTTGAAATCAAGAAACTCAATCACAGGCTACTTAGTTCTATGGACAACGTGTTGTTTTTCCCCTCTTCATAGTTTGAATAGAGTATTCATTATGGAATCATTAAACCTAAAATTAGAATGAGATAGTTTGCCAGTGCTTTTTTATTCTTATTGATTCCCTTTCAGCTGAAGCTACATTGTTAAAATAAACCTCCCCACAAACTATCGAAATTAAAGTTAGTTACTTACTCACCAATGACTACGTTTACAGTGGATGCCTGAGGGGCTATTATAAAGTTGCGACCTCCAAAGATTATGTCGTCGAAAGTTGAAAGGTTATTACTGATGGCAATGGATAACTGTCATGCTATTCGGAGTATTAACTGAGGTTGAAAATGGAGATTAGCGAGTTTTGACTCAGTACTCTAAAAGCATAACATTCATTACGAGATCTGATATCCTTAGTTTTCACTAAGTAAATGTTATCACTAACTCATTATATATGAAAATTATATTTGAAACAATCTCAGCGATTGAAATTTAAATAATTTCAACGTTTCGTCCAGCTAACTTGTCCGGAACTCTTCAGGGTAATAATCAAGTCCAGACAACTTAGCCGGAAGAAACGTTGGAATTATTTAAATTTCAATCGCTGAGATTGTTTCAAATATATTTTTCATGTATGATGACGTCTCTGTAGTCGGCGCCCGATTTCTGTCAAACTATTCGTTTTAATCTTGACGAATATTCGTATATGTTATCACTAACGTTTCAAACTAAGAGAAAACACCCATTCAACGTTGTTAAGGTTTGAATAAATTTTTAGTTGATACATAGATTAGTTACCCTCAATCGTTCGAATGAAAACTGATAAGTAATAAGTTACTCCCTTGGTACTTTCATTTATCCTACGATTCACGCGATTCAAGTCACACTGTGTCAAGTTAAATCATACTAACGGTGTTAGTTACTTACCAAATCACCAACCATTGGAATCGCCTTCTTACCCCATGGTTGTTGCTCAGGTTGACTTTCGATAGATCGATAAAATCTGTTGAAGAAAACGGGAAATGACAAAATAACAAATTCAACCGACCGATCAATTTTGATGTATAGAAAAAAGACCTTATGACAGTCGAAAATTTGCTTCGCAAAAAAACAACACTAGTCTAGATATTGTCTCAGTCTTCGTAGTACGAAAATAATACTGGATATTTTTTGTATTGAGTAATAAACGATGGGATTTCGGATGGGAAGTGTTTAGTCTACAACGTAAATTGATAAGAAGTATTGGGTCTACAAGCCGTTGGTATCCATCTAAATAATGTATTTAAATTGGGAAAAATATGACATATTTCTTTGAAGAATTATTTCAACAGAAATCAGTCAAACATATACACGACATAATTAATATCAGTTACTACTCAGTGATTTTTAAGCATATTTATCCTAGATACATTTTATACTTTAGGCTTAATGGTGATCATATTCACGTACTGTTACTCTAGGTTAGATTGTAGTTTACGACTAAAAAAGTACACGATGACAATATACTTCGTAGAGATGAAATAAATTCAAACATTTCCTATTATTACTGGTCACTTTCAGTAGTACTAGACACTAACCAAGAAACTTAAATTTCTAACAATTCTTCCAATCATCATTCATTTAATAGTCATACGGATCGTAGATGCGAACCGCTGAGAAGTCTCATATTAGAACAAAATAGCCGTCCATTTCTTCCAGGTTTTCAATGATGGTCTAACATTATTCGGTTCGTGATTTTGACTAAGACTCAACAAACCCCTACAACGTTATGCCGAGAATTGTCATGTGCTCATTGGTGACTGGCTCCGAGATGAAATTTCTGGAATTCAAGCGAGAATCCGTGACCAGTAGAGTTTGACTAAGTCGAATATGAGGCAGTTATTAAGCAAAAACAATGAAGGGTAATCGTATAATATTTTGGATTTATTGAAGTTAAACATTAACATCGTTACATAGTCTGTTCATTATTAATACTGGTAACAATTACTGTATTTAATCAATGTATTTATTCTTGTCGTAATAAATTTTCTAATCGAAGAAACATTATCAAGAACTATAAAATTGTACAGATTGTCAAATCTACGTTAAAGGCAAATGCTAATCACTAACAAAGTTAATTTTCAGTATAGACCGGTAGATTTTACTAAGATCACATTGTTTGTCTATCTCTATTTTACATCAATATTTTCAAGACAATTATGAAATCATCCACTGATCAGCTTTACTTCTTGACATCAATCACAATTTGATTCTAATGGAAAATTATTTGCCCATCTTGATGAGTAGTCTGTAAAATTAAAGTTCCAGGAAAAATTATTTTATAAAACTGTCTTTTGCGTACGTTATTAAGGAATAAATCTTGTTATACGGTGGCGTTTCTGAAAATTGTTGAACCTGAATTTTCATATCACTGACTGAATTCGTTCAAACAAGCAGAACATTTCAACCTCGCGATGAGTCCTTAACTTCCAGATCACTGGATTGGTATAAAGTGGTTTATATTTCTGATTCCAGTTATGTCATATCAATATTTCAAGTTTTTCTATTATATCGTGATTGTAGCTTGAGAAATCATACTATAACACATCTCCGGGGAATGTTGTAAATGACTTACAACTAAGGTCACATGGATATTAATGCCTCAGACAACCTGTACAAACATTTAATTAATTGAAGATCTAGTCCACCTCTTTATCATTTTTTTTCTACTTTTTATTATCTGCACAGCTATTTTATTATTATTATTACTATGATTCACTTAGTGTTGTTTTACTTGTATCTTCCAATTGTTATTTAGAACTGTAATGAATCAGTCTTTTGGTAACATATGTGCATCCTGTGCAAATTGCTTCGATGTAACTTTAAGTCACAAGCTTTTTATTATTACTATTATTATCACCTCTCACGTTCATTTCTACTATTCATGTACTAATTTCCCAAGTGAAAATTAATAAAGTCCTTAATAATTTGAGCGAGAGGGAGAGAGAGAACGAGAAAAAGAAAAACATGTACCAAACAATATAACAACCATTATAATTATGGTTGTTGATATGTTATCATCACATGCAAACATAAAAATTTTCAAAGAAACTGACCTTAATAAATTGATTAATAAAAAATTTTTTTGTCTGTTCATCTAATTATTTCATAAAATCGATTAGATATAATAAATATTTATTATTAATTATGGAAGATAGATAGATAGATTGTTGAATTATTCATATAGTGATAAATATGATCATAATATTTTTCAGATTATGATCAATAGTAGAATGTAGAATATGGATTTTAACCCATTTTGATCTTTTTAGATGAATGAACTTGAATCTTAGTGTTTTGATAGATACATTAAGAATTAAACTTATTATCTATCACCTCAAATGCTAATGTGTGATCTACTCAAAGGTTTGATTACGATAGTCAACGAACTATTTAACAGGTTTGATGTTGATTTGTCAAGGTTTGTAATTATTCCGTTGTTAATATTTACAATTGAACCTTGACCACGAGTTTTTATAAATCAAGATGGTGGTTATCTGAACCTAGTAGCTTAGTAAATGACGCGTTGGTGTTCGGGAAGACTCTTACTACAATCTAGTTGAAATATGGACATCATCCATCTGATAAACATTAAACGCCCCCAAATGCCCTGGTACGGCCGAGAGTGGGGAGAGTCCGCTCTCCCTCTCGAAATGCTCTCACATGGCCACGTGTACATAGCCCCTGCCAGGGAAGTCCTACTCACTGCCTTCTCGTGGCGGGGGTGTTGTTTACGAAAATGAGAGGACGAAAAGCGAATGTCCGGCGCTTTAACCGGATCCCAAACCAATAGTGCACATGGGCTGGCTCCAGTATCCTGAAGGAACAAATGGCGTATGAACCAATCGTTGGTCACCGGCTACCATGGGACTGCATCTCCTCACGATGCTCCACTGCCTTGTGGATCAGACGTTCAGGTCAAAGGCTCGGGGTGTGGCCTCCTAAGAAAACCACCTGCTTCGGTATGGGCACCCGAGCAGTATCACAGCCCTCACACAAATCAACTGAGATTCGTGTGGCGCATATGTATTTGGTGCCTCCTTGTACTAATACCTATGTGTTAAAATAAATAAATAAATAAACATTAAACAAATCGAGACGCAAGTCTTAGACTTCATTACTAAACGTAATTCAAATGTAACAAAACTTCTAAAGCAAAAACAATATTAAAATATCCATTCAGAATTGACAAATGCTAAGACGGATTATATTTCAGTCCTCAATATCAAAAAAGAAATAATATACAAATAAATCTGACTATGTAGACCTAATCTACCTATATCTAAAGCTAATACTTTAAATAAATATGTAATATACAAATTTATAATAAACAAAGTCTAATCAACTGGATTTACACGTTATAGAACTCCACATAAAGATACATTCTTTGCAGTTATTACACATATACCATTGAAGTCTATCATACCTAAAGAGTTTCAAACTATTCAGCTCATCACTTTTTTTTTCAAATGAACTGATGTTTAACGAAACAAAATTGTCCAATTAGTTTTCTTCTATTTTCCTAACACGAAAATGAATAAGTAATAAGTTTGAATTACAAACTGATGATATGTACCCATTTGTTGTAATACAAATTCAAAAAGGAATTATTTGATTTGCTTCAGCAGTGACCAATCTGTACAGGAATTTATATGAACAAATTTTACATTCTGAAATCAATTTCTAGTATAGGTATCTACCTAGCACTAAAAAGCGTTATAACTTTTAAAAAAAAGCCTAAATAAATCTGTGTTTTTAGTACAATGTAAATAGTAAAAATTGACAGACTTTTATCAGCAAAAAACCAATTTCTATGAAAAAAGTGTACTGTTCAGTCGTTGAAATTTATCACTGATTAAGAAACACTTCTCGTCTAATCCCTTGAATCATAAGTTAAGACCACGAGTTCATGGGTCATTATTTTTAGTACAGTCACAGAGAAATGAATAGATCTCTAACCTGTTCATGTGTCTCAATAAGTTTGATGTTCTGTTTATTTTTAATCTCATTGATGGAAATTCAAAACTGATGTAATGATTACCTAGGAGATAGGATGTGTCTATGAACCGGTAATCTATCTGCCTCTTAATTGTCAATGCATGTAATATCTAGCTTTTTTCCGTTCATTTAGTGAGTTAATGCCTCATGTAATAGCATAATCCTCACAGATCGTTTGATTTCAAGCTCTGACTCCCCTCTTTTTGCTTTTTCATCATATGAACTGAGGTTCGCTAAAGTAGCTTAATTAATTCAAGATGTATGCAGGCAGCTTTAATATAGTAAAATGAAATCCTCAGTAAAAGTTACATTGTTATATGAATCACTAGCACAATAAATGAACGTAAATATTTTCGAAAATGCTAAATAATACACTTTTGTTGTTCTCGCTTTTAACCAGGATTATATTTATCTCAATCAGCAGTTCAGTTGTGTTTCACTTTAATTAAATGAACAACCTCATTATACTAATATATTATTGGACAAAATACTGAGTGTTGAATACCACAGAAAGGTAACCAGAATCAGTGCTTGATATGTCCCTCACTAATATATGATATAGTGTGTTCACATACAATCTGTAATTATGAACAGACGCCAGTTTCCCAGCTGGATAAGCAGAGGTTAACTAAATAAAACAGTTCAAAAAAAGTGTCTACTAAACTTCCAGTCATCATACCATCAATACAAATATGTAGTAAGCATTTCAACCGTATTACTAACTTTAAGTAGTGAATAGATTTGTACTGCCAGTCATAACCAAAATACATTGGTACACCGATTCTTGTTACATATTGATGGTTCATTTACTCAAAATAACAAATGTTATAAATTATTTAACCAGATGAATCCCTATACTTAGTACATATATAAACAGAGTATTAAATATTTGTTAATAAGATAAAATATTTTCAATAAAGAACAGAGAAGAATGTATTTATGAATTTTTCATCATAATCCATCTATAATCTGTTAGGATTATTCAACCAAGAACTAATCAGCATTTCTATACAATAAAATATTGCAGCCTAATTTGAAAAAAAAGACACTACTACGTCAGATATATGTTTATTATTGAAGATCATTCGGTGAGACTATAATTTATGGACGATCTCCGAGAGATGCTAGACTGACCTTGAGAGTGTCCGCCTAATAACCAGGACCAACTGAGGGTTATAAACCAGTGTGAAGAATCAGAATTATGATACACAGTTGGTGATTAAGATTAAGAATTAGATTTCAGGTTTTCATCACGAACTGACATCAGTTGTAATACCAAAACTCTGTTTAGCCAAATAGTTGAATGTATTTCTCGCCAGAATCCGAGACCAGTTATCGTATACCTGATTGGTTTGTCTATAAATTGTAGTCTCGCCGATCATTTGACTTATATACTTTTTATTAGTACACAAATTTGAATATCATGGAAAGAAATTTTCTATTACTGAGAAAATCGTAATATAAAATGCTTCTTTATATATTTATTTATTTCTCCTTTCATTTAATAATAACAATCAAATCTGTAGTTTGTCGACAAAGAAACAAACCTCGAAAACCGATTGCATAATGTGAACATTTCTGATATTGTTCAGTAAACAAATCTTAAAAAAACGAAAACCATCACCACTAACAAAAATAAAGCGTCTCCTAGTCTTTATATTTAACACACTTTTTCTTCCACATATTTATTGTCTAACTCCATCCGTGTATCGTGAAATGCTTAAGAACTGTTCTTTTTAGGAAAACTTTTAGAATCCTACATCTGTTTCTAACTTCCCATATCAAAATTGCTTTTGACTATCATGTTCTCGGAAGAACAATTTGATGGCGTTTAAAGCGAATGGTACTGGGTTCCAGTCTCAGAGTGAACATCAAATCTAGGATCCAGGTATATCCAGCTGACGAGTCCCAAATAGGACGAAACGCGCGTCAAACTGGATTCACTGTTAGCCACTATCCATCTTTGCTTATAAAGCTTGTGAATTAAGGCAATATCGAGGCATGCGCACAGTATGCATATATGCAAATAACAGACTGATCAACTGCAGTCTTAAACCTCAATGGGAAGATTCAACCAAAACGATACTAAGTGAATTCGATATTTATGCTATCAAGTTTGTATGAAATACAATAATTAATTGGTCAATCTTAAGCAACTAAGTACCTGACGAAAAGCTATGAGACAAAACACCCAACGTCTCCAACTATTGGTCGTAATGATCGAGCAGTATCCGACCAGGCAGTCTACCTATACTAGTATGTCTTAATTAAGCACTAAGCGGCTTTATGAATTGACATAATGTCCTGATTTAACAACTTCTAACTCTTTTTCAACCTACTCCTAAATTACCAAACATCAAATATAATCATTCAATCCGAACTGCATTCAATTATAATAAGGAAACAACACTGGACTTACCCAAATGCGGAAATTGAATCACTGTCTTCTACTTTCTGTAAAACATTAGGAAAAACAAGAGAATAAATAGAAAATAATAAATATGATAAGCCATATATTGATTACTGTTACAAGTGATTAATGGTGCTCAGTAGTATTTCATTGACTTTGTACAAGAGAAATAGTAGTTAGTTCATGAATAATTCCTTAAAACTAAACGCATAAGTTTTAATAATGGTACAAAAAGTATGTTAAACTTTCGTTTAGAAAAAATTAATCATTTGTTGAAATGTAATGCACAGATAATATTGTTGTCGAGTGATGTAAACATTGAAACAAGAAGCCTTAACAAATTACGGAAGTTATTTTTCGGGACGTTAATTCATTTAATTTAAAGGTTGTAAAATAGTAACATTTATTTTTGTCCTTCGTCTATTCTATAAATCATAAGCTTTCGTCTGATGTATAATTCACTGACCTTTGTGTTCCAAAGCTATTGTAATTTCAACGTAATATTTTGTACTCTATTTTCTACGCTAATCTCCAGTTTTAGACATAACTGTACTTTCAGAAGGGGTTTTGTGGAGAATTTAGAAATTTTAATGGTTGAAATCATGAGAAAATTGAAGCTAGATCACCATGGAAAACGTGGAAGCACTGAACGTTCGTTCCTTTCTATTGTGCGACTCCCAAGCAGCGCGCATACACGACCCCGCTCCCCGTGAGATTCGGACCCAGAACCCATCATTCTCGCGCGCGAGCGCTTAACCACTAGATCACTGAGCCGGCCAGTATCCAACAGTGTTAATGTCTAATTCCAACCAATCCACGAAATTGTGCCACTGTACACCATTGTCTTCAGTGAGCTGATATCTCACAACAGGCCTGGTTGAACTCCACTGGTCACTGCTTCTCACTAGCACTCCAGGATATACCTTTTAAAGTCAGTCACTAGTGAGCAGATGATTATTATCAGAAGGGGTTTTGTGGAGATTTTAATAATTTCAATAGTTGAAATCATGAGTCAATTAAAGCCAGTGCTTCCAAATTTTCCATGGTCGTCTAGCTTCAATTGACTCATGATTTCAACTATTATAATTGTATTTTCCTATTCGTTGTGCATTGTGGTCTGGTTAGTCATTTATTTATTCATGTATCTTTTTACACTGATCTGAAATCGGGAACCAGATCGGAATCGGGAATAAATCATGTAGTGTACCAGTTGACTTGTCTTCTCTCATTCGCATGCTCTTATCAGCCAATCAGGTGATAGAATAGTTTTCGTCTCTCTGTCCCAAGCAGTTGATCTCACTTTGAACTCATACATACTAGCCTCAAGGTTAAGCCAGTCAGACTATTGCGTCAAGGCCTTAATCTAGATTGGACAAGTTATCCTCAGCACCAAAAGTAGGTAGACAAATCAAGGACGTAACAGCGAGTTTTTCACTTGATTGAAACCTAGAGTTCTCCACTACAATCAGATATTTTTTGAGAGTCTATTAGTTGATCTCATTCTATGTCATTACCTATTTTCAAATAATGAATAGATTGCTCACCTTTCTAATTTTCCCAAAATTATATCCAATCATTATAAACAACTGAGCTGCTTATCAGAAATGATTTTACATTGTTTAACCAGAATAGAAATGTTGGGCGTAACCTCGAAATTATTTCGAATAATATTTTTTTTACATTTTAACTAGTTACTTTCTTAAATAAAAAAAATAGACAATTACACTCTTTTATTTAATTTAAAGTGTCATACCAAAAAGCAATCCATCCTAGCTCCATTGAACTATTTTCTTTTTAACATACACTGGTAGTACGTTTCAGTAGTAAAATAGATTAAAAATGTTGGCTGGTTGGAGCTAGTTGATAGGTAGTCAATCCCACTATAGTTGGCACTCGTCAACAAAGCTTACTTGTATTCTTAAGGTGAACGATATGCCTTATTGGATTTGAACCCTGGTCACCCTATTCGACAGTGTAAGATGTTACCACTGAATTAATTAGGCTGAGACTGAATTCTTGTAGAATTGAGATATATACAACGAACTGATCATCGAGTAATGTCTAGTTTTTTTTTAGTGGTTATCGGATTCCATAGATCTGGTTAAAATTTAACAATCTTATATCTCATAAATATGGTAAACAGTTAAAGTAGAAATAAATAGATCAGTGTCCATACAAATGATACATTCCAATCTATGAAGTATTTAGCCACATTTAATTGAGCTTATCAGTAAGTTGGCTGGACATTTAGATTGGACAATTTAGATTTATAGGGTTGAAAAAAAACCACCAACATGTACATCGTAAATCGTAAAAGAAAATTCCAATAAAAACAAATGACGGATAATTCTTGCAACAAATAATCAATTAGTCAACGCTCGGTAATGTTCAACATCTATATTAGTGAATATTCTCACTGAGGTAACCTTTCATAAAATGTCCATAACAAAAAACATGTCAATAGTTAATTGGTTGTCAGTTATTTCAAGTACTGTAATAGAATGAAAATTATGTTGAAGACGGTAAAGTAATTACTGAATGCCATGAAGTTATGGGTTTGATCGTCAAGATTATATCTTGAAAGTATTAAGTGACTTTTTTATGAATGACAGACAAGCATGGAAAATATCAATTTCACTAAGCAGTATCACAAAATGATTAGTCAGAAATGTCAACCATTGGATCTTAACTTAGTGGTTGACAGGTTAGGGGTCGAAAATTAATCCTGAAATTCTTGTATTCGTCAATTCCTGATTGGCACCTGAATACTTAATGACGAGTAGTTCCATGCTAGGAATAAGCAACTGTCCAACATTTCCTGATTTTTAATAGAAATTTACGTACGATCAGTTCACAATGTAAACTACAAAATCCGAAAATCCTCAAGACCTTCCTTCCTCCTAAAGTAGTAATAGATTCTTGTACCTGACTGTAAATAACCAAAGATTCATCATTGTAATATTTACTTAGCAAGGCTTTTTCATCCAATTTTTAATCAAGTAAAGTTCAGACTCTTGAAGAAACTTATTGATTATACACGGATTTCTAAATACAAAAGTTTAATGTTGTCAGACTAAGATTATCATACAGAACAGTTCGTTTAAATTTTCCAGTAATCTATGACTTTTCTCTCAACTACAATTATCATTTGTATAATGTATCAATCATTTTTGTCTACTAGAGCTTTTACTACTTTGTTATATAACTTTAAGTATTTCTTCTTCTACACTGACACAAGTCTTATTGAACAAATAACTTGTCCTAAATGTGTTACTCAAGTTCCACAAACTTTCAGTTTCCAAACTCGTTTTAATTCTTCCTAGAAGAAAACAATGTGAAAAATTTGATTTAGTTAACATTGATTTTCTTACGTAAAATCTAATTAATATATTTCTTAGAATGCAGGCAATATCAGCTTTTATTTCTATTAAATGAATATATCATCAGCACTCTATCAGTTTCATTTAACACTGATTGCGTTTTGAAAACAAAATAATTGCTTAATTAAACTGTAGATATATTTTTTATAAATCATAGCGTAGGATTACAACCATGTAGCCATGAGTATTAGTAAAGTTGAATAATGGCTAATAGTAGAATCTATGACACACATTTCGCCCTATTTAAAAATCATCAGTTAAATGTATTCTCTTTCAGTGTTTATATTTACACCAAGACTTGACAGGTTATTGGTTCGAGCTCTGGTGTAGACCTGGTATGTACATGGTTCACTTAATTGACAAGGTCAAAATAGTTCAAAACACGTGTCCTTGATATTTCACTGACAGCTACTATCTAACGTTGTCGAAATCATGCACTATTTTTCTACACTTCTCTTTTATAGTTAACCCTATTTGTTTCCCTCAGTTTAAGATATTTAATTAATGAATATTAGCAAGAAGTCTTACAGCAAAATAAGGCATCAAACAAGAAGAATTAAATCGAGAAAAGAATATAACACCGACTACAATATCTGAATATTCCCTCTAATCAAATATCTAGATTCAATATTATTTCAGTGGTTATTGTCTCTGTTATGATAGTTGTTTATTTTATACCAACTTTCCTGTTTACATTTTCTATGTGGTGAATGAATGGATGACCTAGAAAAAAGACAATTCCTATTGGTGAAATACAAACAATAATAAGGATAAACATAATAAGTAACAAAATAAGGGGAAGTTTTACCTATATTTTTTCAATGCTATTCTCAGCACTGTATATGTATACGAAATCGATGTGGAAAATACTTTTGAAAAACAATATTCTATGAGATTATTAATTTTTAAAAACTTTTAAATGATGACTTAAGAATAATCGATTAAAGTTAGGCATGTAAACAAGTGAAAATTACACCCTGGTATACAACATTAATTCATTATTAAATACTCAAAATGCTGGATACTGCTCACGTATTGAACAACGACAGATGTGTGGACATTCTCTCGTTATATTTACTACAAAGGCTGTTGAAACTACACAACTCAATATTCTCTATTAAAATAATTCGGTAGATATATACATTTCAAGGTCATATGTGAAAATTCATAAACCTATTATGAATAAAATAAGATTTTTTTTGCAAGAAAGGTAATAATGATTAATAGTTAGTTCTTGAAAGACATATTCTGTTCTGTTTTCAAGGTTGTTAGTTGCTGTTTACACCAAGACTCGAAGCATCTGTCCAAGAAGTGACCGAGCATTTAAGATATGAATATGGATAGAAAAAATATAGAAACGACTTGTGGTAAATAATAATTATTCATGAATTGATTTGCAATCATGTGTTCACTCGCACTTAATTTCAAGAAATAATTCATGGAATCCTGGTAAAAAGCCATGACCAGGTCTGAAGAAGTTACCCACCAATGGCATTGAAGAATGGTTGAACAACAGAGTAAACTGATTAAAATTGGATATATACATCATCGGATCTCAGCTCAGTGGTTTAAAGGTTAAGTGCTAATCACGAGATCTGAAGCTTCTGGACTCGATTCCTCCTGCTGTGAGAGTGTTGAATGCTCACTACTGAAGAGGCTCAAACAAAGATGAAGTGGATGTAGTTTGTTTCTTGGTTTTCAATGGTTGTCAAACTAAGATAATCGATCAGTGATGTGAACTGTAATAATTTTGTCTCTATTGCAATGTTGTAAGAGACATGGAATAATATGTTTAGATTTTGAAATATTTTAAACATGACTAAATTAATCGATACCTTAATAAGATCAAGGTTTTTCGCGGATTGTTTATCCTGACATTCGCTTTCATTGCTCGCTCACATCAACTGCAGTATTACGACTACTACTAAAACCAGGGAAGTACTGGATTGCTGGTTCAACCAAAATAAGAAATATTCATCAATACTAATCTATAAAGCTCACACTAGATAAAACATGAAATCTCCTGGTCTTGCAATGAGGATGATGTTATCAAACCGATGATTAGAAAATCAAATGGGCCTCACTCATAAAACTAATCAGTTCATGATATTCCATAACCTTATTCAATTTATACCATTTCCAACAAGTTTGAACTTTACGTTGTTCACGGTTTCCGACAATAACTTCATGGGTTCTTCGGAAAAGTAGTTACTAGTCAGTACATAGTAATTATTAAGATGAGGGATTCGGGAAGTTAATCTATTTCAAAGTTGATTCTATTGAGCTTACTACAAGACTTGAAGGTTCAAATTTCGATACTTTATCAGCACTGCTGTGGAGTCTCGATTTCTGACAAAAACTCTGATCACTGAGTTTGTTTTTATCAATGGTTATCCAGCTAGTATTAGTTTGTGATAAAAACCAAGTTCAACGATACCTTGTTGTTCTCATAAATATTTTTTAAAATATCATGCAAACTATATTATAAACTGACTATCTTTCACAACACCAATTCTCTTGTATTAAAATCTTAACCTATAAATGAGGTAGTTGCATGATACGTGTTATCTAAGGAACCTAAATTTTCTTGAGAAACTACGACTACTAATATGATATTTTCAACTTTGACTACAAACAATAACTAGTAGCTCTACATATTGTCAAAAGTACGAACTTTTCTTGTCTCCACTTACTGTCTTAGTAAAACAATCTACAATTGTCAACAGAATGACACAAAATCTATACATATTTCATAGTTTTTCTAAATAGGTTTGTTTTCGCTCTGTCGTTGTCGCACAATAATATATAACTATGTATTCTCTACACAACTAACATATATATTCATAAACACTTAAACAGGCGCATGATGGTTAACAAGAAGAGAAAGAAGGGATTGTTGGTCGGTAGCCAAGACTAAAGTCGGACTTTTTTCTTTATTTTAAAGAAAATTAAACGAAGAGACTTTCTTGTCAACTATGATCAACTTCTTTGTATACTTGTGTTTTAGATTCATAGTTTACAACACGAGCTGATATTAGTTAGATGCTTATTGAACTGTTTCATACTAGTATTTTTTTCACAATCATACTCATCGACGACCTCAGAGGATTCGATCGAACCTGGGACCTTCAGGCCTCACGTCTAGTGCTTAACTAGTAGTTCTTATGTTTAACTCCAATCAATTCTCGACAGTATGCAACTATCTTCTGATCCAATTAAAAGATAAATAACTCAATCTCGATATGGTTACACTTTAATGGTAACGGCCCTCACTATCATAAAACATCTGTCCAACGATCCCCGATTTTCGATGATTGTCTGACTAAAATCACTCCTTAATGTACACTGTGAAATTCAGCAATGCCCAGATAGAGATCTCACTTACTGAAAGAAATAAAACAAAATGGAAAATAAATAGACTACCTACAATTCTTCATTTCTTTAAATTGGACGACTTCCATCAACTAACCGTTAAGAAACATTTTTAGGACAATTTATCTTGACAACTTTCAATAAGATGTGTCTACGGCTTCACTATAAACTGGGAAACATTATACCCAGCTTACAAGGACTATTCCCATCATTTCATCAATAGGCTATCAGTCGTTCCCCTGACTAACTGCCTCCGGCTAAATCACAGCTAGACGATATTTAGTTATTGTGATTTGAGAAACTTAAAGAAATCAACTGTACTTAATAAATAACAGCGGTGTCTCAATGTGTCAGTACGTTCAATTTCATGTTGACGGATTATAAAATCCAGATGATAATAATATTTCAGAATATATTTCTGCGAAACAGGCATTTTCTACACTAATGACAACTAACTACAGATACAATAATAATGGCCATTTTTATGATAGAGTGTTGCAAAGTTTGCTGAATTTCATAGTGTACATTAAGGAGTGATTTTAGTCAGACAATCATCATAAATCAGGGATCGTTGGACAGATGTTTCATGATAGTGAGGGCCGTTACCATTAAAGTGTAACCATACCGAGAATAAGTTATTTATCCATTAATTGGATCACAAGATTGTTACGCACAGTTGATAATCGATTGTAGTTAAAAATGCACTTTATTGAACACTGATCCAATGGTTGGGATATTAATCTCTGTCCATCAGATCCACCAGAATTGTGAGTCCTGAGATCGATTTTCAGTGAGGTCGTGAATGTCCAATACTAGGACGCAACAGCTGTTTAGTACTTTTTGGTTTCCATAAGTTCTCTGTTATGTAATAATATAACTAGTGCCTAGTACACGTTTATGTATGAAACTTGAAATCACACTGATACATACTAGTACTAGTGATACTTCTCGGTTATTTACTCCAAATAAATGCTGAGTGAAATTTAAATCCACAGTTCTACAGTATATATAATAGTAAGATTGTCTTTTTAAAAATATTGTTCCATATATAATTAGATCGACGATTATCAAGATGATGATACTAGTGGTGAAGTAAGTTGAAATCACAGATTGTTTTTTCTATATTTTCCGGCTATCAGTCAGTCAGTCAGCTACAACATAGGACCAGGCACATATATGCATCGGTCTAAGTTGCTAAACCTCATTAGCACAACAAGATGAATACCGAATTCATAGAAGTAGTTAATTCAATGATGGTAATATATAAAAGAAAGATTGCATATAACAGCATAGTACAGGAAGAAAGAATTAATTTGTAGAAAGAAAGATATGAAGCGATTTTAATGTCATAGTTTAAGGGAAGACAAAGATTGTATATACTGACACCACTGTGATCGACTATACATATAACGATCATATATATATATATATATATATATATATATATATATATATATATATATATATATATATATATATATATATATATATATATATATATATATATATATAATGACGAAAGGAACCTTATATGCTTATAATATAATAAATTTTCCTCACATAAATGTTAGTCAAATAAGAAAAAAGGTGGGGAATTATGGAATAATATTTTGAAGAAAGTCTACTCAACTTCTTTGAAATCTGAGACCGTTTAGTTTTCATTAAAATGTAAATACGTTTCTCTTAAAAAAAAACATTTTTTTTCATATACAGAACATCTATGTTCTTTTTTCTTAGAATAAATTCTTATCTGTCATAAATGAATAAAGAAGAAACTAGTAGGTATTTAAGGTTAAGGTCATAAAATGAAGGACAGATTGATATCTTGTTTCGGATTGTTCCTTTTTTTTGTTTTTCTTTTTCTATACAAAGTGAAGAATGAAAAATTTAGTCATTTTATTCCTTTTCAATTCTTATTTTATTTTACTAATATGTCATTATAAAGAAGTCAGACATTAAACATGTATAGATCGATCCAATACTGTATGGTTTGATGAAAACAGTACAAGTAAAACGATGCCTGTTGTATATTAGCGTTAACAATTTGAAAATTGTCAAATGATTACAGGTAATCTGTCAACCACAAACAACGACACTAGAATATCCATAAGATAACACCAAAAAAAACATTCTAAATGAAATAAACACAGATGATATAGTCCTAAATGACAATGACAGCTGCTCAATCAAGTTAAATCTAAATAATATGGCAAATTATAGTCATATTTATAGAGGGCTTATAATTACAATTATGGATTATAGATTTTTGTAAGATTATAGACAATTTTTGTTTACATGATCTATTTCATTCAACGTCTCCAACCATACGTTATGATAATCTGCATCTACCAACACAGCTCAGTTCAAATGTCAGTAACCTCACGTGCTGATCTCATGTCTTTCTAATAACTCATTCATATACCACCCAACATTGTACGGCAAATCAGGTAGTGGTTGAGCATACATGATACATGTCACAGTCACCGTTATTGATGAATACTCACTACCTCATCAACCAATTTGTTTTTTTTTCATTATTACGTTAAAAGTGAATGGAGACTCTATTAGGATAACATTAGTTAATATTCCCACTTCATTCCAAACCAACTAGAATTAATCGAATGAGATCGTATCTGTCATAATACCTGACTATTTAAGTTTGATTTCGTAACTGTTTCTTGAATATATATATGTAATAATTTCAAAAACAGTATATAATAGTCCGCTAAGGCTTATCTTTCACCTAGTTCAACGATTTTCTGTTTGACATAAGTCAGTGTTCATAATTGATTTTTAAATAACATATATTTGATCATTCAAAAATTAGTCATTTACTAGACAACCCGATAAACATGGATTATTACTCCCACAATAGGCTTAAATGAAATGTGTAACTATTTAAACATCACTCACCTGCCTGCCAACTTTTCCAACATGTGTACGAAGAAGACTCCATCGTTCCTTAGCTCTTCCATATTTATTCGTTCTAATAGTCTGTCCAGACTTTTGCGATAAACTAGGATCGGTCAATTCATCGTTGAATTTATATTCCATACTTTGATCTAGTTCTTCATTTTCCTCCACCATCGAATTACGATCATCTTCATAACGATGTACTCCCACATGGTTCTCTTCATCATTATCACTAACATATTGAGATTTGTCATTATGCTCCCGATTATCAGAAGGAATATGACCAATATAACTATTGCTGGTGGATTTATGAGGAGCTGTGTAATGTATCGCTGATAAATCATTGTCATCCAGTTTTAAAGTGGATCTTCTAGGATGGAAAAAGTAATGATCCACATCAATCTCTTGATCATGTTCTGTATTGTTGTCTTCTCCCATTAATTCAATGTCACGAATTAAATGATTTTCTTTATTTTGGCTGAATTCCTTATCCTCATCCCTCCAGTCATGTTTAGTGTTTAGATGCTTGTTTTGCCTATCTAACAGCTTTGAGCCTGAATCGGTTTTAGGGCTAATTGTCAGTGATCCTTCCTTGTTCATTGTAGATGATGATGAATTATCCACTAATTTGCTTTCTATAGCACTTCTCATATCCTGATGTAATCGATCTAGGGCTTCTGCAACATTATCTATCTGAAATGTCTGAAATGCATTCTCTTTATCTTCTGTATAGACACAACCGTCTGGTTCCAGAAATCGATGAACAGTTGGAGACAGAGACTGTTTTCGTTCCTCTTTTTGTTGTTCCGTTTTATCCTCACCAATCATATCTTGGATGCTTCTTCCCACATCATTTCGACCAGTATCGGTTAAATTATTTATTAATAACACGTTCTCTGCATGTATGCCTTCTGTGTTAATATAACGTTTTCCTGTCAAATGGTTATCTCCGGACTCATGATATATTGACTTTGCACGATTTTTATGGAAACTGTCTTTACGTTCAGTGATCTGTGTAGTCCTCAACTGTGACGATGTTTCTCCAGGTGGTGATTTACGTCGAATAGCATTAGTGGTGATAACATCTAAACAATGTGTATCACTAGGTAAACTGGGTATTGCAACAGTTGAAACAATCCCTTTTGTTACACCAGGAATATATTCTCTTTGTTCCATAAATTGAGAACTGTTTTTCCTAGAAATATTTGTATTTCGCTCGTCTTCATTCTCTTTAAGACAGAGTAAGCTTTGTTTTCTTGACGATGCAGGTGTCAATCTTACTGTGGTCTCGTCAATAGAAAATTCTGGTTTGTCCAATTTTGAAATTGTTCTTAGTAAGTTTGTATTTGACGACAATAGTTCACCCAGAGGGACTAAGTCATCTTCATCACAAGAAATATTACTACTACTGTTATTTGTAACAAGATGATGGCATGTGACACTAGTCCGATAGGTTGAGTTATCTTTTTGTATATCTGACTGTACATGATCAAGATTAGTTGACATCGGAATGTTGAATGATGGTGTGGACCTCACATCTAAATCATTATAATTTGTTGTTACAATTTGTGTTTTATAAGTTGTGTCTGTTGGTGACTCCATTATAACTGACGGTAGTGAACGATGCAATGACTCATCTTCATCGCTTGTACTATCAATTAAATCGTCCAAAATATCAGTTTCTCTTATTGGTAGCATGGCAATAGTATCGGCTAATTTCCATTTTGAAGGTGCATTATCAAAAAATCGATGTACTTCTTCATGTGGGCACGTACATTTATCAACCGTATGAAAATTACGTTCAAACCATACATCAGCTGGCCACAGACCAGCTTCACCTCGAACATAATCACATGAACAGTCTAAATGACTTTCTAAATCAAATGTATTTCTTTTATGATTTAACTGAACCGACATTGATTGTGATAGGTTATCGTCAAAATTATTATGATTATTAATTCCAACATTAAATTTATACAATACCATATTTGGATCTAAATGTACACGATCTTCAAATGGGATAGGAATTAATTGACGTGGTTTAGTAGGTACTGTTACCTTTTGATTTGTAGAACGTTGGGCTCTTAATGGTAAAGCCGGTGGTACATCAGCTGATTGTTGTTGTTGTTGCTGCGGTTGTTGAGAACCAGACGATTCCATTCTAACAATTGTTCGTACTAAAGCTGATGGATATTGTAAGCGTGTTGTTGTATTTAGATTATTTATTGGTGTTTGTTGAACAGGGAGTTGATTAACACGTCCAGTTTGTTGTAATGTATTATACATAATATTATTATTACCTGTATTCCTATTATGTGGATAAGCAACAGTAGTAGTAGTACTATTAGTAGTGATAGCAGTAGAGAATGCTTTGTTGGTACTCAATACGTACCTTGATTGATTTACAGGCTTTACTAATCGTTGTTGTCGATAATACAGTTGTTCATCAGAGCACACTGATGAGGAAGGTGACGATGAAAATAGTACAGATGGATCATAACCTACAGAAGTCTGGTAAGACGGATGAAATGTCGTTGTAAATTGTCTGATACTTGTTGTTGGAGATCCCCATGGATACATTTTGTTGATATGTTGAATATTTTTATCATATCTGTTTATTGTACTACACTCACCGCCATTCATAGCACGATATCTAAATGCAATTGGATTTGTTTCACGTAATTGATAATGACGAGGTAGAGTGTGTGACCCACTCGTAATCACAGGGTACTCTTGTTGGCTAGTCCCACACATAATGCGTTCCACTTCACTAGCAGGATCCCATTCTGATTGATTAGGCAGTAGCGGGTGATAAACAGGATAGTTAGACATTGCTTTTTTTTATTGTTAAGTAATTAATTCCATAAATATTCTGATAGTTAGTTTCATTTTGACAATGTATATGAGAAAATAAAGATTTCTAGCACTTAATAGATAAGTACTAAATACAATAATGTTGCTTGTGTGTATTAGGAGAATTGAAAATCACCTACATACATGCACATATATCACCGTACATGCATCACGGTGATAGATCATAATCCCATCACTAAAGTCTCTTATAATGAATAATTGAATGAATAATTTCATTTACTGATGTGAAGTAGAATGATAACAACAGTACTCATAATAGTAACGATAATAATATTAATAATAAAGGACAACTGAAACTAAACGTATTGTCTTTTGTTTCATATAGGCAAAAATAGGCTACTCTAAAATATGATTGGTATACTCAACTAACCAATCAGAATGGGATACCAACTGCTATTCGACCTCTCTCGAGGTAGATATATATATATATATATATGTATATATAATGATAGAGAAAGAGTAAGAGAGCGTATGACAAACAGACAAATGAGAGCATCATTAGGCAATCATTAAGCTTATTTTAAGATAAATGAGTCGATCAAATGAAATTAAAGTTCTGTTGAAAAATATTAAAACGCTTATCAATCAGCTGTTTCACTATATTTTAAAGAAAGAGAAAAAAAATCAAACATAAAGCCAACTACCTTTTACATACGATTAACAATTGCAGATATGATAGTAAACATTTTTTTGGAGTTAAAAAAGTGAACTATCCCCTAAATATCATCATACCTGTTTGATCAAAGTGATCAACTAATATTGATTACTAAAAGTACTATGATTTGTGTAGATTATGAAAAGATTTTGTTTTTCTAGTCTGATTTATCTTACGTAGAATACTTCTAAAAAGATGATTATTCTATATTTCAATCATCGAAAGTAACATCTTTTAGTGTTTAAGTCAATTTCACTAATAATAAAAAAACTAAGTCAAGCATATAAATTGTTACATATGAACTATATTATATATACATAACAGATTTCCTTTTTCAAAATTATGAACCGATCAATGTTAGACTACCAATGAAAAACCTGGTTGGTTATTTTGTTCTAGTATACAACTCTTAAGCAGGGCATATCTAAAATCCTGCATGTGGCAGTTAAATCCAGCACCTCCGATCTTGAACGTGAATGCTGAACATCTAGACCACTGAATCAACATCTAACGGTGTTAATATTCAACTTTAATCAATTCAAAATATTGTGTGACCACCTTCCATTGTTTTCGTTTAATAATTTCCTCACATGCGACTCGTTCGAACTCCACTGGTTACAGCCTCTCATTAAAACTCTGGAAATTTCTTTTCGTATATTTAAAGATACAAGACCATTTGGTAATTTTTTTATATCAGATGGGTTTTGTGGATGTTATAATAATTTCAATGTTAATTTCAACGATATTAACCACTGAAATTATTTTTTTTATAATTTACATTATTGTTATGACGGGACGAGTACTAGAACATTTGAACTTTCGGAATCGTATCCTGCTTCAAGTTATTGTTTGTATATTTGTTCTCCAATTATTAATGAAATAAATGATTTTATGCTTGAATTGTCCACCTTGGAAACTTGTTAGTGATGTATAAACTGTCATTGTATGTTGTACCTTTCCCAAGTTACTGTTAATTTATTACGAACCTACTGCTCAGTTCTCTTTCGTTACTGTAGTTTCTTACTCATACTGATGTATGGCTACGACTTCACTCTATGTATTAATATATACGAGTTTTGTGTCATTATTCAACTGAGCCTAGGAGAAGCCAACTTCTAAGTTCTCTTTAACTCAAGGCAAGTAATAGAAAAACACTTATAGATAGTGGCCTAATAAGAGCTTAACTTTAGTCAGCTCAAGGTGACCCATTCAGAGCAGATGTATAACTGGTCAGGTCTAGGACATTAAGTGATAAGAGAAATAGTAGACGCAAAGTAGAAAAAAATTGTAGCTAGAATTCTGATTGGTGAATTAAACACGTGAGATAGATCAACATCTCAAGACATTATTCAGCTAAAGTCAACTCGTGATGTAAGGTGAGTTTCAACTATTTCCACAAAAACTTTACACAAATCACAGTAATCATAAGCTCACCAGTGACTAATTTCGAGTGACAATTCCTACAATGCTAGTGGGAATTCGTGATCAGTACAGTTCAGTTATGTTAAGGATGAAACAGTTAACTACCGATTCTATTGGAAGAGGATTAACCAACATCCATTCAAATATATATAGACGATAATTATATTATGGATAAAACAGTTTCGATATTTTTTCATTCTTCAATTACTGACATTATTCATAGTTAGATTAAGTAAAAATGAATGATAGAACAATCATTAAAAAACCAATACTGTTAATTAGTCCAATGTGAAACAACAAAATAAAACTACAGAAACATGAATTTAAAATAAAGTCAGTCTATGATAATACCATTTCTAATTACTTTCAATTAATAATACCTAAAAATTTCTAAAACATCTTATTAACTCAATAATAACAACAAAAAAAGGCAGCATAAGATTTTTATGATTGAAATCGTGAACCGATTGATGTTAGACCACTATTGAAAACCTGGAAGCACTAGACGGCTGTTTCGTCCTATTGTAGGACTATTTAGCGGTGAGCATCCACGATACCGCCTAGCGGGATTCAAACCCAGGGCCTTCGGTCTCGCGCGCGAACGTCTAACCTACTGGACCGCCGAGCCGGCATCCAATTTCTTCATGATCTCAATTAAAAAACTTAATAATCTTCACAGCCCCTACCATGTTCCCACTGGTGATTAACTTCGTCAAAGAATTTTCGGAGTGGAGCTAATCCGTGTCATGTAGAGACATGTATATACCTCAGTACAATAGAAGATGGTCGCGCGACTCCGTGGATTGGTCGAGGTTAGACATTAATATCATTGGACGCCGGCTCACTTATCCAGTAGGTTGGGTGTTCGCGCGCGAAACTGAGGGTCTCGGTTCGAACCCCGCGATCGGGATCGTGGATGCGCACTGCCGAGGAGTCCCACAATAGGAAGAAACGGCCGTCCAGTGCTTCCGGTTTTTAAATGATGGGCTAAAATCAATCGGTTCACGATCTCAATTAAAAACTTATTGATCTCCACAACCCCTAAACTGATAAGATTCTTTCATTTCTTGGTTTGAACTACTCATAAGTAGATTAATAATATAAACTCAAATCTTGGCATTGATTATATGATAAAATGGTGCATTTATAGACAAACATTTCATCATTTAGGAATTAACAGATGTTCATAGAAAATTATGGTAATCGAAATGTCCTAATCTAATACGAATACTTGGAAAAATATTTTAATGCCATTGAATTTCAATGTTATCATTTTTTATGCCATGATACGTGCATTGATTCAATATATGTTAATGAACAGTACATATTAGAAGTCACGTTTTTAGCCTCACTTCCATAATCGTGGTTAGAAACACTATTTTTACTGTTGATACAAATTATTATTTACTTTGATTACGGAATTTTCACGAATAATTATATTCATCTTACTAAACATTACGAGGCAACAAGTTATTAACATACATTATATAGGTAATATTCCAGTTTGTATTCTTTTTATTTCCTACACTCAATATTATTATGTTGTTGTGTAATGCCAGCAGGCTTGAAGAATAAAAGTTAAATTAATAACTTCAATATTTGCTGTATTTCAGAGTGCCGTTCATTTGATGAATTACAGCAAAGTCTACTAAGAACTACAGTTATAAACAAACTACCATTCAGCTTCATAAGCATAAAAATAGTGTTATACATGTACAGCTAGTGATCATTGAGTAGGAGTTAATATCATGTAAGCAGCACTAATTAAGATTTGCCTATTAGTTTTCAAAGTGGTTTGAAGTTATATGAACCATGTTTGATGATAGATGGTTAGAGAAAGTCAGCATTAAACTTCAAAGTATTGTTTTGCGTTAGGATTTAAATCCGTGCCACAAAAAAGTCAGTAGAATTAAGTCAGCTTAAATGATTAGGCAAACAGTAAGTCATTTTTAAATCAGTGTGGATTAATGTAAATACCTTGGTCCTACAGAAGCTAATCACACCCCGAGTACATCAATGGTAACATCTCAAACTACGACACTGCATGACTACTCAGTTTCTAAACCCGATTTTCAGCATCTGTATTACAGGTTTGAAAATGCACTATACCACTAGGTGGAAACTTGGCTCAAGAATTTCTGTCAAATATTTTCTACCACCTAAAGTCAGTATATCCTACTAAGCAAGTATTAACTATCTGTTAGAAATTATGCTTTCTCTCCTTCTCCCGTTTCATTTACATTTCGAATGTTTCAGTTGTCAGACCATTAATTTTCAATCTTGTTTTCTCATAGTAAGTGGTCTGATAAAAAATTAAATATAATTTTACTTACTGGTATATGATTTATTTCCATTTTCTTAGCTAAAACAATTGCCCAAAGTGGTTCTGCATAATCTCCAGTTGGCATGTTTTTTTGTCGTCTAGAATTATCTAAACTTCTCCATGCGATTTGTTGAAATAGACTTTTGGAAGAATGTGATTTTCGTAAAGCCAAATGCCGTTCATCCACTGATCCTTCAGGGTTAAAAAATAAATAAATAAATATCTCAATTTCACTCTAACTACTTACAATCAGATAGTAGTATCTGAATAAACAAAGAAATGTTGAAGACTGTAAAAGGGAAGTTGAAATCAATTTTCATAATGTGCATTCATATATTCAGTTAGATTCATGTAATGCATTCGTCACACCTGTCTCGGTTAAAACCAAGTCAAACATATCGGTATATCTTTTTTCATTCTCATGTATATAAGTAACTAATTTCAAGTTCCAACCGAACTAAATCGATCAATCACGAAAGCGAAACGAAAGTAACATTTTAGGCTTTTATATTGAGTAGTACGAGTTTAAAATTCCATAGAGAATATACGCCCTCTCAAGATTAAAGTTACCTTAACGTAAAGAATCCTAAATAACTAGAAACATAGACCCATAAATTTCTTCCGATTGTCTTCGACTACCGAAAATTAATATTTAATAGAAACTAGGATATTTAAAAAAAAATGATCTATTGAACCATATTTAAAACTGATTTATTCTTATAAAATAATTTTTTCCAGTTGAACAAATTATCATCTAAACTTAGAAGTTCAGTCGATAATACATTAGTGTTTAAAGATAGAAGTAGATAGTTTATGCTTCGATCAATACTGAGAGGCTGGTACAGCTAGATGACGAGTTCTAACTATGATAAGACGGGAGCCTTCCATTCCACTATTATCCATCATAAAACGTATGACAAAAGACATTATTGGGAATAAACATAATAACATTAAGTTCATCAATGTTCATATCTTAAATCTCTACTGGTTCCTAAAATTCAAAGGACTAGAATGTATGTATAGTTACTTAAACAGATATATTTCTTGTATATAAATCTATGTGCCCACATGTGACTAATTTGGAGGGGGGCAGAAATCACTGTATTTCAAATGACACATTGTGGTCAGTGAAGTTTAAATATGTCAGGTATGAAAAAATTACCCACCAATCATATTGGAAGATGGTTTTGTAATATGATCGACTATTTAAGGTTAAAAATGTAAATCACCAGATACTGAGCAAGTGAGATGAAGGAGTACTGGGTTTGATCCTTAAAAAAGTAATGAGCTCTCACTGATGATAAGTCCCATACTAAGATGAGACAGCTATTCAGTGATTTTATTGAGATTGCAGGGTCTAGCACTATGTCAAGCCCATATGGGTTATTCTTGACTCGGAACAGACCAAGTATTTATTCTTCTTGAGTCACAGTTCGACTTGGTCTATTATTCGCTTATTAACCTTTTCTGTTTTAACAAAGACCTGTGTCAGTTGCCCTTACACTATTCATCACATTTCTAGCTTAATAGTCTCTGCCTATAAATGATGAGTCACGCTTTATCAAAATGAGAGTTGGCAAGCTTGCCATCTCCGCTTCACTTTGCATTGCCTTCCCGCTTCTCATTCATAATGTTTGTCTGAATAAATAAGTGCCTGAAAGAAAATTGATCCAACACAACCCGTATTGGACTTCTTACCATTCCCATCGCTCAAACACAGTTAGGCCAGTGTAATATACAGAGCAAAAATGATGACTTGATTTCATGGCATATTCATTCGTTTTTTCAAACTGGAGTCATATTAACTGGTCACTTAAAGATCACGAATCGATCGAAGTTAGATAACCACTAAAAGTCTGCAAGCACACGACAACTATCTCGTTCTAGTATGGGACTCCACAGTGGTGCACATCCACGACCTGTCACAGCGGATCAAACCTAGGAACCTCTTTCCTGTGACAAATGCATAATTTATAAACCGCTGAGACAGATTCAATCACTTACAAGTCTAACTTTAATCAACCCATGATATATTCCTGCCATATTTCATAGTCTTCGGTGGATAACTTCCTCACACTCGACACAGTATAGCTCCACTGATCATAGCTTCTCACTAGAACTCCAGAAATTTTCCCTCAAAGCTAATTATTAGTAAGTATGTAATGGTTGTTTAACTAATGATTACTTAACTACAAACAGTCCGTGATGCGAATTATGAAAAAAAAAGACTTTCTTGGTTACAAAGAATGGTAGTACTATCATCTATCTCAAACTGCTTATTTATAAAATAAAACTGTCTGAAATTTTTTTTATTTTTCAATGTTTACATTATTCCGATTGTCTGTTCATCTCCAAGTTTACATAGTTCTCCTACCTGCATGATATAATGAATAGACTCCGGAGAAGTCGGACTATTATTCTCTAAATAATAATAATAATAATAATTCTATATTGAAGAACAACAACAAGTGATGGAAATATCCTTTTTTTTCACTTCCTTTAACCGTTCCAAAAACAGGAAATACTGATTTACAACTATGCACATACAATAATGATAATGATATTGTTGTGTTTTTCTAACTTTATCAATGATCTAAATTTTTAGATAAATTAGAAAAAAAAAACTAATCCAGATTAAGGAAATGAATCAAATCAGTCAATAGACAATCAGAATTATTCCTTTTACAGTTGATCATGTTGTTATATGTTGATATATTTGAACCTATTGTATGGATAGATGGAGTCTCTGTGTGTGTGTGTGTGTGTGCATGTAAGAGAGAGAAAATCTTTTACAACTGAATACCCAAATAATCAAAAGATTTAAATTGTACTCTATTTATTCCCATGTATATTTTAATATAAACTGCTTCATTGGAAAATGGATAGAGATATGTTATAACAGCCATTTTTTAAACTCATTTTGTATTGTTGGTTTGAATTCTCCGATTGATGTTTAAGATTGTAATTGATCAGTCTCTTATTGGCATATATGTTACGGAGTGAACATCAACTATGGGATGAAGGTACATTTAGCTGACGAGTCCTAAATACGATGAAACGCACGTCCTGGATTCCATTGCTAGCCACTATCCATCTTTGCTTATAATAGTTTTTGTTTGTTACAATTTACAACAAACAAGTTAACAGATACAATTAGACATTTCAATCATTCGATTTCGTCTCAGTGATCTAAATGTTAAATGTTCACCGAGAGACCTGAATTTGTGGAGTTCCATCATTAATGAGATCATGGATATAATACACCGCTGGAGAGCTGATTACTAGGACTAACCAGATGTCCAGTTGTTCTTGGCTTTCAATGATTATTTAACTAAGATCAGTCTGTGATGTAGACTATGAAATTTAACAATCACAATACTTCTTCATCGATTCTAATTCCCTTTTTTACCGCATCAACTGCTGGGCAGTTTATTCTAATTAAATCATACAACTCTAAAGTAAAGATTATGACTAACTCTCTCTTCATGTGTTTACTATTATGATAAGTTATTTACTGAATTATTAGTTTGATAGAAGTCTAAATAGTAAATACAATTTAATATTGAGAATAAGAACTTTGGTACCGATATAGACGTAGTTATTCAATAACTGAGCGGATAATATCTTGGGCATTCGAAAAGATAGACAATGAGGCTCTGAGTCTCAACGATGAAAGCTCCATGATGAAACCATCCAGCACAGAGGACGAAACTCCATCAAAATCACCCATCTGAGCTATAAATCTTCTACACCATTCAAAAACTTTATTTAAAACTGCCAAAGGAAAATTTCTCTTAAAAATTTAATGGCTAGAGTATTTTTTTCGCCATCATTTTGTATGTTTACACAGAAAATAAAAACTTTTTGGCTGCTTTTTCATCTGCATTGTGTATATTGTATGTCTGTTTAGTTTAAATAAGAATCTATTTCGGCTGAAATATTATCTTTAGGATTTTGTCAAAAATATGGCTGCTTTTTATCTACATTAAACTAGAATGAGTAGTGAGGAATATTGTGTTTATCTAGCTCTGAATGCTAATCGAATTCCGTCAAGCTTAGATATCATAGACTGTGAAATTGGATTATCTGGGACTGAATTCATCAAGAAATATCAGTTCCCTCAATATTATAGGTATATCTTCCTGTGATGAATGCTAACTAGCACAAAAATAGAGCCAATCGGGATGTTCTGTCGACTACTACCGACCACTTAACAGTGAACTATTTTCCTTACAACCTGTCATGAATAAATAAACTTTAGTGTATTCTATCCCTTTTCTAGAAACATCCTAGACCAATAAAAACTCGAATATATTTGTAAGTTGAGGTTACTTAAAAGCAAACGATACGTTGAATAACCAAATAAACAATTTATCCCGTCAGATAAACATGCAATGTCATAATTAAAAATGAAATTTGAGGGAAATCAACCTGAGAAACAACTTCATTCTATTTTAGAGAACAGCTCAAAAGTGCATACTTTATTAATTTTTCTAAAATATAACATTAACATCAAACTACTATAGTGACTTAAAATGAATGATATTTTCTTAACCATAGCTATTTCCAAACATCAGGGATCATTGTCTAATGCATTTTGACTTTCAAAATGACACATCCAAGAAGTTGAGGTTTCCAATTGATAAATATAAAACACTATGTTTCTCAAACATCTGTCACTCAGAAACTGTGGATTATGAATCAGAGTTATGATATCTTAGTAACTGTACTAACTTGAAGATGATTTGTACTATTTGTTGTAATTAACTTATGAATGTTCTGTAATGAAATGGCGCTAAAGCAGTGTATTACTGACATCTAAAATCTAAACAGGTGGAGAATCTTATTTTGTCTGCATAAAAAGATAGTGATAGCAATTCTTCTTCATAAAATTGATAGCGTCTACATATCACAATTTTTCATTGTACTCCACTGTTTATTAATTGACTCTTTGACGACAGTGTTTACAATAAAATCATTCTTAAATACTGTTCAACTTTATATTCATTTGAAGAAGTAATACTATTGAATGTGTACACAAAAGACGATCAAATATTCACGCATTTTTTGTTTAAAACAAAGCATTTTATGGCGTCAAAGGAAAAATCTAACGTTATATAAACCTCTGATCCTACCTTTATACAATAGAAAAAATTCTTTGTTTCACGAAACATTTAGAATGAATTCGCCTGATCACAATTGTTTTTAGGGAGGTTAATTATGTCGGCACAGTGTGTTTATTCTAAATATTACCATTAAAATCAATATTATCTTCATCTCAAAACAAATCTTTATGTCTCCAATACAATCAAAATAGAAATACAATTTTCATCTTAAATATTTAAAGTAAAATCATTTGGTGATGTCAATATTTGAAGTAACCGTTTCATGCATCTTTGCTTATAATAGTTTTTGTTTGTTACAATTTACAACAAAAAAGTTAACAGATACAATTAGACATTTCAATCATTCGATTTCGTCTCAGTGATCTAAATGTTAAGTGTTCACCGAGAGACCTGAATTTGTGGAGTTCCATCATTAATGAGATCATGGATATAATACACCGCTGGAGAGCTGATTACTAAGACTAACCAGATGTCCAGGTGTTCTTGGCTTTCAATGATTATTTAACTAGGATCAGTCTGTGATGTAGACTATGAAATTCAACAATTTACTAGGTTTGAAGCGGTTACGAGTTCACTTATTCTGTGAACGGAACAAAGAGTTGTGACCACAGACCAATAAACTAGCTCTTCTATTGCGTTCCAGCTTCGTTAACAAGAGAGAGAAGTTGAAGTTCGAACGGGGAAGTATATTCCGCAAAAAGCCAGAAGCACGAGCGATAACAACAGACAAAAATCAAAACGTATATATACAGCACAAAACCGTCCTCGGCAAGGGTTACAAAATAGAATAACACATGAGCTACAAGTCTTCTCCACTATCTCAAAATAGCATACTAAAAGACACAACGGATCAGTAGCATTTAAGATTCTCTCAAGTGAGAAATACGACATGAAGGTGAAGAGAGCTCTTTTGGAGCGAAAACAAAGAAATTCAAATTCGCTAAATAAAATTACCGTTTCCCTATCTCTTTGAACAAAGACATTTCTCTCTCTTTTCTCAAAATCTCTAACACATCATAAAATGCAAAGAAAATCTATCAAATGACACGTAATGTACATCGTTTCTCCAAGAAAATATTTTTGATTGATTTGAATAATCAGTTCAGAAAAATCTAGATTCGGACGATGGGATCATACATGTTTTATTCTTTAAAAGGAAAAACAACAGCGAATAGCTTATCACGAAAATGTATTATACAGCCATTACTATTACTATTGCAAAAAAAAAGGTATAGAATACATAAAATATTAAAACTTATGATTTAGAAGAATACAAAGAATGAATATTTCTGAGTTAATAAAATCCATTTTAATCTAAAGTCCTCAATTACTGATAACGATTATTATACAGAGTCTAACACGGTTAAGATCAACAGTCAATAAAGTCATGAATATATGCTCCATCCGGGTTTGATCATCCCTAATTTTATTCCAACCCGTTCATTTGTCTATGCACTACTTTGCACTGAAAGGGATGAATAGGAACTGGAAAGAGCTGGAAAGGACTGCCCAGGACAGGGTTGGATGGAGAATGCTGGTAAGCGGCTTATGCTCCTTCACGAGGAGTAACAGGCGAACTGTTCATTTGTCAATCGTCAATAGATTGAACTTTCTCTGTTTGTTAATAAATAATGTAAATTGTAGATTCTTCTTAGTCTATTCTGTGATTTTTTCAAAAACAACCATCAATACTAAAAAATGTAGACTCTAGAGTCAGATTATCGAACAACTGATAATTTTTAATGACACTATCACTTGAAAACTATCATTTTCATTAATATTAACAATTAGGATCAATCATCATAACTAATTATTTCAATATCCTGTTGTTTTGACGTTTACGACAGTTCTTTTGAATACCAACCTATCGACATTATTCATACATTTAACTATTTTCATGATAAACAACATTGATATCTAATAGATATATTACTCCATAGCTGCTAATTGTCGCTTGCAGATTCCTTTTGTAATGATTTATCTACTGAATCAAATCAATCCTTTATTTCTTGACACACTGGTTAACTAATATGAATGGCTAGAAATCATCAGTGATTACAAACAGTGCCGTAATGAACCACTGAAATTCGATTAAACTCAACATAAAAAAGAAACAAGTTTCAACAGAATTACCAATGTTATTTATCATTAAATCAATATGACAAAATCACTGATCCCTAGTATTGTTTACGTAACTTCATTAAACAGTATACTTTTTAAATCATACTTGAAATATGAAAAATGATTTCTTTTTTTATCTCTCTTGCTCTTTCCCTCTCTCTCTCTCTCGTTTACTCGCTCGCTCTGATGTTAAATTGCTTTTAAATGGAGATTATTTATCCGTATGACAAAATGTGACAGAAATACAAAAATACTTAGATACATAAAAATGGAAGACCGGAAGTATTTAATAATAATAATAATAATAATAATAATAATACAGAATTCAAAGTATTATCTAATCTGATCAATAAATATCAGTATATGAGCATTCCAAAAGTTTAATGAATCCTTCTTGTTACAATGATCATTGATTATTATGAATAAACCGTTTACTATTGTTACACATGATACAAAGACAATTAATTAAAGGTAACAAAATGATTTGAAGTAAGAGAAAAAAAAAACAGTCAATTGAAGAAGATTACTTAATTGATTACAAACCTAGTTGATAATGAATGAATCTTTTGATGTTATAATCAATTTCAAGTAGTTTCATGAAATTTTATTAGCAAATTTTATGAATAACTTTTCATTACTTACTAACTTAATTACTTATGCTTGTTACTCCCAATGGAGCATAGGCCGCCGACCAGCATTCTCCAACCCACTCTGTCTTCTGGCTTCCTTTCTAGTTCTACCCAATTGTTGTTCATTTTTCTCATGTCTGTCTCCATTTCTCGGCGTAATGTGTTCTTTGGTATTCCGCTTCTTTTTTGGCCTCGAGGATTGCATGTGAGGGCTTGTCTTGTGATGCAGTTCGGTGCTTTCCTCAATGTGTGTCCTATCCACTTCCAGCAATTCTTCCTGATTTCTTCCTCCACTGGGATCTGATTTGTTCTCTCCCATAGTAGGTTGTTGCTAATAAAGACCGGCCAACGGATCCGAAGTATTTTGCGTAGACAACTGTTAATAAACATCTGTATGTTCTAGATGATGGCTTTCGTAGTTCTCCAAGTTTCCGTCCCATACAGTAGAACTGTTTTGATGTTTGTATTGAAAATCCTGACGTTGGTTTTAGATGCCGATTGTTTTGAGTTCCAGATGTAGTTCAGTTATAAATATGCTGCTCTAGCTTTTCCGATCCGCGCCTTCACATCTGCATCAGATCCACCGTGTTCATCATTGATACTACCCAGATATGTAAAGGGTTTTAAATCTTTCAAATCTTCGTTAATTGTGATTGGATTCGTGCATGCTGTGTTGTATCGAAGAATCTTGCTTTTCGCTTTGTGTATGTTGAGACTTGCTGCTTCTGAGGCTGCTGCTACACTGTTCGTCTTCTCCTGCATTTGTTGTTGCGTTTGCGATAGATGAGCCAGATCATCTGCGAAGCCTAGATCGTTCAGGTGCATCCTAGCTGTTCAATGTATTCCATGCTTCCCCTCAGATGTTGACGTCTTCATTAATAAGTAAACTCACCAGAGGATTGATAAAATAAGTCATTGATCAATAAGTTTTATGAGGACTATGTAAATGGACCTCTTGACATTCTAAACTACTCGGCATTCATAACTGAGTCCATTATTCAATGAAGTAATCTGGTTGCATGTTTAGTTCAAACCAATAAAAATATTGGACAAAGATATTTATTCTTTTGTTTTGGATAGAATTTATATCAAAGAGGGTAACTCTATGATTTGGGTATTTTACATTAAAATTATGTAATCCTCCTCGTTAATTAGCATAAAATGCCTATTCTTACTCAATCCAATGCAATTTCGTCCCTAAATCAAGATATCTCCTAAGGCAGTATTCGCTTGGTGAATGTTATCTGGTAGTATGACGTTTCGAATTGCATGCGAAATATTGTTAGCAGTTATCTTAATTCTTTTTATTGACTAATCAATATTGTATAGTTATGTCCATCATTACCCCACTATTTTCATACATGTCAAGAATGATATAATTGTTCCAAAGAACATTTTTCATAATCCCTTCAGCACTCTAATCAGAATTTCCACTTAGTTATTGAAAATATATATATAACCAGTGAATAGATATTAATTAGTGTAATTTACTCTGCTCTTATTCATTGATTGCAATACTTCTGTTGAACTTAACAACAAACAATCAAATCACAAAATAATCTTGGAAAGAATCATCCGGTTTACTTTTACGTTTTCAATAATGTTACATTTCTAAAAACACAATAACCTACAACTGATTTTCAAATTATGCTGTCTAGTTGATGATAAATGATGTGTAAATCCAAAAACTATACACATATACATGACGATTGTTTCCAGTTAGTCATTATCACATTTTATCAGCATAAATAATAGAATGAAATCAAATAGTTGTGCTACACATATTTAATGTCGTAATTTCAAAGGGAGTATAATAGTACATCGAATAATCGACTAAGTGATTAAAAGGAGAGTGTGGAAATTGTAATAAACAATTATTTGTAATAACTAAAAATATTTAATTAAGTGGTTATCAGATTACGAGTAGACAAAATATTTTTATAAAAAGTCGATTTTGTCATAGAATCAAAAGACGAATATTAAAGTCATATGTGAATCCGAAAAGTGAAGGAAACTAGAAACCTTCTTCATAGAAGTGTGGGAAGAAATTAACGAAGTTTTAGGGAGAAGCCATAACAAGTGGAGTTCAAATGAGTCATTTGTGATGAATGTACCCACTGAATACTATGAAAGATGGTAGGACGATATCGTGGGTTGATTGAAGTTAGATTAGCAAATCATTTGATCCCGCCTCAGTAGCCTAGACGTTAGGCATTCGCGAGCGAGATCAAAGGTTTTGAGTTCTATTCCAGCGTACAAGATCTTGGATTCTTACTTTTGAGGAGTCCCACACAAGAAAAAAATGACTGTTCAGTACTTGCTCACTTTGAATGGTTATCTAATTTAGATTGATTCATGATAACAATAGAGAGAGGGGTTGCACAAACACATTTTTAAGCACAAAGATTAGGTTGGTGAAGATGGATTCCGATAACTCCAGCCGTATGCGATATGCCAGTCTTTGTACTTAATGCCTGAATGAAAATTTTCATTCTCGAACAAAAGAAGCTTCTAAGACAATATTTATTCTTACTAGCTCTACAGTTACGTGTACTTAGGTGCGGTAGTTAAAAGATTGTATCCAACTTGATAGAAAATGCTCAAATATGCTGAATCTATATATTTTACTCGAATTCTAATGTACAAGAAAAGATTTTCACATTCCATAACAACATGAATATCTACTGAGTAACTTCATTAACAGTCAGCATCAGATCAAACCCGGATGAAACATAAACTCGTATATATATTCTGTTCTTCACTGGTAAATTCCATATCACACTGTTCACAAAACCTAATTTATTTTCCATTAAAATCAACTATAATCGGTGTTTTTCACACCGTATTATTAGGAGAACAGTCCACAAAGAAGATATGAATATGGTATTTAAATGACTGTAGTTTTTTTACCTAGCCCTAACGATAAACTGTTAAGCGTATGACGATAAATACTTTAAAAATGCAGTGATTGGTTTAAACGTTATTGAAATATGTGCTCAATATGTCTAGGTGCACAGTTTTCGCCCAAATATATTGCTTGCTCAAAAACAAGATATCTCTAGCTGTAACCACGATCAAACTTGAATCCAAACTAGTGAGTGTGTGATTTTTAGAAATCATTGTTATGATTGGCTGACATTATTGTCACAGTGACTGAGATTCCTAACCCATATTAATGATTATAAATATTTAATAATAAGTGACTGGTTAACTTGCGTTTCAAAATGTATGCTCATGCAATTGGGAACACATTTTTTGTTATCAGAAGGGGTTGTGTGGAGGTTTTAATAATTTCCAAGAATGTCCTATAAAAACGATCTATTATTTTTCCTTCCTTGATCGCATCATTACTTGTTTTGTTAACAGTTCCAAAGGCTTCTAGAAAATTAGTCATAACGCAAACCTAAAACTACCCTTTTTTCTGTGCTTAAACTAATTTTGAAAGTTCCATTTCATAATTTTCGTCTCTTATCTTTTGTTTAACGCTGAAATGCAGGAAACTTCCAAGCCGAAGGGTCTAGGAAACGGTCAGAAATTCAGTGTCAACGGCCCAAGCAACAGATATATCAAGTCGTAAATGTAAGTTATCGGATGGAAAATCATTAATCTAAAGGTTAAGCATACGCCTACATTATTGGGAAGTTTATGAGTGTATACTTTAAAAGAGTCCCAACCTCATACAAAGCAACTATCATGTACTCCTTGCTTGTTAAAACCAATAAGCGCAAACTAACTTGAACTTATTAATTATTCAATAATGATAATAGTAACAATTATTCAATCAAAACAAGTAGAATTTCTTCCCATAAAGAGATCTCCCTAGTTATTGTATATGTAATCACCCACATAAATTGATGATATCATAATACTGAACAGTAATTGACATTATTACATAATCTTAATTTATTTTTAATTGTTGTTCTGATCAATACTTGTGAAAATCAATATTTTCATAATTTACGAAGCTAACCGATCACATATAGTTTTTTTTTGGAAAACAGAGAGCAGTAACTTTTAATTAGTTAGAGAAAAAATATATATAATTAGTTAATTTGTATTGTTCGATGATTAATAGAAACAAAATTTCAATGATTGAAATTATGAGTCAACTGAAGCTCGACCACCATGGAAAACCTGGAAGCACTGGACGGCCGATTCATCTCAATATGTGGCTCCTCAGAACTGAGCATTCACGATCCTACCTCATGAGATTCAAACCCAGAGCCTATCAGTCTCGCAAGCGTATATAAATTCATTATTTGGCTGTCAACGGTGCATTGTTGTAATCTAGCACAAACTGTTTTGACTGGATGTCAAAATTTACATTTTTACATTAGAGTATTTTTTCAAAAAAATCTGTCAGAAGGTTTGGTTGTTGGAAGATATAAAACAGTAACTTAAAGAAAAATGTTACATCAATCATATTCGAACTCCATATGATATAACTGGTTGTTAATAGACATTGAGATGAAGAGTGGCATTAATTTCCCTACAGACCACGTAGAAACGGAACTTGTTCTGTTTTGTCGATTCAAGTTGTCAATTATTGTGACAAAAAAATTTCTAAAACCTAAGTGTATATAATTCCTATATGTAAGTAGAAAAATTATGTACATCGTCCAAAGAAAACTAGAAAAAAATTGGTAACTATTTCTTGGCTATAATGATACGTTTCTTATAGATGGACACAGATTTCTAATTACCATAGTGATTATTGTACTTGAAATTTAATAAACTTTTTGAATTATTTTAACCAAACATTTAAGCTAGTAAAAACTGTCATATATATTTAAAGTTATGAATAAACCATTGTGGTAAGATTATGTAAATGGTATATTTAATTAAGGCTTAACATATAATTAGTTTAACACTGTTGAGTAAATAACAATTTATACTTTTCTAAATGAATAATGATTTAAGAGAAACAAGCAAAGAACATTTAATTAAAAGTTATTTTTGCAAATAGTAATGTTTAATAAAGTACAGATGTCTTTTTGTTACTAGGTGTTAACACTTACCGAAACATTGTGTAGTGGAGTACCACAGTCTGTAATAAAATTAAGTTGTTACGTAGTTTCACGAAGTCATCAACATAAGAATAGTGTTCAGTGATAAATCATGCAAAAAGAAGCCCATATAGAAGAAAGTTTATATATGATTAATGATACCTGACCGAAAATAGTTCTAAGGTAGTTGACGACCATTCATTAAAAGTGTTGTTATAATAGCTAGTGAAAAATAGTTTTAAAAACTTTAACAAGTCAGAAAACTACCTTAATTAAAACTACACATAATTCTCTGTCTTTTATCAGTATATAATTTTAGGTTAAGAAAAGTTATCTGAATCTCTAATAGCGTCAAACAAATACTGAGATTGGAAGTCCCAAGTAGAATGAAACACGTGTCCTGGATTCCACTACTAGTCACAATCTATCTCTGAGTACAATGAAGGTTGTAAAGTGGTCAATAAATTGTTCGATTATACGTTATGTGCATTTCACCTCACAGAATGTTGGTAGAAAATGTGTTGTAGGTAGAGTAAGACAAAATCAGCATCTTAATTTTTCAGTGTGATTTTATCGTGACAACACAACCGTTTCAAATATTTTATTCGATAAACATTATATTCATATGGCATTGTTTGCGACTGCAATTGAACAATCTCTTATTGGTATATGTGCATCCTCGATATTACCTCAAGTCACAAGCATTATAAGATGGATGGCGGATAGAAGTGGAATCCAGTTTGACGCGCGTTTCGTCCTATTTGAGACTCGTCAGCTTGATGTATCTGCATCGCAGAGTTGATGTTCACTCCGGGACTCCAACCCAATACAGTTCACCTCAAACGCAATCGAGCTATCCGCTTAGGACTCAGTCCTAAATAGGACGGAACGTACGTTTTGGATTCTACTGCTAGCCACCATCCATTTTTGCTTACAATAAATAATTTACTTAACGAATTCATTATTGTCTACTTAATGACATGAATTTTTTCTCAAAGTAATGTAATAAACTTTTATGATTACTAGGATGAGGTGAAAATTTTTTTAATACACAACTATCACTGTGGTGTAAATGCTGTTCGATATTATCGGCTTTTTCATTCACTCTAAAATAATAATAGCGAATTATAGTATTTAGAAAATTATTAACATTATTGCACAACAGGTTCAAAGAGTGCATAAGGGTAAGGTGTGAAAAATTGTTCATTAATGAGAGGGCTGGTAAGAATAACAAGTATAAACCACAGGTTTTTAGTGTTATCTGTCATCATCAGGGGCTTTACAATTGTAAATCCGTAGTTGTTGTTTTATAGCGCCTGAAAGGGAGCATACATAAAACTATGAATTTAACGAAACTGTCAAAATATTGATCTACACGGCTGGATGGAGAACATAACCCTGAACAATATGAGGACTTCTTGTTTATTGTATTAGGTCTCGAACAATCTGCTCAAGAAAGCCAGATTACAGTTTCACCATATAGAGGAAGCCATAGGAACCAAGTCCAGAAGACTGAACTTAGGTACTTGAAAGAGGCACATTTCACCTCTCTATTCACCATACCCTACGATCTGATCACCCCATACTTAAACCACATATTATAAATCGTTACCCTTAATCCTCCCTTGTTTTTACCGTTCCCTTATAACACTCATTATTTACATGTCCAT
Source organism: Schistosoma spindalis (assembly GCA_946903255.1). Lineage (NCBI taxonomy): Eukaryota > Metazoa > Platyhelminthes > Trematoda > Strigeidida > Schistosomatidae > Schistosoma > Schistosoma spindalis. The sequence continues at coordinate 11,308,121 of OX336423.1, read as the reverse complement.
CTTTTTCAATTCAGATAGATCTCTTATTATAATTTCCCTGAAGATACATCTCTTATTACACATTAGTATTATTATTATGTCAATTAATCTGACATAACAATTCGCTTACTGCGCATTTTACTCATTTCATTTCTGTTGTATTGATTGTAACTCGAGACCATACAGTAAATTTTCCTACCTTTTTCCCAACTGACCTTAAACATGTACAAATGACACATTTTCGAGGAATTCAATCAGTGCTAAATTCCACGTTTTTTAAGAACACACAATCTGCTAGAATGCCTTATTTTGTTCATTATAATATGGTAATTATAGATTCACAACATTTCGTTCTAATCATAAATATATTCTGCTTTGTTTCTTTTGTACTCTCTAGACTTGCGTTAACTTTATTTTGGTTATTGATTGATATACTCTGAAGAAGTTCCTTACACTAAGTGACAAAACGTCCGAGTTACAAATTTCTACTCATTGAAATATTACGAGAAAAAGTGTAATTATTTTGTTATTATTTCCATTCTTTGCTTGTGAAACTACCATTAAGCAACAGATTATTGCTGAAAGACTTTGACTAGCAAAATTTTATGTAAAATAATTACGGTTCAGTTATCTGAAAACCTCTTGTTATGTAATCTTGTAATTTTTATGAATGTTATTTGAATGTCTATATTTTTCTAATTATTGTCCTATTGTCCATTATGTACCATTGAATCAAGCCTTTATTATTCTTATCACAACTAGTACACCTGTCATCACACTACCAATTTGTTCTTTTCACTCATTATGTTTAATTATGTAATCTATTCCACTGTTGTCATTGCTTCATAAACTACCTTGATTGGTTTAATAATTTTGTATATGCATTTAAATATTAGAGTAAAGCCTGATGAGGATCTAATCAAAAACAATATTGTTCGCTTATATATGTTGCTGTAAAATAATCAGTTTATTCATTTATTAAAAGGCACCTTTGTATCATAATATGACTTCAAATATAAAAAGTAGATTAGTTTAATATCAGTAAGAATAACTGAAAATATACTGATGTTGATGGCGCCCAATTACTGAAGAACAAATTTTCTGTCCACAAATAAAAACCAAACATAATATCTGTATCTTGTCTCGATGAGAAAAGACCACTGCCAATATTGTCTTGTGTTCTATGAGATCTACGTACAAAAACATTTGAAGAATGTTTTTTCTCTTCAAATTCGAATCTATCAGTGGATGCTATTAAGTTATTCAGAATACTGAAAACTTCTTATCAGTTTAATATAGAAAATAGTTAATTTTAAACGTACAAACTTAAGCAGCTCAATTTCCCTCAAAAATTGTTTAATCTACTTTCCTTTCCCCAAAATGTCTAATGCCTAAAATCAAAAGCTTTTCATTCATAAACTATAACTATCCAAAAAAAAATTATAAGATACAGTTAGTAAAACACCCGGGCGCATGTATATGATACTTTACGGTTGACCGATTTTGGTGTTGCATGATATATAAAGTTAACCTTTGTTTCAATTTGATTTTATGATTGAAGATAGAACAAAATCTATTCATTTGTACTTCCCCTTAGATATATTTAATTTCAAACATTTCACATATGTATTCAGTATAATAAAGTACACTATTTCGTGATCGAACACAAAATCATACACTTTTGGAATATTTTCTGTTTGATCAAAATAAACGGAACCACATCTAGTTTAATAATGATCAGTTAAAAGAGTACAAAATATGTTGACTGAACATACAAAGAACTAAGCATAAGATAAATTAATGTAATCCTTTTCTATACAACAGTAATCAAATACTATATTAGTTCGGATATTCACAATTAAGGGAGAATGGGAAACCTATCTTTTTTGGGTTACATCACGAACTAACCTAAATCAGAGATAACTACTGAAAATCAGGAAGTACTGAATAGTTGTTTGGTACTATATTTACATTTCAAATTCAACTAGTCGAAAAAATTAAAAAGAAACATGAAAACCTACTAATGACCGTTGACCAAAATAAACGGTATTATAGAATAAAAGATCTGGTGACTAATCACATCTCTAAGGTAAGAGAAATGAGTTAATAAGAGTAGAATGAGGAAGGAAGTGAGAGAGGGAGGGGGATATCTTCCATAGAAATTTTTGACCTCAATATAAACTTAATCACAAGTCATTAATTTAATTCGCTTGCAGATTTACTAAATTAATTATGAAGTAAACTGTGTACTGTCATACGTTAGATTTGAAAAAGAATCCAAACGTATCTTCATTTTAACTTAGACAAAAAGTAGAGACCTACTGACGAATTATAAACCAGTAAATGATTTCCTTTCATTACTTTCAATAGAGAAAAAGAATTACAAACTGATTGATTTATTATTATGTGAGTAATAGTTCATTATTGCTGAGTATTTAACTGCTCTACAAGTTATCACCTAACTAACTGTGTTAAGAAACAGAGCGTTATTATCTATAAGACAGTTACATTTTAAAAATCTTCATGTTCCATGACCCTTGACTTTGAATGTCTAACTTTAGTCACTTCATGAGTGAAATCGCGCAAGCCATGAATAGTTTCTGATAACTCGATAAACTCTAGTAATTTTCCTTGTTTATAATTACTAAGGAAAAATTTAAACGTTAGAGAAAGGAAGGGCGAATATCAAACGAACTAGTTTTTCTTTATTATCTTGTAGAATATTAACAACTATTCAAAACCATCATATATAGAGTTGATTTTAGAATTTTAAAGCAATTAGTCCCTTTGATAAATTTATATAGTGTAATCAAAAGATCAAAATTATCAGAATGATGTGATATATTAGTGCAATACATTTAGAATTGTACCTAGTGGTTTTAATGAACAATGGCTTCACATGAGACCTGAAAATCCTGACTTTGATCTCTGAAGAGATTGTAGATGTATAGTGCTCAGAAGTCCCATAAATAAACGAAACAACTGTCTGATGAATCTTGATTTTCCACAGTATTCCGATGGAATTTGTTCGAACCCTCTTATTATTAGTGTTTTGACCCTGACAATATGTGTACTCATAAGTTATTAAGCCATATGAATCCCTTGAAACAATATCCAACATCCCACATGTTCAGTAATATACGAGAGTTTCATTACCTACATGCTGAGTTAAGTTGACATTCATCGTCAATTAGTGAAGTGATCCGTTATTAAATTTTGGAGAATCTTTGGTTAATTTATTTTAGATTTAATGTAGAGGTATCCAGTCTGACCTTGAGGTCTACATACAATTTTGATCGGAAAACATTATGTAGATATACTTAATTGGATTCTTTAGTAATTTTCGAGACTATTTTTTCATACATTAAGGACTAATCTTAGTCAAACAATAAAAACCGGAATGCATTAGACAGATGTTTCATCCTAGTATAGGACTCCGGATTGTCAGTGAGTATAACACAACCCCCCCACATCAGGGATCAAACGCAGGCCTCTCTATATTATTTCATCTATTTAAAATGACAGCTAAAAGTTTCAGCTTCTAATGTGAAATAAATGCTGTAAGCCTACAGTAATTTAAGTGACAATGTTTAGTGGTAAATCTCCAGTAAATTTGGTTGGGCTCAAGTCAGGTACTTAATTGATTTTTGTGGCCTTCTTTGTGAGTCTGACGAAATTAATATGACCTTACTAATGATATATGAAAAACCAAGAAGAATTGCACTGTCTTAATGTTACGGGAAAATGAGGTTATTTTGAGTCATCTGAAACATCATATTTTTACAAGTTTTGGTATTCACATAAATCTATATACCTAAGAGGCTGAAAAACAAATCAGCTTTCTAAATCTGATAAGCCTAATGGCAAGTGTTAATTTTCCTCTATTTTTATATATGCATATTAGAAATGGGTCATGATTAGAGAATATTTGAACTATTTGTCCGAAAATGCAAGACTCCCTTGCGTGTTTTGGAGAAAATATGTATCTACCATGACCACTATGATCTCCATAATAATCTTCTTGCTTTTAAATTCGAATTCGTTAGGATCTATCTTAGCGTTTCTCACACATTTTAATAAGCCGATATGTATAGTAAATTTGATCAAAAATGTATTACTCTATTATATATAATTTGAAAACAGGCTTTTTGGAGAGGAAAAATCAAATCAGAATAGATGTTATTCTTACATCAAGGTAACTACTTGGAAAATGACGGAAGAAATGTTATAAAATACACCTTGTCCAACTGAACATGGCAGTGTATGTTATCTTCTGTCTTCATTAAACGATATAAAATAAAAGAAATTAACTGACATATTTTCGACTTACTTTTATCATAATTATCAGTCAGATGTTAAAGTTGGGAATTTCAGAGTAACAAGTATTAAACACACAGTGTGGTAATATAATCCTTAACTAACGGGATTAATGAGTAAATGGATAGCTTGGTAGCAGTTAGTTTTACTCTAGGTCTAAATATATCTATCGATAAAGTCACTTTGACTGTATTGGAAATCTTAGATTTCCAATGAAGAACCTCCATAATTGAAATAACATATTAGAAATGGTTTGAACTATCCAGTTTTTGATATCCAGAAATGAATTATGATTAGCCTGTGTCGGCTTTTCTGTACACCCTATGAGGATCGTCCCAATATATCCCTAACTAATAGAAATCTGAACACCATACCAGCAGAATACTTTGATGCCTTTTTGAAGTCAATGGATAACATGTTAGGCATTTGAGGTGAAATTAACTGAGTTTAAGTGTTAATGTGAATACATTGGGAACCACTTGTATCCAGTTGACGAATCTCATGTAGGACATAATGCGTCTTGATTTTGACTTTTAAACACAATCGATTATTTTAAAAACCTTATGATTAACGATTTAACTCCGCTTGGAGTCCCTTTCGGGGGTCTACTGCCGGTCCCAAGCCCGAATAAAGGAGGAGGGTTAGGCATGGGGTTAGCGACCCCATCCCGTAGAAAACTAACTCGCTAAAAAAACGCTAACCAGAAAAAATTATTCAAACCATTTAAACTCAGCCCTGTGAGTCAGGAGGTCTTCGTTTAGAAGAATTATGACGCCTCATAATGAAAGCCGAGTTTCTTCGAAAGTCAAGAGGCCGATGCCCCTTCTGACAACCAGAGCAACCATTTATTTAGGTACATGGAATGCTCGTACAATGTGTGAGACTGGGAGAGTTTTCCAAATTGCTGCAGACCTGAAGGCCGAAGGAGGAGAGGAAGACCAAAGAACACATTACACCGAAAAATGGAGATAGACATGAGAAAAATGAACAAGAATTGGATGGAACTAGAAAAGAAAGCCCAGGACAGAGTGGGTTGGAGAATGCTGGTCGGCGGCCTATGCTCCATTGGGAGTAACAGGCGTAAGTAAGTAAGTAAGTATGATTAACGATTTACATGTTAATCAGTAAAGTGTTATTTACATGTGTCTTACAATTGAATTTGAATAAATGTTGCAATATCTATCATATGGGTTGTTAGAAATTGTTTCCGTAGCCCTAAACCTACTAACCTATGAATACTGAACGTTAAAAACAATAAACATACTTCTGCTCTTCCACCATTGTCCATAATCATGCAAAACAATTAAAGTCATAACCCTAAGGTTAAACACTTTGATAAACAAAATAATAAAAATCTCCAGACGAAACTGTCAACTTTAATCAGTTAAGATAGATAAGTCAGGATTGTTAAAATTTTGTTTACCATAAAGATCAATATAGGTTGAAATAAATTATATCACAATGTGGATTTATGACTGAAAGTTTAATAAGTGTCACAAAGTATGAAGTTTTGAGAAAATTAGGTAGAAATTTAGGTCATGAACTAGCTAAACTGAAATACTTCAAATTATACTATCCTCGTATGTGCTTCTAAAATGACATATTTATTTTTCTATCTCTAATCGATATATTTTACTCATTTAATTTTTCAAAAAGGATTACATTTTTTTTTTATTTTTAGGGAGTAATAAGTGAATCATATCGGATAACATTCAAGGTCCAACATGCAGTATTCACCTACTAAATAAATGAAAAATGTAACAAAAATGACCAAATACAACATACGATTTGGAAATTGAGAGCGTTGCAATTACCCTCAAATGACTTCTACCCCAAAATAACATTGTATATTACAAATAAATAATATATTTGTAATATCCCAATGAGTAGAAAAATTAGATTATTTTATAAGAGCTAACAAGATCATCACATCAGAAGAAGATAAGAAAAAAAGAACAAAAGAATGTAATTAGCATCTTACAATTTATTTATTTTCCTATGAAGATTATTGGAAGTATAATAAAACAAGACGTTTCATTGCGTAATAATAGTAATTCGAATGAAATACCATGGTTTAGTACTGCAGTTTTATCATATCATCATGGCACAAGAAAAGAACTCCAAAGAATCTTAAAATAACACAGAATTAAAGTATATTACAAAACAACGAACACACTTCGAAATACTTTGGTTCGCTTTAAAAAAAAGAAAAATCCCATTCATGTCAGCACACAACTGCGTCTACAAATTAGGCTGTGTCGATTATGATGCCTTCTACATTGGTTAGTCATCTTGCGAAATCTTGACTCGTGTCAAAAAAGCATATTTAGGTACACAAAGAAACCTCTTAACAATCCCGTAGAACTGGATAAACTTCAAATCAAATCGGCAATAGCAATTCATACGATTTTCAACAACCACCAAATCGATTTCAAAAATATCAAAATATTACAAAAAGGTTTTTCCAATTACCAAGAAATGAGAGTAGCTGAAGCGGTCCACATAATGCTCTCAATAGAAAAGAAGGCCTTACCATACATACTAATTGGACTATCTATCATAACCACCTAGTTTGATATTATTCACAATGTACACTATTATCTTACATACAAATTAAACTCTATCCTTTCATATCATAAAGGTCATACAGTTTTCATCTTTAACAGTGCACACATTTATACACACAAACTGACATACATGTCGCTTATGAAACACCATGACTGAAATAACATGATATTGACTCATTCAGACCTGTTTTTTGATTGATATTCTTGTTGTCCCGTTGTATTATTTAAACTTGATTATTTATTCTCTGAAGAAGTAGCTTACACTAAATAATGAAATGTCAGAAAATCTAAATTTTTCTACTTATTGAAATATTACAATTATATTAGTTTTATTTATAACAATCTACACAATTTATTAAAAATAATCAAATCAAACCTTAGTAATAATACTTAGTTTATATTACAATAAAATATAAAATATTCAAAAATACACTTACTTCCCATTTTTTTGACTTGACCATTTTCATGATTTTTCTGTTCTATTTTATTTGATATATCAGACATATTAATTATAGACAATATTAGATCTGGATACAAAATTGTATTTAATTAAAATAGTTCGATTCTTAGTAATATTGTATATGTATATGCATATATAGAGCGACAGAGTGATTACATCATAATAATAATAGAAATATATTATCAATATTCTTGTAATTTACACATTTTATACAACGACTCAAATTGATAATTGACTTGTTCAGTGAAAAAAAACAAAAATATATATATATATATATTTTAGAAAATTATGAGTAGATTTCATCTCATCGAGTTGTATTTATAAAACATTAGGGATTTGTACTCATTCATAATTTACTATTAATTAGAATTACATTAACATAATGTACAAATTAGTTGATAAGCGGATATATCTATATATGAATGAATTCAAAACCAAAAAAAATTAATCAATGATTGCACTTCTACTAGAACTAAGGATATTATACTTCACTGATTGGTTAATATTATTGACCAATCAAATTTTAAATATTCGTATGTATATGTATATATATATATATGTATATATATTGATGTTAGGCAAGGTGCGTGCATATATATGAGTAAACAATTTGCGATAATTACTAGTCCATGAATGGCATTATAAACTCATTTAATACTTGGAATAGATTCATTTACCTAACAACAACAATAACAACAACCAAAAAAAGACTAAATTATTATTATTTTTTTTAACTGGAAAATGAATATGATGTTTACTTATCCTCCTTTGATTTCCTTTCATTTCGAAATAATTCTATTCTTGAGAGTATTCATTAAATTATAGGATTGTGTGAGATAGGGAAAGAAAACATTATTAACCATATGCTACATTTTGTTTTTCTTTTTTATTGATTCATCTAAACTTATATAACTAAATATATTATAGAATCCCAAAAAACGAGTTATGTTTTATTTTTTTATAAGTTAGTAAGGTCATTATATGCATTACTGAATAAATTCTGTTTATTTTTTCTTTTAATTGTTAAAAGAAATATGCTATCTTATTTCATAATCATGTCAATATTAGGGTCGTTACATAACTGATGTATAGAAATATATAAAAATTTGCTAACACCTGGTTGGATTATTTTATTCCCAAAAATAAAATGAAAATAGGAATGTATAGTTGAATTCAAAGCATGATGTATATGTGTTGCACCTTGGTATAACTAATCTAGAAAGTAATTGAAAGGGATTTTTTTGTTTCAAGAGTAATTGGTTTGATTTTAAAAAAGTAATACCCTTATAACTCATTCTAATGTGACTTTGTAACAACAAGGATAAACTAGGAATTTACATCAAATAGACAGTTTCCTAGCCAGTTATCACTTGTGAGGGAGCATAGGCCAACCATCATCATTCTCCATCTTAGACGGAATAAATCCTGATCATTGAGTTTTGTTAATAAACTGTTGTCAACTTGAACTCTTCAAATGGTTTACCAGTGGGAGTAATGCACGCTTGAGTTTCCAATGAATTACAAATTCCGCGAGAGATTATTAACTCAGATTACTATTAAATGAATCATTACATTGACGAACCAAGTAGTTATTGCAAGAATGAAGTGATTGAATCGAAAAGAATAGAAAATCTAGTGGAAGACATACAATTACCTGTCATTTATCAGTTCTCGACCAAAATCTTTAAAATGTTATCGAGATTTAGTATTAACTCTTTGATGAAAATGGTTCTATGAAGGGAAGTAATTCACTAGATGTTTTAAAAAAGGTGAGATGACATCAACTATTCATTAGTTGGAAATTCAATGAAGAAACATAAATAGTGAATTTGTGTTCAGAAATTCCAACTTACAGTAATTCCTATCTTGATAGTATGGAGTTCTTGAATCACTAGAATAACAAGATTGTTTTCATCAATTATAAAGAGTGTGATAAGTTGTTAGAAATGTTTAGAGATAGACTAACATCTATATGAAAGGAAGTTTCATACTAGATAAGGACTCAATAGCTCAGTTGACAACATGTTGGAAGTTTGGGGTGCAATCTAGCGGGTTCGAGACCTAGTGTAACCATCAATATTGAAATCAAGATGTACCCAACCAACTAATCCCGAATAGAACAAAACACACACCCTGAATTCCACTATTAGTCACAAACCTGTTTGTCCTATAATTACTAGATATATATGTATTCCTTCGACCTACAAACTAACCAATGCAATACGACTGATGTTGGGTGGCTTATGTGACTTCTGTATTGACATGCCTATTGTCTAGTGATACATAAGTCTTGCTAAAAATAAATACTACACCAAAGTTCAAGACTTCCTCTCAAATGATCACTAATGTTTAAATCCAGTCGACAAAAGCTTCAGTGTCATAATGACGGAATCGTCTTGATCTTGGAAGGTTTGTTGTTTCTTAAATCAATTGAGAACTACAGAAACAAGTTTCATCATACTTTAGCGGTTTTATTTTATTCACCTAATAGGGGTTTAGAATCTATCCACCACATCTCACTCTTTGTAATATATATGTAACACAAATTATTCATTTACATTAGCTTATGATTATAGAATTCAATTAGTCAGTCATGCATAACGCAGAACCTGGAACATACGTACACCGATTCAGGCAACCATAACACGTTATTGTACAGAGATAAAAAATATTACAACAAATCTCATAGAAATAGAATTAGTAATGGTACCTGTGGTAGTAGAAAACACTAAATATAGACAACGTCATTCAAGAACAAATGAATTCGTTTAATTAAAAATATGAGTTTAAAAATTCAAGGTTTAAAGGAAAACAAAGAGTGAATGTATCTGGGTTTTCGCGACCAAGTTTGAATTATGCCACTCGATGTCTCCAGCCTTTGGTAATGATAATCCTACAGATTACAAACAGGTAGTCTACATCTGCTAATATGGCTCAGCCCAATGGTCATTGTCTTCATGGAACAAAGTAACACGTTGATTTAGTCATCCCTAGCTTCCTGACAACTTATTCCTACCCAAGCGAACAATCCTCGTCTAGGTAGATGGTGGTTTAGCACACTTAATGTATGTTCCAATCACCTCAGTCCACAAAGACTCACTACCTCGCCAACTGATTTGCCATCTTAACCTAGTACTGCATATCCAACCTCAACATTACTCACTTTGTGTTTTCAACAGACACGAGCAATCTTTTGAAGGCATCTATAATCAAATACCAACAAGTTACAACCCTAAAGTAAAACAGAGTGAATTACTGCTCAGTATATTCATCCTTTGGTTGAAAGATGGATTAGTATCTAGTCAATGTCACAGGTGCCGCAAATAGGCAAAAAAAATCAAATTTTCTGAAAAGATACTACAATTAATTTCTTAAAGGGTTATTTAAAGCAAATAATGATGTAAATAGAAAGCATCTTGATAAATGGGCACAAAATATTTCAAAATGATTTGTTTCTATTAGCAATAAGGAACAATGACGAAAAAAGCAGTTTGATTTAGTTTAAACGTCCTTCAAAAGCACAAGACAAAACTTCTTCAATTCTAATCAAAACAAATATTATACATTACTGTGTAGCATGGTTGTCCCTTAAAAAATATACAGATATCAATTGGACACCATACGACTTTTAATACAGCAAATGCTGAATTGAAATTTTTCTCACTAGAATACTATCAGTCATCAGACATCATTTCAGTACAAAAAGTGCATTCTAATTGAGAATATTTGAACCTCTTCAATAATCTACGAGTAATTTATACAACCGGACAATTTATTGTTATTAACGTAAAATGCTGAATATTACTGAATAATTGATATCACGAACCGATCTAAGTTAGATAACTACTGAAAACCTTAAAGCAATCTTGTTTTAACAAGGGGATCCTCAGCAATGAGCATCCACGACCACACAGGCAGAAATCGAATTCAGGACATTAGGATTGGCGTCTGAATTGTTTGTTTGAATCAATGATTGTATGAAATACACGTATTCGAATTTCACTCTCGTATTTAACCTATTCAATTCCGTTATTCACTAACGCGATTTAAGACGATGATTATATATGAGGATTGGCGATATTTATGTTTCAATGACAATCATTAATGGGATCCAAGTGGAGTCAAATTCGAGGCACATAAATAATAATTTGAGGAACTGTTGAATTGACCAGCTTCATTGAATCCACCAGAAATCCAAACAGCACACACAGACCTTCCTACAGATGTCACTCCATAAACAATCAAAGAAATCAAAATGGTCATCAAATAAATCAAGTGCGGAAAAACAGAAGGATCTGACAATATACCATCTGAAGCACTAAAGCCATACATAGAATTAACTGCAAACAGGCTACTCGTTCTATTCAGGAAGATTTGGGAGGAGGAACAAGTGCCACTGACTGACTGGAAACAGGTATACTCCATCAGGATATCAAAGTAAGGAGACCCGAGCGAATGTGAGAACTACGGAGGAAACACACTACTGTAAGTACCAGAGAAAGTATTCAACAGAGTGTTGCTGAACCGAATGAAAGACTTAGTACACGCCCAACTTCGAGATCAACAGGCTGGATTCCGTAAGCATCGGTCGTGCACAGATCAAATCGCAACACTACGGATCATTGTTGAGCAATCAATCGAATGAAATTCGTCACTATAAATCAACATCCTTGACTATGAGAAGGCGTTTCACAGTGTGGATAGGCTGACATTATAGAAACTTCTTCAACACTATGGAGTTTCTGAGAAGATTGTCAACATTATCCGGAACTCATACGACGGACTACAGTGCAAAATCGTGCATGGAGGACAGCTGACAGACTCATTCGAAGTGAGGACCGGAGTCAGATAAGGCTGTCTACACTCACCCTTCCTCTTTCCTCTGATTGTTGACTGGATTATGAACACCTCAACATGTGAGGAGAAACACGGAATACAGTTGACAGATTGGATACAACTAGACGATTTGCACTTCACAGATGACCTTATATCAGCTATCCTACAACCAATTTCGAGTATGGTTAATTCTGATTAAGCTCTTTTATTAACTTACTTAACAGACAATTTTGTTTGAACAGTAAAATTCGCATATTTCTTTTTATCGTTATGATCACTAGATCACATGACAAACTGTATTTCATAATATAATAATGTAATTTGTCTATAAATTTACCAACGCAATTACTCACATATACTTATTCGCTTCTCCGCTTCAAATTCGCTCGCATGTGCTCATAGCTTTGTGATCTGCGTTATCCCCTAATAAACGGTAGTTACATCTTCTCATTGCCTCGTGATTTTAATCACCGTTGAGGTTTATATTATAACGGTTATCGAGGTGATCGGTTAACGAAGCAAAACCACTACAACCTAGCTTTTCTATCCCATACATACAATTTTCGCTGTTTTATTTTGATCGTACGGAGTTATCCATAACTACTTGTTATGAATATTAGATACCACACACTTACTAAACATTGAGAACGTTGCTGACAACCTCAGCCCCATGTATATTACTTTTTTAAAATGTAATAAGACCTCAGTTGACTATTTATTCTGTTTTTCGATATCCATTTTCTTTGTATGGGTCAACTCCATTCATTAAATTTTTTTTAGAGTAATCGTTATGCTATTGTACATACACACATATATATACAAACATGTCATAATCAGTCAGTACATACTGATCAATAAACAGTCATAATCATAACCAATATAAAGAATTGACAACAAATGATTCGATTATTTTAAACAAATGATCCCAATTTCATTTATTACTTTGCAATCAATCCAATTTATTTAATCATGACTAACAAACAAATTCAATGATGTATTGTTGCATAATATGTTTACATCATTCAAACTATAAAATTCATTCATGCAACTAAGTTATGTTAATTGATCAGTTGACTAAAATTATCTGTAAAGACAGATAATAAAAATGTGGTAGACATTTTAAAGATTTTTAGTAATTCAATGAAAAGGGTATTCAGAAATGATTTTTACTTTGATTCGATTAATCGTTTATATAGTACCAAATTATCGGGTGACGAAACCTTAGGAAAGTAGTTATTTATTACAATAGTTGAGATCATGAGTTAATTGAAGCTAGACCACCACAGAAAACCTGGAAGCAGTGAACGGCCGCTCCGTAAATTTTTGTGAGTCTCCTCAACAGTGTGCATCCACGATCCCGCCTAGCGAGATTCGAACCCAAGACCTATCGGTCTCGAACGCAACTGCCTGATCTCTAGACCACTGAGACGGCATCCGATGGTGTTAATGTCTAGCTTTAATCAGTCCACGAAATTGAGCGACATATCCAGGCGAGGTGGGATCGTGGAGGCGCACTGTTGAGGAGTCCCACAATAGGACGAAACGGCCGTACAGTGCCTTCAGGTTTTCCATGCTTTTCTAGCTTCAATTGACTCGTGATCTCAATTATTGAAATTACTATAATATCCAAAAAAACCCTTTAGTTATTTATTTGTAAAGATTTGTATTTTTTATTTTTGATGTTCAGAATTGAAACTAAATAGTCTCCTTTTACATACGTTCCTATTGAGCGGATTGCCTCAATATTGTCATTTGGTTGGATAGCTTCCAGTGGAATCCAGGAAGTAAGTTTCATTTTATTTAGGACTTGCCAGTATGACATACATGAATCCGAATACTTAACATCAACAAGCAACAAGTTCAAACGCTTACACGTTGCAAAAGCTATTGGCTATCTAAACTCAGTAAATGAATAAGTGATGTGTTAGATGTTTGATGAGAAATGTTTAAGGTTCAAGTCCCAGTATTAGAACCAATGCCGAGGAACATCAAATGGGATGAAACTTGAATCATGGATTCCACTGCTCATCACACGACGAATATACCAAATCTACTAATTCCGTCAGAAATATCAGTTGCACACCAAAGATTAAATAACTGTATACTTAACAATCCTTCAATGAATCTGTCGTATATTTAATAAGTTGACTAGTGATCATTCTTTCTGTAGTATCGATAGTTAAGTTTACCATTTAAATTCTACAAACAAGTTACCTATTCATTCACTAATTACTTCAGTATTTTATAAAATTTGATATTTCAACATTAGCCGTATCTTTGATCCACAGAATGGAGTGATAAAATTTTCTATACCTTAAACATCACCAACATTTTTTCATGGTTCTAAATATCATTTGTCATGAATGTCAAGCATAACTTCATCAGACTACTAGCAGTCATACTATGTTAAATTACTTCTTTCCAAAACATTAAATTTGACTTATCAGAAAATAGTTGTTTTAAAGTCAATTCAGTTGTTTAAATGATTGAACTCACAGAGATTACAGAAGATCTTGAATTTGATTCCTACTAGAAGCGTGAGTACATACTCCTGGGTTGTTGGTTGTAAACACACAACATACATCATGATTTAAGCAAACAAATTAGCTTTCCTAAACCTTAAATAAAGTATAATTTAATGTTCAGCACATAAATTTTTTATTGAATCAATAAGTTAGATTAGAATTGACTAAGAAATAATGGACATTTATTATAATGAGAGAACTTCACACAAAACACCCATTGAGTGTTCTTTACAAATAATAAAATGAATAACCAAAATGAGAGATGAATTAGTTGAGAAGGAAACAAATATAGAATTCAACGATGAATTACATTCATTAGTCAAATCACTTAATTTATTGATTTTGCAAATTAGATTATTGATTAATTGCTAGTAAACATTCAAAGTTGTTAATTGCCTGAATACTTAAAATAATGTGTAATTCACTATGATTACTATTATTATGGATATCATTAAATAGGAGTCTCGTTCTGTTGTAATAAGTACCAGGTAGTAGATATTATACAGTCATCGTAAACAATCATACCAGTAATAGTAATCAGCATTTAATCCAAGTCACAACACCGGTTAATCAGTGTTGTGTCAATTCATTACAAATTTATCTGTTGTTATCCACTAATAGATTTATTATTGCTAGTAATATGATTAGAAGTGTTAGAAGATGTGAATACGTTTCAAAGTAAAAGAAAATAATTATAAAAGTAAAAGCTGTTAAAATCACAAACTGACCTACGTTAGACGATCATTGGAAACTAGAAAACACTGGATAGACGTTTAGTCTTAGTATGGGACTCCTAGTTGGTAGTGAGTATCCATGCAACAACCAAGGACCGAACCAAGTACCTTCGTATCCTACTGAAGGTATTTACTCTTTAGACTATTGTGATGATGCTTATTGCTAACTTCAACTAACTCATAATATTGAGCGACTATCCTTCAGTACTAGAAAGAGGCAAATGTCCCACACCCATCACGTCCAAACTCCAGTGGTCATGGCTTCAGACTCAAATATCAGACTCTTTAAATTAATAACTGGTAAGCACATGATTGTAACTTAGTTCATGAAAAATTATTGTGTACAAATAACCGTCCCTATATTTTCATTTTTATTTTTATTTATATGTAAAATGGTCAGTAACCATTAAGATAAGGATTCCATGAATAGATACTGCAAGTCTTAGGTTAAACAAAAGCGGTGTGATATGGAATAAAATGCGTTTCTTGGAGTCAACTATTGATTACTATTATTTCTTATAAAAATATTCATAAGAGGTGTATAAACTTTAACACGTACCTAGAAATGTGCATTTTCAAACGCATTGTAAAAAAAGAAACATTGACTAATAAGGAAAGATGGACAGTGGCTCTCAGTGGAATACAGAACGCACGTTTCGTCCTATTTGGGACTCGTCAGTTGGATGTGCCTGCATCTCAGACTTGATGTTCACCCTGGGACTCGAACACAGTACCATTCGCTTTAAACGCCACCACGTTATCCACTCAGCTACTGAGTCCTGATAGCCACTTGCTTGTGCAATGGCGTGAATTTAAATTCACATATGCCAATAGTAGACTGATCAATTACAGTCTTAAACCTCAATGGAAAGATTCAAGTAAAACAACACCAAGTGAATTGACTAAAAAGATTTCAAAAGTCTTTGAAATAAATATAAACAATTTTAATCTGCGCGCTGTTGATGTCTATAATTTTGACTAATCAATCTTTATTGGCACATATGCATATATATCCAGCTAAAGACTAGTCCCAAGCAGTATGAATTCGTCGTCTATAATTCCGCTGTCAAACAATATTCACCTTTATTTAAAAAGATAAACAACTTACAAATTAAATTAATATTAATGGATTCTATTTATTTATCTATTCACTCTACGATGACCTAAATATTTTCACCAAAACAATAGAACACCAAAATATTTTGTTAATGAACTACTAATAACTTTCATACAAAAACGAAACACAAATTTGTCAACTCGATTTATTCTAGTTTATGTTGACTCTATGTATTGTAAAAAAGTGTGCTCATTATCAAACGATGGATGCATTTATACGGATCTAAAAATTACTTCCTCTGTCAATGAATCAAGCAAACTATCCATCTATCTATTTGTCACAGACTGATTTCTTTCGGGACACCATTGAAAGCCAAGGAGCATAGAACAGGTAGTAAGTTAGCTTACATCAGCAGTTTACCTCAAGATGTCCCCGAAATTCTATTGATAGTTTGTGACTAGTGAACTTCATAGATGTTAGAAGTGAAATATTTGTTATTAACGGTATTCGATAGTTTGGACGCCAAATGGAAGTCGTACCACTGTGTTTCGACTCAACAAATTTAATAATCAAGTGTTTTCTGCTTGACCTGAAGATCTTGGGTTCGTTTTCTCATTAGGTTGTGAATGGGCATTGCTTAAGAGCTTCATCTTAAGGCAGCTCCCAAGTACTTCTTAGTTTCTAATGATACCCTAAGTTCGACCAACCCATGATAAACGCAACCTATTAATTTAAGAATTTAGTCATTTGTCTTAGTTGTAACATCATTCTCATCTCAGAATACTTGGTCAATTATTTACATATAATAAGTTTTTATTATCTAGTGATGAGTACTGACTGAATGCATATGACTAGTCCATAGTTTAATTAAAATCTAACCATTAATCCATCTAAAATAAATAGATATGATACAATTAACTATATTGTGACATGTGAAACGAATCAACATCATTTGGTCATTTTATCTGATTCATCTCAAGCTAAAAAGATGAAGATGCTTCAGTGAAGAGAATTTTCTTTACGATGATACCTGGAATCTCTTGACAATCATTGATTACGTTATTAAATGATCTAATACCACTTAGATTTTATGGAATTTTTACATTGAAAAAATGTTTGATTATCTTTGATAATTATGCTCAGTGATATGTCATTGAAATTGCTCTCATTACAATTTGACTACATGAAAATGCATATCCAGCGAAGTTCGCCCCCAGATATGCCAAAACTAAGCCATGGGCTAAATACGATACAGTTGAAAAGAAAACCTGCTTCTTATACTTATGCTTGAAAGGAGACGAAATTACTGGAATAATTGATCACAGGATAAATTCCGAGTTGAAGATGACTTACCCATCAGCAAAACTAAAGACTCTATGGGAAATGAACTGATCTCTCGAACATACTAAAATTAACAGGTCCTCTTTTCTCAGTAGCTCCAACTACATTTACCAATTTATATGTACGTGCCAAAGCACATACATTGGAAGAACTGAGAGAAGAGTACATGTTCGCATTTCCGATCATGTTCCAAAAAAATTGAAACTGCCAGGGGCAAAGGCTCTCAATAGTGCAATAGCTTGGCATTTACTGGACATCGGGCACACCATTGACATTCCTCAAACTTTCAAAATCATTAGCAGACAATAAAATACCTGCTTCTCTTCTGTTTGCTGAAGCAATTGCGATAAAAAAACTCAAACCTAACCTATGTATTCAAAAAGAAACAGTAATAAATTTATTACTACCTTAGTAATTCAATTTTTAGTCATTAGTTTTATTTTGTTAATGTTTGGTTTGTTATGTTGCTCTTCCATTGCACATTTAAACCACTATTTCACTCATACATTTCCACTCACTTAATTCTCTTAAATTATGTGAACTCTTCAAATCCTGTTCAATTATTACTCAACCCATCTCATCAGTTGTTTAAATCCAAGGTCCTTGTGCAAACCCTTCATTACTTCGAAAATTAGCACACAATTTATCTCACCCACTCCTCATATCAAATGACCTCTGACCTGTTCTTGCATATTATTATTGATAACCTTTGTCATTCCGAGTCTACATTTATTTATGTCAATTGATTCCACACTATATCTTACCTCAATGTAAAATTCTAATAAATAAAGAAGGAACGAATCGAGCGAAGAAACTTCTTTTTCATTCCTTCTTTATTTACTAAATACCAAAATGGGAATTTTTCATTATATTAATACATATTTGGTTGTAAGCAGCTGATGAGTAACCACGAAATACAATGAATTCATCTTATTCTGCATCCATATTCGTTCTAGCTTTATTTAAATTCATAAAGGGAATTAATTGCATGGAAATTCTCTTCGTTGAAACATCATTCTTTTAATAATTCACATGAAGTTGCTTATGTAAGTACTTGTATGTGCATACGAATATTATGAATGGACAAAATTTAAGTTAAGGCTTATTTAAAAAAATTCAATTATGTGGACAGACATTATTTATGTAATCCAGTTTCCTGTTTATTATCCATCAAAGAAATCAGTTTACAAGAACCCCTCCATTTTTTATTTAGATCAAGTATATTACACCATGAAATCACTTAATATTATCACCTTTAGGCTACTAATTTGGATGGTAACTTAGACCATTCATAGCTCCTAAACCAAGATCTAAGTTTCAGTTGATTAGACGTATTATTGTTTATTATTATCATTATTTGACTGTCTACGAGACATCATTGTTAATTGAAATAATATATTTGAATTATCTACAAAAAATTGTTTGTATTTACTCAGTGATAAGATCAAACTGTCAGCCCAAGTTACCACTACTACGATACAGTAAAGAGTGAACAGAGAAAAATAAGAATATTATGCATAAAAGTGTAAAAGATAACAAAATATTATTGAGTTAATAATAAACGTTTGAAAAGTTAATCAAAACATTTTTTAAAGTTAAGTAATAGTCAATGGGTAATAAAAATGATAATAACATATAGAATAGATGATTGTTTACTTGAAGAACCATGTCAAATATGAGACAGTTATCCACCGAAAGCAGTGGGAGATGGTTGCATAATATTATAAACTGAATAAAGATGGATATGTACAGCACCGGATCCCAGCTTAGTGGTCAATTGTTTAAACCTCTATTGTCATAACTAAGGGTCATGGACTGCACCGCCGGTGGGTTCGTGCACATGCACTGACCAGAAGTCTTATATTAGGAAGAAACAACTGTGTAGTACTTCCTGATATTCAGTGTTTGTTTGATTGAGATCAATCCGTAATGTAAACTATCAAGATTCATCAATATCCATAAGAAAGAGGAGAATACATGTCAAGAAACAACTTGCAAAATGAAAAGGGTGTGTTCAGATCATAATAAAATGAAGGATTGGATATGTTGCTTCTAAACACAAAGGCCAGATTGATGAATTTCCAAATCCACTGCTATACACAAATTTTATATCCATCTTCCATTCGAATAATTTCAAATGAAGATTCTAGAGGAAATGGATGAACAGAATTGACCAGATTTTCAACAACAAAAACCATTGATTGGTTCTTGTTCGTCCTCATATAACTGTGTTAGGCAGTGCTTGAGCATAAGTTTTGTAAATGGATGCTGTGTGTGACCAAAGTAATATACTTCAAATACACAAGTAAAATGACTGGTGTATACTGACCCAAAGAAGTAACAAATTTTTTCATCAGGCATCTGTAAAAGAATTTAATTCATAGTTACACTGAATAAAAAGATTTTCCTTTAGGATTTTAGAAATTGGTTTCTTGATTAAATTTTGATACCATTGATGTTAGTAACGTAATAATGTTCAACTTTATTATAGACTACTATGTGTAAAATAACTACATAAATACAAATGTACACTTTTAGTAAATGACATCATTGATTAGAACATTTTCTTTACTAAAGTGTTTTCATTTTATTTAATGATGTAATTCATTCGTTGATTAGTTAGATAAATCATAGTTACCATTAAGATTCTTGCATTTCCAGATATGAATTAATATTACATTAAACTGTTTGAAAACTGGTTAGCATTTTTTTAACAAGGATATTTTTTTATAAGACGAGGTTACTAACTCCATACCCAACCCTCTTCGTTTACTCGGTCTTCGATCTGGCACCATCCTTTGAAGGACTGCAGGCAGAGTTATTATAAAATCGGTTGATTTTAAACAAAAATGGATTGGAATACGTTATTGTATTAATAGATGAGCCTCTAATATTATAGTGATTTGTTTATTTTAATTGTTTAATCAAGCTACATAATTGAGAGTACAAACATTTTTTGGTAAGTCTCCAACGAGAACGAGACAATTGATAGGGTTACACAATGGAATTTTCACCATAATAAACTCTCAAGTCTAAGACTTGAACTATATATTGATAAGATCTGAATTCCTGTATTGATTTTTTATAAATGACCTTAAAATAAACATCAGAATATGATTAACTATAAAATAACTATCAAATTTAGATTAAGATCTACCGCTATTTTTAACAATCAAATAACTTATAGGTAATATTTATCACGGGATAATATGGGGTTACTATTGAAAATAAGAAAGGAATGAGATGTTTTGTCCAACCATATAGCATCATAGCAGTATGCATTGAAAATCATATTAGTAATAGAACACGTAAAACCTTCAATTCTTACTTCCTGCAAGTAAGATATTCTTAGACAAATGAGTTGAAATTCAACGATCCATATTTTTTTTTGTATACATACAGTTGGCGATCAAGTGTAATAATTATCCTTCACCTTGGATATTCTCAATCCTGGATCAATAATAGTATTAAATTGAACCAATCTATGCTAACCACTCAAATAAATAAAATTATTCTCTGGATAATATACTTCTTTTTTTAATATAAAATATTCACTCCATATTTTTATTGACCACTTAGTAACAATCATTTCCCTATTATTTAGTATTTATACCACCAAATTTCAATGTAACATAACTTAATTAACCCAATCGAGTAAATCAATGCTCACAAGATTATAAATAATCGTAGTTTCTTTTAATCATCTAACTAAAATTAACTGCTTAACTTTTCATCAATTCAATTAATGTTAAAAATCTTATTGTGTTGCTTATTTTTTTTTTTTACATATTAAGATACTGATTAGTAAACACAGGTATATTTATATCCTCTCTCTATCACTCTGCTCCCTCTCATTCTTTTTTTTTCAACTAAAAATTTAATTGGATAAGAACAGGTACAAAGTTTGCTCAGAAGAAAAAATAGGAAAATAAACATGAAAATCAATGTTTCTAGACATATTTATTAACCAAAAGATATTACAAAATGATAGGAAATTGAATTCTATGATTAAATTTGCTTAGATTAACAATCAAGATCTTATTTATAATCATGATTAATTAGAAGTGAATAGAGCACAAAGTTGTGTAGTATTAGTAGTAGTAGTAGTAGTCTGATATGTGCTACTTATGTAGACACAAGTAGTATATGAAGTTAGTCGTGAAAAGAATGTCTGGCAGCAGAGAGACGAGAAGAGAGAACAGTAAAGAATGAAGACAGAATGTAATTTGTATGAAAATGCAAGAACAAAGGGATTCTGAGTCATTTTGAGACAATTGATGAACATTTTGCAAATTGAGCATTTAATATATGGTTGTTAGATTTTATTAACAAGTTCTGTAATTTGTTGTCAAATACGTTCGATTGTTCCCCACCCGTGTTCTATCCACTACAGTAGTAGTAATTACATTCGACTATATAAGAACTTAATGAAGTATCTAAAAGAATTATTAAAAGACCTAACTGAACACATTTACTTATTATCTAAAATTAATTAGTAGTCTGAGAGTTTAGTTTTTTCTAAAAAAAAAAGTCAACAGACTTCATGTAGAACTCATATTTTGCCTTTAATTAACGTCACATTGTGGGAGCGTAGTTGGAGACGGCGGAGAGGCGATTGTTTATGACCTTATGGCCAACATGTCCTAGACGGTAATTTGGATACTTACTGTAGTGATGTTTTAAAACTAGAGCAAAATGTCATCATCACTAGGAAATACAAAATTTTTCAGAGTATTCTAATCCAACGATCGAGTTACTTTTGAAATCATGAATTCAAAAAAGTTTTTTTGAAATGTGGTAATATTCACGAAAACAACATAAGCAATATAGTTTACAAATCTCGAATCGATTATCTTCTTGGTATTAATAAAATTGTCAGTGATACGGTCAAACGGGATCCGTGTTCTCGAAGTAAGTGGATAAGAACTAAATTACGACATATACGAGTTAAAAAAAATAGCACCAGACTGAATCATACTGTTACTATGACTTATCAAAAAAACAATCTAGGAGAGTATATTCGAAATAAAAAAGTTGTTTAAAATCAATAAAGTTTCAGTTAGTAACACACTTAATAGAGACTAAATAACAAATAGGGGGAAAGACGGTATTATAAATAAGAAAATGAACTAAAACATTGGATGTTAATGTAAACGTTTTGCCAGTCCACTTTAGAAAGGAAACATCAAATGTCATAAGTTCAAAAATGATTATTGATAACATGAACTACTAAATATGAACAAGTAGTATAGAGAATAAACGAAATAGAGTATCAGAAAGAAATCGATTTGGGGCTCGAAACAAAAATGATAGGGAAGATTCAAATGAGACTTTACAATTGATTTGTAATTATCATCAATAAATTAAAATGGATGAGAAAGTCTCGGAATTATGTGATGAAAGATTGCCCTATAAAGATTACTTCATTAAAACTATTTATGTGATTCGTATAAGTTTAATTACCAACGTATATCAATTTTTTAATGGTCTGTATCTTTCCGTTGACTCTAAGAACTGTAGCAGACAAATAACTCTCGATGTATAAACTTCGTGAGCAGATTTTTGATTGATTTTGCTGCAAAAGTCTAGCGCGTTTTTTATTTAGCTAGTAAGTTCAAAGACCCACTGGCAATATCAACGCAATCCACTCAGTATACACATATACCAAAAAGCCACTGATCGATTTTAGTTGGAAATAATAACAGTGGGATAACTCAAACCCCGATAGTATAGTGTTGGGAAAGCCAGTAGCTATCTTCATTTAGTAGACCAGTGGATCATGAGTTGGATATTTAAAGTGAAATTTAGCAGTTTCGAATCTCGCTGTGAACACTGACATGGCTGTTCAGGTGCATCCTGATGACGAGTTCAAAATAAAATGAAATGCGCGTTCTTGATTCCATTACTGGCAGCTATCCAACATAACTTGAATGGTAATCTGTATTGTCTAAGTTTATTACTACGAAATAATTACATTTGAAAATAATTTTTGTCTGATGCAATTTATTAGATTAAATTTATTGATAAAGGAATTCAAACACTTCTGAATCATCAGTGTGGAAAGTTTATTTAGATTGTTCACTCCGTAAATATACATGGTGAACTGACTTTAATTAAGCAACTAGTGGAAGCCAGGAAGTATTAAATATATGTTTGGTTCTAGTATCGGAAAAATCAACTGTTATATTCAAACAAAGAATAATGAATGGTGACTGCTAGGATTTATCTATGGGCTGTTATATATATTCCTATTGTATACCTATTTTAGTCTACCTACCAAACGAAATGGGTAAAGCCCCAAGGCTCTTCCACCGGAGGGAAGAGTTCGAATTAACGGTGCGACTGAACACTAGAGAATTGTGTAGATAGGAACATTTCTTTCCTACTACATTCGGAAGCTTTTATGCAACCAAAAGCGCCAATGAGCTGCTAACACATTTACTATTGGAGAAACGTGGAATCTATTTGATGTCAAGTGTGCTTCATGTGCATATACTAAGACGCAGGAATCAAGGATGCATACATTTTAGTGACATACACATAGGCATGAGTGAGTGCGGTTGTTAGTATGCTGATACATGTAGTCATAAAATGCATTGACGAGTCCACAACTCCCATAACTACATATAGGCATGGAGGTTTCCACTCACAATAACCCGATACATGCATACACAAAATGCATGAACTAGGCCACACACTCCATAATATACATATAGGTATAAATACGATGCCCCGGTCCCCAAAGCTCAGCAGCGTTTTCACTGAATGAATGCCGAGTGTTCAAATCAGTATGTAAGTTGTCATATATGATGTTTACTCACTTCACGCTCTTACTACAAGCCGGTTTAGTGTCCACCACTGTGCACTGGATATGGCTCAGCTTATGTCCTACGCTCTGGCCCGCCCCAGCCAGACTTCATGGACCCTTCCAGGCACCGAGAGGAGTTTTCCTCAATGTCACAGCCACAAAGTCAATTTAGCTTAACCTTTTTTCCCTAGTAATCAAGATGTAGACAGAGTGGGTGATTAGCTGGATATCCATCTGACATCAGGGTGGTCGATTAATTCTATCTACACTACACCGCTTGAGTTAGTTCATGGGGAGAAAGATCACGAACTACCCATAGAACACTACAAGGAAGTGCGATCCGGACTTTGCTTGTATATAAACCAAGTATGTATAAAATATATGATTTATGCAGTGGAATCTGAAACTGGATTCAAACAGGCAGGGCTAGGCGAAAGGACCAATCAGGATTCAGAGATTGACTCTAGACTGCTCGTTCTGGTTTATGCGTCATTGATCTGGTCAAATAAATCTATGTCTAAGTGGCAAATTAATCAAAATGTAATCAACAGGGAATAGAACACAACATCAACACTCAGAATTTAGGACCCCACTAAGGACCGATAGCTAATTAAAGTTAAACGACTTCTCAGTATTCTATATACAAAATCCTTACCGAGAGGCCTGAAGATCTTAGGTCTGATTCTTGTTGGCGTCCTAGGTGAGTGATGTTAAAGAATCTTATACTAGAACGAAAAAGTTGACCAGTGCTCTCTAATTTTCAATAGTTGTTTAGCTGAAATCTGTCAATGATGTTTTTGGAAGTTTAGATATTTTATCGATTCACTGAAGTTATTTTTTACTATTTGCATAAACCTACTGTTTTCGATTTACTTTCAAGTTACACAATACATTTATGAATGTTAACTGCATTTTCCAGTTCCCATGTCCTAGTCCATCCCGAACTACTACAGTAAGATTTGAGTGGCATGGTAACTTGCTTATTCATCACAATTTCAAACACAACGAACAGCTATTTCATCTTTCATTTCAAATCTTCCATTTCTTTAAACTGAATACCTTCGGGAATACAGTTATGAGCTCATCCTTGAGCAGATAGAATCACCTACGAATATCAAGATAACTTGTGTAGCCCGTTGAGTTCGTCGGCGGTGGTGGGCTCACCACTTTAGTGGCCCGTGATCTGAATTCAAATAGATCGTATGAATGGTTGCTATCGCCTATCCTCGTATATAATCATTGACTTAAATCGCGTTAGTTAATAACGGAATTAAATAAGTCAAATAATGAGAATGGACTTTTGAATACATATATTTTGTATACGAAGCGAACGGAACAGAGAGAACAGTTTTTGATGGAGTTTTGTTCTCTGAGCTGGATGGTTTGGTCGTGGAGCTTTCATCGTTCTTCTGAGCAACATCATCAGCACAAACATCAGAGAGAACAGAAACCACGCGCAGTGGAGTTCATCAATATATATAAGCACACAAAAATAAGTTACAGACATGTGATGAATAGGATAAGAAGTGTAAATACATCTACACGCTCATATAAAAACAGCGAAGATTGATAAGCGAATAATTAACACGTTCAGAATGTGACTTAATTAGAATGAATAGAATGGGCTGTCCGAATGTTAGAATAAGGTATTTGGGCTTAACATAATAATAGACACTACAAACTTTGATTCAACTGACTAAATCTACTGATTAATATAATTCGTATGCTATTGTCTATTTCATGTATTATTTTATTTTGATCTTCATTATCACATTGACATAAGCATACACTTTCTGAGATAAACGCAATTCCCCTCACTAATAATGCATTATGTATATATTGAACAAACTTTTGGTAAACGTGACAATTTCCTAACAAATAAGAGTTATGAAACTAGTATACTTTAACTATTTTTCTAATCACAGGTTGTGTGCAATAATTGTAGTGATTAGAGGCGAAATTTTATTATGAAAATTTTGACCAGCATAAACTATCGGACAGTGTGAAACTGGTTTTACCAATCAATGAAATCTGAGTGTAGAATTTTTAAGAAATCCTCCTATTTTGTATGTTGATTGTAGTTTTTGAAGAAAATAAATTATCCATACTTTGGAGCCAGTAATTTTACAAATCCTCATTCAAAAAAATGCATCCATGATCAATAATGAGAAACAATAGGATAGACAAGATTACAGTTCAATTCAATATTGTTATGTTCTTCTTATCTTAATTTCGTATGTTGATAATCACAAATTCATAAAATAAAAATTAAATATTAGTCAATTCTTTATCTAGAAATTCTTGAATACTGAAATCAAATAATAAGTATACACATAAAAAAAGTCAACCTTTTTTTAATTCTATCAAATGAATCAACCAACTTCATAAAAAATACTCTAAGAAAAGTCGTAAATGTCTTTGAAGATTGTGCCCCCAAATGCCCTGATATGGCAGATGGCGGGAATAGTCAGCTCTCCTTCTCGAAATGCTCTCATATGGCCACGCGCATACAGCCACTGCCAGGGAAGTCCTACTAACTGCCTTCTCTCACTACAGGTGTTGTTTATGAAATTGAGAGGACAAAAACCGAATGTCCGGCGCTTTGACCGGGTTGGTGGATATGGAGGATCCATTTAGAGAAGTAGGAAAACCCTGATTCCAAACCAATGGTGCCAATGGGCTCCAGGATCTTGATGGAATAAATGGCGTATAAACCAATTATTTGTCATCGGCTACCATGAGAATGTATCTCCTTACATTGCTCCACTACCTTTTGGGTCAGACGTTTAGGTCGAAGGCTCTGAGGGTGGCCTCCTGAGAAAACCACTTGGTTCGGTCTAGGCACTCATGCAGTATAAAAGTTCACACACAAATCAAGTGACTTCTATGGTGTATATGTATTCGGTGCTCCTTTGTACCAATATTTTTGTGTTCAAATAAATAGATAAATAAGTTGAAAATTTTTTATTATAAATAGACATGTTTTATCTACTGATTTGACTTTCTAAATGTATACTAATTAATTAATTTTTTAAAAATAATATTATTGAGTCCAAGTAAATATTAGTGGGTAACCAAATTCTCTTGTGGTGATCATACAGTTTCAAAAATATTAGACTCAGTAATTATCTAATGCTTAATTAGGACTCGTGGGGAGCGAATTTAGGAAAACTAGGCTGATTTCAGACTTGAACATGTTTGTGTCGACCAAATGTTCATCCTTTGTCATATTCTAGAACATAGTACATACCTATCGACATCTAACTATAGTTATATTTCTTGACTCTAAGGTATCAATCGATTCTGCTGATCAACAGATCTTATGTCTTGGAAAAGCGTACCAAAGAAGTATATAAACCTTGTACATGCTCTTTACTCAAATGCAACTAATCTAATTAGAGCTTATGCACAGATGTCATCAGAATTGTCAATCTCAAGGGTTACCCAATCTCACCATTTCTATTCAACTTCGTTATCGGTGTCCTTATTATGGATTAATCTCCTGCAAGAAGACACATTTATCTAGTATGAATGCTCAGATGACAAAATGTAGTCTTCTGATCACTTTGAGAAACAATACAGATATGCTTGGAGTGCGTTACTCTCTGTCTCAATGCAACATGCTGGCTTAGGACTGGCTTTCAATAATGCCTAAACTAGTGTTAGGGTATAGACTAATTCACTCAACTTTGAAGCCTTATCAGACCAATTGAGTTGATATTCGACGAAGTCTTAGCACGGATTTAAAAAGCTAGGTTGTCTTTCCCGACTTATATCAATTGTGGAGCAGACCAAATGTCCATCTGTCTTTAAAAATAGAGGTTATTCGTAGAGTAACAGTATTTGATGACAGGGATCTTCAAAGTATTGATTAGGTATGCCGAGATCAGTGAGTGAGTAAAACGTTTTTCAATTGTTTCAATTTTAACGTTAGTTATTAATAGCCTTAGTAAATTATTAATCCTCGATTGTAACGATATATTTAATGCGAAAAAATACCCTATAACACTTATTTATGCTTGACAAAAAGGCTATAAAAACGTGTTTTTTACTCTCTTTATCACCTAGAACTCAAACGTTGCTCATTAGTCATCGATCATTTAAATAATTCCTGTTCCAAAGTTCACCATCTCCATCATTAACTGGAAATAACTTGAACAAGTATTTACAGAATTGATGACATAAGGATTTTGAAAACAATGAAAATGACTGTTTAACCATTTATCCTATTCTGTTCAATATCTTCGAATGTTTTCTTTGACAAACATTTCTCCTTTACCATTGTTTATAATTTAATATCATTATTCCATTGATCTTAATTATATCATTGAAGATATATATTCAATCTATGTTACTTACTTACGCCTGTTACTCCCAATGGAGCATAGGCCGCCGACCAGCATTCTCCAATTCAATCTATGATGAGACCATAATTTATGGACGACTTTTGAGCGACGCTAAAGCGGACTTGAGAATATCCACCAATTGACTAGGGCTAAATGAAGATTTTAAACCTGTGTGAAGGATAAGAATTGTGATTTACATTTGCTGTTTATGGTTAGAAATTATATATAAAGTTTTCATCACGAATTAACATCAACTAAAATGCCAAGACGTTGTTTTGTCAAATGAATAATGAATTTCGCGCTGAAATCTAAGACCTGTAATCATAAATCTGATTGGTTTGTCCATAAATTCTAGTCTCTTCCAATCTATTTATTAAAGATTATATACAAGACATTTGTAAATTGATGAACTCATTATAAATTATTCTAGTTTGTTTTAGCTGTTTTATTATAGACATTTAAAACCATTTCACCTTAAACAGTCTTTAAATTCTGTTATACACCCCCATCCTTGATCCTTCCACAAACAATTCCTTCCTCACCACCCTCTCTATTTATTATGAGTTATTTTACACCTGTATTTCGCAGGTGTTCGATTGTTTGTTTTTTTTATAAAAATTAGGATTCAAGCGATGGACATGACACACGATAACTTATGACTTTTGGGATTTACTTTAAAGAAGTGTAATGTGCCATCCATTTAGACAAGTTTTCCATCTTAAATTTTAATGATTCTTTTAAAGATAATTCAATTCAGGGAAAGAGAATTAGTCCATTTTGAGGTGGTGGAGAAGATTTTTTTAGTTCAGGTGGGTGATTTTGATGGAGTTTCGTTCTCTGAGTTGAATGATTTGTTCATGAAGTTTTCATTGTTATACTGAACAACATCATCAGCACAAACTTCAGGTAGAAGTGTAAAGTACTGATAATGTTGTTGAAAACTCCACAACTGAACTATTCAACTCAGAGAACAAAACTTCACCAAATAGTCCGTTTTTAGGCAAAAAAAAAAAATAATAATTGTATCACTCTTACTAATCTAGATTATATGTTGATGTGGAAATTCTATGAAAAATAGGATATTTGTAAAGGATTATCAATGTATTTATTTCTTAGAAAGCTTTCTATTGAATATCTTTGACATTTTGTAAATTGGTGAAAAATAAATATCTGAAAAAATTGTTGTTGTTTTCAGTTATCATAAAACTTAAGTTAATCTGTATTAACTCTTTTGTTTTTAAAGTTGATCATTACTTTTTTTTTCCCAAAGGCTTAACCATATTATTTTAACTGACTTTTAATAGTTTCTGAATGCATCTTCATCTCTATAAGATTAGAAAACTTTTTGGTTTATTGATTGAATGACAAAAGTGAATATCATCAGTTAGAAAAAAGGTGGTATAAATAGATAATTTATTGTCAGAAATTCAAAAAAAATTGGAACATATACATTCATTCATGGCATCAGTGCTTGAAGTCACTAAATTTTAGTCTTAGCCATGTTGATAGATGCAGATTACTTGGTTAGGGTTCGCGTGACAGTCGTAACCAATGGTTGGAGACTCTGGGTGACATGGCTCAGAATCGATCACAATGATGTAGGTGTATGCATTCTCTGTCTTCCCTTAAACTATGAGATTAAAATTGCTTTATATCTTTCTTTCTACCAACTAATTCTTTCTTCTTGTATCATATTCTTATATGCAATCTTTCTTTTATATATCACCATCATTGAATCAACTACTTCTATGAATCCGGTGTTCATCTTGTTCTGCTAATGAGGAATGGCAACTTGGACCGATGCATATATGTGTCTGGTCCTACATTGTGGCTGACTGACTGTTCTATATGACTACATCGGCGGCCTGCTTGAATATCTGGGCTACCTGTTCCTGCCATCTGGATATTTCAACAAGTCATCTGTTTTCTTGTTTGTTTTAACACATCATTATGCCTATTAGTCTCATAACCTATTCAGGTGCGTTTGTGAAAAGTTTACGACATTTCGCCGTACATGTTACAAAAGAGCTTAATTAGAGACATCATGGTTACTGGCGATATGCATCGAAAAGGATATACATTTATCAGATGTCGATTCTTGAACCGCCAACATCTAACTGGCGACCACTCAATATTTATCGCAAGGAACTGATCAAGAAATAAGAAAGCGAAACTTGTTGAAATACTTAGTGCTGAGAATTCTATATTGTACCAAAAATATAATATTAAATAAAGCCAATAATAATAAATATAATAATAATAATGATAATAATAATAATAATAAAACTTATTAAGGTTCATAAGAGATTCATCAATATTACGATCATGGTATGTATTGTACAAAAATTTGTTTTGATAACTTTAAACCAGTTTACGACTGAGAGCTATAAAACAGGCATGTTACTTCAGCATTATCACTACAGACATCAGCTATAAGTTGTTTCCAAACGATGATCCTTTGATTATATCCTACCTACCTTTTTATCATCCCAATAAATGGAAGTTCATAATTGTACATTACGTACATGAATAAAAATGTTTTCATATATCGGTTACGTCATAAAAGCACGATGATATAAAGGGATGAAAAGATGAAATCACATTTCGAACTGATTGTGATTCTTGTTCAATGTTACTTCTGTTTATAACTTTATATGATGATTATTCAAAGTAATATTTGTTTTTGTTTTCCGGTATGGTATTTTCTCTGGTAAAACATTAATTTATTTGAATGTGATGGTTGTTGTTTTTCAAGATACAATATTCTTGTATTAAATTAACATGAATTAGGCTCAGTATAACATACAGCATGTGATTTTATTATAATTCTGAGTATTTTTCATATGTGTGATTTTATTCTAATTAATGATCGAAATGAGGATTCAGTTAATATATATTAAAGTGTATTTTTGACTAGGATTTTCGTGTTTCAGTTTGAATAAATCTTTATTTGTACCAGTCTTGGTGTTTTCATTTTACGTTATGGGAGTTGTACTGGTTCCTCATTCTTACAAATATAAGAATATGTGACGCAGATACAACACATAAGGATCTTGAAGGGCATCACAAACACCCTTATTTATACTTTGAATCACATCAATTATCTCAACGAATAACTGTCACTTTATTATATGGTCTACATCGGCAACATGTGTTTCTTTTCAATTAAAGTGAACATTATGTCATATTTATTGTGGTTATATCATTCCAAGCATCCTAAGAAATGAGTTTAGGTAATTTTTATTTAGCTTTTTATTAAGTATAAGCTGTCCGTCACTACCATTTGAATTTCACGGTAGAACCCGAATGCCTCTACCAAAAATCAAATAGGTTCACCAGTACAGTACATTTCTATGCATGTTTTTACCTCATAAATTATTGACTACTTTTTCTGACTAAAGAATAATGAAAACTCATCGATGTTGGAACAAACTGTGTATTGAAAAATAGGGATTACATTTATGAAGCATTGTATAGAAGAAAAATGTGAATTCAAAAGAAACCTAGTACAATTATTTACTCATCCATTATTCTAATGATCCGATGGAAAATGTGATATTTTAAAGAATGGATATCTATTATTGTTAAAAATTATCCAATGGTTTTGTTTCCAATCTGATAAACAATTTAAAACTATATGGAAACTAATCCGATTTTACTGAGAAACCGTGGAAAGGCCACACATACTCATTATTGAGAATAGTATTTCTCACGAATCAAAGTCATCTGAAAACGAAAGAAGAACTAAACATAGTTTTTCCTAGTTTCGGACTGTATCCCAGTAGTCACACATGACTGCATACAACATCTTATACCTCCAGCTCTCGTGGCGAATACGATGCCCCTAGACATCTGAGTTGAAGGCTACTGATTCACATTTCCATAGATAAATAAGTAGCTCATACTTATTGCCAAGGAAACTTCCAGACTATATTACTTGACAAGTGCTCGACTCTACTTTTCCTATTCTATATATAGTTGAAATCCACTACTTGCAGTTTCTGATCATGACTTTCAGAATCCACTTCAAAGTTTGCTACTCAAGAACATATGAATATTGTTTGACTCGGTGGTTTTTGGAGGTTAGTCCAATTTGCATTTAGATTTATCGCGAATTGATATCAGCTACTAATTTTTCAGAATCACAGAGAAGGATTCAGCTATCTATATATAGTTTAGAACTCTAAATCAAAGGCAATATAAAACTCTATACAACAACGAAACCTTTCTTTAAGCTATGAAAATCTTTACAAAAAAGCACCTAACGTAATCATAATCATCATATGTACATTAACGATGAGGATAAGTATGAATCCTAGAGAGTTTAATGAACTATACTGTTTAACCATGTTGGAAATGAAACAGATCACGAATAGCATCATATAATTCTCTCTATATATCGAGTGTTGGTAGGAATTTAAAATGTATTTAGTTTCAGTTCAGTGGTGTAAAAGTACTATGTTAGCTGTGAAATTTGGAGGTGATAGGTGCGGTACCAAGTGTAGTCATGGATTCACTTTTCTGAAGTGTTAAACTATTAATTAGCACCTAACCAATGAACCCTAGCTTTTGTTAGCAATACTGAACAGCAGTATCCTGACAGCTACCTCCAACCACCTAACATCCAAAATATAGTGAACACTATCGCGAATCACTATAACTAGTGGTAAAATTGCAGCTTGATTGATCTCATTCGATTAGAATAGACAAACATGACATTGGTTAGCATTCGGTGATCAAAAATTAAAACCTTAGTTCTAATTGTTTCTTCAGTGAATGCTAATCTTTGGTGAAACTAGGTTTGAATTAAATAATTTCCACAAATTGTTTACTTTAAAAGTGTAAATAATAAAACAAACTGGAGGGACTTGAGGAATCAGTACACAAATCTAGGAAAAAATAATATAAATATTCCATAATTTATGGAAGAGTAACTTTGAAGTAACTATGCCTGTAACTGATCTAGAGTTACTGCCGATCCCAAGCCCGGGTAAAGGAGGACGGTTGGGCATGAGGTCTGCAACCCCATCCCGTAGAAAAAAATGTTGCTAAATAAACGTCAACCAAATTAAATAAATTAAACCATTTAAACTCTGCCCTTCGAGTTGAAGGGAGGATTATGATGCCTCAGGATGAAAGCCGAGATTCTTCGGAAGTCGCGAAGTCGATTCCCCTTCTAACAACCAGAGCAACAACCTTTATAGGTACATGGAACATCCGGACAATGTGGAAGACCCGGAGGACCAGTCAAATAGCAACGGAAATGAGGAGATACAACTTGGCAGTACTGGAAATCAGCCAATACAAACGCATACACAAAGCTACATGGATTTCGCCGGACCACAACACTGAGAACCAGATAGGTCATATTTGTATCAATAAAGAAATCCGAAGGACAATGGAAGACGTGAGAACAAGGAGAGCTGAAATAGCTTCAGATCTCCACCAGGTTGCGGCCAAGATGAAACTGAAGCTAAGGAAACAGTGGACAACTGAGGGAACAGCATCACAAAAGTTCAATACAGCATTCTTACGAGATACTCACTAACTGAACGAATTCAAGATAAATCTCAACAACAGGTTCCAAGCCTTAAAGGATTGTTGAAAGAAGAAGCTACGATGAAAGACAACTAGAAAGGGATCAAAAAAGAATTAACTTCAACGTGTCAAGAGGTTCTGGGCCCCAAGAAGCATCATCACAAGGAATGGATCTCTATAGAAACACTGGACAGGATCAAAGAAAGGAAGAACAAGAAGACAGCAATTAAAAACAGTCGAACAAGAGCAGAGAAAGTCCAAGCACAAGCTGAATACATAGAAGCAAACAAGCAAGTGAAGAAGAGCATTTGAGCCCACAAGCAGAAATACGTGGAAGAACTAGTAACGACAGCTGAAAAAGCTCCAAGAGAGGAAAATATAAGACAGCTATATGACACTACGAAGGAACTGACAGGAAAATATAGTAAACCAGAGAGACCGATAAATGACAAGGAAGGTAAGTCAATCATTGAGATCATGAACAAAGGAACAGTTAGGTAGAATACTTTGAGGAACTGTTGAGTTGACCAGCTCCATTGAATCCACCAGAAATCCAAACAGCACACACAGACCTTCCTACAGATGTCACTCCATAAACAATCAAAGAAATCAAAATGGTCATCAAATAAATCAAGTGCGGAAAAACAGAAGGATCTGACAATATACCATCTGAAGCACTAAAGCTATACATAGAATTAACTGCAAACATGCTACTCGTTCTATTCAGGAAGATTTGGGAGGAGGAACAAGTGCCACTGACTGACTGGAAACAGGTATACTCCATCAGGATATCAAAGTAAGGAGACCCGAGCGAATGTGAGAACTACGGAGGAAACACACTACTGTAAGTACCAGAGAAAGTATTCAACAATGTTGCTGAACCGAATGAAAGACTTAGTACACGACCAACTTCGAGATCAACAGGCTGGATTCCGTAAGCATCGGTCGTGCACAGATCAAATCGCAACACTACGGATCATTGTTGAGCAATCAATCGAATGAAACTCGTCACTATAAATCAACATCCTTGACTATGAGAAGGCATTTCACAGTGTGGATAGGCTGACATTATAGAAACTTCTTCAACACTGTGGAGTTTCTGAGAAGATTGTCAACATTATCCGGAACTCATACGACGGACTACAGTGCAAAATCGTGCATGGAGGACAGCTGACAGACTCATTCGAAGTGAGGACCGGAGTCAGATAAGGCTGTCTACACTCACCCTTCCTCTTTCCTCTGATTGTTGACTGGATTATGAACACCTCAACATATGAGGAGAAACACGGAATATAGTTGACAGATTGGATACAACTAGACGATTTGCACTTCACAGATGACCTTATATCAGCTAACCTACAACCAATTTCGAGTATGGTTAATTCTGATTAAGCTCTTTTATTAACTTACTTAACAGACAATTTTATTTGAACAGTAAAATTCGCATATTTCTTTGTATCGCTATGATCACTAGATCACATGACAAACTGTATTTCATAATATAATAATGTAATTTGTCTATAAATTTACCTACGCAATTACTCACATATACTTATTCGCTTCTCCGCTTCAAATTCGCTCGCATGTGCTTATAGCTTTGTGATCTGCGTTATCCATTAATAAACGGTAGTTACATCTTCTCATTGCCTCGTGATTTTAATCACCGTTGAGACTTATATTATAACGGTTATCGAGGTGATCGGTTAACGAAGCAAAACCACTACAACCTAGCTCTTCTATCCCATACACACAAACAAATGTAGGTCAAAACAGTGTAGCAGTGGCCTCTGCATTAGTAGGTTTCAATATACAAGAGGGAAAATGCGAGATCCTCAAATTCAACACAGAGAACCTCAACTAAATCACACTTGATGGAGAAACTGTGGGAGAGGTGAACAGTTTGACTTATCTGGTTAGCATCATCGATGAACCTGGACGATCTGATGCAAACGTGAAGACGAAGATTGGCAGAGCAAGGATAACATTCCTATAGTTGATGAACATATGCAACTCAAAACAACTATCAATCAATGTCAAAGTTACAATCTTCAATACGAACGTCAAGACCGTTAGTTCTACTGTACGGAGCTGAAATTCGGAGAACTAGTACAATCACCATAAAAAAGGTACAAGTATCTATGAACAGTTGTCTACACAAGATACTCAATACCCGTTGACCGGATACAATCAGCAACAGTCTACTATGGGAGAGGACAGACCAGCTTCAAGTTGAAGAAGAAATTATGAAAAGATTTTGAAAGTGGATAGGACATACATTAGGGAAATCACCAATTTGCATCACGAGGCAAGCCATAACTTGAAATCCTGAAGGGAAGCGGAAAAGAGGAAGACCAAAGAACCCACTACGTCGGGAAATGGAAGCAAACATGAAAATGACGAATAGCGACTGAAAAAGATTGGAGTGTGCTGGTGAGTAACCTATGCTCCTCCACGAGGTGCAACAGGCGTAAGTAAATGTGAGTAACTTCGAAGTGCTTGGTTTTCACAGTTTATTCTCTAAAGAATCAAAGTTTTCACAGGGAAGTGATCTCATGTTTTGATAGACATTTTGAAATACTTGCTAATCTATTCTCACTCGAGCTATAACATTACTCTTCAATGAGATGTGGTGCACAATGAGTGTCTTAATTCTGCATTTTTGTCAAATGCTTCGTCTATTCAAAAAATTTTAGTCAATATATATTACTTTCAGGGCTATAAGTCTAAGGATTTGCACTGTCTTTGAAAAAAAAAACAATTTGTTACATCATAAAATTGAAATGTATAACACAACTACTTCAACAAACGGCTTGATGATATTCAGGAGCACTTTTTGAGCTCGTCTCTATAATTCTTTACCAACCAATAAAATACGTAAATTTGAATCCTTATGAATGAGATTAATGGTGGATTGATTTCACACAAGTCATATTCTCAAATCGATTTTCTCCCACCAT
This sequence comes from Schistosoma spindalis, assembly GCA_946903255.1. Taxonomy (NCBI): domain Eukaryota; kingdom Metazoa; phylum Platyhelminthes; class Trematoda; order Strigeidida; family Schistosomatidae; genus Schistosoma; species Schistosoma spindalis. Next base: position 11,270,656 of record OX336423.1, on the reverse strand, counting down.
ATTTTAGTTTGTTAAATGAGCGTTTAATAGACATACAACGCACAGCTTCAAATAATTGGAGGGGCCCTTCATAAAGGGACCAATGAAATAAGCTTTAATCTGAATAATAATAATTTGAATATGAAATAGATAAAATGACAACTGCCCTCTGCCCACGCGAAATTGAAATGAGATTAATCTGACAAAAGTCTTTGCCCATTTTACTTGATTCTGATCTTTGGGACTACTCATTTTGGGGCCATAGATTTTGTCTTTTATTTGTAAGAAAAAAATGGTGAGTTATGAGGTTCCTGTCGTTTATGTGATATATGTGCTTGAATATTTTGAATGAAGTGATAGCTTGACTATCATTATCAATATAAAAATCTGTCACTCAGTCCTTGGGTTGTTTTTTAAGTGTTAATTGAACTCAAGATCTAGTTTTTCTCGTGGACATTCATTTTTTGTTAGGTAGTGAGGATTCGATTTAAAGCTTAGAGCTTAAAGTAAAAAAATGATTAATTGGTTTAAGTGCGAAATTTGTGTTTCGGACATTTGATTTTATAACATCGAATTGATTTTTTTATCCACTTTAGTTGGCTTAAAAGAATTATTAAAGCATCAGACTTAAAAACCTTATTTATATATTTCTTCGTAAGGGTTTTTTGGATCGTCTTGTTGATGTTAAAGACTGCAATCAATGGGTCTCTTTTGGCATATATGCATCCTGTGCAGATTGAATTGATATAGCAATAAGTGACAAGTATCTGTAACTTGAGTTGAAAAGTGGGTAGCAGTAAAAACTAGAACATGTGTTTCGTTCTATTTCGAACTCATCGGCTGAATCTGTTCTCGCCTTAGTGTCTGTCTTTACACTGAGGCTCGAGTACAATACTTTTCTCTTCAAATGCACAAAGCGTTATCTACGTGGATACTGGGTTCGGATAGCCATTGACTTGTTTAACGAGGTGAATTTTAATTTATTTGTGCACATTTATTTAGTTTTGACTGAATACCATAAAGTCTTCAAATTAATATAAACTAGCAATTGTAAAGTATTCAACTCTGTACCTCCATTTACCATTGACCTAGTCTGGGATCAATATTCAAACGGTTGATCATACTAACAGACTCATCTCCGAGAATTCTTTAATTCCTCTCTGTCATCCATTAACTCCTGGATCTTCCAGCCTACCCAAGTTTGGTACCCTTATTCCAAACCGCATATTTGTTGGCGGATTACCATCAAATGTAGGTTTGAATTATAATTTTCATTTAGCTTTTAGACAAACGAACAAGAACTGAAGTCTTTCTTTTCAAGTTTCGGACAGGTAAAAGATGTGAAAATTATCAGCGATCGCCTCGGGGCATCTAAAGGGTACGTTTTATTACTGATAATCATGTGTGTTTAATAGGAGTTATGGATTTGTTACTTTCGAAAGTCAAGAAATGGCTGAAAAAATTATCAAGAACGAGGTTAGTATAATATTTTACTGTCATTCTTATTATAGTCGGAAACACTTGTTTTCAAAGACCGTAAACTCAACATAGGTCATGCAATTCGTAAGCAACAAATATTTCCTCGTCCAGGTATGTACACTGTTCTTAATTTATTCGATTATTTTGTTATCAAGTCCGCACGTTTGTAACATTGTGTTTCTTTTCTAATATAGACCTAACAACAACTTTGCTATTCACCGGAAGTGCAATTCCTTATAGCTTTCAAAATGGTATGGCTGTATTCCCTTTACCTGGCCAAGAGTATCCTATATTGACTCAAGTGAGTGAAAATTGTTGAATGCTCAATTAGTTATGTACAGTTTGTATGAACATGCACAGTCATTAGCCAGTATGTTTTAATTTAACGTACTGTAAACTTTCCGAAATAAACTTTTTTTTGAACGTCAAAACACATGTAGTAGTTTTGATATTTAAATTTCGAATTACTGACATACAGTTTTTACTCTGAACAGTGTAAGCATCACAGGCAATCCTGAAACTCCATAACAGCGAATTATTCATAGGGTGAAATTTCTATTTTAATTAAGGATTCATAAAACATCTTACTATCATTATAGATAATATTATTTCAACAATTACAAGACTAATTAGTATGATTGTTTGAAATTGACTGATAACCATACTGTAATTCTTGTCTGATAAGCAGTTTAAATTAGATAGGTTAAGATACTAATGACTTTTGTTATATTATATATTCATGAAAATTCTTTTCCTAGTTGTTTAGTTTTTTTAATGAGATCTCTTTTGTAACGATAGTAATATGAATTAATTTCAATCACTTTTAGACCACAGCTCCTTATGCCACAATGATACTTCCACAGCCGGATGGAGGAACACCTCTCTACTTGCCTCCTTTACATTCAACTCCAGCTGCAGCCATATCGCCATATACACATATTCCACAGCACTCTGTAACGGCAGCACTTCATCAACAGTTTCATCAAACAGGAGCTGTTTCTTGTTTGACTCCTGCGGTTGTTGGCCAGATAACACCAGTCAATGTCAGTGTTAATAACGCCAATCCGCAATCTCATTCAACTCCCTCAGTAATGGCGGCAGCTGCTGCTATTCAATGGCCACAACATCCAGCTCAGAATAACCAACAAAATCCACAACAATCATCTACTGTAACAGTAACTCATAGTGTTTCACATGTAAACAATGAGCATTCCCTCAATCAGACATCAACAATCACACAGAATCAATCTGCTGTTACAACTCAACATCCAACTAATTGGCATTGGTCACCATGTATACAACAATCTCAAAATACCATTCAGGGAACAAGTCCTCAACCTAACATGTTCACTATTGATACATCTTCAAGTATAGGTACTACTAAATCAACATCAACAATATCGAATCAAAATCTTCAATTTCCTCAACAGGTGAGTAATTCAACTTTATCATTATACCCATCATCATTTGGCGATTTATCATCAACGTTACAATTATTACAAAGTTCAACTTTAACAGCATCCACTGCAGCATTACTTGCTGCTACTGTTATGCAGCAACCAAATACAAATATATTTGATAATGATATTATGCACCTTGATATGACTACAGTAGCAACATTAGCTGCCTTAGCTACAGCATCAATTAATTCACCATCATTAATTGATACAAATATGAATTCAATGAAAGAGATGAAGACAAAAGAAAAGGAGGATATTACCAAAAATGAATTTTCAAAATCTGTTCATTTAAATGATGATATTGTAGGGTTATCTTTTACTCAACCAATAAAAAAACCACGATATGATGTAGAAACTGTACAGAAAATTAAAAAAGATGAATAATCTGTAATCATTTAATATAGTTCCAAAGATAAACTGTTATTATTTTTTTGGTTTTTTTTTCTGAAAGTATATCCTGTGTAACAATTATTCAAAATTACTTATTAATAAAATACATTTTATTCTAAGATATACGATAAGTAGTTACTTCTTTGTTTTGTATTTTTACTTCAATCTATTCAATGAAAAAACAAGCTTCTGTTAAATTGTTTACATGGAATTTTTGAAGATTTTCACAGTTTAGACATGTATATAAGGATATGTAATATATTTATAGTATAATTAAACTATGTCACTTCTTAATTATTAACTAATATCTTTATCATTTTATTTTGTATGTTTGATTGATGAAAACAACCAAAAAATAATTGTCTAATTGTAACAGTGTGCAACAAATGCAACTTATTTGTATAGCCCATTCACTGGGTCTAGTCATGAGGTGATGTTATTTCATCAAACCAGTTCGCCATTTACTGGCAATTCAACTAGTGATTACAGTACTGATCATAGTGCACATTCATCTGGTATATTGGAATCAGCTGAGGTAGGCTGTTAGTTTTCAGCGTTTGATTAATATAATCGTAATGATAATAATAATAACTTGGAGTTGAATTACTTCTGTGAAAAAAAGTTAATATTTATGTGACGTTTTACTAACAAAAAAAATTCAATTGTTTTATTCAATTGTTACTGCTTCAAATGTTGTTAATAGTTGGTAAAAGAAAAAGACATTGTCAATCGTTGTTGTAATCTGTGTACTAAAGTTTTTGTTTGTTCACTATTTTTTTCTTTATTAAAAAACATTTCATGTATTGAAATTGTACAAGGAAAATACAAACTATAACTGTAATTATTTGTTTAAAATTAGTTATTTTATGCCTATACTACTATGTTTACTAATTTATAAATAATCAGTTTCATATGTGTTCTATAATTGATCAAGAGATTTCGTTTCTAATATGTTTCAATGTTTATGGTTGTTTGAATATTTTGCTTATAATGAATGTAGTGTTTTTACTTATAAAAAACGATCCAGCTATCCGATTTTATCATTAAAAACTAGGAGTATTTATTACGTTATCATAATATTTCCTTTTAAAATATCTTATATTTATTTTAGTCTATAAGTTATGATGGTACACCAATCAGTCGTCAGACTCAACAAGTTGGAAAACAATTAACTAATATTTACAATAATAATAATACACAAATGAATGGTTCATGTTTATCACCATATGCTACGTTAACACCAATTTTAGAATTTCATTCACATTCTAATTGTATAGGACAATCAAATTCTATGCATCAAATGTCATCAACACATTTACAACATAATTTACATCAAAATCACCAAACAAATACATTTGTATCAATACTTAGTCCATCACATCATAATAAAGTATTTACTGGCAGTAATTGTACGCGTCATTTATCAACTGCTATCTACGGAAGTCAATCTGTAAGTTATCTAATTTATTTATCAGTTTGCAAAATATATATGTCAGTATGTTAAATCTACATTATGAATTAACTTATATCAGTACATAACGTATTCCCAACCACCAACTACGTCTACGTGAGATGTTAACTAGTGTAAGTTGAAGCTAGGGGCTGCAAACCCCGAGATGCGGTACCAGTATACGAAGTCATTGACAATTGGACTTATACATGTGAAAAAGTGTAGACTACCTGGCTGGGGTCTGCGTGATTATCGTAACGAATTGTTAGAGACTTTAGGTGATACAGCTCAGAAACTTTCTCAATGTCTGAGACAAATCCACTCCTTGTCTTCCTTCAGAATTTGAGTCCCAAAATCATCTTATGCTTTTTTCTTCCTTTTCCATACCTAATCTTTTTTACTGCTACTGATACTATTGCTGCTCCTATGACTTAAGTTGTCTTGAAATAACTTCAACTCGCTGTGGTAACATGATACGACAACTTCAACCGTTGCATAGATGTGTTAGGTTCTACGCTGCGTATGATGATGACGGTACAATAATGAATACTTGAAAAATAACTTGGATATTTTCATTCCTATAACATTGCAAAGAGGATATTTTATTGTTTAACTAATAATAAGAGGAACTATATTACGCAGGATTTTGCTCTATATTGCTTCACAGCTATAAATAGCGAATAAAAATAGAAGGTATCTGTAGGTTGCTGGTATCTGATTATAAGTCTCTTCAGTGCACTGCTTGGATATGGTAAGACTAACAAAAATATGATGCTAAGATTTGTCAAAATTTTAAGAAGGAATTGTAGAAGGTATTCTACACGGCAAATGTCTCATTGAATTAGAGCGTGCAGAGTATGTAGTCCTGCTTAAAAAGAATAATGGAAGTAGCTAAGTAACACCTCAAGGATATTTTGGATGTATCCCTCTTGCTAAAATGCAAAATACTACTTTAAAACTGCTTTTTCAGTGCCTATTCTAACCATAAGAGATGAAGCAGATGAGCTTCTTGACCTCTTTGGTTACCTTGAAAGTCTCATCAGCCCTGGAAGGTCGGTGTCGGTAACCGTCTCCCTGTCTTATGGCAATTATAATTAACAGCAGTTCGCTGTGTATTATTTAATTTTGTAAATCGTAACTTCTGAAGTTAATAATAGATACATTTTTTGTTATATCCTATTGAGTATAAAAATTCTATTTCTGACGTTTCATGACTTAATGCAAGCCACTTCTTCAGAGTAAATTATATTACCTATGGCCTGTTCACCTCAGTCGATAAAGATTTAGTCAGATCATTTTAACAAAAAGATTAACTAATGTGACAAATAGTCAAAGTCACATAATAAACAATGTCTTTTTGTCTTATGATAAAATCTTAACTCTTGATTGATTTTGTATTAAAGTAAAATGTTCATTACATTCTATCGAAACTAGAAATAGAAACGAATTAATAAGTAGTATAGTAAAACCTACTCTTTTCACATTTCTACAATACTGTAACTGATTTCACTACAGTATATGATCAAACAATTGTTAGTTGTCAGCTGAATGTACCTGTATCCCAGAGTTGATATTTTTCTGTACTATCATAAACCTTATGATATGTTACACTCTACAGATTTATGCAATAATATTCTAGGTGACTTTGTGTGTCAATGGATCATGTGATAAGTTTTCGAAATCCCCATCGATTAAACTAATATCTTTGATTTACAACATAAAAAATTCTGACTGTTGGGCTAACTTATGTAGATATCTATAGAATTGTTTAGATGATCACTGAGTAGTAAGCTAGTGTTAATACAGTAGGTTAGATGAATTCACATGTTGTTACGTCACATGTCCCATCACCTATTTTATTATTTATTCCACTTAGTATATTGTTATAGGTTTGAATTATCACACTGTTAATAGTAAAGACTAAATTCCGATGAATGTTTCTTGGTAAATATATGAGTCTCATGCGGATTACTTCATTATCACGATTTTGTCACAAGTTATTTACAATAGTTGAATCTTGGCAAGCATTGTTATTCAAGACATATGTCTTGTCCTATTTTGGACTCATCAGTTGGGTATACTTATATCCCAGTATTGATGTCCACATTCGGACTCGAACTCTTCATTCTGCAACTCAATGGAATAATCCTAATCCTTGCTAATAAATACTTAAGCATCTTAACTGTTCAAAAACTTGATCATTATCTGGACTCAGTAGTTCAGAGGATAACATGTTGAGCATTTCTAGGCCTGCTTTATCCGATTTTATCATGAATAAATGGAAAATGAACCATGTATGTATGTTCCCAGTTTGACATCATTTATTTTACTTAAGCTAACCCCGTTTTTAGCAATGATGGTAGTAAAAAGTCAAATATGCATTAGTTTGGACGAATTTATTTCAGATATTCTTTTATGCGGCCAGACGATGAGAAATGTGAAGCGGAGAAGCCGAATCGAAGATGGTAAGCTTACCAACTCTATTTAATTCGAACGTCAGTTAACACTTATAGGCATAAAAGATATAAGCGAGCATAAAGACACTTACTTGCGATCACATGCACATGTTCAAAGTTACACATATAAGTGACAAAATTACTCGGAAGATTAGAAATAATTCGTTTGTTCAAAAGTAGACGTGTAACAATGCTGGTTATTACACGTTTAAGATGAAATACATTAGGTTCAAGTCCTGATGTAAACCTCAACACTGTGATATGATGGGTCCATCGAACTGATGAGCTCCTAGTAGGATGAAACATAAATGTCAAACATAATACATCTATTTTAAATACACAGTTTTGTTCATTGTTCATGCATATAATTTTCCATATTTTTTGCCTACAATTAGCAAATTAAAAATGGTACGTTACCATCAATTGATATGAGTTTATCAAATGAACAACATCAAAATATGTTATCATCAATTCGTCAATTACAATCGTGTTGTACAATTGGTACTATCCAAGGTATAACTAATACAACAATCATATCACAATCCCCACTAACATCATCATCAGCAGCAATGGTAGCTTCAGTCTCAGCATCAACAGTACAAGTAGCATTACCATTTTTACTAACTTCTACAAGTACATCATCCTAATCTTTTCCTTTTGACTCAGCAAAGAAAAATTAACAATCTAATCTTTTTTGCCGCTATTTTTTTCTTTTCATCAAATTTATTTCTTATTTTCTAGAAAATAGTTGATAAATTTTTCATTTTTCTTACTGGTCTTCTTTCTCTTGTTTTCCATCTGTTTGTTTAGTTACTTTTTTCCAAATATTCTCTTACTTCAATTCATTTTTTTTCTAAAAGAAGAATAAAGAAACAAAGTACTTGAAACAGCACATTTTGAAATGTATTACTACCTTTGAGCTTTGTTGAATCGGTATTTTTTTTCCCAAGATTACTTACTGTCAGTTTTTCACCTCAGTTTTTATAATTTTTTTCATCTAATTTTCTTACTACAAGCCAACCAACCAACCACTTGCCTTATCATTTTTCTCTATTAAGAACTATGCTTCGTTTTTTGTATGATGCTTTCGAACTTTTTTCACAATTAAAAAAAAAGATGAAAACGCTTTTTCTACATGTTGATTAATCAACCATCTTATTACCTTGGTCCTTGGTGCTTTTATCTGTTGTTATGTTCTTTTATTATTAATAGTACTATTATTGTTTCCAGTTTTCTGCACCACATTCCAACTTTTCTATTTCCCATAGAAATTGTTATATATCAATAGTTTTTTTTATGAAATATTAGTTCTTGTTCCTGGCGTTTTGACTGCCATATTGTATTAGCACATTCGACATTTTTTTGGCCTACAGAATAAATGTATTCAGTCAAGGTGTAAAAAAGACTGAGATGAACGTTTTTGTTTTCTAGTTGTGAATAAATTTTTTGCAGTATTTTGGTCAATGAAATTAAAGTTTATTTTAGTATATATATATATATATATATATATATATATATATATATATATATATATATATATATATATATATATATATATATAATATTCAAAGTATGTACGTATATACAATGTTTGTTTTACTATTTATATATCTATATTTTATTCCACTCCTGACTCTATTCCTGCATATAAAATAAACATTTGGTTAATTTGTTGCTGCTTTACTTATGAAATAGATTTATTCAACTTTTGAGTATATTTCGACTTTTTCTCTTTTTGGTGTCATATTAGCAATAGTTTCTGGGGCTGTTTTCTTTTTTTGTTAATATTAGTTATTTGTGTCAATAGATTAAACTGTATGTTGTAAAGAAATAAGAGAGACAGTCCAAGTTTAAAGTCACTTTGAATTCTAATTGTGTTTTATTGGCTTGACAAAATACCAAATGATATCAAGGAGCCATTGTATAATGCTAAGGTTTGATTAACTTATAAAATTAAACTGGGTTGTCTAAATTAAAACAAGGACATAAACTTACTTTGACACATTTGATCGACAGAAGTTTAGGAATTTTTTCTCTACTATGAAAGATTTTTGGGGCTTGTATACTTTTCATACCTTAAATAACGACTTCATCTTAGCCAGACCACCATTGAAAATCTGTTAGTACTGGATGAACGTTTCGTCTTAATATGGGACTCCTTGATAGTGTGCGTCCGTGGCCGCGTAGGGGGATCAGACCCAGGACTTTCGGTCTAGAGCGCAAATACCTGACGTCTTGACAACTAAACCGGCATCCAACGTTTCTAATATCTAACTCCAATCAGTCCATGATCTCTCAAAACTCTTCATCTATTGCTCGTGGTGAGTAACTGCCTCACATGCGACATGAATTGAACTCCATTGCTCACGGCTTCTCTCTCTTCTTTTCAACAATAAATATATATAACTAAATTACATCTATACCAAATTTCACTATTTATAGCTTCACATGAATCTAACTAGCTGAATGTCTGATCATAGCATATAAAGTTATCTATATTTCCTTTAAGGAATATTTCTAAACAATGTGTGTAGACTTGTCTAATTGAATTTTTCTATCCCACAGATTCATACTTTTATTTTTATCGATTTGAATCTATCGTGTATTTTAAAACAGATCTGTCTGAATAAATGTTATCTAAAACATTAAACCCTGACTCCAGATCATTCGCTTTTAATTTAAAAAAAATTGGTGCAGGTCTAATTATGAATCACACATACACATTAAGTAAAATTAAATCTTTTCAATTTTATAAACCTTGTATTTTTTTTCTCTTTAGGTTTCTTTATGGTTAAGTAGTCTAATGATGAATAAGTACTCAGATGTTAGATAATAAGTAGTGAAACTAGTGACGTTTTTGTCATGTGTTAATGATTTTATTGTCATAGTACAAGTTCAGTTGATAAATTAATAGTAATGATGATAACATTTATGTCAATAATATAACAGTACCTGGATAAAAAAAACGTGTACACATTGACTGACTCATTGTCTTTTAACTAGAACTCAATATTTTACAGCCGTGTGGATTTCAAGTCCAACAAGCCGTAACTACTCGCATATACAGAAAGTAATCGATCAAGATCTGATTAAATTGTATTTTGTTATCCAAAAGATAAAAATTTAGATATTCCAAATTTTATCTTTACTGTAATCCATAGAATGCGGACAAAACTATCTGAAGAAGTGACTTACACTAAGTCACGAAACGTCAGAAAATCTAATTTTCTACTCATTGGGATATTACAATTATATTATTTATTTATCACGTGATCAGGTTAAAAAATGTAGGAGTAAGAAATTTCCCTGCTTCCTAGTCATTAGATTACTGTCATGTTTGTTTGTTAGTGAAATCTCTGACTGACTGTGACATATACGAAACACGGTGTAAGTTGGTGGTTGGGTGTAGTCAACAGGATTCCCTGGGTGACCTAGGTTTCGTGCTATTTGGCATTCATTAGTAAGGTGCATGTGTAATATTGACAGAGCTGATGCTCCCTGGATGATTCGGTCCCGTGTCACCCAGCTTTATAATCAAACGTTACCAATGAGCTGACCCGACATACATGATTGGTTACTATATTGAGGTTAATCAATTGTAAATACATCTCAGTCCTAGTGGAGGTCAGTCGCGGCGCGGATAGCTCAATGGTAACGTATGTGACTTTGAAGCTGGGCTACACAGGACCGGATCTTCAAGGGAGCACCAGTTTCCTCAGGATTATAGGTGCACCTTTCTGACGAGTGTTAAATAATATGAAATCTAGGACAAACAACGTTTCTTGTCGACTCTTCCGATGACCATCTCACATGTCAACATAGTACACGCGATATCGAGTCACTTTGACTGGTGGTCATCTAGCGACCTAATCGTCAGAATTCTATTTTCACTAAGAAGGTTCTGACACTTATGACATTGATCATTATTACCCAAAGACCAATCGATTGTAAATGAAATAGATTCAAATATTATGAGTAACACTAATTCATCTTCAAAACATTTAGGATGCCTTACTTGCAATTGCCCCCAAATGCCCTGGTACGGCCGAGAGTGGGGAGAGTCCGCTCTCCCTCTCCAAATGCTCTCACATGGCCACGCGTATACAGCCCCTGCCAGGGAAGTCCTACTCACTGCCTTCACGTGGCGGGGGTGTTGTTTACGAAAATGAGAGGACGAAAAGCGAATGTCCTGCGCTTTAACCGGATCCCAAACCAATGGTGCACATGGGCTCCAGTATCCTGAAGGAACAAGTGGCGTATGAACCAATCGTTGATCATCGGCTACCATGGGACTGCATCTCCTTACGATGCTCCACTGCTTTGTGGATCAGACGTTCAGGTCAAAGGCTCTGGGTGTGGCCCCCTAAGAAAACCACCTGCTTCGGTTTGGGCACCTGGGCAGTATCACAACCCTCACACAAATCAATTGAGATTCGTGTGGCGCATATGTATTTGTTGCCTCCTTGTACTAACACCTATGTGTTAAAATAAATAAATATAAATACTTGTAAATAGCAGTTAGCAGATACTATTTCAGTCAATTTTTGATTTTACCTCAGTCGAAACACACAACATAGAAATAAATCTCGTTTTATTAAATGTGGTAGTAGATCGGAAAATACCGATCATGATTGTACAGTGACTTGTTTCGATCGTCAAATAACTCTAAAACTAATTCGGGACTAATTTCCGATGTATATTTCCGTAATATTCAAAATTGGGATTGTAGTTCCGAAAACAAAGTCTAAATCAGTAATCCACAGTAATACAAAGTTATTAAGCAATCTATAAATTATAAGGCAGTTTAGATTGATTAGCGTGGGAATTATGTCTAGTGGTTCAAACGAAAACTATGTAGATCAATGCGTTCAGCATACTAGAAATATTGAATACATTATCTTCTTTGAAGCTACGTTGTCAATGTGATGATACTAAGTCAGTTTTCCTAATATTCAAAATTAGAGAAAGCCTCTTGGTAAATGTTGATTCTAAAGTACTTCTAACACTAAATGTTTTTAGAAAGTTCTCATCTGTTAGATTTCACTATTTGATTACCTAAAAATTGTAATTTTATCAAATTTAACTGTCTTATCTAACTGTAAATGGTTAATCTGAATAAAGTTTGAATAGTGTCATTATTCTTTGATTACTATCTCCTAAAGTAGATTTGATAAATATCTTCATGAAATCTAACATACATTTCATTTTATACTGCATTGGAAAGGTATTTTCGTCAGCTACTTACTGTAATGAATATATACATGTGTTGTATTACGTACTTTAAGCTATCAAAATATAAACTGCATATTGAAAGACTAGATAAGAAATAAGGAAAAGATTTGAACATTTCTCCTCAGTCCTGTGTTGTTGTTGGTGATGATGATGTACTTTTGTTATAAGAACATCTTTTGATTTTTTTAAGAAGCCAAAATAACTAAGGGGTTCTAGTTGAAGGTGAAAAATATGAAAACAATCTTGACTTTCATGGTTCGTTTATGTACAGGAAACTCGGGTGTTTATCGATATCCCTAACATTCTGAAAGCTTCCATGAACACACTAAATTTACGTGATTATTCAGTCAATATGACACAATCCATCGCTTCTCTAGACGTTTCTGGATAATCATTTGATTTTTACTGAATAAAAAATGTATTCGGGCTTTTCTTCGCTTACTAATGAAAACGACTTCTAGAATATAATTGATTAAGCAGAGATGATTAATGGCTAGTAGTAGAATCCAGGGCTTGTATTTCATCCTATCTGAGACTCGTCAGCTGGATGTACTCATATCCATCTCTGCCTAAAATGCTGTTGATTTACTAGCTATGTCGATGCAATCCACACAAGATGCACATATACCAAAAAGAGACTGATCAATTGCAGACGTAAACATCAATGGAAAGATCTAACCATTCAATCTATATGAATTAAAATAATGCATTAAGAAACGTATATAACTATTGTGGAACTAAAATCATTGACAAAAATGTTATTACACAAATTTCTGAATATATTCATTCCAAATTGAAAATATGATCTGTTTTAAATAAGTTTGTTAGAAAAGAAATAACATTATCGTGAATTTATTGAAAGTAATTTTTAGTGATATACCGAATTGCGTAACTTTATTGAACTGTCTGCTTTAAATGTGAGTCACTTGAAACTAGACCACGATGAAAAACCTGGAAACGCGAGACGGCCGTTTCATGCTATTGTGGGACTCCTCAGGTTTTCCATGGTGGTCTAGCTTCAATTGACTCATGATCTCAACTATTGAAATTATTATAATATCCACAAAAACCCCTTCTGATACAAATGAAACATTAATGAAAATGCTGTTGATACAATTACCTTCCTGGAATTGATTCAACAAATTTTTTTCTATCATTGTTATGAGTTTTATGGTTTAATTTGTTTATTGTGATTAACGTTATTTTAGCAAGATTGATTTCTAGAGGATGAGGAATGACGACCCCATGCCCAACCCTCTTCTTTTGCTCGGGCTTGGGACAGGCAGTAGTCCTAGAAGAGCTACAAGCAAGTGCTGTTTTGGTATCCTGAAGGGAAACGAAGAGGAGGAAGGCCAAAGATCACACTACGTTGGGAATCGGAAGCAGACACGAGAAGAATGAATAGCAACTCGAAAGAACTGGAAAGGTTTGTCCAGGACAGAGTTAGATGGAGAATGCTGATGAGCGGCTTATGCTCCTCCTGTGGTGTGTGCTACTTATGTCGATATAAGTATTATATAACACCAATAAGGAATAGAAGATTTGGCAGCAGAATCTCAAGAAGATCGAGGAGGAAAGAAGGGGAAAAGAAAGCAATTGGTATAGGAATGCAGGAACATTGAAGCTTTGAGATGATTGACTGATATTTACAAAAGGAACGATCAAGTTTGAGACAATTGTTTGACATTTTGTAAATTAAATATTCACTGTATGGTTCTGAGATTTTACCAATTTTTTTTGCTGAGGAGTTCAACAATATGACAGAACGGCCGTCCAGTGCTTCCAAGTTTTCCATAGTGGTCTAGCTTCAAATGACTCATGATCTCAACCATTGTAATTTTTCTCGTTAATTTTGTGTTCAAATACATTTGCTCCTTCCCATTTGTGTTTACGTTCACTACCCTCTATGAGAGGTTACAGTCGTAAGTATGAGTTTTCTGCTCACTATTACTAATATTTATAATATTGATTTAAAAAATTACAAATCAAATATCGTAAATGTGTTACATTCACTTTAGTTTATACAGCTAATTAACTAATTTTCAAGTTCCATTAGAAAAGGTATATTTCTCATCCCTCCCTCTCTTCATCCCCCCCTCCATTCTATCAATTCCTCCCCTATACAAATATATTTCATGATTAATATTTAATAAACCTGTAATCATCTGTTTTCTTTTCAAATGTCATAATTTTACAAAAATTTTTTTTAGAATTATACAGGTGTTTATGATTGTTGTTTAAATTTGTGATCCGTTCAAATTGTAGTGATGTAATAATGATTTCTTATTATAAAAACATAATTTTATTTCATTTAAGATCATTTTTTTCCGATTTAGTCCCCTTCTTGTTTAAAGAACACTGGAACGTATAATGACGCATGTATAATCTGCGTTAGCTAGCCACTTTCTATTCAATGGATAATTAACTATTAAGATAATAATCTGGTGGCCTCAGTATTTTGGGGGTTATTCTAGAGTGAATTCTCGAAAATACACCTAAAATAATCATTTCTTATTACTTATGACTGTTTTCAAGAAGTATTTCCTGGAGTTCTAGTGAGAAACTGTGACCAGTGGAGTTCAACTGGGTGAGATAGTAACCCACTGAAGACAATGATGGACGGTGGCGCAATTTCATGGATTAGCTGAAGTTAGACATTAACATTGATGGATGCCGACTCAGTGGTCTAGAAATTAAGCGTTCGCGCACGAGATCGATAGGTCCTGGGTTTGGATCTCGCAGGCGGAATCGTGGATGCTCCCACAATAGGACGAAACGGTCATCTAGTGCTTCCAGGTTTCCCATTGGTGATCTAGCTTCAATTGACTCATGATCTCAATTATTAAAAATTATTGACCGTTGGTCTTATTAATATAGTAAATAATTATTGAAAAAAAATACTAGTCAGTAATGTCACATCACATCATTACAAAAGAACAAAGTTTTTGCGACGAATGTCATTGTAGAAAACGAGACAGCAAAACAAAATAATAAGTTAATAGAATTTAAGAAAGAATAAATTCACAAAATAAAAAGTATAACATGATTCTGGAGTATGGTTCTCCATAGTGGTCTAGCTTCACTTGACTCATGAATTCATCTATTAAATTACTATAATATCCACGAAACCCCTTTCTGACAATAATTTAGTATTAAGGCAGAGACTCAGTTTATAGTTTTTATTTACTCAATTCTTGATATATTATAAATCCATTTAGTTTTCTGATTTGCATTGTTCTTCTTTAGTTCTCTATACTACTGAGTCGGGATCCAACGGTGTTAATTTTTAACCCAAATCAATTTCTGATACTGCATGACCATTTTCCACTGTCTTCAGTTGATTAAGGCCTCGCACCCGATACGGTTTAGCTCCATTAATCACGGCTTCTCACTAGAACTTCGGGAATTTTCTCTAGAAGCTGGTAACTTGTGAGCACATGATGATTTTCAGTTTGGTTTGTGGAGATTGTTGAATTTAAATCGATTCATGATTTCAATAAAATTTAGAAATATATATGTTTTAGAAGTTGAATATACACACCTTATCCTGGATTTCTGAATTCATGGAACTTTTAGTAACCAATTCCTAACACTATATTCAAACGTCTATAGCTTAATACTATTCACAGGAAATATTAAGTTGAAATAATTCAGTAAGCCTTAAGGTATATTTTATCACCCTAATTACTCTTTCAAAAACACGCTAACATCTCATCATGACCATTCATTTAATACAGTTAATTCCATACATTAGATTGTCAACTGGTTATCCTTTTAAGTTAAATGTATGGTTCCTCTACAAAATCGCTGAATATAAATACAGATAGAACTGATTTCTATCACTCTGTAGACATACATTGATGGATTACTGATTATTGATTAGTGTTAATTGGATTCTGTCTGTTGTAATGTGACCGCTAGTCTAAGTGACTCGACATCGCTTGAACGATATTGAAGTGATACAAAGTTGAATCTAGTCAATGAGAAACTCACCTTGACCTAGGCTTACTGCTAACTGATATATGTCAGCAATAAATAGAGTTCAGTCAATACTAAAGACTAGACAAACATGACATTGGTCACTACTCAATGCAAAAATTCAAGTCCTACAGAAGATCATTTGTGATTCAGTTGTAACGTCTCAGATCATAAAACTGAGTTAACTCGGTTCTAATCCACCAGTGAGTATCAGCTCCTTCAAGAATATGGATACACCTTGTTAACGAGAACCAACTATCAATAAACAGGTTTAGTGTTTCCGGTGGACTACATCTAATAAGTTAACACTTTATCACCCTGTTACCAGATACGTTAACTCAGGAACAAAACGCTATTTGAACACTTATTCCAGTATTCATTAAAGGTATTACGATATATGGTAGTATAATTAAGAAATGAATATTATTTTCTAAATGTATTAAAAGTTTAGACATAAGATGGAATTTAACCTTGAAATTCAGTGTTTATAAAAAGTATTCTGAACTTAAGATCCTGATTAAATAATATTTTCATTTTGTTTTGTTTTTCTTTTGGTGGAAAGAGACAAATTAATTTTGAGTTCAAGACCAGTACATAAATAGTTCAGATCATTCCGTGATGTTAACCCTGAAATCCAACAATCTTTGCACACCCTTCTTGCAAACATCAAGTGTTTTTTGTCGGAAATTTCCACTTTCGTTATGTTTAACTTCATCATAGATACTTTATTAAAGATAATTCTCTCGTCGTTAAATTCTAAAAGGTTGATCTTCTAGCATGAAATGCAGGTGATATAATTGTTTGACGAAAACTTTGACAAAATACAAGGAGAGAAACAGTTGGGCATATTGACCTCTTTACTGATCTTGGAAGTCACATCAGATCTGGCGAGTTGGAGTTCGACGAAATCCCAACAAAGATTCAGAAAACTTGGTTGGCTTTCGACGACTTGTTTCACCTGTGACTAGATGTCCATCTGCTAGCCAACGGACGATTTTATCACTGAGCAATTCCCTCAGTTCTACTTTAGGATTGTGAAACATAACCATTAAAAATAGATAATATTCACAAATTACTAGTATTCAATCACAGGTGTTTTCTAATCGTTGCTCGTGTATTCTGGGACCATCGGTTTAGCAATTCCTGAGCTAGGAAATGGGGTACTAAGTTCGGATGGCGAGTCAACTGGTGAGGTAGTAAATCTCCATTAACTGACGTGGTTGGGACGTGTGTTATTAATGCTGGTACACCACCTACCTCAACAAATGTTGTCTAGTGTAGAAGTAGGTTGCAAAGAACCTAGGAAAGGCCAAAAAGAGATGTGACACAAGTCCATGAAGTATCTAACAATTAGATTGAGTTATGTTACTGGGTTTAGATTTCTTGAGTGGGGTCCGTATGATTATTGTGATCAGTGGTTAGAGACTTTGATTAACATGACTTAGAATCGTATGCAGTAGCATAGGTGTATTCACTTTGTTTTCCCTTAGATCCTGAAATCTTATATTTCTTCGTTTCTTTTTTCTACTGCTATTACGATTTACCACCAATGATGTTCTCAATACTTCACTTACTCTCAATTCCTATCTACGTTGGATATGATGATTGACAAGTTCATTATACTATGCCATATTATAGTTATGTCTGATAATGCCTAGAAGTAGATCATAGATCGTTATTTCTATCCTATCTCGAACTAGTTATACAGATTTATCTGATACATTCTATTTGGTGTTTTGTATAAAACTTGAAATTAATACCAAATGACTGATCACTGGGTGGTGATCAATGTCATGTGTGTCAAGTCCTTCTTAGTATAGATCGAATGCTAATGTGGCCACCAGTCTAGGTGACTTGACACTGCGTGCACTATGTTGAGATAAGATGGTGGTTGGAGGTAGCCCACAGAAAACCCTGGTTTCGTGCTACTTGGAACTCGTCAGCAAGGTGTACCTCTAATCTTCAGGGAACTGGTGCCCCCTAACGGTCTGATCCCGTGTCACCCAGCTTCACAGTCAGAGACGTTACCACTGAGCTATCCGGGCAGCGACCGACCTCCTCTAGGACTGAGATGTAATCACAATTGATTAATCACTGGGTGGTGATCAATGTCATGAGTATCAAGTCTTTCTCATTGCTCATTACCTCAAGCTCTGCCTAATTTAAACGTGAACTATTCAATTGAAATAGTTCTGACGAGTTTATCAGTGATTAATAAGTTTCATTATTCTTGAACTAACTGTTTAAGACTGTATCAATCAACTTTTATTTGTAATTAAGAGTTGTTTTGTCTCGTAAATTTTGTTACCAGAAACTACAAACTATTTTAATATGATTTAAAGCAATTAGTCCCTTTGATAAATTTCGATAATGTAATAGTTCTGATAATCTCCGTCTTCTTATTACATTATTTTAATATGTTTGAAATATTTTTATATTGAATCAACATAAACTTAATAGTTGTTTCGACTTACATTGAAACTTGTCAACAGTCCAGATCAACAACTTCACATAGAAACTAATTCATACGCTCCACATATTTTGTGATCCACATAATACCTATAAACACTTTTTCCCTAAGTTTATTACTATTCAATGAGTTCTATAATATGTAGAGATGTATACTTCTTAAAACTCCTATATAGAAACAAGTCAGCTATGTACATTTTCGTTTAGCTTCTAATAATTTCTTGGTCAAAATTTGTTCATCACACTGTAGCAAACGAGAATATAAGTGGGGACAATCAAATGTATTTGAACATAAAATCAATTTAAAGCTTAGTAAAATCTAAGAATCATACATACAGTAAATACATAATTTGTAAAATGTCAACCAATTGTCTCAGACTTCACTGTTCCTTTTTTTTCTACAGCTATCATTCAATGTTCTTGTTCTCTTTTCTTTGATCTTCTGAATCTATTATCGCGAGATATTTCATCTTCTATTCATGATATATACTACTTATATCTGTGAACATTAGTAGTAAATACCACAACATGATCTTTCTTAAAACTGTTCAATACTCATTAAGATATTTTAATTTCCATTGAAATAATTAATCTTTAAACATGAATAAATAAATTCCATATTATATAAATTCTTTTCAATGATACAATCATACATTTTTTTTAATTCATTACAATCTAATTGATGAATCAATAATTATCAATAAAATCAATTAAATATTAGTCATTTCATATAAATCAATTACTGATTTATATATAGATATATATGATAAATTCTCATGAGAATTTAATTTATTGATTTAATAAATTATAACATTTTAATTTAATAATATTGATTATTTTATCTAAGAACTATTATCAATAATTCGATCATTTAAATGTAATATTGATTGATACATTTCATTTATATTTACATTGTATCATGATCTTAATTAAATAAAATAGATTTTCTTCTAGTTAATAATAATAATTATTATAGTAGAGTAGAATAAGACAATGAGTTGAAGGATTCAATATATTCTAGTGTTTATATAATGCTGTTTAGTGTTGGAGGACGGTAGGAAAAAAGTTAGGAGTGACCAAACCAAAACCTGGCATCAATTCTTGAAGTCACTAACTTCTAGTCTTAACCATGTTGATAGATGCAGACTACTTGGTTGGAGTCTATGTGACTATCGTAACCAATGGTTGGAGACTCTGAGTGACATGACTAGAATCAATCTCAATGGTGTAGGTCTATGCACTCTCTGTCTCCCTTTAAACTATGAGATTAAAATTGCTTTATATCTTTCTTTCTACTAATGAATTCTTTCTTCCTGTACAATATCCTTATATGCAATCTTTCTTTTATACATTACTACCATTGAAGTAACTACTTCTATGAATCCGGTGTTTATCTTGTTGTGTTAATGAGGTATGGCAACTTGGACCAATGCATATATGTGTCTAGTCCTACAATGTAGCTGACTGACTGACTTTTGTAATGCAAATAAATAGCTTTTGATCATTCATTTGAATCTTGCGGTATGTTCTACAATCTGAACTGTCTTTATATTTATTCTTCAAATATTCTGTCCACCTCGTACTTTTGATGTACTGAAACTCTTCACTCCGCCTAACGACTGTGACATCTTGGAAGTCAGGCTCCGCTACATACTAGTTATGAACAATCTTCTGAGTAATGAGTAATAGTATACTTCTAATTTACCAATCACGAAATTATATTGAATCATCAGTACGAGGATGTGGAGATTGTTGAGTTGCATTAAAATCATGAATATAGCTAGATTAAATCATTATTGAAAACCTGGAAGCACTGGATTACCATTTCTTCCCAGTACGTGCCTCCTCAGCGGTGGTGGTTGTCCACGACCTCTCACGCGTGAATCGAACCTAGGAACTTCATTCTCACGAGTGAATGATTAACCTCTAGACCATTTAGCCTGGATCCAACATTGTCTCTACTTAATTCCCATCAGTGTTACATTTAATAATATTATTACGTAGTGATTTTTAAGCTAGTGAAAAAATTTTACTGGCTATTCATAACACAAAAATTTTGTTATTTTCTCAAAGTAGAACTATTTTGAAATCTATCTTATCAAAAATAGATCACCAATAAAACTAAAATTACTCTAAGATACGAACTACTGAGTTTTACTCTTTTTTTCTCCTTGAAACGATGTGAAAACTTAATAAATGATTTTTTTACATTGGTTTTCAGGAGAACTTGACACCATCCAGACTTTCACGTGACAACCCAAACAGTACAGCTCAATTCCGTTTAACACGACAGCCAGATGCCGCCCAGGCATAAAATTTATAACCCGAGCAGTACAGCTCAATCGCGCTTCACAGGGAAACCAGACGCCATATAGGCTTCAACGTTACAATCTGAATAGTACAGCGCAATCCTGTGGCGCAACCACACAGGTACCAAGCACCCTGATTTAGTTTTAAATAATACAATGTTAGTCAACTCACACTTAATGATTTGTTTTGTGACAGAAGGAAGTTAAACAACTAGAACTGATCAAATTATAAATGTTCATTAATTAATAACTTTCAGTTATGTGTTTTGAAATTGTGGGTGGGTTCAACCATGTCATAAATTAGAAAATATTCGCATAGGAGTTGTTCAATACCATAAATTGTTTAAGATTAGAATGAATAAAGAATTAATTTCTAGATAATCGGTTGTACTTAAGTGTATTTGATATATGATATGAATGTATTTGGCTAAATCCTGTAAATAAACCCAAATTACATCAAAAAGGACATTCGTATTTTGGTTTTCAGTGGTACTCCTTATGATGTTGATCTAAGATGAAGATATTAGTGAACAAATTGCTAAAGTTTATTTCTATATTCTATCAACGAATTACTATCGGGTTGTCATTGACGACATTGTAGTTTCAAAAAACTGCCTTAGATTAATATTGCTTATGATATCACTTCATTAACGACACCATCTCATAAGTTTAGACGACCATTGGATGGATAAACCTAAACCATATGTTCAAGAACACAAAAGATCAGTAATGCCTCATAATATTAGTAACTATTGCTTCGGTATTTTCAACAGTTGAAATTCTCGATCACACATAGAGGGTATCTGAATACTTACTTATTTAGGCCTATTACTCCTCGTAAAGGAGCATAGGTCGCTCACCAGCATTCTCCATCCAACCCTGTCCTGGGCAATCCTTTCCAGCTCTTTCCAGTTCTTGTTCATCCTTTTAATATCTCCTTTTATTTCCCGACGTAATGTGTTCTTTGGCCTTCCTCTTTTCCGCTTCCCTTCCGGATTCCAAGTTAGGGCTTGCATCGTGATGCAGTTTGATGATTTGCGTTATGTATGTCCTATCCATTTCCATCGTCTTTTCCTGATTTCCTCTTTAGCTGGAAGTTGGTTTGTTCTCTCCCACAGAATGCTGTTGCTGATGGTATCCGGCCAATGGATGTTGAGTATCTTGCGTAGACAGCTGTTTATAAATACTTGTACCATTTTGATGATAGTTGGTGTAGTTCTCCAAGCTTCAGCTCCGTACAGTAGAACTGCCTTGGTGTTGGTATTGAAGATTATGACTTTGATATTGGTTGGAAGTTGTTTCGAGCTCCATATGTTCATCAATTGAAAGAATGCAGCCCTTGCTTTGCCAATCCTCGCCTTGACGTCTGCATCTGAACCTCCTTGTTCATCGATGATGCTTCCCAGGTATGTAAAGGATTCTACATCTTTCAGAGTTTCTCCATCAAGAGTGATTGGATTGCTGTTCTCCATGTTGTATTTGAGGATCTTGGTTTTCCCCTTGTGTATGTTGAGGCCAACTGATGCAGAGACTGCTGCTACGCTGGCTGTCTTTATCTGCATTTGTTCGTGTGTATGCGATAGGAGAGCTAGGTCATCTGTGAAGTCCAAATCGTCTAATTGGTTGTGAGTTGTCCATTGTATGCTGTGTTTTCCCTCCGATATCGAGGTCTTCATAATCCAATCGACCACCAGAAGAAAGAGGAAGGAAGAGAGTAGACAGCCTTGTCTTACTCCCGTCCTTACTAGGAATGCATCTGTCATCTGTCCTCCATGCATCACTTTGCACTGTAGTCCGTCGTATGAGTTCCGGATAATATTGACAATCTTCTCAGGAACTCCGTAGTGTCGAAGAAGTTTCCATAACGTTCTCCTACCTACACTGTCGAATGCCTTTTCATAATCAATGAAGTTGATGTACAGTGACGAATTCCACTCAATCGATCTTTCGACGTTGATCCGTAGTGTCGCAATTTAGTCTGTGTACGACCGATGCTTGCGGAATCCAGCTTGTTGATCTCGAAGTTGAGCGTCTACTGAGTCTTTCATCCATTTCAGCAACACTCTATTAAGGAATTTCCCTAGTGCTCACAGTAGTGTGATGCCTCTGTAGTTTTCACACTTGCTCAGATTTCCTTTCTTTGGAATCTTGATGAGGTGTCCTTCTTTCCAGTCCATCGGCACTTGTTCCTCCTCCCAAATCTTCTTGAATAGAAGATGAAGCATGCTTGTAGTTACTTCGATGTCTGACTTCAGTGCTTCAGCTGGTATATTGTCGGGTCATGCTGCTTTCTCTTTCTTGATTTGTCCGATGGCCATTCTGATTTCTTCGGTCGTTGGTGGATTGACATCTATAGGAAGATCTGTGTGTAATGCTTCATTGGAGCTGGCCTATTCAGGAGTTCCTCGAAGTACTCTGCCCATCTGTTCTGCTGTTGTTGAATCTCAGTGATTGGTCCGCCTTCTTTGTCTTTGACTGGTCTCTCTGGTTTGCTATATTTCCCTGCTAGTTTCTTCGTTATATCGCAAAGCTGTTTCATATTTCCTTCTCTTGCAGCTTTTTCCGCCGTTGTTGCTAGTTCTTCCACGTATTTTTGCTTGTCAGCCCTAATGCTCTTCTTCACTTTCTTGTTTGCTTCTATGTACTCAGCTTGTGCTTGGACTTTCTTTGCTCTTGTTCGACTGTTGTTAATTGCTGTCTTCTTGTTCTTCCTTTCTTTGATCCTGTCCAGTGTTTCTATAGAGATCCATTCCTTGTGATGATGCTTCTTGGGGCCCAGAACCTCTTGACACGTTGAAGTTAGTGTTTCTTTGATACCTTTCCAGCTATCCTCCACAGTAGTTTCTTCTTCCTTCAGTAGGTCTTGTAAGGCTTGGAACCTGTTGTTAAGAGCTACCTTGAATTCACTGAGTTTGTCAGTATCTCGAAGGAAGGCTGTATTGAATCTTTGTGGTGCTGTTTGTCCAGTTGTCCAGTTCTTCTTTAGCTTCAGTTTCAATTTGGCCACAACAAGGTGGTGATCTGAAGCTATATCCGCTCCTCTCCTGGTTCTCCATCTTCCATTGTCCATCGGAACTTTTTGTTGATGCAAATATGATCTATCTGGTTCTCTGTGGTGTGGTCCGGTGAGATCCATGTAGGTTTGTGTATACGTTTGTGTGGACATATTATACCGCCTATGACCAATTTGTTGAATGCACACAAATTTACAAATCTTTCCCCGTTTTTGTTTCTCTCTCCCAGTCCATGTAGTCCCATGATATCTTCATATCCGGTGTTGTCTATTTCGACTTTGGCGTTTAGATCTCTATTCAGAATGATGAGGTCGTTTCTTGGGCACTTCTCTATGACTGATTGCAACCTCTCATAGAATTGACCTTGGACGTCGTCGTTGCTATGATTGGTGGGTGCATAACATTGGATAATGTTCATTGTGATCCCCTCCTTCTTTGTTTTGAATGATGCTCTGATGATTCTGGATTCATGGGATTCCCATCCTATAAGTGCATTTTGTGCTACTTTGGACAGCATTAGAACAACTCCCTGAGTGTGTGGAGCATTTTCCTCTTCGTGACCGGAGTATAGCAGCATCTCTCCCGTATTTAGCCTTTGTTGTCCAGCTTGGGTCCAATGGGTTTCACTGATTCCCAGTACTGCCAAGTTGTATCTCCTCATTTCCGTGGTTATTTGACAGGTACTCCAGGTCTCCCACATTGTCCGGACGTTCCATGTACCTATAAAAATTGTTGCTCTGGTTGTTAGAAGGGGCATCGACCTCGTGACTTTCGGAAAATCTCGGCTTTCATCCTGAGGCGTCATATTTCTTCCTTTAACTCGAAGGGCAGAGTTTAAATGGTTTAATTTATTTAATCTGTTTGGCTTTTATTTAGCAAGATTTTCCTCTACGGGATGGGGTTGCCAACCTCATGCCCCAACCTCCTCCTTTACCCGGGCTTGGGACCGGCAGTAACTCTGGAAGAGCTATAGGCGGAGTTAGTATCTGAATAGCAGCTGTATGATTGTAAATATGATGATGAAATGAAATAACAATTAACAGGATATTGATTTTATCGTATAGAAGAATATCAGATGAATAATTTGAAATAGAAGTTTATGAGCTTGTTATTCAAAAGTTACTGTGTTGTTTATATAAAATAATCAATGCTTTGTACACATTTACACCCAGTATTTGTGTATTCCAGTAAAATGAGTTCACTGATATCCCGAATAATTACCGAAGCAGCTATGTAGTGGCTGAAAACTGAAGTCTTACCAATAATCTAGCCAAAAACATGGTTACGATATGATGATGACACTTTTGTTAATAACAAAAACAATCTGCTAAGAAGTACTTACAATTTGCTCATTAGTGTCTTTGACAACATAAAATGCACATTACAAGCAGAATCAGACAACAGGCTTCCATTTTTATATATACTGATCACTAGAACCAATAAAAAGTAAATGAGACTCCATCACATCGAAAACCAAACCATAACGATCAGATACTTAGTTACAACTGTAATAACCCAGCGACTTAAAGAATAAGTTGTACACATTACAACACCATCGTTACACGGAGGAATAAAAATAACGCTCAATGGATGTAATTTGAAGAAATGGCAACTCACGAAATTTCATCAGGATATGTTTACCAAACTGACTATCAAGTACAGAATTAACCACCAAAAATCAACGAACGGGTAGTCTTATCCTACATGAATGCTTATGATTGTTGCAGACAAGAAACCTGTCATCAATATATCTGCATTTATCAGCTTACACATACGTGCCAAAGCACACGCATTGGAAAAACAAAGAGAAGAGTATATGTTCTCATTTCCGAACACGTTACAAAGAATTTGAAACTGAGAGGTGCAACGTCTCAAAACAGTACAATAGCTCGGCATTTAATTGACTTCGGGTATGTCGTTAACATTTCGTAATTCCTTAAAGTTTTTAGCAGACAAAAAACGCAGCGTCTCGCCGGTTTCCCGAAGTAGTAGCAATAAAAATAACTCAAACCTGATTTATGTATCCAGAAAGAGACAATAATCAACTTATCACCACCTTGGTACATCGTTTTTTCTTACCATTATTATTATGATTATTTTATTAGTATCGGTATGGGGATTCGTGGAGATTATATTATTTTCACAGTTGAAACCACGAGTTAATCTAAGCTAGATCACCATTTAAAGTCTGGAAGCACTAGACAGCATTTCGTCTTGGTATGGAACTGTTTAGCAGCGCGCATTCACAATTCCACACGCGAGACTACACAATTATGAATAACAAGGAAACGAATTCTAGGACAAAATAATAGGCTATTATTCAGTTATGGAGAAATTCTAATAACTTCCTTCTAACTGATGAATTTGCTAGCGACGTTCTGAAAGACAATACAAAATTCATAATTAAATCATTCAGCTCAAATACCAAAAGTCCTTAAATATAGTACACTCTAGTGTATTCACATTCCTTCCCAGTCTTTATGTTCTGGTTTGTTAGTAGTCAATGAGTACTTTTTGAACAGATATAGAAATTTCTAGGTCGTTAAATACATATAATACTATTAATTATTCCAATCACCCATGTAACTGACAAATTGATCTGATTATTAATAATTTTATAATTATATGGTATAAAGTTTTCCTCAACAACTATCTTGGGAAATCTCTCAATTTGTCATATTAGTACTGTGATATATAAATGTATTTTATAAATAAAACAGAGAAAAGGATTGACCACCAAAACATATTATTCACAAAATATTTTATAAGGGGAATCACTGAATCATGAACAAGGAAGTGAAAATAATTTGTGGAAAATGATGGTTATCTCAAGACAATTCATATAGGATCCACTTATGAATAACAAAGACTGATCAAAACTCAGTCTTTAACATCAAC
The DNA here is from genome assembly GCA_946903255.1 of Schistosoma spindalis. Lineage (NCBI taxonomy): Eukaryota > Metazoa > Platyhelminthes > Trematoda > Strigeidida > Schistosomatidae > Schistosoma > Schistosoma spindalis. Next base: position 11,243,542 of record OX336423.1, on the reverse strand, counting down.
AACGGGATTAACCAACCTTACCTTGGCAAACCTAATATTATTCCTAACTAACTTGAAAGTTCACAATTTTATTAATCAGTTTGCCATCTCTACCCAAATCTTTTCACTTAACATCCGAACTAGTCACCAAACAATATAACCGTACGCGAGTAGTTTTGAATATAATTTAACAAGTATACATTTGTCTCCATGTAAAGTACATCCACATTATTCGAAATTAACTGTTAGGTTGTTTTGTTACGCTTTCGAATCAGTAGTCTACCAAGCCTATAGTAATCCTCCATACTAACGTTTCTATTCATTATATCACTTAATTTTTTGAATTTAATTACTATATTTATATAATCAAACCTCAGTAACTCAATCCGAAAAGCAATATATGTCATATACTTCTCCCAGTGGAAATTACATATTGTTCTCATATGTGTACATCTGAAAAATATTCCTTAGACTTATTTAAGAAAATATTGAACCAAAAATATAAATCTGGGATAGTTCTTTTCATTCATTTTTGTATTGTTTGCTTGAATCTTCCTATTGATGTTTAGGACTGACATTAATTAGTCTCTTATTGCTATATGTGCATCGTGTGCGGATTACCTCAGTATTGCCTTAAGTCCCTGAGTAAACATCAACTCCGAGATCTAGGTACATCCAGCTAACAAGTCACAAATAGGACGAAACGCGGGTCTTGAATTCCACTGATAGCCAACATCCGTCTTTGCGCACAGTCTTATTGTGTTTATCTGTTCATTTTTATTTTAATCCTGGTACAAATTAGTAAGTAATCCTATTGTTACTTTCTATTATTAAGTTAAAAGCATTTCATTTCGAATTATTTTAATTACACAAGAGGTTAGCAAAGGGTTTATTACTTTTACTCAATACACGTTTATGAAGTACGGAGTATTGAATTTAGATCAATATTTCCTTACAATATTTGGATCTCTCAATAGTTAAAGGCTGGGTGAAAAATGTGAATTCGTGTACATTAATCTAAGCAAACCTAGCCAAGTTCATCGCCTACACGTCTGTCTCGATCTGCCCTATGTTATATGTATATATATGATTTGGCGTTGGTATCACACTAGGACATAACAGTAGTTTAATCCTACGTAAATGATAAGATTTACACACCTGTTACCCATTGTTGTATATTAGCTCAAAGTATATCAGTAGTCGACATAATAACATCTTAAAACCTTAGAGGGACAGCAATGATAAACTGACATTCTCTTGGGATCTCAGTACCGAAGAGTTTATATTTTGCGAAGGCCAACTCTGTCTTGTCTTTAATTCATCTCGTTGAGTTGATGTTTCACCATGTTCTATGTCACTAATTCTATATGACTTACTCAAGACTCATTTAAAGCAACAGTATGCCTATTTCTTGATCATTATAGACGGCTTTCAGGAAGTTTTCACGCTCAAAAACCGATGATAAAACCTTCATTTGTGTAGCTTGGGAACGAACGATTTAGATTCAGCTTGTGTACGTCTGAGCAGCGCTATTCTCATAACGATATGCATCACGTTTTTATACACCCTAAATAAATCGTAGATATATGATTTCGGAAAGCGTTATTCTAACTAGCATTTACACTTATCGCATTACTTTTGAAAAGTGCCAGCTATTTTTGACAATTATTCGAAGTGACTCAGCTTACAATAATTCAATTGACTTCTTAAATGACACCTTAGAATCAAGATGGTAGTTATTACACAAAAAGTTTATAAAAGGCCGATCACGATACGATTTGTGACTACGAAACTTGAAAAAAAGTGTTATGTTCAAGGGAGAAACTTACATATCTTGATAAAAACTAATCTGCCTAAAGTGAAAATTTGGAAAATAAATAACCAATTGACACACAAAAATATTAGTTCTTATTAGAATAGCTCACAAAACAATAGGGAATAAAAAGACAGTTACCGAAAGCAAGTAACATGCCGGGGTGCGAAGTCCCATTTCTAAACCTACACTTACGAACTACTCATAAATTATAAGTAGGTAAACTATTACTATTTATTTATGTGTACTCAAATTCAATGATATCTGAAAGCAAAAGACAGATGACTTTTGCTCCCCAGGTAAATTATCTAGATGAAATAAAAAGAGGGTTAGGCAGTCTACCATGGAAATCCAGTCCTCTTATGATGACAAAGTACTGTTTACATTCACAAGTCTCCAGCACTCAGAAAGTCCAGAATTCAAGTCTTAAATTTACGATACATTGGAGAGTGAAATATAATACCGAGATCTATAAAGATCATATCGATTGTAATACTTATATCGTGAACTACAACCAATATGAGTGACTAGCTTTATACTATGTTGTCTTCGAGCTATTAGATTATTCCCTTAATATGATGAAGAATAGCAGCGCAAACCCTCATATCCAATAGCTAAGAGATAATACTGACCAGGTTAGCAGGGTAATTATTTCACAAACGTTGTGAACCAAACTGATAACAACATCAATCCAACCAAACTGAGTCGTGTGATTCATTTAGTTAGTAAATCTATCCTCAAATAAAGGAGTGAATAGTTCTGATGTTGTACCCATAACTACATATGGTGACAATGTAAAATTATGATCCTACAATATTTGGAAATCAAAATGGTGACAATGCGAACATATTTAATTATAATAAACTATTATTATAATAAACATCCAATGTTCAGTTTATTTGGGATTATCAAGTTAAGCCTTGGTAATGACATTTGCAATTCAAAACTAGAATGAAAGCCTTCCAAATCGATGAGTAGAGTGATTTAATATCTATTGGGAGGCAAAACCACTAGCTGAGTCAAAGTCATATAAGTTGGAAAAGTGACTAGACTGAGGTAAAAATACCAAATATTCACTGACTTGAGACAAAACGACTGTTCCTGACGTATAAAATACATTGTGTTTTAGCACGGACTTTTACAGACTAGACTGTATATAATATACAACTAATTATCATGGCAAAATCCCAATGCATATCTCTGAAAAGAACCATTTTCAGATATTGAGGTAGTTAACTACAATACACATTTTCAAGAGTATGGAGCTATATTCTTCACTTTAACTCACAAACCAGACACAGACTAGTGTTCTTCGAGCCATATTGTATAGAGGTCCAGTGCAACTCTATAACATTAAACGCTGATAATCCGAAAGATGTTGAAAGCTCAAGAAGTTATGAAAAAAACTAAGGTAGTCTACAGTCCGGAATACAAAGATATATATTCTTTCCTGAGGAAAATTGTTATTGTATTTTCATATGGCGGAACTTGCTTGGACTTAAAATAGTAAAGAACAAACACTTCATTATCAAAAATTAGAACTTAAACACGTAACTACACACAGTACGTGACGGGAAGTTGAATGATAAAAACAGTTATTCATTATATCGTTGGTAGACATGAGTAATCGGGTAGTAACTCATAGATTTACGAATTGTCTGTAAAATCACTTAATACATAAAACGTTGATACATATAACAGCGAGAGCGCAATGCTTTGAGTAGTGAAAAGAAATTCCCATACATTGATCGGTACTCTGGGCTTTAACAATTTCCTCGGCAATAAGCAGCTTAGTTTGTATAGGACAACAAATAAAATTTATGGTGTTAAATTGTACGCTCACTATCAACGTAAGAACAGTTAAAACATAAATGAGATTTAATTGCAACTATTGTATATTCGTATTTCATTCTAACTAACAGTGAGTACAGAAATGAAGTATGGCTGTTATTTATAAAATATATTTATAAGATAGATTTCACTGTACATAATACGCTTATGTTGTGCGCAAGAAAGTGTTAACATCCGTACACATTAATGTAACATGTTTTACAATAAGTTGTATTATTTAGGTTGCTGAAACTGTTATTTTGGTTAAAACTAAACCAAAACATGCTAACCAGTAATACTTTCAAGTTCGCTCGAGTCTATATTTTGGTATGTAGACAACAACCGTGACCTCATGGCACAAAACTGATAGCAGGAGTAAGATAAACATCGCGTAGTTCGGATAAAGTACATTCACAGATGGACATAATAATAAAACTAGAAAGTCGACCTGTAGATCTAGGTATTCTCAAACCGTAGTTAAAGTAGATAAGAGGGATATAATAGCAATTATTAAAAACACCAAAAATTTACTGAATAAAGCATAGTAATGTTATGTTACAATATCCGCGCAGTTTTAGTGAGAAAACTGAATCTTCATTGCCCCATTTACAACTACAGCTAAAAAAATTTGAAATGACTGAGCACACACACATGTTTTGCCCCTAAATGCCTTGGTACGGCCGAGAGTGCAGAGAGTCAACTCCCCATCTCCGGATGCTCTCACATGGCCACGTGCATACGATCACTAACAGGGAAGTTCCTTCCACTATCTTATCGCAACACGGGTGTTCTTTACGAAATTGAGAGGGCGAAAAGCGAATGTCCAGGGTTATAACCGGGTTGGTGGACAGGGAAGATCCACCTGGGGGAGTTAGAGACCCTGACTGCAAAAAATGGTGCACACCAGCCCCAGCATCCTAAGGAAAAACATGGTGTATGAACCAATCGTTTGTCACCGGCTATCATGGGATTGCATCTCCTAACACTGTCTCATTGCTTTGTGGATTAGATCTTATGGTGAAAATTTGGGGTGTGACCCCCTGAAGAAACAACCTGCTTCGGTTTGGGCACCCGGGCAGTATCCTAGCTCTCACACGAATTGCATGACTTATATGGCGCATATCTATTTGGTGCTTTCTTGTAACCATGTTGTGTTTGAATAACAATAATAACTACGATGCTCCCCACCGCCTAAATATTATGCGCCATTGACAATGTTCCCCCCGAGCACATTTCACGCAGTTTTCCCATACTTCGCACTGAGTTTACTAGATGTTAAAATACTTTTGCTTTCCATTTTGGAATCGCAAGTCAAGTTATTTATAAAGAACATCCTTACTCCATCAAATTGTATACCTCAACTTCGCAAGGACTTATGTTCACCACCTGAGGATCTAGAAATAAACGCACGTTGTTCGACTGAGTTAATGGTCTAAATGAAAACTAGGGCGAACGGATTTTCTACATGATAGACAAGTGTTTTATGATTATCAATGTGGAGACGATCCACGTTCAAGTGAAACGACTTTGGTTTGGATCACGCAATGTAAACCAAAACTAGTGACATGCACTCCTTAAAAAAAGGACTCCTCTCAAGCATAACCCTCAAAGCTAAGGGAGCATGATAAAGAAATAAGTAACAATGACCATGTATAAATCAATCCCAGAAGGAATGACTGTTGCTGATTTATTAAGTATGGATCCATAAATACACTCGGCTTAAAACCCTTTTTATTGACCTCATTTAGAATTTCCGGTACTAACATTGGAATACAGTTGAGGGCGAAACTATAATTTATGGACGAACGAACCAGGTATCAGATAAGAGGTCTCGAATGTTGGAGCGAAATTCATCCATGTATTTAACTACACCAAGTTTTGGCATTTTAGTTGATGTCAATTCGTGATGATAACCCTTAATGTAAATCCTAAGTCTAGCCGTCAACTGTAAATCATAACTCTAATTCCTCAGGTTGGTTTATAAACCTCATTCAGTCCTAATTATTAGGTGGACACTATCAAGGTCATTTTAGCGTCGCTCAAAGGTCGTCCATAGATTAGTCTCACAGAGTTGGATCCCTTTTAACCATCTGACGTAAGATTCAAACCCTTTCACAGCTAGATTAACATATCCACTAACAATGAGAAAATTGTCTTAGAGCAACAGCTACATTAAAGCGCAAATCCATGCAAAACATTGAGGATTTTAGCACCAGGAAAGCGGGGTAACAACCGGAAGAAAGAAACAGATAAACCACGTACCAAAGAAACACATAACTACAGACATCAAAATCAAACTGTATTTGAGGTTGAAATCTAGAGACAGACGTTTGATAAGACTTACAAACAACTGATATTTTTGGACATTAAATACTCATTAGATACACAGAGGAGCGTATCGCCTCTTGACTTAAGAAGTTCTACGTTGTTACTGACTAACTTAGGACACCTGTTTACATGATGTGAGGCGCGATAAAAAACGGTACCAATTTGTAGCTCGACATTACCAGCCTTAAGAACTTGCTAAATGAACATGAATGATGTATCACGCCACTAACATTGATATACAGTTCGTTTTATCGTAACTGGCTCAGGATAGATCTGCAACAGTAATAGTAACAACTTAAAATAGATTGTTTCCATAAGTTTATTATAACAATTGGAATTTACAAAAAACTCATTTCTTTTTGCGATAACTGCATCCTGTAAACACAAAAAGATTATGGTGATAAGAAGAATTAATTTACCATCAGCTAGCCGTGCTCTACCACCAGTAGGCTGACATAGAATTCGGTCACATCCAGGACAAACTACAGCTGTCTGTGCATGACTGAAAATGACCTGGATTTTCAAACAGCCTAAAAATCAAGAACGGATCTGTATGAATTTACCTGAACACTTAACATCCATGAAAAAGGAATTTGGTGAGGGGACCAAACGTTTTAACTTGCACTTTCGTTTCTCTTCTCGAAAAGACGGATGTAACAAATCACGAGCAAGCTGTTAAACAAAATTCAAGTTAAGTACGAATAGCACAATATAGACAATATCGAAAAAACGATAACAAAACTAAAAGCCATCAGGCACAACTAACCGGCATGGTGATCGCGTTACAAGCAACCAAATGTGCACGCGAACCGCGGTTGCTTAAAGAAGTCTGAGTTCAATGTCCAATGAAAAAGCAAGGCCATTTTTCATATACATTCCGATTTTGTCTTGAAATTCAGAACGATGAGGGTGTGATTTAATCAATTCGGTCGCTTTCTTGTGTATGCGTGGATGGATATATCTCAATGACTATTTATGTGACCCGTGACCAAGGAAGACGATTGTTTGAGTGCAAGACTTCTACAGGAAAGCATATCGAACCCTGTTTTGGTGTAATACAACAGTATTTGAATGATCTTCGGATCTGCTTGACAAATTTCTGAGGCTTGTCCAACAAACATTCAGAGCTAGGTATACAAATAAACTCAACCAAACTGGATTCAAAATGTAGCGTAAATAAATCCCCAAAATAAATAGCTCTCTAAATTTTCGACATTGGATGTTGACCACAGTTTTAATGGACTCATCTAGTTGAAGGCGCTTGCTCAAGCATCCGCACCAGATCACGTGTGGGATCGCGTACGAGTGTTTTCCGACATGCACTTACATATTTTTCTTTTCTTTTCCAGGACGACTGGAAAAGACGATGAAAAGAACGATGAAGTTGCGAAAAACGAAAATCTGCATTGTACCTTTTTTTACTATATTGTATATCATGGTCCATTATAGTAAGGAAAGACAACCAGACGCTGCTAAACCTAGCAAGCTATCAGAAGAGTGTTTACCAACGAAAAACTCGTTGGGTTTAATCTTCTGGCTGGCCACGTCTTAGGGTCATCACTACCCCACTAGGGGGAGGAGTGATCTGTAGCGGTAAATAATTCCCCAAAATCAAATATCTCTGTAAGTTTTCGACATTGGATGCTGACCACAGTTTTAGTGGACTCATCTAGCTGAAGGCGCTCGGTCAAGCATCCGCACCAGATCACGTGTGGGAACGCCGTGCTCAACATCTGCCGCAATCGCTAGCCAGATTAGTGCAAACGATCCTCGATATATTGATAGCTCATCAAATATATCTTCGATCTCCTCACTTCTGTCTTTTGATTTTACTTGGTGGATGGGCTTCATATAAGAATATGCCACTGGTTAAAGCGGTGTCATACTCCGAATACCTGTGGCATCTTCATTGGTGAGCCCGACGTGATCTGGTACACCGAATTGCAAACTGTGAGTCTGTTCCTTTTTGTGATTTTACACATCATTGTCTTATTTTAATTTTTTTATACCTTGAGGTATTTTTTTCCCGTGTTTATGGGTATATATATATATATATTTCCCACTCGTTCATTTTCGTACTTGGCATATTACTATGACTGAACAGACACCTAAAGTATTTAAGTTAAAGACTGTGTCCCCACCTTCCTTCCAACTTATGCCCTTCTGGCCAGACAACATTGAAGCTTGGTTTTGCTACGCAGAAGACGACTTCTACGAGCACGGTGTGAACGACACATGTACAAAATTCCTCAAAGCAGTCAAGGCACTAACGCGCGAATTCAACAGGTACTTAACGCCTAGTATATTTACTAGTGATTTTTCTCACCCATACAAAACCCTCAAACGTGCCATCTTTAAACGCGGAAATCTAACCGATCAACAAAGGTTAGACCAACGCCTCAACAACATCGACCTGCAACACGGCTCTGCCACAGACATGTTGCAAAGAATGCGGGAAGTTATTGGCCAAAGAACCTTCGACGAAGGTCTGTTCAAACAACGTTTACTATCAAAACTTCCTCAACAGGTGAAAACTGTGCTGGTCTCGTTCCAAAACAACGCCGTAGACGAGCTAGCTGCATCTGCCGACCGTATCCTCGAAAGCACCAAATCTAACGCCGAGGTTTTTTCCGTTAAAGAAAAGCCTCAAACGACCAAGAATGACATAACACAGTTATTTCTTACGCTTACGCGTTATCTCAAACTTCGTAATGACCGTAAACGGTCACACACCCCGCGGAGAAGTACATCACGTAGGCGATGTTACTAAAACTCGAGAGACGGATAATCTTGACTGTTGCTGGTATCATAACCAGTACGGAAAGTCCGCCAGAAATTGCAGAAAACCCTGCAATTTTCCCCAACGCGAAATCCGTCGACGTGAAGAACGTTTCGGGAAACTTCCAAGCCAGCACGGGTTAACGGCAACCGTAGCCGGCGAACATAGCCGTCTTTTATATGTCACTGATGTGATAACGAGAGTTCGCTACCTCGTAGATACTGGCGCAGAGGTTAGCGTTCTCCCAGCGAATTCCAACGACCGGCTACACGAGCCGGTTTTAAGTCTACAGGCGGCAAACGGAAAGCCTATCGCTACGTATGGCAAAAGGTATGTTTATCATAACGTGGGTTTACGCAAACCCATTCACTGGATCTTTGTTGTTGCGGATGTTTCTGTGCCAATCATTGGTATGGACCTTTTACAACACCACAACTTAATTATGGATACGAGCAAACGGAGGCTAGTAGACGGAAACACTAATTTATCTGTTTGCCTGACCCCTTTTTCTGGTTGCAGGTTATCTCCAGTCACTATTAAGCACACTATAGACCCCTTCTACTCGATAAATATTCTGGCATTTACCAATCCCAACCGAAATCGCCGCGTGTAACCAGCAATGTTACACATCGCATCACGACTACAGGACCACCTGTCTTCTCGAAAGCACGCCGACTGGCTCACGAAAAGTTAGGATTGGTGAAAAACGAATTTGACTTTATGATAGACTTAAGAATCATACGACCGTCGAATAGCTCATCGGCATCTCCGTTGCACATGGTCCCTAAAAAGGACAGCAACGATTGGCGTCCAACTGGTGATTATCGGCGATGGAATGCGAAAACCATTCCTGATCGTTACCCGTTGCCTCACATTCACTATTTGACAGCCACATTGAAAGTCACAACTGTCATTTCGAAAATTGACTTGGTGGGTACGCTTCATATTAGAAGATGTTACTGGTTAAAGCGTTGTCATACTCCGAATACCTGTGGCATCTTCAAAAACTTGACTGACACAGACTGCACATATTATAGAATTTCATTTTGCAAGTTTCAATTCGGTAGGAGATGGCATGACCCAAGTCCGCAGATGAGGAAAATTAAATCTATTCGTTGAATCTTTAAATGCAAAGAACATGAGCTGCTTGTTGTTTTGATCTGCCACAGTCCAAACTGTGTGATAAATGGGGTCTTGCTGGACGGTTTCAACACCTTGTCTTCAAGTGGTCAATGGTTAGTCACGAGAAATTTCAATACATCTTTGATAGACTGGAAGAACCTGAGTTGCCAGAAAAGTATTTCAAACAATTGCTACTCCACTTAACCTAGCGGAGTGTGTTAAAGATAAGACCCGGACTCCAAATAATCGCTACTAGGTCTCATACTAACCCATCAAAAGGATGGCGTTATAGACATCGACAATATACCGCTTTCATGTAAGAGTGAGAGAGTCTTCGATTTTCATATTGTTGTTAACAACGATGTGTCACCACAAGCCAGATTGAGTGCTTATAAAGCACATATACAAGAAATTATGAACTTGTGATCTTCGGCAGATTATACAATAGAACGAGAATTTCCGGTTGAAACTGCTTGGGAGATATTCATTAGTTTATACTCCTTGGACTACACCAAGGGGTCCCAGAAAATCACCAATGTGGCTCAGCAAAAAGGTTTATGCATTCCTTCGTAACAAGAAAATATTGTGGATGGAGATTTATTTTACTGGGTACTGAAACAAAATCTTAAATTCAACTGACAAGTTATAACAGAAAGCTCCGCTAGTCTATAAGATTGTATGAAGAAGAGCTCGATAAAGAGTCTATAGAACACCCTTATTTGTATTCATACAAATACCAAAGGACTAAGAGACAAAGCACCATCATGGCATTTTGTGAAGAAACTAAAATTACATAACCAGTGGGGAAACGATTGTGGTATTTTTGGATTAATTTAACAATGTATATAGAACAGAGTTTCCCTCACTTTCGGTCCATACAAACTTCGTCCAATACACTGAACACTGTAACCACTAAAGAACTCAGTGTCTTTGATCTACTAAATAAAATTGATACACGTAAATCCACTAAACGTGATGAAATGAATCCAAGATCACTGAAGGAACCAGATAACTTCATCACAAATCCTTCAAGTCTACGTCTTAACATGTCTGGTGGTACGTCACCAAATGACAGGAAGAACGGCAAATTAAGTCCTATCTTCAAATCAGGTATGAAACACGAATCTGAGAACTGTCGATCTGTAAACTTTACAATATCGGTTGTTAGAATTTTTTGAAAGGATTATTCCAAGTTATTTAGGTATCTGGATAAAAACTAAACCCTTTCTTAAAACCAGCACAGCTTTATAACACGTTTTTCATGTCTCACAAAATTATTAGTATCTGATAAATGTTCATGGGCCCTTAGAGATCATAAGTCACCTATATATGTGACTTACATTAACTTCATTATGGCTTGTGACGAATTTCCTCAAAACCGATTACTATCTAATTCAAATGATATCGGGACTGATGATAACTTATTTATGTAGATAAACGACTTCCTAGCTGATAGTCAAAAAGTGTTAAGATTGAATTCGAAGTTATCTAGATCGGAAACTGTGCTTAACGGAATGCATCAGGGTACAGTTTGGGAAGGCAAAAGTCGTTCTGCCTGTGTGCAAATGAACATCAACGTTCTCCGTTATTGTTTGTTTTGTTGTATTCTGACGACGTTAAGATGCATTGAGAAATAAAAAAATGGTGATTGTTAAAAGTTCCAAAATGACCTGTCGAAATTATCTAAGATATTTAGAATTCGGCAGTTCACGATAAACGTCTGATAGATTAAGTCGATCAAACACCGTTTTAGAAGGTATTTAAAGGAAACCTGCAGAAGAGGTACTCAAAATGGTAAGTGAACCTCACCTAAAAATACTAGGTGTCTCATGTTTAAAACCTGAGCATAATAGAAATAACGAAAGTGGAAATTGAAACAGCAAGGTTCCCCACAGCCTTAACGGGTCACCAATATGTCTGAAGTAAAAATTAGTTTTAAGAAGTGTTCCGTAAAAGACCAGAGATAAAATGCATAGCAAGTTCTTGTGAACGTTTACGAGAGCAAATCAGTAAGTTACTGATGTCTTTATCACCAATGATAATAACGGCACTCTCTTCTCAATCTATTGAATGCAGGCCCAACATTTGCTGTAGTTCCGTAGTACCTAGGTGGTTACACAAGATAATACTCATTTATGATTTCTGACGTAAATCAGTTCGACGTGACTTCGATTTCGGTATAATCGGTCTTCATTAGTAGGGATACGAAGTCAACAGACCTATGTTGATCCTCGCAATATGTAGTATGGTGAAGATCCGACCTCACTTTGGATGTATCAACTGAGACTGCTGATATTACGAGTTAGGAATTTCCAAAAATTAGCTGCCCGGTTTGAGAAACGGATTTCGAGACATAAGCAGTTTGATCACGGTTTTGAACTCGCTTTGAATGTTCTCTCAGATGATCAGTCCTAGACGGAAGGAAGAGATGAGACATTAGAACGAAGTTTATAGTTCAGTAAACGGTAAGTCCGTTTGAAATCATCGCATACCCCTAGAGAACGGAAATAGGTTGATTTGTTTCAGTCCGTCTTAATAAGATGGGCTGGCGACATCTTTCAGAAATCCAGTCGTTCCATCATATACACCTATTAATCGCTTCTCGAATCTTACACTCGAAATGCAGTCTCATGGAAGTTGGGTATAATATTCTAAAAGTTTTTTCTTTCAAGTAATGGAAACATTTACAAATAGCACATGAAACCATGAGGTCTTTGACAGCGTCAGCTTCGCAGTTCTTAGGTTGCTGAATATTATGACTTGGGTGATACAATTTCACTTATGACGTGAGTCACCACAGTTATTTATTTTCATCACTTCATTCTCGATATCACTGGCTTCTAATGGTGGCTTGTAAAGCGATTCAGCTATCGGCTTTCAACCGTCTGTAATACTATTCAATCTGACCTCCAAGTTTTAATGTCGGCTGTATCAAACAGAGCAAATGACTTTGCTGCATCAGGTTAGTCATTTACACGAAATAAATAAATAAAAGTACTGACGATTTCACCTTTGGAAAATTGGCACTCTGGTAAGTCACCGATTTTTCGTGCCATTTTTCTCCTATCAATGAGAAAGTAAATTAACCTTTTTACGATTTCATAATAAATCTTAGAACTTGCTCGGCAGTAGGCAGGATTATCTAATCAACCAAAGCAGGTCTCAAAATTCGAATTGTTTAAGTGCACCATGTAGCCAGGTTTGGGATTTGAACCAATAATCCGGATTACGGTGTATATTTAATTGGAGGCGTTACTGATAGTTGATTGGTTACGTCTGTTCACTTAAGCTGTCAGTCGCCCTATGGCGTTTCTAATTCGCTCGTAATCCGGAGAATATTACAAAGTGACCACTAAAATGTTTCGAAAAGAACTTTCTCCGACTAGCAGGAGCTGTCACATTCAAGCCAGTGATATAATCGGTAGGATTCGCTTCTCAACCCTCAATATTCTAAATACTTAGCTTCTGGTGAAAAGTTCGTGTGGGTTAGCAGGTAAATCTACAAATTACGCATTAAAGTACCTCTGGTTTGTTCAGCTAATATAACGAGTTAAAAACAATTAATTGTTTTTTTTGTTTTTAAATTTAAATTATGCACTGTATCAAGTCGTTAACCATAGTTTGTAATTTATTTTTCGATGTGTTAACATTGATTATCAGAATTAGTAGCTTCATTATTTACACAGATTTCAGTAAGAATCCCTACTCATTTTTGTAAAGCAGTTTGCTCCGACACAATCTAATGTTAATTAAGTAGCACGCGTAACTTACCCAGGAAAAATGTCCTCCCGAATCCACTAACAAACACGTGAACAAGAGAAAAATAAGGCCTTTGATAGGAATTATTTCGCATCTGCGTTTTATGAATTTACAGTCCAAAAATGACCGTGTCTGTGAAATACTAACACATAACTTAAGAAAAGCTCTAAACATCACACACACTGCATCCAAACGGAGTGCCGTTTCTTGCAATCGCCCCGTAATAAAAATCACCAACAAAGACAGACCAGTTGAATTTACCGCATCTATTTGTGTTAATCAACTTAACTGTTCATATGGAGCCTGTTATGTAGTGCACAATTCAGCAAGTCGGTTATTATATCTTCTAACACAATCACCTAAGTGATAAAGAACTTCAACCCGACCTAGATAAGGTTTTCTATTGTATTCCATCAAATTTTCTTCAAGGTTTATGAATTTGTCTTCTGCTCACTGCTAAAGCTGTCAAAATTAACAATCACATGAATGTGGTACTCAAATGAAATATGTACACAGTTTTTCCATACTTTGGCTATCTATATAGAGGATAAAAATGTGGGTCATGACAAAACTTTGATTCACCCTACTTTCTAAAACTTAAAGTATCTCTTTCACTTTCGTGTTCTTGCATAAATTTGACATCTATCCCTTTACTCCTACTTTATAATTATACAATTAACTGTTAATCTTAAATATTTTCTCACTAAATGCCATATAATCTACGAGTCATCGAATTATATTTTTTGAATCTTTTCACAAAATTACTTTGCTTGTTATAATTAGTGCGTTTTATTAATCACTTGGTTAATAATTTGCCAACATTTTTGTATTGATATGTAAAACTACAGCATTATTACGTAAAACTATCACTCAGCATTATCTTATTATTATTGATGGTCGTTTACATGTGAATGTCGTCACAATAAAAAACTTACCTAAGTATATTTTTCTCTCTATTTGTCTGCCCATTAAATACCTATTCGAAATTCCAAATACGCGACATTATTAATTATGCCTAGATCAGGGTTTGAAGCGAAATTCCCACCATAAATGGCGTTCGCTGAAGTTATATTTGCGTGTTAGAAAGTTTGATGTCGTTTCTCAGATACCAGACTTACGTTTCTTACCACCTGGCATTTTTTATCAAGACATGCCTGCAATATTAAGGGTAATGATGCTCCTCGTGACATTCGTACTCGCGTCACAGTTTCTTAGTCTTAGACTGTATTACTGAGCTATTTGAGCATCGACTGGTTTTAGTTCGTGAAGCTGGCTAACGCGGCTTCAGATACTACAGGTTTATTTATTTTTATTTATTTTAACACATAGGTATTGGTACAAGGAGGCACCAAATACATATGCGCCACACGAATCTCAATTGATTTGTGTGAGGGCTGTGATACTGCTCGGGTGCCCAAACCGAAGCAGGTGGTTTTCTTAGGGGGCCACACCCCGAGCCTTTGACCTGAAGGTCTGATCCACAAAGCAGTGGAGCATCGTTAGGAGATGCAGTCCCATGGTAGCCGGTGACCAACGATTGGTTCATACGCCACTTGTTCCTTCAGGATACTGGAGCCCATGTGCACCATTGGTTTGGGATCCGGTTAAAGCGCCGGACATTCGCTTTTCGTCCTCTCATTTTCGTAAGCAACACCCCCGCCACGTGAAGGCAGTGAGTAGGACTTCCCTGGCAGGGGCTATGTACGCGTGGCCATGTGAGAGCATTTGGAGAGGGAGAGCGGACTCTCCCCACTCTCGGCCGTACCAGGGCATTTGGGGGCTACAGGAAGCATCATTTTCTTTTAAAAAATTTAGGTGTACGTTAATGGCGACTGGGAAGCACTATGTTACATAGGACCAGAGTTCCTTGGCGACTTCTTTCAACCACCCAACTGGAGATAAATGATCTGATAAAATTGACCTAAACTTCAACATCGTCTCTAACATGATTGGATAAGCTAGTCAATATATATATATATATATATATATATATATATATATATACCTCTAAACTTTTGTACTAATGTATTCAAATAAGGGCGACCACAAAAAGGCGCGTATTATTAAAGGTAGGAACTGAAAGGCGAAATAAATTTTTTAATGGTGTAAAATATGTTCCATTCGCTTTCTGTTCTTTTATACTTTGACAAATAAAAAAGTGGTTTTCTGAACGTTTAATGAACAATCTAATTTCAACAAACACTAATTCTTTGAATTTGGTAACAAATTATTGTTTTTATTACCATATTCATGTTATCTCATACTACCAATTCCGACAGCTAGGCTATAATCTATTCGGTGGGATGTTTCAAAAATGATTGAGCGATGTTCGATGAATTTCACTTTGAATAAGTTTTCAGTGCTAAATACATTCCTTTCTTTTAAAATTAAAAAGTTATGTGCTATTCCACGTAGATAGTTTAGTACCGACCTCTTTTCGTTATTCGCTACGAGCAGCTTAATACGTACAGTTACCTTCTTGTGCTTTCTTCTTAAGCACTGTTGGCTAAAGCTTCAGTGCCACCCGAGAACCACATTGTTCGTTTTAGGAAAGAATTTCACAACAAAGGGCGAACCGAACATAATTCACATAATTAAAAATCTTATTCCCCTTTTCAGTGCTTATTTTTATTATTATGCGTCATTTTCACAGTCGCCGTCATTAATGTTCGCCCTTTTTAATAGAACCTTTTTTCATTTCCCCTTTTGCTCACACCCTTACTAATATAGGCCAAACAAGCATTAGTAGTAACGTCCAGTATATGATAATTAGAAAAACAAGACACTCCACCGTATAGACGAAACGTCCCAATACTAAGTCTCAAAAGGACCACATGTTTTTAATCCGTGTGTTGTATGCTCAATATTGTCATTATTCAACGACACTTTCTTCACGATCGATATGTTGACATTCGAACAAGTAAATCTCAAAACAAAGATTTCTTTGGGACAAATCAAAGTCACATATTTGATGATAGGTTTGGAAAATAAGAAAAAACGCTTATCTCACTTATAAAGAATGTTGGAAATATCCTTAATTTTAAATCATGAGGTAAAGACTACTTCCTTTTAAAAAAGAAAAATAGGTACTGTTTTTGCAAAACAATTAGCTTATTATAATAGGGAAACTAAAAAAATAAGTAAATACTTGTCAGCCAAGTCAAGTAATAAGTTTAATTAATTTAATCAACTTATTAAACTTTATTATTAGTGAAGGTTTGTGAAAATTGTGGAATATTATACATAAAACGTCACTAATTATTTTTAATTACTTTACTATCGAAAAACAGAAACCACTAGACCAGTGGAATTTAAACATAATGAGTGGAAGACGGTTGTGGAATATCCCAAATGTATTGAAGTGAGGAATGTAAACCAGTGGATGCCAATTCAGTAGTTTAAAAGTTAAGGACTTACCACGAAACCCGAAGTTTCTAGGTTCAATCCCCATTGTGAGTATGGATGTACACTAGATTCTGTTAAATGTATTAATTTCTCTAAACCATTACTAAATTAAAATATCGTAAGACAAAAGTGTCACTAGACAATATGACTGTGGAATAATATATAGAATATAAAAATGAAAAGTACTAATTAAATTTAAATGAATATGAAATTCAGTGAGATTGAACTTGTTTCAATATTCATGTCATATGTCTGATGCTTTGTTTATTTGTTTGTTTACTGAAAGAGAACAGTTTATGATGTGATTAGCTTTTAAGAAAATAATTTATAACACATTAAAGAAAATATTATTGAGAGAATGTAAACTAAATTTTATGCTACACAGATAAATTAGTTACGAATTTCAAACAATATACAACATTGTTTCGTGTATATAAATCGAATTCTGAATTTCTGTTGCTAAACTTATAAAACAAGCGGATAACTAACGATAAAAACATTGAAATTTTCCGGGTATATTTTTTGGATTATTTTAATATGAGCGAAAGATAAAACTCTTGGTATATTCGGTATATGAGTAGCAGTCAAATCCTAAATGTGCGTTATGGTTTATTTGAGATTGATTGGTTGGATCCTCCTGGATCCCAATGTTGATATTCACAATGAAATTTAGACCTAGTGCATTTTGCTTCAAATGCCCAACGACAAACTGACCGAATCCAGTCCTTAAAATCAAGAATGTAAAATTGAACCCTTTACAAATAAAAAAGCCAATTAGAATAATGAAACGAGAGGAAGGATTGGTCAGCGACTCTTACCTTTACAATCGTAAACATACTCCATTACTTTTTAAAATCCTAACATATGAGATTTCAAAAATTAACCGATTATTCTTACGAAGGAAAGGTGAAAAACAAAAAAAGCTGCAAGAACAAACAGTTTTTTATCTGGAACATCGGAAAGCAATGAAGTATGGTGCTAACAGTAACTAAAAAGATCATTAGTCCTGAAAAAGTTAGTTGTACGTGTAAATAGAACATTATAGAATAACAAATTTTAATCATGAACTATGGTAAAAAATAGACATGGAAACCAGTAAAAAGTCGGTTTAAGACGATAAGCAGGTAACAAAGTGTTACAGAGAGGATGGCCTATTCAGAATGCAGATTAGGTGCGATACAGTAGCGTGCTTTTACTGGACAGCTTTAGATGATTAAAATAAAAACTCCAGTGAGGGTTACTCTCTTATATGCTACACACCCATTAGGTGGATGTGAAAATGTTATGTATTATACTTTTATTAAACATTGAAAAAGGAATCGTTAATTTCACACGTACATTGTGGGTTCCAGCCTTTACAGATATTCACTCCTACTTAATAGTTCCTAAATTCTTCTCAATTCCTCCCTAGCCTTCTGAATTAAATATTTAGATCCAGTTTATATTATTGCGATATAAAGCTGAAGAAAGTCGGTATACTGGTTCAATGAAGTCTCTTTTTCAATTAACAATTCTTTTCATATTCCTATATGATTTGGACAAATAAAATTTAGACTTTTCTGATCATCAGTTCAACATATAATTAACCAAGATGTAGAACTCTACTACTTGTGTATCTCAATGATTCATCTCCAAACATCATTGTAATCAGCATCATTGCAGTTGAATAGTTCAGTGTACACCAGCGTTATCTCTCTCTCTCTCTGATTATATGGTCTGATTTGTCAATAATTGTGTTAAAATCACTACTGGGGTAAATAAGTCAATAACTTTTGTTTAGTTGTGAACATGTTTTCATTCTCACAATATTATTATCATTGAAAAAACGAGCTTCCTACTGTGTTATTAATCAATCGGTTATGAAATTTTTATTTTAACGATATTAAGATTATTAATCAGTCAATTGTTAATCGACTAAGTTCTAGTTTATCTGAAATATAATTTGTTAATCAATATGAGTGACCTGTTCTCCTCCACGTGGGGTAACAGGTATAAGTAAATGTAAAGTTGTTAATCAATATGTGGTAGATCGATATAAAAATAAGTGATTCAGTCGTGGTTTTACCAAATCTTCACAACCCCACTCCCCTTCACTAATAATAACCATGTGTTAACTAGTGACTAATTTCAAGAGGTGATTGCCTGAGTTCTAGTGTTAAACCGTAACCAGTGGAGTTCAACCTTGTCCAGTGTGAGGTATTTTAACACAACCAGTATTGGGAGATGATTGTCTAATACTCACAAATTGATTGAAGTTAGTTTTTTGAACCATTTAGTTACCAATTCGATGGTTTTCTTGTCACACGCTCATCGTGGGACCTGACGGTTTTTGGTCCGACTTCCAATTTACTCGTGAATAAGCAATATTACGATGAAATATCTTTCCAGTGGTTGTTTACCTGAATTTGATCTGTAATGTGAACCACTAAGTTAAGAAATCTCCAAACCCGCCCTCGCTGTACTATTAGAAACCTGTTTTTGTCGTGTTAAAATAAATCTTTATCTATCCATCTTTTCTTCTGTCTCTCATTGAGTCGTACACATTCGTGTGTGACTTTCTAAAATATAAAATCATTGTATTTGTTCCAGTTAGTTTAATTATGGATATAATCGTTATTAAGCAATTATATTGGTAAAAAAACAATTTTCCTTTGTTTATCAACAAATTACAAGGTCACATCAAGAAGTGATTATTTCCAGGTAATATTTGTTTGAGTTCTAAAGTATTTGTTATCACTTTGCATTTATCAGTAAAGGGTTGCGGTGGTTGTTGAGCTTAGTTTGATATCATGAATGGATTGATGTTAGACCACCATTGAGAACCAGGAAACACTGGACGGTCGTTTCATCTTAGTATAGGATTCCTAAGTAGTGCGCACCCACGATCCCGCAAGCGGGACTTCGACCCAGGACCTTCGCTCTCGCGTGCGAACACTTAACCTCTAGACCACAGAGCCGGCCGTTTACATTTGTTTGAAGAGTCCCCAACGATTTTATTTTTCTTCTTTTTTAAGCCTGTGCAACACCATTTTCAGACTATTAATTTTAAGAAAACTGACATATATTTCTTTTAGTTCTGTTGTGCTGTTGATTAAACTTAAAATTGACTAAACGTTGTTCGAATTCTTAATGATTAAAACTGAAAAAAATTATAATGAATGCTGAAAGTACTTTTGGAGAACATTTAATCAATTTTCTGTTGACAATGTTATGTAATACATGTATGAATATAAATGGGTCTGTAGGTAATTCTGGGGCTCGAACCTTCAATGCGATTCGTCGATGAAGTTTTCATCAGAACAAGATAAGACACTCAGTTATGAATTTACTGGAGAAATGATCTAGCATACGCCTTAAAATAATAATATTAATGGAATCAAATTGTCACATTTAAATTTCATCTCCCAGTATCCAAATTACCCCTACAGGTAAAGAATAATGTTAATATCTATTATTGAATATTGAGTTGGACTGTGTCGGTAGATGCAAACTGCTTGGTTAAAGTCTCCGAGATTATCGTCATCAATGATTTGGGATGTGTAAAGTGACTCAGAATCAGTTACAAGGGCGTAGATACATTCATTCTTCCCTTCCCTCACAGACCTTAAGTTTTAAAATTACTTTAACATTTTTATTCCATAATCTCATTTATTCTTCTTTAGTCAATTGCATTGTTTATGAACGCTTTTTTCCCCTACTCTGGAATTTAAATCAAACTAACGCACACATGTGTCAAGTTCTATCTTGTTATCAGTATGTGGGTTATGAAGATTGTTACGTTTTTGATTCTGTCTTGTATATGAATAACTGGTCTGTATGTTGGTTAATTTATAGGGATTAGTTACAAATCACTTACATTCATTTATATCAATCAATTTTAGAGTATACAAGCACACTTTAAACTGTAACAAACTATATACTTCTTTTCAGTGGGATAAGACTCTCTGTAATTGAAATTGAAGATGATAAGCGTAATATCAAACGATTAATCTAAAAACAATAAATACTGATTCATTTTAATTTTTCTAATTTTTAGCTCTCATTTTCTTAATAGTTTTTTAATAGTTTACATCACGGACCGTTCATAATTAGACAAACATTGAAAACCAATAAGCATTAAACAACTGTTTCTCCCCAATATTAAGACTCCTTATCAGTGCACATTTATGATTCCATCTGAATTCAGGAGTTTCGGTTTCTCTTGTGAGCTCTTAGTCTTTATACAACTGAGCCGAAACCTATTGGTACACATGTCCAACTCCAATCCATTCATTATATTTCGTGGTCATCTCTCATAGATGGTCATTGCTGAGACAGAGTTCCATACTAAGACAAAACAACTATTTAGTACTTCCTGGTTGTCACTAGCAATCTAACTTGGTCAATGATGCAAATTAAGAAATTTTAACAATCTCCACAAACCCCTATACTACTAATACTAGTAATATTACTAATTAGTATAAGAAGGCGTTCTGTAGAGATTGTAGTTGTTTCAATAGTTGACATCATGAGTCAATTAAAGCTAGACGACCATGAAAAACCTGGAAGCAACTGAACGGCCGTTTCGTCCTAATGTGGGACTCCTCAGCAGTGCGCAACCACGATCCCGCCTCGTGAGATTCGAACCCAGAACCTGTCAGTCTCGCACGCGAGTGCTTAACTCCTATACCACTAAGCCGGCATACAACAGTGTTAATATCTAACTTCAGCTAATCCACAAAATTGAGCGACACATCCACCATTGTATTTAGTGAATTACTATCTCAAAACAGACCCGGTTGAACTCCACTGGTCACGACTTCTCACTAGAACTCCAAGATATACCTGTTGAAGCCAGTCACTAGTGAGTATATGTTGATTAGTAACAGTTTTTTTATTATACATCAATGAAGAATTTAGTAAATTGATTAAAATAAAGAAAGATTATTCAACTCTTATGATCTTATCTTGAATAATTAGGTTATTTCTTTTATTTATACTTACACTCATGTACATTAATAATAATAATAATAATAATAATAATAATAATAATAATAATAATAATAATAATAATAATAATAATCATGAAATTGATTAACTCACAGCCGAATCCGATAGAAAAAACAAAGTTCATGTTTGTTTTTTTTGCGTTAAAATTTTCATGGCGAATTCATGTTTGTTTTCCTCCTTTCTGACGTTTCACATTATTATTATTATTATTATTATTATTACTATGATCGTTACATTTTTCCTTCTACAGAAAATCTCTTCCATGTAAAATGGTTAAAACTGATTTTAGTGTATGGTCCTTTGTGAAACAATGTATTGGAAAGGTAACTATTATTATTATCATTATTATTATTAATTATAGTTTTAACTCGGTTTAAATAAATGAAGTTTCATTCTTTATTTTAATGATTATTAAGTTTTATTGGAACTAGATGTAATTGTTTCCTGCTACTGTGAAGTGTCACTCAATTTATTGGCTTTTTATTAAAAATATTTAACAAATAGATAATCAAATTTTAACTAAACATTTGACCATTTTGAGTGTCAAATCGATTTTGGCCATACCAAAACTACCTGGTTAGGGTTTTCTCAGTATCTACAGTTAGTAGTTAGAGATATTAGATGATTCAAAATCATTCACAATGGCGTAGATTCATTCACTCTTCAGTTTTCTCCTAGATCACAAGATGTATTATTACTTCATACATATCTTTTTTTCTGCCTATTTGAACCATGTTTGGTCTTTCTCATCGGGATTACATAATTTAAATTCCTTTGCTGTTCATCTTTTTATATTTATTTTGTCGTCCTAATGTTGTATGACAACTTCGCCCAAGGCATATATGTGCCAGGTTCTACATTGATTTTGACTGTTTGACTTTGGTGTGCTATCTTTATTCAGCTGCTAACCTGTCAGGTTTGTGTAGTATCGATGGGAGGAATACACTGTATCATTGTTTGCTTACTAGATATGAGCCAATAAAACAAATTAGTCGAATTAGCCTAACAGAAAAACGTGTTTATTTCAACTATCCAAAAATTGCGAGATGATATTCTATTTCCTAAACTATATGGTTTCACGGTACAAATGTTAGTTGCTATAGTAAAAGACAAAGTTTTTGTTTTTTTTATGAACAGCCAGGAGGCTTTTCTGGTTGACCTTGAGTACGATTGGTTGTTCTCTACATATCACCTTTGATTAATAATTACACGAATGACTGATCATTTGTAAAGTCTTATCTCTAGAGTAGTTTTATATCAAATTTTTGGTTAGTACAACACATCGATAAAAAGTTGACATAACGAATAAACCAAAGTAATTACGGACTAGTTACAATTTTTTTAAGTTTGATAATTTAGTCAATAGGGAAGAAATAACAAAAGAAATGTAATTCTATTATTTATTTCCAAGTGTTTGAATCTGCCTGTTGTCGATATCAAAGGATGAATTTCGATTGAGACAATCCGCTCAGGATAATACACGAATCGCGAAAAGAGATTGATCAATTGCCGTTTTTATGACTAACAACCGGAAAAATCAAACCCTAGCTACTGGCTATTGTGACTCATTAGGTCAGTGGGTGTTTGAAGTGGAAATTATTGATTTCGAGTTTCGGTGTGAACATCGATATTAGGATGCAGGTGCACATTCAGCTGATGACTCTAAAATAGGAGAAAAATCACAACCACATTTCATCCATTCTAAAGATTTAATGTTGACTATTGATTTTCTGCTGTCATCCAACTAACATCTCGTCTGTTTAGTAAACAATTTTGTTTCTTATCAGAAGGGTTTTGTGGATACTATAGTAATTTCAATGGTTGAGATCATGAGTCAATAAGACGAAACGTCCGTCCAGTGCTTCCAGGTTTTCCATAGTGGTCTAGCTTCAATTGACTCATAATTTCAACCATTGAAACTTTGTTTCTATTAATCATCTCATATTCACTACTCAAAAAAGCGAACAATACAAATTAACTAATTATATATATTTTTTCTCTAACTAATTAAAAGTTACTACTCTCTGTTTTCCAAAAAAAACTATATGTGATCGGTTAGCTTCGTAAATTATGAAAATATTGATTTTCACAAGTATTGATCAGAACAACAATTAAAAATAAATTAAGATTATGTAATAGTGTCAATTACTGTTCAGTATTATGATATCATCAATTTATGTGGGTGATTACATATACAATAACTAGGGAGATCTCTTTATGGGAAGAAATTCGACTTGTTTTGATTGAATAATTGTTACTATTATCATTATTGAATAATTAATAATTTCAAGTTAGTTTGCGCTTATTGGTTTTAACAAGCAAGGAGTACATGATAGTTGCTTTGTATGAGGTTGGGACTCTTTAAAAGTATACACTCATAAACTTCCCAATAATGTAGGCGTATGCTTAACCTTTAGATTAATGATTTTCCATCCGATAACTTACATTTACGACTTGATATATCTGTTACTTGGGCCGTTGACACTGAATTTCTGACCGTTTCCTAGACCCTTCGGCTTGGAAGTTTCCTGCATTTCAGCGTTAAACAAAAGATAAGAGACGAAAATTATGAAATGGAACTTTCAAAATTAGTTTAAGCACAGAAAAAAGTGTAGTTTTAGGTTTGCGTTATGACTAATTTTCTAGAAGCCTTCGGGACTGTTAACAAAACAAGTAATGATGCGATCAAGGAAGGAAAAATAATAGATCGTTTCTATAGGATATTCTTGAAAGTTTCTATTGAACGGTGATTGGAAAAAGTGTTTCCAACTTTTTTTAGCATGTTAAAACGTTTTCGAGCGATTACCGAGATTTTCCAACAAAATTTCAATTAGTTGCGCTAATGTCATCCAGTAAAATTGTTAGATTGCTATTTCGAAATGATCGAGCACCATTGGTCACGATTTTCCAGTTGAGCTCTAGGAATCTAGTCATTGTTGTGTATATGGTCCCCATTATTGAAAGGTTTATCAGGAACCCTATTATAACTATTGATTGAACATGGAAAGTTTGTCTTTGATTACTCAGTGGTCTAAAAATACCATTCTCCATGATATCTCTAAGTCCTGTGTCGTAGGTGTGCATATAGCTAGATAGTCTCATAATAGGGTGAAATAACTTTCTAGTCCTGTACCATATCATTAAGTTATGTGTTAGTGAATGCCGTTCGGTGATGTATATAATTTTTAGCATGAAAAGTCCCTTACTGCTCCCTTCAATTTACTAGTTTATCAATTACTTACCTATCGATTGTATATTTCTTTTCCATTTCAAGGAATTATCTAAAATCACTATGCCAATCATTCTTAATGAACCGTTAAGTTTTCTACAACGTGTTGCTGAATACATGGAATATTCCGAATTACTAGATAAAGCAGTTGGGGAGAAAGATCCTATTAAACGTATGGAGGTTAGTTTTATTCCGTCTAAAAACCTTTTCCCCATTTATTAATTGTATTGATGTGTGTAAGTGACAGACAGCACGTTGCAATAACTGATTAAACTCACAACATTAATAAAACAAATTTCGTAACCAGTTTAGTCGTTGTGATGTTTGCAGTCACATCAACCTAGTTACTACTAATATAACGAATAAGAGTCAGTCCGAACAGCCAGGTCTTAATTGATCAGAGAATGAGCGACCTACATACTAACTTGATCCAATCGCTTAAGATAATTTATCTCGTTTATTTTGTGTTTAGAATTAATGTATAATCCTTTCCTCTTATTACGTAAGAAAACCTATTTTTCTGTCTAGTTTTTTTTTGTCTTGGATGTTAAATCATTTTATAGCTTACGTCAATTATCCGGTCTTTTTGTGACCATCACTGAAACACACTGTATTATTGCACACCTTCTGTCAATCGACACTCGTTTCATTTGTTTTTACAGTCAAAACTTTTTCATAAAAGTGTAGTTCATAACTACCTACCATTGGCGAGTATTCTACCTCTAATTTTCGTATCACTTATTTTTGGTTACTCCATACACGATCAATTATTTAGAGGGACCTAAGGGAAAATACGAGTAATCTATGCATGTCTGCCATCAAATGCAATCTTTAACGGCCAGAGATCGTTTTCGAGTAAACTGTCACTTAATATGCTCTCTTTTCTTACTAAATAAACGGATATCTTACTTACGCTATAGACAGTGCGATCTAATAAGGTCACATTAGTGTTTTTTTACCCATGCAAAGAATTTACCAGCTTCCAATTCAACAAAGTTAATGCAGGTGTCGAGATAATAGAAAGTGATCAACGCGTTCAACTAATTAATCCTTTCTGATGAAACTAGACACTAACTTAAGGTAATTCTAAAGCAACATTTCGTACCTTGAGTTGAAGAAATTCATACCAAAACTTCTTGCACCGTGACCTAGAGCCATTCAAGGAACTGGTATTTCTTCCAATGTTATTTACTTAATCCGTATTGATGGAAGATCCTGTCAATAGAGCAGTTCTTAACAGTATGATTAAGAAACAGTAAAATATATCCTAATAAAATTGAACGGGATTGATGGAGTGGGAAATCTTAACCGACATCTCATAATACATCTATTTTAAGCAGTTCGGTCAGTGAAAAGCCTTCATCAGACTGATGCAGTTTTTTGATACACACTGTTCAATAATAGACAGAAATACAAAACTTCCAATCAGAAGTTGCATGTCGTTTCCACTTCGAAAAAATGCGGCTTTAGTCGATAAAATTGTTAAATACCCAATGAAGATGGATAAAATATACCTATGAACTGATCGTAATTGAGAAGGCAATGTTTCAGTTTTCCATTTGCACGACATATGAAATTATAGTTTAGTGTTAGGGCTACTAAACTCAAAAATGTTACGTATTATGAATGTACGAGTATAACCATCCTTTTTCAATATAGAATAACTCCAGTATCCGGTATTTTCTAGCATTCTTTTCCCACTCTGATAGTATGTTGTTGTTACATAGAAAAATGTAATTTTCACTGAGGACTTCATTTTAATCATCTAAATCTGTTCTGTAAGAACATATCACAGTTGCACATTCCAACTAATTATATTGAAATACAAGTACGATGTAATTCAGAGTTTGAAATGAGATCTTCAAAGAAAACTTTACTTTTAAATACAGCAATCGATCACTAAATGAACGAAAAAAACAGCTATATATCTCACACATATATTGAACATTTTAAGAAGTATCAATATAGGGTTGAGGAGATTATTTAGTTTTTGGTTGAGATCATGAACTGATTGATGTTAGAAAACGGTTGAGTTCTACAATAGGACAAAAGGGCCGTCCAGTGCTTCCAGGTTTCCAATGGTGGTCTAACATCAATCAGCTCATGATCTCAATCGAAAACTTAATAATCTCCACAACCCTATGCTGATAATTACCATGTTCTCACTAGTGACTAACTTCGTGAAGGAATTCTCAGAGTTCTAATAAGAAGCCGTGATCAGTGGAGCTAATCCGTGTCGGGTAGATACAGGTATCTATCTCAGCTCAATCGAGGATGGTCGCGTAATTTCGTGGATTGGTTGAGGTTAGACATCAACACCGTTGGATGCTGGCTCAGTGGTCTAGATGTTAAGCGTTCGCCCACGAGACCGATAGGTCCTGGGTCCGAATCTCGCGAGGCGAGATCGCGGATGCGCACTGCTGAGGAGTCTTACAATAGGACGAAATGGCCGTCCAATGCTTACAGGTTTTCAATGGTGGTCTGGCATTAATCAGTTCATGATCTTGATCAAAGACTTTAAAAAGTAAATACTCTACAAATTCATGGTTACATCATTTCTCCTTTATGAAGAAATTCATCTTAAAATTTCCCAAATTTCAAGTAATTGAAATAAAATTTCATTGGTTAATTATTTAATGAATTTTGTATATTTTCATTATGAATAAAATTAACTCATTGAGATTTTACATTTAAAAATAGTAACTATACAGTTTAATAATAATAATAATAATAATAATAATTATTATTATTATTATTATTATTATTGAATTTGATCAATAAGTGAACTTAAATTTAAGCTGAACTCTTTTAGAGTCTTTATCAGATAGATCACTTTTTGTAAGATGTATGTTTGGAGAAAGTACAGTTTAAGAGAGAGAGAGAGAGAGAATCGATCTGTCGTATTAGGGTTTAAAGTATCATTGGAATAGTCATTATTAATGTAAATCGTATGAATAAAACTGGTGGATTGCCAATTATTTGATGAGTAAATTTGAATGAATTGTATAGAGAATGGAGTTAAACGCTGCTAGAATAAAAGAGTAGTAAAGTCAGATAGTGGTTAGCTGTAGAATTCAGAACACGCGTTTATTCCTGTTTGTGAGTCGTCAGCCGCTTGTATCCACCTCTCATTACTGAGATTCGGAGCCAGAAATTTCCACCCCAAACTCCTGATAGATTATCTGTTAGGATATTGAGTCCAGATGGCCATTAGCTTTTGAATGAATTTTATTTGTAAAAAGAATGTATATCTTCCAGTTTCAGTGTGATCATCCAAGTGACGAGTCTAGAGTAGGACGAAACATGGGTTCTTGATTCCAATGCTAGCTACCATCTAACTTTAATGAAGAAATGACCATAAATCAGCATTGAGATAATCCTTTCAGAATGCTAATATGCCAATAAAAAGCTGGTCAATTACAGTCCTTAACATTAATAAGAAAGAAAATACAAATCCCTATACAATATTTCACGTTATTTTATGGATTGCTTAAATATTCTTTAGAACAGAACAAGTGAACAGATAATTTATTATATTTTATTAAAAGTTTTCTAATTTTACAACAACCAAAAACAATAAATCGATCATTCTCAGACTAACTTCGAATAATGAAAATCATTATTACCTTGAATATACTTTAAATGTTAGGCATTAAATTTGTGAACATGTTCAAGTTGTGTTTACAAATTTCATTGATTGAAATTAGCATGAAATAACTTGGTAAGATTTCATTTTAAACAACTTTCAATTCGATTGAAATGTTCAGAATATGTTAAGTGGTTGGAAGTAGTCGATAGGGGACTCTAAACTCTGGTTTCGTGCTGGTTGTCATTCGTTATCAAGTTTAACGTGTAGTCTTGGAGAAACTGACATCCTCTGGGAGATTTGATTTCGTATCATTCATCTTCATAGTCTGATGTGTTACTACTGAGTAGTAGTAGCCGATCTTATTTTTGTCTAACTTTTTTCAGTGTTGATCGATTTCTATCGATCAAGTTACAGTGTGGTCGCTAGTTTAAGTGACAAAATACGTGCACTACGCTGAGAGTTTAGGTTATCGGAAACAGTTGATAAGGAACCCTGAGATTAAGTTTCGTAACATTGGGAACTGACCAGCAAGGCTTAGCTGCAGTTTTGAAGGAGTTAATGCTCTCTGTCAGATTGAGACCAGCATCACCTATCTTCATATTTTGAAGTATTACCTATGAGACGTGGTTAGAATACTTTCATTTGCTCTTCAATACTAAGTGATTAGAGATAATCGGTTCAGAATTACTGGATTCATGCATCATCTCAACCGGTATTCATCACCTAAAATCTCAGGGCAAAAAATTACTTTCTGCAAAATTTCGAACTTATGTCACCCAGTATTACATTCAAAGATGTTATAATCATTCAGAAAAAAATATATGTGCCTTCTTTCTGAGTAGCTCATAGTCTTTGTGGTCATTTTCTAATTAAACTCAAAATATCGTACTTAATAACTCACATTGTTCTAGGTTCTTGATTTTTATTTTAAAATTATCTAAAAATATTTGCATCATTAAGTTGTAACTAAACTCTACCTGAAGCCCTTCTATGTTTGTTGCCAGTCGCAAGCTCGGGTAAACGAGGAAGGTTGAGGATGGTGTTAGCAACTCCATCCCGTTGAAAACAACCTAGCTAAAAATCGCTAACCAGAAAAAATCATCTTGACTATTTTATCTCAGCTCTGGAAGTTAAAGCATCTTCATATAGGAGCAACAATTAACATAGGTGTATGGAGTGTCCTCACATTGAGTAGATTGGAGAATCTTGGTTGGTGGCCTATGCTTGACGAGAAGCAACAGGCGTAATAAACAAGTAAATAAGTTGTAGCTTACGATTACCACCATTAGAAAAGAATGAAGATACGATACAGTAATACAGTCGTGTCTATGCGTATGATTTATAGGCAACTGGCGTGCTGTATAATCTAAATATGAAAAGTTTTTTTTTTCAAAACAAAAAAACAAGGTTGTTTAAACAATGTACACTCTGATCACAACATTGTTAAATGATTAATGTGTTTTGTTAAATCTTTTCGAGTGATTTTTGTTTCTTTCTTACAAACCTATCTACATATAATAATATGTTAGTGTGAAAATTTTGTGAAGATTGATTAATTCACAATTCACGTCAGTGAATTAATTATATATAAACAACTATCAGAAGCCAGGAAATATTATACGACAGTCTCGTTTAAGTATGTGAATCCTCGTTGCATAATATCCTGAATCGATTGAAATACGAACTTTGTATATTAATCAATTTAGTAATGTAGAAGTTAGGCTCTCACTGCTAGAACTGATATAATCCTGAGTTTGAGCGGTATCGAGGTTGTAAGTGCACAAACCTGAAAAGTCTTACACGAGTATGAAACAAAGATTTCATACTGTCTAGTATTAAACGGTATATACATATAGTAATCATGTGTTTTTCAGAATCACATTTATTGTTCCATTCGATAATGTACATTTGGCGTAGATTTGTGTTGTAATAACGATATTTATGAATGAAATATTTTTCAATACATGTCTTGATATTGTACATAATCTTACACAGATACAATTTTTGTATTAGTATGGATTTATTGTTGTATTCAGGACTGCTATTAATCCAATGTCTTTTGCCATATAAATATCTTAGACGGATTCTTTTTAAATAGTTACATCACAAGTTTAAGTGATATTTGGTATATGACAAGCAGTTTAATATAAAAATTACATTTCATCCTAATTGTAATTCTTCATTAGTTGAATTTATCTCCATCTCAATACTGATGTTCTCACTAATACTCAAACCTAATACTATACACTTAAAACCCTCTAACTCTGTTATCCACTAAGCTACTGCGTTCGGATAGTACAAGTTAATGGCTACATGCACATATAACCCTCTCCAGTCACATCTCTCTCTCTCTCTCTCTCTCTCTCTCTCTATATATATATATATATATATATATATATATATATATATATATATATGCTTATTCTCATCAGTTGATATTACCCTTCTTTGTTTAAAGTTTGTTATTGGTCACTTGGTCATTCTTTCACGTATGACCAATAGTTCAATAAAATTTATCTAATTTACAAATGATAAAATTCTTAAATAAATTGAAAATAGTTCTCTCTCTTTCTCTCTCTACATTTTTTTGATTGTAAAAAGAAAGATCAAACAAAACATAAATGAACCTGATTATAAAACTCGGTTTTAATACATACACTAGCGCGCACGCATGCGCACACACACATTTTTCGTCGTTTAACTGTTTTGCTATAAATTTAATGATTATCGTTGTATTCTTCAAATGTTGTTAATCTACACTGTCAATCATATGAATATCTCACTATCGAATCATTTTTATTGGTTTTTTTGTTCTTCTTTGCAGTTTTCTTTTTTATTATTGAAACTTTTTTTCTTTTATAAATTTATTCATATGAGAATTCGATTGTTTCTAGGTTGATAAATTATGTCAAAAATATAATTTTTCTTTAAGTTAATTTGTATCTCTGACCTGTTGTTTTTTGCATTTATGATAGTTGCTTAATTTTTTCTCAATTGACATTAAGTTATTTGAATAGTTTTATTATTAATATAGAATAGATAGAATGTGACTAGTAGGCGAATCCAATACTCAAATTTCGTTCTATTCGGGACTCATCAACTAGACGTAATTGTATCCCGGAGTTGATTTTTGCATCGATGCTCGAATCCAGCAACCTTTCAATTCAGACACTTCTATGCGTTATCCACTTCGTTACTGAATCCAGATAACCACTATCTTATGCAACGTGTATTAATTCTTATTTAATTTCTAATTGCTTGGATAATCTCGTTGTTAATTTATTGACTGAAATTTGATCAGTCTTACTGTGCGGATTGCTTCGATAAAACCATCATCACACAATACATTCTGCAATAATTGACATTAACAACGGGGAGATTCAAGCAACTGTTACAAATGAATTGAAATTCACCTCCATTGCACAAAGTAGTGACTATCTGGACTGTAGTTAGGTGTATAACGCGTTTGTGCGTTCAAAGCGAATGATACTGCGTTTGATTACAGTAGTGAATGTCAACATTGGGATGAAGTAGGAACATTCAGTTAACAAGTCCCAAATAAGATAACACACGCGTCTTGGATTCGCCTATTAGCTACATTTCATCTACTCTATGTTAACTTTTATCGTGGTGGCTATAGTGAGGTAATCCGCAGAGGATCCACATGTAATAACGGAAACTAATCAGATTTGAGTAAAATATCGACGGCGGAATAATTCAAAACATTAAAAACTAAGTTAATTCTATTATTGTTGTCACTATTGAACGAACTCTATATCTTTCTACGTAAACGGCACATACTCAATGTCTGGTATAATATTTTGTTTTTTTTGTATAAGACTTATTGTCGTTGTTATAATCGTTGATGCCACTCCCTACTGAGACGGTACTTTGAACTGAACTACGACAGTTTTCGTAATCACGACTACTGAAAAACACAACTTTCGCAAAGAAAAATTTAGCTAGGAACATTCTAGGTTAGATAGTCTTAGTTATTAAGTGGACGTCTAAAATATTATGATTTTAAACTGTCTTCTAAGGTTTTATCGTATTAAAGATATTTGTTGAAGTGTTATGTATGTCAGTGATCATGCTGTCGAATTCTCAGCTAGTCCGTATTTGTTTTAAAAGAACTTCAATCTCTGGTAATTAAAAATTACCATAGGATCCCATCAAATCTGAATTCAATTAAATCTTGAAACGACAGATTAACTGGAGGGGGACCCTAAGAGAATTGAATTGCACTCGAATTCATTCAGTTATATAACAATTAAATTCAGTGATTATTAGTTACATAAATTTATCGATCTGAATAATTGTCATTTAAATGTAAAATCACTAAGAGTTAATTACATATGGACATTATACTGAACCAATGTTAAATTAAAAAAGTCATGATAAATTAATGAATACGAATTATTGTTATGTTTACGGAAATCTACAATAAATTGGCTTAAAGTTAAATGGATAGAAATCATATTGATTTTATAGTTGAATTCAGGAGTCAATTGAAGCTAGATCACTATGGAAAATCTGGAAGCACTGGATGACCGTTTCGTCCTTCTGTGGAACTCCTCAGCAGTGCACATCCACGATCTCGCCTCGCGGGATTCGAACACAGGACTTATCAGTCTGGACAACTGAACCGGCATCCAACGTTGTTAATGTCCAACGTCAACCAATCCACGAAGTTGCACCAACGTCCACCATTATTAGTAATGAGTTACTATCTCACAACAGACCTGGTTGAACTCCACTGGTCACGGCTTCTGATAGATCATGGGTTCGAATCTCACGAGGCGAGATCGTGGATGTGCACTGCTGAGGAGTTCCATACTAAGACGAAACGATCATCAAGTGCTTCTAGGTTTTCCATGGTGGTCTAGCTTTAATTGACTCATGAATTCAACTATTAAATTACTATTGTATCTACAAAACCCCTCTCCTATTGAAATGATATTGAATTAATAGGAAAGCATCAACTGAATAGGAAGTCTCATTTAAAAATCAGTACGCCATCTTATATTTTTATCCCATCCTAATAATAGTCATCATTACTAAACACTTTAGTCTTCACAATGAACATTTATCTCTATTATTGTATTGTATGTTACAGTACTATCGAATTAAAAAAATACATGAAAACCAGGATACTTTTGATTAGTTAAAATATCCAGTTGTGAGTGAACTAGTTACATAGCAAAATGTATGAACTAGTCTCGATTTTACGTCAGTTGTTATTGAATTTACTCATATCTGTTGTATAGTATATAACAATTACGACTCATAGCTTACGGTTCTATAAATGATATTCGTTAAAAGAAAATTATTCTCAATAAAACGACAACTTACATGTTAATTTATTAAAGACAGTAGACGGAAAACTCTAGACCTATGTTCTGTGCTAACTGGCATACATCACCACGGCATACTTGTAATCTAGAGGGAACTGATTCTTCCTGTGAGATTCGAACCCAACTTCAGAGTTTGAAACTATTCGTGATACGAAGAACTCAGTTGTAACTCATCTGATGGTAAAAAGGAGTGAAAAGGATTCGAATCGTATAGGGTGCATGAATCCCCTCAAGATTACAGATATGTCTTAATGAAAAGCTGAAATTAACATGAAACCTGGGTTCAGTATTTCCTATGGACTACGTTCAATCATTTAACATCAAAATACAGAACTCGTGAAAGTGTATCTTCTCGACTAGTGACCCGTTGACGGAATTTAATCAACATTTCGTGCTAGGAACACATGACATCAGTCACTACTCAATGACCAATCAGCAGTAATCACGCCTATGTACATATGGTGAAATATAGTATACTGTCGAGTTTAAGCGATTCTAAAACATCCCTGAAGTGTTTATGGCACTTATTAGTCACTAAAGAATAAAGATACTAAAATATAGAATCTTTGGCTTTACACTTAATGAAAATTTAATATACATGGCGGTTTTAAGCAGCTGAACTTCTGAGCCCAGATAACCATTAGCGTGTGTAACGAGGATAAATTTCAATTCATTTGTAAGGGTTATGTTGAATCTTACCGTTGTGTGATATTAGGGACTCCAAAGTATATTGAGAATTATTTAGAAGTCTATTTTCTTATTCTTTGTTAAATATTCTTACAGCTTGTATCCGCATTCGCTGTATCTAGTATGTCATCGAATGCTGGTCGTATTGGTAAACCATTCAATCCATTGTTAGGTGAAACTTACGAGTTACACTACAGGAATTTTGTATTCGTTGCAGAACAAGTATGTTTTAACCTTGATTGATTGGATAAGTTTTTTGTTACTTTGGTGTTATTTTCTTTTGACGTTTATTATAAAATTTAATAGGTCTGGTACTTGAATGCTTGAAATTAAATTTCTAACTATCTCCTAGTCTCCCATGCCATCCACCTCAAAAATTTCCTACAATTTAGCCCTAAACGGTTAGCAAAAAATAAGAAGTATAAAAAGTGGTTTTACTTTTAAGATTGGTCTAAGTACAGAACACAATAATACCTATAGGTATATGTGTGACGATGATATTCGGTAAACTTCGGGAAACTTGCTGTAATTGGTAGCAAAATCAATGAGCAACAAGTTACGCATCAGATTTTTAGAACAAACTGATATGATTCTCATAAACTAACTATGAAGCTCACTTCTACGTGAAGTAAGCGGTGATGATGTTATGCATAATCATAACGAAAGCTACGTCACTAAACTATCTGCATTTGAAGAGACGGTTGCTGAAATCTTAAATAAACTGATTTCGAAATCGTTGAATAAAACGTTCTACGCAGCTAAGCTCCAAATTGTTTTCTCAAGCCCGCCTACCATTCTAGGATGTGTTAAGGATAAACTTCCGCTTTGGGCCACATCAATGTGTATCTATAAATTTACTTGTTGATGTGGGTCACGTTACATAGACCTCACAAAGCGATCACTTTCTAAACGCATCTCAGAACACTATCCGACTTGGCTTTTAAAAGAAGAATGTAAAACAATTACTAGTTCTACACAAGAACATTTAATCAAGTGTAGACACATCTCTCCAAAGGAGTCTTTTAAAATAATCTTCACAGTCAAGGGAATTGGATCGAAGGGAAGTCGAATCATTAATTTATGCACTGCTGAGGCATTGGTAATCCACGAACTCAAGCCTGAACTTTGCATGCGGAAACAATTCGTCCGACTTCTCATCCTTCCTTGGCCCTAATTCGTTTAATGGATATGTTTCGGGTTTTGTTTCTTTCTTTATTGTATACTTTTATTTGATTATTATTGAATTAGTATCCAAAAGGATTTTGTGGAAATTGTAGTAATTTCAATAGTTGACATCATGAGTCAATTGAAGCTAGACCATGGAAAATCTGGAAGCACTGAACGGCCGTTTCGTCCCATCGCGGGACTCCTCAGCGGTGCGCATCCACGATCCCGCCTCGTGAGATTCGAACCCAGGACTTATCAGTCTCGCGCACGCACGTCTAACCACTAGATCACTGAGCCGGTATCTAATGTTGTTAATGTTTAACTTCAACTAATCCACGAAATTGAGCGACACACCCATCATTGTCTTTAGTGAATTACTATCTCACAACAGACCCGGTTGAACTCCACTGGTCACGGTTTCTCACTAGAACTCCAGGAAATACCCGTTGAAGCCAGCCAATGGTGAGCATAAGTTGATTATTGTCAGAAGGGGTTTTGTGGAGATTGGATTTTTCAAATTATTGTTTTGCTATTTTAAACTCTAATCAGTTATTATTATTACCTTTTACAAGTTTGCTTGATTATTATTCAGTTTATTATTATGCCCTTTATGTTTGTCATTTTTTCTTCATAACTGTCAATCAGACTATTATCTGACCCATAAATTATTTTCTTCCTTACCCCTTTATTAGTACATAACCTCATTTGTTATTTATTCTCGAATCTGTTTTTGTGATGCAGTCTTTTGTTTCCTCCTATAGATCTATATTTTCCATATAACTATATGTACGTATGTACAGCCTAAGTAAATAATTTCGTTAAAAAGAAAATTTTTTTCGCTGAATTCTCTTTTTCTTAATTCATGATAGATTCATATGAAAAAAATTTATGCTTAGTGAATAGTTAATTGATCAAAATAAAGAGTGCGCCTACCATTGTGTATATAACGTCACTAGTCTCAAACCAACAGAAGACAGTTATGCAAAGTTCTCTAATTTCAAATAAGGTTATAATGATTATAATAATTGCCTTACCCATCATCGTTTGTTTGATTACAATGAAGAATCCTCATCAAAAAGTATTGCGATATTGCAGAAAATTTCATTTGTCATTACGTAATGGAAATCGTCTCTCGTGTCCTTCTCATTACTGTTTTATTTTCAAAGGACTATTAACAAAGAAAATATATCAACCATTATAATAGAGTTATTCTTAACTATTTCAGCATTGAGTTTGTAAAGTTCCTTTTTTTGTTAGAGCACGTGAAGACACCATACATTTATTATAGATAAATAATCCGTTAAAACAAATTGGAAAATGTACTGTAATGTTTGCACAGTTTAATAAAAATGTTATTTAGTCCAAGGGTTTAAGTAGGCCACCACAAAGTATTGTTCTATGCTTGATATCAATTCACAGACTACTTACATCATGATTAAATGAATACTTCATTATTAGTCTTGTTTATTTATTGATTGATTTACCCATATAAAAACAAAAAATAGCCGGACAGCTGTTTTTCCCAGTATGGAGCTTCACAATGGTGTGCATCCACAAACTCACTGGGTATCGAACCCATGACCCGCAGGTCTCATGGTGAGTACTTAAGCTTTAGACCATTGAGTCAGTATCTAATGGTTTGCATATTTAACCTTAGTTAACTCGCAATATTGCGCAACCTCTTTAAAATGTTATTGGTGGATAACTGCTTCACAGCTGACATGGTTGAACTTCACTAGTCAGAGCCACTCACTAGAATTCTGTTTGTTTGTTTTTGTGAGACATAAAGTTCATGGGTTCGATCCCTAATGAAGCTGTGGATGAGCGCTACTGAGGAGTCCCATACTAAGAAGAAACAATTATCTATTAGTTCCTGGTTTTCAATGATTCTCTGTTAGGTCCCAATAAGCATAATGAATGGTAACTTTTCGGATCCATTTATGGACCAATACTATACGTATATTTTAATCGTATATTTGTTATGTAACTAAACTATTCATATCCGTGTCCCACTTATTATGAGCTTTGTTTTGACCTGTGAACTATTACTATACGATTTACCATTCTTGAATTATTTTCTGTCTATTAATTACTACCTCCCTCATTCATAGCCACATTTGGCTAATTCTTGTACAAATGTTGTTTCATATTTTATGGTACGGTGTGGTCTGTCTGGTTGGTATATAAACCCAGTATGTTTGAAATAAATTATTCATATTGCAGAGGCTGAGATTGATGTTCTGAAATTAACTGGCTGGGCTAGGCGGAAAGCAGGACCAATCAGGAATCTAGACTGCTCGTACGGGTTTTACGCGTCATTCACTGCTCTCTAATTAGCGGTATCATTACGTTATACATTAGCAGGGCACAAAGGCCACAAGTTATAACATTCTCTAACTAAAATCAGCCAGCAGTGTAAACTATAAAATCAGACTATCACTACAAATTCTCTTTTACTAAACATTCACTCATCGTTTTCTTGTTATTATCTACATCCATGTTCCTCTTCATTCACCTGTCAAGGTATCTCATCATCCACCAATCACAGCTTTTCATGTTGAATCAGAT
This sequence comes from Schistosoma spindalis, assembly GCA_946903255.1. Taxonomy (NCBI): domain Eukaryota; kingdom Metazoa; phylum Platyhelminthes; class Trematoda; order Strigeidida; family Schistosomatidae; genus Schistosoma; species Schistosoma spindalis. The sequence continues at coordinate 11,204,944 of OX336423.1, read as the reverse complement.
AATTATAGTCTACGTGCTACTCTACAATTTAAATTACGTTTTTGGGGTAAATCAATTGACGTTCAACCGAAAGGATTAGTTACATTACAATTATATCATTTTAATGAATCATATACATGGCAAAATGTCAATTTAACAATACATAATATATTGACTGGTAAAATTTGGGTGGAACATGTAAGTCTACTCGTTGTTGTGATCAATTTATTGCTTATATGTGTGTAAAGTAATTTCTATTTAACACAGTCCTGTTAATTTTATGATATAATATCAGTAACTATGATACTCATTGCGTCAAGAATGAAAGTAAGATAAACATATGTCATCACTTTAAATGTGAAACAACTAATTACTGATTGTTAAATATGCCAACATTCAACCAATAGGTCCCAGGTTCGAGTTACGTCTTGCCTAATTTTGTTTAGGTAACCAGAGATAATGACTGCTGCTAACTTCCCCCCTCCCCCATTACGTCTATCTGTTGCGTAATTACCAATTTAATTGAATATTAACGAATTTTGATTTTTATCAATATTTCATAAAAACTGAGTTATGAATTGTAATTGTTCAAAGAGTGAACTCGATTAACATCTTATTTTAATTTACTCTCAGTTCTCATGTGATGATTAAACAGTTGATTGAATTTATTACTTTTTATTCATCACATTTCTGTTTATTCAAATTTACATGTCACTTAGCTGAATAGTTAACTAGCGTTGAATGAAAAAAAAAAGATTCAGGTCGAAAATCATGTCGTCATATGCGCCGACTCAGAGTTCGCAGCGAGATCTGATGGTTTTTGGTTTAATCTCCTATAAAGTCGTGGATAGATACAACTGAGACGTATCACCCCTATGATGAAATAGTTATCTAGTGGTTTCGTGATTTAAATATAAGATTAAACAATCTCCACAAACCCACTATATTAATGTATTGCTTTATTTTATGATAAACAGTAGTTCACTTAACTGTTAACTAATCCCAGTGATATGTATAACCATTATTTACTTCTGATTAAATTGACCAATCATTAATACACTAAATCTTGCTAAAAACTGTACCACTCAGAAAATCGGAGATTGGTGATTTTGCGTAATTCAATTCATTTCAATACTCCAACACCTATATTAAATAGATTGTAAATTAATTACGAAAAATTTCCACAAGTCAGCAGCCCGTGTGATATACTAAGCAGAAGCTTACCAGTGATTATTGGACTGAGTTAAAAACTGTGAACCATTAAATTTCAACCCATAAGAATTGAATGTTCTTGGAACTCTTTCGTCTAATGTGGGTCGACACTATTGAGGAGCCTTAAACTAAGACGAAATAACTACCCAATCGTATTTTATTCTCTACAGTTCTCCATCTACTGACATTCTAACTGCGTAATAAATATACTTCATCAGTGTTTATTAGAAAAGTTTCCGACTAATTATGACATATATTACGTCTTGATACATTTAGTACACTGAAATTTTAAGATATCAACTTGTTAGATTAACTAATGATTACTTGAATCCCTGATAAATGCACAAGTCTAAATGTATGAAAGAAGCTTTGCTTCCAGCGTTAGTCAAAGCTCAAGTAAAAACAACATTTGTAGAATTGTAGATGACCTTAATATTAAAGATATGACAAAAGATACTAGGATTAAGACTACATATTTGTTAACTGTACGATCAGATTTAAGAAGAGTATAATGAGTTGTTTTTTAAAGTTTATAGAGAAACACTGATTTGAAAGCTAGTTTAGACACTTTTTCATGGCTTCTGGAGAATTTTTCAGACAATCAGAGATTGTTACCATGCATGTTGTACAGTTCGTCTTCTCTTAGTACCTTAAAAAATGATTATCAATACTACTATTGGTAGTTTGTGGAGGTTTTTGGGTTTCATAATTTACACCACGAACTGATCCTAAGTAGTTAAGTATTTTAAAGCTATTCAGGCATTGTTAGACACTCAGGAGAGCTCATCTACTATCCCAACGGGGACACAGCCGAAGATTCTTACATGTCGCGGCGAGTGATTAACCTTTAAACAATTGAGTAGCTGGCATCCAATGGTTTGTACTTCAAACTTCAATCAATTCGTGATATCGCACAGGCATCGTACAATGTCATTTGTGGATAACTACCTCATAACTGACATAGTTGAACGTCACTGATCAAGACTTCTCACAAGAATTCCGGGAATTACCTCACGAAATTAGTCATTAGTGAACACATAATTGTTCGACATTTGATAAAGTCATGGTTTCTCACTGCAGAGGAGTCTTACATTAGAACGAAACAACCTTCTAGTGTTTCCAGGTATTTAATGATTGTCTAACAAAAACTAATTTATGAAAAATTATTATTTTTCATAACTACCATTATGATCTTGTTTTATTTTGTTCCACTCTTCTGACTTTTTTTTTCTCTCGAATACTTACAGACTGGCACATTACGTATCACAAATCATTCGTTAGGATTATATTGTCAGTTAGAATTTCATTCATCTAATTCGTTTGGACATGGTTGTAATCGTGTTACCGGTGAATTATATGCTCCATCAACATTAGATAAAATGAAGGCAGTTTCAACCTCATATACATCACATAATACTACTGTTAATACTACTATTAATATTCTCAGTAAAAATATATTTGATCATCATAGTAATTCATATGTATTAAAACGTATAATTTTTGGTAATTGGTCTCGTGGTCTATTCACCGTCGAACCGAATGTTTGGAATGAAAAGAAGGAAATCATTGATGTAAGTGATAATGTTTACATTTTTTTCTTTCAAAAAACAAACCAACATTTCTGTTTGTTATAATTGTGAAATTATCAAATTTTCTTACAAATTCCATATTCTTATTCAATCTTCTAATCAATTCAAGGCTGGGGAACCTTGCAAAATGTGAAAAAATCTAACCTCAAACTGTATCAGTTAAGAATATTCATTGTTCGCCAAGTCTCTTTTTTAACACAATTATTTCTTTTGCCATTTTCAGTCTAATGGACCAATTTTATTGACAGTAAATGAAAAACCATTAATTCTGTGACAACACAGAATGTCATTTTTTAAGCGTTTGACAAGTTTACTAGCGTATTAAACCGTATCTGATGATTGAATTTCGTAGTTCTGTGTGATATTGTTTATGTGGAATTGTCATATGTAAAGCAGATGATAGTAATCCACTTTCCTTTAAGGTTGTTTGTTCATGATGTTCACTGTTGTCTCGCCTTTGTTTGGAACTTCGTACTAGCACACATAATACAACCCCACAAATGTACTGAACTACAGGATCATTACGTTTCTTGGTGGACAAGATTTTCTGGACTAAGGTTTTACCGATCACTTTTTATGACTTCATATAAATCGCTGTACATTGAATAATTCTCATTCTATCTCTTCAATGAGTTACTTCTCTCATAACTCAGTATACTACTATACAGTTTACAGCTTTCAATTAGATTCGTTTCGGAGATCCATCTTCAAATGCACAAATATTATTTTAAATGGTTTCAGTGAAATTTTTGTATAATCATCAACCTGAGTTGAAATCAGCCAGGGAAAATCATTGTAAATCAATGACCATTGAGGAGCTGTCCCCACAACCCATTCAAATCATAGAAAATCAACAAAAATTGCGAATCTGTAAAAACCTCTGGGTTTCTCTTACCCTTAAAATCCATTCGTGAAGGATTTAAACCATAATATGTGCTGTTCAGTCTTTTTCGCTGGATACTTTACAACTGATCAGTTAAACTAAATTTGTTTGATATGAAGATAATAATAAATATTTATTCAGAGTATAATATAGATCGGCGCTTAAAATTAACCGCGGTGATTTTCAGTCAGCCCTTAACCAATCAAAAAACATATCTTGTAAGTGAAGAGTTTTTGAAAAAAATTAATAATATTACAAAGTATAAACAGGTTTTGCATATTTAATATGTCTATTAAAGTTATTTACATGTTGTTATTGTCTGTAAACTGTAAAAAATACAATACTTAGGTTAAGTATAGGGTACTAAGTAGAGGTGGAAATTTGATTGATGAAGTAATGAATCTTCATCAGCCCAAACACCGCCTGCCTAGATGAGCGATGTTGTCTTTTGTAGGAATAGATTAAAAGGAACATAGGGGTGACAAAACTAAAACACGGCATCAGTCTATGAAGTCATTGTTGGATTGATCCACGTAAGTAGTTTCAAGCTAACTAATTGGAGTCCGTGAGATATCCGTGGTTAGTAGTCGGAAACGTTGAGTGACATGGTTCGGAATAGTCCGTAGAGGCGTAAATCCATTCATTCTTTATGTTCTCATAGTTCCTGAAACCCAGAATCTTCTTATACCTTTTTTAGTACAAGTGATCTTTTATACTACTATTGATATTGTCATTCCTCCTACTACTCTGAGATTTGTTTTCATAATTTTATCTCACTATGTTAATGTGGCATGGAAACTTGAGTCGACACATATGTGTTAAATTCTACATTGCATATGACGGAACTGACTAAAATCGCTAAAACGATGACAATTAAATTCCCTCATAGTAATTTTTATGATGCGTCTCCCCAACCCTTAAAAGGACACAAGTAGATTTTTAAAAGTTCTCGCAGTGTTTTCGGTTAGCTTTAGGATTAGAGTTTTCATTGCGAACCAACATGAAGTGTAGTAAAATAAAAAGCTTTTTAGTCGTATAAATGAAAAACTTTCAATTTCAAAATCCATGTAACACTTTGAAATCAGTTCGTTGATAAAATATAACGCCGATAGATTAAAATTTGTTTCAGGATTTCAAGTTCAAGGAATAGGATCAATTTGTCAACATTCTGATCAATGCATAAATTTATTTCTATCTCTTATTATACATTCACGATTCTAATTAACTTGTCTCTACTATACTTTTATCTCTGTGAGAATTTTATACTTTGCTCCACTCTATAATTTTCTCATTTAAAACAAAAAAAAGACATTACGATTTTTATTTATTTATTTAAGTAAAAAGGGGTTGATTAGTTTAACGTCAGCATGGTCAAAATTAAATAATAACTGAGACTATTAAAACAATAACATTTAATCATATAGATTTGTTGAATAAGTGTAACTAAGTAAATTCTATTGTTTGTTTTTGTTGATTTTATCATTGATTTTCTCAGTTTATTGTATGTGTGTGTGTGTGTGCGTTTGTTCTTTTCAATATCGAAAGTTTCCTTTTTTTTTCTAATTCCTATTGTTTAGAAGGTTTATTATTATTATTATCCCTGGATTTGTTTAAATGTGTAGATTATGAAATAAGTTTTGAAAAAAATTTGTTTATTAAATATTGAAATTTACTATTAAGCTGAATTATAAATATTATTCATCATTTCAAAATCAAATTGGTGTAATATACATTTCATTGTGAAATGATGGAGAAGATTTGTAGCTTAGGTGGATGATTTTGATGGAGTTTCATTCTCTGAGCTGAATGGTTTGGTTGTGGAGCTTTTCATTATTCTTCTGAACGACATCATCATTACAAACTTCACTGTTTTAAACTAAGAAAACTTTATCAAGAAGTAGAGCTTCCTATAGTTCCTTAATATAGATCATAAACATGATTGTAAAATGATTTAGTTAAATGAATATAACACCTTTAAAATTGTCATCTTAAGCTATAAATATGCTTCACTATATCATTAACTCTATCTTATAGCATATAGTTATGACATTCAATAATGAATCATTTAGATTTCATGTTCAAATTACGTTTTCTCTAATTCTGTTTGGATAGACGATATAGTATCGTTGAGTACTAGTCTAATCTGTCTCTAACTAGGGTTATATGGCTTGTATCGATACAAAGAGAATAGAATGTTTTGTTATTTCTGGAATTTTCTAAGATTATGGAATTTGAAGTTTTACCACAAGGAATAAAACCCAGGATTTTAATTCTTCACCAAAGTCAGTTTGAGGTGTACAATTACAAATTTACTAATCTCCACAATAATACTGTGTAATAACAATACTTATAATCATGTTCTGAATAATTTCGAAGGGTAATCTCTGGAGTTCTGATGAGCAGTAGTGACCAGTGAAGTTAAATCATATTAAATGTGTGACAACAAATGTAATCAGTCGCACTAGATGATAGTTGAACAGTAATGAGAATTGGGTGAAGCTAAAAATGTAAACAACTTGTTACCTACTGAGTGGTTCGAAGTTTTATAGCTAGTAGTGAAACTTGAATGCCATGGCTTTTATCCACATGAAGGGTTTGTGGATAGGCACTAGCGGTAAGGATCTTCATTCAGCGATTTCTAGTTCTCAATGATTGTATTATCAAAGACAGTTCATGATGTAAAACTTCAAATAGAATATTTATTAAAAATTATTCTCCATAAACTATTTAGTTCACACATACTTCTGAGTATTCAACCTAAGATGAGTTGAATTGAGCTTTCAAGTTGCTTAGCCAGTGTGAAAACATTGTAAATTTCAATCTTTTTATGTAATTCAATAAAGTAGTTGACAATTTCATGTTATCTGCTTCAAAACAATTATTTCGTGTAAAATTAAATAATATCATCCAGTTTCTCGAACCGAATCAGATTGTTCAACGTTTTAGTCACATTAATCCATCGACAAATTCATTTGGTATAACTCATTCAATATTCGAAAGTATTCAGCCAGAAACGATCATTTTAAGTGTTCTTTCATAAGAGAATTTGAAAAAAATATTTTAATTTACTACTTCGTGAATGCGCACTACTGAGGAGTTCTTTACCAGAATGAAACGGCCATCCAGTGCTTTCAGGTTTTTAAAATGGTCTATCTTAGTCGACTCGTGATTTCAACTCTAATATTCTTATTAGTTGACAGTGTTGCATAAGAGGTCAGAATGTAAATGTTACCTTAATGATGTGTTGGATATGACCACTAAAGTAGAAAAAAACATGACTATTTTGTTTGCAAAGTTACGGTTCCTTGTTTTGTCGGCAGTTGAAAATAAAGATATATTGATCGATTTGAACAAATTGAAAATTAGTGTGTGAATTACTACACAATGACCACATTTAATATCGAATTCAAAGATTGGAATCCTTCCAATCACCTTACTCATAACATTGGTATAATTAAAAGCGGAAACCGACTATGATCAGTATACCTTGATTTTTAACACTAGATGAACTGATAGATGAAGAAATACACATACATTTTTTGAGAAGGGCGGTAAAGTTTATTTACCATATACTTTATTAAACAAGGATCCTAATAAGAAACTAAGAAATTAACTTGATGGCACTTATAACAATAAAAGAATATTCATATACTTCATTTCTTGTATGTTATAATAAAAGATTACGTTGATTGATTACTGAGTAGTAATAATAGTGACCAGTGTCATGTCTATTATCTAGGACTAGTTCTAATCCTACATAGAGAACCAATTCACTCAAGATTGCATGTACGCTTCACTAATGAGTACTAACTAACATGAAACCTAGATCCAGGGTCTTCAGTAGGCCATCTCCAATGCCCTGGTGCGGCCGAGAGTAGGGAGAGTCCGCTCACTCTCTCAAAAAGCTCTCACATGGCCACGCGTATATAGCCTCTGCCAGGGAAGTCCTACTCACTGCCTTCTCGTAGAGGGGATGTTGTTTACGAAATTGAGAGGACGAAGAGCGAATGTCCGGTGCTTTAACCGGGTTGGTGGACACAGAGAGTCCACTTAGGGAGTTGGAAAACCCTCATTCCAAATCAATGGGGAATATGGGCTCCACTATCCTGAAGAAACAAATGACATATGAACCTATTGCTGGTCACCGGCTATCATGGGACTGCATCTTCTGACGTTGTTCCACTGCCTTGTGGATCAGACCTTCAGGTCGAAGGCTCCGTGTGTGGTCCCCTAAGAAAACCACCTGTTTCGGTTTGGACACCCGGGCAGTATCACAACCCTCGCACAAATCAAATGAGATTTGTGTGGTGCATATGTATTTGGTGCCTCCTTGTACCAGCATATATGTGTTCAAATGGATTGTGATTCATCTTTAATACATAGGTAAATAAAACAGACTTCTAAGATATGCAGATTAAATTACGTGTTGATTTTCATACAATCTGTTTCATCTGAAAAAATGGTGTCTTTTAGAATACTTTTTAAACTAACAAGTTGTGTTTTTTTTTTGTAAATTGGTGTAACTAAGTTGATTAATGTTAATTTTGAGCGATACTAAAAATTATCTCATTGTCTTTTATACTACTGAAATAGCCAATGAATAAATCATTTATAAGATGTAAAATATTTCGCTAAGAAAATGAGTAGAAATGGTGACCTGTTTTTACATTTATATACGAACTTACTTGCTTACTTACATTTGTCACCCCTCATGGGGCATAGGCCTCTGACCAGGGATCTTTAAATAACTCTGTCCTGGGCTCTCCTTTCCAGTTGTTCCTGATGGATATTCATTTTTTCGATGTCCGATTGTCGGAGCAATGTGCTCTTTGTACTGCTTCTTTTCCCTTAGTATTGAAGATTCCGAGCTATAGTTTGCCTCGTGATGCAGTTTGGTGATTCCCGTAAATTGTGACCTATCCATCTTTGGCGTTTTTTCTTAATTCCCTTTACAGCTTGAAGTTCGTTTATTCTCTGCCACAGTAGGTTGTTGCTGATGGTATCCGATCAACGGACATTGAGTATCTTGCGTAGATAGCTGTTCATAAATGCCTGTACTTTTTTGACAATGGTTGTAGTCATTCTTCATGTTTCAACTCAATGCAAACAGAATGCCTATTATTCAATAAATCACTAATCAGTTAATTTATTTAGAATAAAAGAAATAAGAAACAGGAATCATTAATTTTCAATCTGCATTAACAGTATACACTCATCACGTATTTGATTTCAATCAGTCTGGCACAATTCTCATTGACATAAGTTGTTATATCATATTAGCACAAAAATGATAACTACACATAATAAGCATTGGGAATATACTTCAAAATAACAGAATGACTAGGCATGTACGAAGGGGTATTGCCATTTGAGATCCAGAGGATGATAAATGGTGAATCCATCTCCACCATTGTAACGGATAGGAGCATATAGTTTTTCTTACCCCAATTATAACTGATATAAAAGTTTGGTGCGGACAAATCTTTTTTGTGTAATATGATAATAACTGCTAATATTACAGTTTTAGGATTATCTTGTTACTGATATTCTTGACTGATTTCAATTAATGTATGAACGTCCTATGCGAACCGCCTCAATATAACTGTTTGGTCATAAATTTTATGAAAGAACTAGATTTAATCGAGTTTTAGTTTGAACATCAACACTTCAAACCAAGGAAATCCAACTGACTAAACTCTCTTACTGGATCACAATCCTAGCCATAACCCATCTACTTTGTAAAAACTGTCAATATCACATAATTTTCGCTTAGACTGCTAAAATTTGTTGATTATAATTGACTCAGCTACATAGCAGTATAGTTTCACCTCTAAACTTATTTATAAATCTAATGAAAATATGATTTCGAAGAGAATTCAACGAAGAGAATTTTCTTTTCAACGAAATCATTTACTTAAGCTGTATATTCATATTTATAGTTATACGATAAATACATAAGTCTATAAAAAGATAGGAAGGATTACATCATCAGCTGATTCAAGACTTCAAGTATCAAATGAGGTTGCATAATAATCAGAGAGTTAGAGAAGGAGAGAAGAATGAAAACAATTTACCGGTTCAAATTGTGAAAGATAATTGTCTGCTTAACTAATATGAGTAAGAATGAATGAAATTAATATTGCCAATGTCTTTAGGTGTTTGAATACTTTCCTTTCCGTTGATTTTTGCACAAATAAAATATACTTATATATTGTGTTATTCGTCTTTCTTCCAAACCAACATTTCGTAAGGTTACAATACTACCGCTCGACTAAATTTAAGTAAATGAAGGATTACTAATAGTGGTTGTTACGTAGAGCAGTTGCTTAATTATTCATTAAAGCATTCGATAGTTTAAAAAAAACAATAGACCACAGGTTCAAACCCCACTCTCCTTCACACCAATTTTATTTTTGATAGATGGGTGTAATCTCACTAGGCCTCATATCAATATGAAAGTATTGTTCAAATGTGACTGCATAAAAACAGTTACTTAACTTTATATTACAATCAACTGGATGCAAACAGACATTGATCCACTATGATAATATCTGTCATAATTGTCGTTTCATACTATAATCAAATTTGACTTCATATATACAATTACCCACGTAATTTATTTTGTAGACATAGTTCCTACTTAAAAATGATGACCACGAATTTACTCTCTCTCTCTCTCCCTCTCTCTCTCTCTCTCTCTCTCTCTATATATATATATATATATATATATATATATATATAGAAGATATGCAAACAATTAATAGACATGATGACGTAATACGAGGGTTACAGTACCTTATACTGTTATTATTTACACTATAATGTCCAGTATAATAATCTTTCTATTTCATCATTGTGTGTATAATAATCAGTCGGTTCTTATTTCATTCTCCTTACTTATCATTTCACACATAAATTGATGTGCTTCCGGTTATTTTTGGAAATAATCACGCACAAAAAAACAGCCAAAGAAAAACAGTAATAACAATGATAATGATGATGCTGATGGACAATCGACCAACAGCTCTGAATGTATTGAATTATTGGATTATGGATTCGAAATACCACTAACTGGGCAACGTTGTTTATGGATTGCTACACCGAAACCAATTAATTCAAAGGACTATTATGATTTTACACAGTACACAATGGGTTTAAATGAATTAACAATCTGTAAATCAACAATAAGTAATGATGATATAACTGAAAGTCGAACAAAATCAAGCGTGATCATGTCAAATTGTACAAATAACCATAGGGAATTTATTCCATGTAAAGAAAATTCAATATTTGAACAGTTTCTTCCACCGACAGATTCCAGATATCGTCCAGATATACGTTTATTTGAAATGGGTCTTATCGGTGAGTATGATTATTATTGATCCCCGCTTTTTATCATTATATATATATATATATATATATATATATATATATATATATATATATATATATATATATATATATATATATATATATATATAGCGCTTTCAATAAACATCTAAAGCGAGCTACACAACAGCGAGTTTCTACCTCTAAATTATCTCACCATATTAGATCGTCCTGTGATCTCTTTTTTTAATTTGAAATACTAAAGGATCATACAGGTGTGGTTAAGAGGCACTAGGACAATCAAACGTGAAACAGACAGCCATTTAAAAAAGCCTAACTTTTCAGAACCTCTTGAAGTATTTTAAACATTGTAAACAAATATAGTACAATTTTCATATTACAAATGACGAGTAATTTGTAGTGGACAATACATTTTTACCAGAAATATATGACGTCAGCTTGTGTATTCATTGAACAGATTACGTTGTATCCTAGATAGGTTTTTAACAAAAATATTCATCTAAATTTATCCCTATTAAGTAATATGATTAAATATTACCAGTATTTTACTGTGATTATTTTTTTTCTTGGTATGAAAATTTAAGTACCCTGTTGAATATGTATCCTATTACTAAGGATGAAAAACTTGTCTGCTGCCCTTTCATTTTCAATAATTGTCTCCAGTTAACGTTACTACTTAATAATGTTATAATTAAATTCAAATTGAACGATCTAAAAACCTGCCTCCTTGTGTTTATAAAAAAGAAAACTTTTGTTTTTCAATTCAATTCGTAATGCCTTGAATCAACTCGTTGATATTCTTGACTGAATTTTGATCAGTCTTAATTAGCATATTTGTATTCTGTACGGACGACCTCGATAAAGCCATTATATCTCAAGTTTTTGATAGAGTAAATATAATCTGGCTAGTAGTGGGACCCGAGACATACGTTTTGTTCCATTTGGGACTTGTTAGCTGGATGCAGCTCCTTCCTGCATTTAAGGAGTGGTTATCCAGACTCAATAGCTAAAGGGATTATGTGTAGGGGGTGTTTGAATGGAAATGTACTTGGTCCAAATCCTAGAGTGTACATTAACTCTATGACCCAAATATATCCACGCAACAGGTTTCAAGTACGCTAAAACGCGCATCCTGGATTCCCCTGCTGGCTACATTCCATCTGTTGTATATACTGTTCTTGATTGAAATTTTTCAAGCCTAGGTCTGAAATGGGTTATTGTATTGATTACCTATAATTCACCATATTCATTAACCATCTGATTTCAGGTATTGTTTAGAGGTAGTCGACAGGAAACCTTGAACCTAGGTTTCGTACTGTTTGACACTACTTGTCAGCAAGGTGTACCTGTAGTCTTGAAGGACCTGATATTCCCTGGTGGATTCGAGCTCGTGTTAGTCCGTCTCGCAGTCATAGTTGTTACTGCTGAGCTATTCAAACAGTAACTGACCTCTACTAGAATCGAGGTGTATTTCGAGTGACCACTGAGTCGTATATTGAGCAATTCCTTCTTATAACTAATCAAATTCTATCCTTCGATTTTCAATGCGGCCATTAGTCTAAGTGAATATCACACTCAAGATTTTTAAATCCTATCCAGATAACTATTTAAGATCACTGGTGAACATTTAGCTCATCTTCAATGTTATTGACACTACTGGTTATGAATCCGGAATAGAAATTTGTGAATTCATTTCCAATCAAGTCTTTAATGATAATGTCATTGAACATGACACCCATGTAAAAGTATGTGATCTCTATTATTAATGTTGCCTAGACTGAACAAATTATTTGTTTACCGAACTCTGTTAACAGTCATATCAACTGGATATGTGGTTATTCGACTCATCCGTAGTTAACTAGAAGTCATGGAAACCAGGAATATCTTAGGCTAATACACTTTCATTTTCTGTATTTAGGCTCTTGGGGTTCCACCATCAGTACAAACTATAAAACGGCTAAAGATTTACCGGCTAAAGTTATATATGGCACTCCTCGGTATTACACATCCACAGCTCCAGAATATTCAGATCTCATGATGAGCACTTAACCTTTACATCACTGAGCACAGCGTCCCATTGTTTACATGTGTAACTTCAATCGATTCGCGATACTCCACCATCATTAGCCGTTGTTGATGTTTGTCTCACTCCCCAAATGGTTGAAGTCTACTGATCACTGGGGCTCACTTGAACTCCGAGAATTGTAGTGATCGTTATATTTCATAGTTTGTATTACGAACTGACCTTATTTAGGTTAAAAACTCATCACAAAATCTAAAGGTTTGTAGTTCGATTCCCAGTGTGGTCATGGACGCACAATTTTCAGGGATCTTATACTAGGACGAAGCACCCACCTCGTGTTTCCTGTTTCTCAGTGGCCGCAGTGTGAAGTTAAGCTTAAATGATTCATAGAATGACGACGTGATTTTGAAGCCACATTTTAATTATTAATCGGTGAGTCTGTATAAATCTAAAGTAATTCCTGATAGGTGAAATTAAAAACTGTTACAGTTTAAGGGTTTTAAGAAGTGCATTGCTTTTTACCATTTCTTCCCATCTTAATTTTGTAGAAATGTCTCTGTATAACAACGCTCGCTCGAGTGTGAATATATTTATCTGTCTGACAGTCACAAAAATAGCTCTGTAAAAAGTTCACCATCTCTTAAGAAATCTGCATCAAATTCTCTGAAGGCTTAGTAAGGTGAAACCGTGCGAGAAACATATCTGTCACCTTATCTATATGAAGACATCCTATGTAAAAACTGTTGTCTGTTTTAATATTCTTACTTCACTAGCTCACTTATTATCCTATGAATCATTAGTAAAATGATTTCTCTCTGAGTTTTACTGCAAATAAAGTGAATTTTTAGCAAAATCTAATTGATTCATGTGTTATGTAAAATCTCTCCGTGAAAAAGCAAGCAATTGATACATTCAATGTCAAAAAGAATTTTTCCTAGCACTTTTAAACAATCTGAGCACTATCAAAAAAAGTTACTCATTTTTGATGCTTATTTAAAAACCTAAGAATTATTTTCTTGAGTTTGATTGGCTCGATCCCATACTATGCCCCGAATGGCTTGGTATGGCCAAGGGGGGGGGAATTCACTCTTCCTCTCGAAATGCCTTCTCATGGACACGTGTATACAGCAATTGCCAGGGAATTCCTACTCATTACCTTCTCACACCAAGGGTGTTGTTTACGAAATTGGGAAGATGAAAAGCGAATATCTGGCTCTTTAACCAGGATGGTGGATATGGAGGATCCACCTAGGGGAGTTGGAAAACCCTCATTCCAAAACAATGGTGCACATGGGCTCCAGTATCCTAAAAGGATAAAAAGCGTTTGAAGCTATTGTTGGTCACCGGTTACCATGAGACTGTATCTCCTAAAGTTGTTTCATTGCCTTATGGATTAAACATTTAGGTCAAAGTCTTGGAAAGTGACCTTCTAATAAAACCACCTGGTTCAGTTTGGGCACCTGGACAGTATTGCAGCCTTCACACAAATTAGATGACGAAGTAGAACACATATATATTTGATGTCTCATTGCATCAATATTTATGTGTTTAAATAAATTAATAAAATAAATACACTATATTTGTCTGATCATTCCCTTTAAATTCCATTGGTTCTTATATATATATATATATATATATATATATATATATTACTTTTTTTCTTTTAGACAAAGCAGCTGTTGAAAAATTACGTTTAGAAGAGAAACAACGTTATAAGCGTAAATCATTAAATGGTCAACGAAAAATCTCTAATTTTAATTGGCCAATATCAACTAATCATAAGTCGACTGGTAAAGAGTTAAATCCTACTTCTACAGATATGAATAACGCTACAGTGAATAATACAGCTAAACAATTTTTTACAAATAATCCATTTAAAAAAGCATTTTCATCGAATTCAACTGGGCATCGTTCTATATTAACTGATGACAATGTTAAGAATTCGTATAATTCTTGCACTACCACTACTATTACTACATCGGATATAAGTAGTAATCAAATTATTAGTCCATTATGGTTTATTCCATCAGTGAATCCATTTACTAAACAAGAAGAATGGAGAATGACCGGTGATTATTGGAAAAGAGATTGGAGTAAATGTCCAGATTTATATTAAAATTTTAAGTTATTTCAATTCTTACAACATGGTTATGATGTATATACATATATATATATATTTCATACATGAAGAGTGTAAACGTGATAATTTCTATTCTCTGCTTATTTATATCGAAATCTCTATTGTGGACATGACTTTTATTAAAAAATTCATAAACGCTTCATTATACAATATTGATCAATGTAATAATATTATTAATGTTAATTGCTTCTTTGATTTTGCTATGGAGTATAAAAATATTTAGGTTTATCATTTCTCATTTCTTTACACTTACATAACATTCTATTCATTATTGAATGACAAATTTTTCTATCCTTCAATCCTTTACCTTTCTTATGTGCAAAATATTTAGTAAATCATGCTTTGGAATTCTTTCATTCTATTATTTACAAGTTAAATTACCCTCTCTTGCACGAACCCATATGCACGCACGCACGCACGCACGCATGCAAATGTTCACTTTTTTTTCTGTTTCAATGTACTTTTTACAAATGAAATCATGTGCATTTCAACTATTTTGTTTCTGATATTTTTATGATTGTTTTCTTATTTACAAATTTATTCATTTTTCTTTTCATCTAGATAAGATCTTATTATTTCGTTGATAGTATCCAGGGAAAAATTTATTTTTTCTCCTAAGAAATAAAAACATATTCATTTTAATGAAGAGCAAATAATTTCCAACTTGTTTAAATGTATGTTTATGCTTCTTAAACAAAGTTTTGCTGATGTTTTGCTCATTATTGTTATTTTTGATTATTTTCAAATTATGCTGCTTAATTATTGAAAGGAAAAAAGAAAGTGTAATATGAAATTGTTTAGTTGAACTTTTTCGTGTTTCATCTAAATAAGTAACATATGTTACATCTACGACTTGCTTATCATATCATCAATGTTATTTTAATAGTTGAGATTATGAGTCAATTGAAGCTAGACCACCATAGAAAACCTGTAAGCACTAGACGGCCATTTCGTTCTATTGTGGGACTCCTCAGCAGTGCGCATCCATGATTCCGTTTGCGCGATTCTAACCAAGGACCTATCAATCTCAGGTGCGAACGCTTAACTACTAGATCACTGAGCCAACCGGCATCCAACAGTGTTAATATCTGACTTCAACTAATCCACGAAATCGAGCGACACATCTACTAATGTCGTCAGTGAGTTACTATCCCACAACAAACCCGGTTGAACTCCACTGATAAACCACTTCTGCTGAGGAGTCCCACAATAGTACGAAACGGCCGTCTAGTGCATCCATGTTTTCCGTGGTGGTCTAGCTTCAGTGGATTAATGATTTCAACTATTGATATTATCAATGTATTTACAAAGAACAAAAATCAACCAATCACATCATGTCAAGGTGTAAAAGAGTATTTGTAACCAATCAAATCATTTGTATAACTATGACCTTGTAGGTCGACCAATCAGAGCGTTGGTTATATATTCAATAAGAATATGAGGACAAAGTCAAAATAACTGAGGTGAATATCCATCCAGTTCTTAATTAATCATGAAATAACCTCTATAAGTGAATAATGTATGAAAAAGTTAAGAATAGTTTTACATATATATTTGATTTGCTTACATTTTCTACTGTTTTGTCTGTAAATGGAAAACATCTACACAGAAATATATCCTTTTTGGAGAGAGATCATCAGCTTTTTTAAAATCTTATAAGGATTAAAATTGATTTTGAAGAATCTCCATAGTATTCTTGATTAAGATTAAAGGTTTCATTAAAAATTAACACTAGCTACAATACAAAAGTGTATGAATGAATTTCATATAAAAATGCAAGAAGCACTAGCAGATTAATTCTTATATGAAATATAACGACACCAGATGAATGCTTGTTTCACATTCACAGGTTTAGGGTAGGATTTAAAGATGTCGACTTGTCAGAAACAAAATTGAACATTTGTTACCATAGTATTATCCTTTTAGTTCTATGGTGACAAGAAGTGATATTTTTCTATCACTTTAAACGTTTTGAACATCCAACAACAGTATTTCTACTGCTCGTAGTAAATAATATTTGGATTTCGCTTTAAATTCTAGAAGTCTCATTCTTGATTCTGACTGGTTCGTTCCTAAGGCTTACTTTAACCACCATAGGGATGAAGTTAAAACAAGTATGATAAATGCTTAGCCAGTTCTTTGTCAATTAGAAAGAAGCCTTTGTCAGTGAATGACATATGGGAAAGAAAACAATAACATTACAAAGTGTAAATAGATCTTACCTAATTGATAGATCTATTGAAGTTTCCTACTATTTATTCTGTCTGTAAATTGCGAAAACAACGACATATGGATTCGCCTGAACGGATATAAATTATCTGTCTTCTCAAACCTTTATAAGATTGAAAGTAAACTTTTAGCAGTCAACATACTATTCTTGATTATGATTAAAGTTTTAGAGAAAAGATTGAAGATCTAAGGTTATGTTCGACTGGATACAAATGAAGTGTATGTATTTAAAATCTGAATTACTGGAGGGTAAACAAGGTGTGTAACTATGGTATTTGTGTAGGTTGATATTTGTTTTTTATATATTCGAGCACGTAATTCCAACTTCCATATACCACACATTCGAGTGAATTCACTTTGCTCTTTATCTTCAGTTCTCGTTCAATCGTGACATTTAGAATACATACTGGTTAGCTCTGGAAATTAATAGTTTGTATATTATGTGATTAAGAAAGCAAATATATAATTTAGTGATGAATTTAATTTCCCAGTCAGTTTACTGATTTACAAACTATATACACACACATGAAGTTACTGAATAACTGCTAGCTCAATTCATTCAAACTTGTTGATTGACCAAACATTTAAGATGATATATAATTTATTATGTTTGTTGTAGATATAATCTAATTAGGGATTGGTGAACAAATCAGTTTTCGAATAAGAAAAAGAGAATTCAGCGAAGAAAATTTCCTTTTCGACGAAATCATTTACTTAAGCTGTACATTCGTATATATAGTTATATGGAAAATATATGTCTATTAGAGGATGGAAAGGATTGTATCACATAATTAATTAATTGTGGACACATAGCTCCAAAGGACTCTTCATTTAAAGTAGTCTACAGAGTCAAAGGAACTGGATCGAAGGGGGTTCGAATCATTAATTTATGCACTGCTGAGGCATTGGCAATCCACAAACTCAAGCCTGAACTTTGCGTGCAGAAACGGTTTGTTCAACCTCTCATTCTTCCTAGGCCCTAATTCTCTTAACGAGTATATTTCTGTGGTTGTTTTTTTTGTTATTTTTCTGTACTTTGATCCAATTATTATCGATATTTTAAAATTACTATATTACATTTTAAACTCTAATCAGTTATTATTATTATTGTTATTACTTTATAGAAGTTTTCTTGATTATTATTCAGTTTATTATTATGCCCTTTATGTTTGTCATTTTTTCTTCATAACTGTCAATCGGACTATTAGCTGACCCATAAATTATTTTCGTCCTTACCCCTTGATTAGTACGCAACCTCATTTGTTATTTATTCTCGAATCTGTTTTTGTGATGCAGTCTTTTGTTTCCTTCTATAGACCTATATTTTCCATATAACTATATGTACGTATGTACAGCCTAAGTAAATAATTTCGTTAAAAAGAAAATTTTCTTCGCTGAATTCTCTTTTTCTTATTCAACGACACTATGGGTTATTTTAATTATAAATCAGTTTTCAATTACAGTCTTATTGTCTTCGTTGCATCGACAAAACAGATTCCTTTAGTTGCTGTAAATAACAGATAGCAATTATTCCCTAATTGTAGTCAGTAGGGTACCAGTAGCAATGATCAGTAATTAGTTTAAGTCATTACTTTGATAAATCAGTTTTGTTACAGGTCATTACGTAAACTCCCAACGTTTTGAAATACCAGAAATACCTGCCCCCAAATGCCCTGGTACGGCCGAGAGTCGGAAGAGTCCGCTCTCCCTCTCGAAACGCTCTCACATGGCCACGCGTATACAGCCTCTGCCAGGGAAGTCCTACTCACTGTCTTCTCGTGACGGGGGTGTTGTTTACGAAAATGAGAGGACGAAAAGCGAATTTCCGGCACTTTAACCGGACAAGTGGCGTATGAACCAATCATTGGTCACCGGCTATCATGGGACTGCATCTCCTTACGATGCTTCACTGCCTTGTGGATCAAACCTTTAGGTCAAAGGCTCGGGGTGTGGTCCCTTAAGAAAACCACCTGCTTCGGTTTGGGAACCCGGGTAGTATCAAAGTCCTCACACATATCAATTAATATCTGTGTGGCGCATATGTATTTGGTGCCTCCTTGTACCAATATCTATGTTGAAAAGAGCAAGAACAAACATTCTAGCAGAATAGCATGAATTCATTTTTATTTCGTGCTATTCTGCTAGAATGTTTGTTCTTGCTCTTTTCAAAATGATAAAGGGAACTATGTGTATGCAATATCTATGTGTTAAACGAATAATAATAATAATAATAATAATAATAATAATTTGAAATGACTCAATGACTCAAAAATTTAGGAAATATATAGAACTCGTTAATGACAGTATTTGACAATGATGAACAAGCTATAAATCAAAATGGTAAGGCGTTTGTAATTAACAGAATGGGTAGTTTTGAGTCGGACATAAGTTCACTTGAAAATTATTGACTGTTCTTTTGATCCACTAAAATAAATCTTTAAGATAAACATTAAAAGTTATAGCATAGCTATTTAGCAGCTTCAGTTAAAATGAACTCACTGAAGTTGAGAAGTTTTTCTCATAAAATAGACAGAAATGAAACTTGATTAAATGTTTTGTGATTATTTATTATCTACAAAACAACTCAGACATCCAACAGCAACATACAGCCTGGGTCAAGCTTCCTTATCTGATTAGTACAGAAAGATGAAAGTAACAAAAGAGATCTAAATTATGTAGCAGCAATCAGAAAAAAAACTAATTTCGGGAACACGATTTAAAAAGACAGGGAAAGGGTTTGTATGAAATGAAACTGGGAGTCAACGTCAAAAGGAAAATAAAGAGTAGATACATCTGCATCATTGTGAATGATTTCAAGACAATGTCACCTTACTTCTCAAACTACGGATGGTGGTTATCATACAGATCCCAACCATTCAATCTGCATCTACCTACATAGTTCAAACAAACAGTTAATGGTTTCATAGACTAATATCGTAACCCAGTCCTGGTTGAATAGTTTTTCACAATAACTGTGATTTCATGATATATTTTGTTAGTTAGTCAATAATGGTATATTATGGGATCAGTTTGAGGATTGGTTCTATGAACAACTAATCAATTTTTACACATTGTTCGTTATAGAAGTTTTCCATATTATCAATGTCTATTATAACACTTTTCTTGAAACTTCCAACCTTTTTCATAAAACATCATCCCTCATTCAATGGCCATTCCAAACAGTTGAATATAAACTGTAGGACAAAAACTGTAGAGAAATTAGAAAATCTTATGATGTACACAAATAAAGAGGGAATATTATTTCATAAGCGTCAAATAGACGTGATACTGAATATTTCTGTCTTTTTGTTTATTTTCACAACTTACTTTATCTGAATGTGGTTTGTTTTTTCCCCTGAATTTATGGTTACTACTTCACCTTATTATCAATAATATAATTAATTTACAAAAAAAAACTCTTACGATTATTTACAATATTCATTCAGATACTTGCAGAGCTCACTTGAATCCAACTAATCTACATTGTGACATATTTGCATTTAGGATTCCTGATAACTGTTTATCATTATCTTCTCTTTCAGTTGCTTAAATAGTTTTGAAGGCCAGAAACTATAATTTATGGATGAATTAATTAGACATAAAATAACCAGTTTTGAACTTTGGCATAAAATTTATTCATCTATTTGGCTAAATAGCGTTTTGACATTTTAGCTGATGTTAGCTCGTGATGAAAACTCACACTGGTTTATATCCCTCATTTAGCCCTAGTGAGTAGGTGAACATCCTCAGTCACTTTAGAGTCGCTTAAAGGTCGTCCACAAATTATGGTCTCACTGTTTCAAGGTCAAACGGATGTTGAACTTTAGTTGCCATACTTCTGGCAATACAAAGAAACCAAATAATTTTTAATCCTTGTCTAAGAAAGTACTGTATGATTTTGATATTATTTGACATTTTACAAATTAATCTATTCGTTCTCAAAATATTTTGTTCATGTGCATAGCAATACACAAAAATTATTTGAAGAGTGTAATTACACCATCTCTAAGAGTTTTTGTCTTTCTCATTATTAGACTTTTATTACTACAAAGTTATACGATCTAACCTCAGTGAGATTGTTTACCATCCTAGAATTTGAAGTACCACGAGATATACCTCTTCTACAAATACCATGGATTGAGTAGTCTGTCTTGTGAACTGCCATAGATTATGTGAACGGATAGTGGTTGGTCTCCAAGATCGGATTTTTATAAGTAAACATATTTCAAATTTAATAAGTCTGTCTATAATTAATGGATGAACCAGTTAGATTCGTAGCGGTAAATAAATCCCCTAAATCAATAGCTCTGTAAGTCTTCGACATTTGATGCCGACCCATCTATGTGAAAGCACTCAGTCACGCTTCCGCACCAGATCACGGGTGGTTACGCCTTGCTTCACATCTCCTACAACAGATAACCAGCTTAGATTGATTATTTCTCGATATATCGATGGCTTATCGAAAATATCTTCGAACCTCTTCGCTCCTGACTTTTCATTTGACTGGGTCGGCATATTTTGATCATAAGAGGTGCTACTGGTTAAGGCATTGTCGAACTCCGAATAATTCTGGCATCTTTAGATTTAATACAGCATCCTTTGGATTTTCGTTCACACATGTGACTAATTATTATTCAAGCATTATATTTAACAGCAGTTTGTAGTGATAACCCTAACGTTGATTCATAGCCTCGACTCCTGATTCTAATTTCTCACACTAATTCGTAAATCTATTATAAACTATTAAGTGACTGAAGTTTCTCATTGTCGATTTGGATAAAGCTTGATTCAATTTGCTAGCCTCTGCTAATAACCCTAGGCTGAATCTACACGGCAACTTGAACACAAAAGAAAAGCCACCAAATGTAAAACAAAAGACTGTTGATAAGGATTTGCTCGATTTCCAAAATTAGTCGAAGTGATTTAAGAATACATGATATTTCATATAATTTATTTAGTTGGATTAACAATCACATTTGTCTAAACTGAACTGAGTTGTATTTAACAACAAGAATTAAATGAGTTACTGTATGAACATACATAATCCTTCTTAAGATATGGATACGTGTCACACACGATTGGGAAAAAATCAACTTCATATTTCATTCACATTCCTATTGATTGAACTATTACTCCCCATATGCAACTTGATATCGCTCAGGGTTGTCCATAAGTTGTAATCTCACCGAGCAACAGATAACACCAGGTAAACACAATTGACAATGGCTAAGCTCAATACATTTACCGAATAAAACCGTAATTCGAAATTTATAGACAAATGATAAAACATTATATAGTTCAGACTGTTTCGGATACGTAGAACTTTTTTAATTTTGTACATCCGACTAATGAACAGTACATTAATTGAGGTTTAATGAGCTTATTTATATCTCAGACGTTTTATTGTTCAGTGTGGCTGGTTGCTACGGCTCAAGACTCATATTCTATGATTATTGTTTTCAGGGTAATTATAACAAATATGGGATTACGGCAGAGCCTCTGTGCTCGACAGTATTGTAGGAGTTAGGCTAACTTGGAAGTTTCTTCGTATTCTGGCAGGAAAGAGTTATCAATATTTGACAGTTATCTGGTGATTATTTTCAATCCGCTGAACCAACCAGCTTTAATGCTGAATATCACGACAGCACAGAATATAAAACGTTAAGGAGGAAACTCAAAGTGTTTAACTGACTATTAACCATCATTATGAATGTCATTATATTTAGTGAGTTTTTGGATACATGTGTTTTGCTCAAGCTCAAAACATGCTTTTTATTATTTTGAACTTAGCGGTTCCCTGATTCACACTGATTTAGCCTTGTATATTGAAAATTTTGCTTTCGAATCACGAGAATTGTAGTTATCTTTTGAAATCTATAATAACAATTATTACAAAAATATATTCGGCTGGATCTCTCGTAATTTACTAATACACTTTTAGTACCCGGATTTAAAGTCGGTTTTCCTATTGTTTTGGCCGAGCCTGAAGGACGAACCAGAGCAGAATTCAGACGTACCACAAAGGGAATCAACAACTTCCGCAAAACCAGAAACATTATTGTTTAAAAGTTCAACTATACGACAATACAAACAAAAACTAACATTTTTGATAGATCTACTGTATGAAAGCGAGAAATGTTAACCACACAATTTAAACATGGATTCGAAGTATAATACACGTTCTTGGCAAACCATTTATAATATATTTCAGCATCAAGGATAACTTGACCTAAAAGTCTTGTCAGGAATGATTACTGGACAACTTATGAGTTTTCACATTATGCTACAATGCTTTTGACACATACAGAATAAAACAGGTATGCCCTCTACAATAAATGTGTATCTTCCTGGTAGTTACCGTAACTCTTTCGAATTCTTGACGGACTCTTATTTAGTCACCTACAGTACACTAACGAGCATTTCCAGTTCAACTCACAGCACAGTAATTTTTGTGGACGATTCAAACTTCAAACTTTGTCAGTTGGAATTAGTGAACTAATTGTTCCTCAGGAGAGGCGATTACATAGCTTCAGATTACTGATTTAAATTTATTTTCCGGACGCTAAGACCAAAGAAATTAATGAGTGTGTGGGATGCAATTTTTGTCACCGACCGCCAGTCAAAACATCTTATGCTGAACGATAATCGTTCCCAATAAACAAGTTACAGAACAGTTTACTAGTTACTGGCGGCTAAAAATAATATCGCTACCTTCGATCGCCATATTGAAACAGTTCTTATCTAACTCACCTACTGGTTAACGTGAAACTCGCAATAGATCTGTTGGTGGATAGAAATTATGCTGTAAGACTATGTTCCTCCTTAACCTCCTCACAGAGCACTGCCTATAGATTAGGAGCTCTTAGGTATAATAATTAGGAGTTGTTTTTCAGTCCGATTGCCTTTCTAGCCGCTCGTTATTTTCAAGGTTAAGGGATGAATGCAGGAGTCTTTTCGGATAACGTCTCGACTAAATAGTAGAAATATTTTTTGAAGAGCCATAACGTCAGTTTATCTAATATTCTGGAGAGAAACCCGAAGAATGGGTAAGCTCTGATATGTTTCAGAGTACCGGTGAAACGGGACACTGGTAGTTGCACAAAACAAGATGCTCAGATCATTCCACCCTGTCATAACCCTTTGTTTATGAGCATGATTACATATTTTTCCATTCAGAAAGCACTCTTCCCTGGGTTGAAGAAAACCTTAAAGGTGAAAGACATATTGGTTCAGAATTCTCGGTCTGATGCCACTTTAGTCAGCCCATCTGTGCGGATCCAAGCCTCCCAGAATTTTTTTATTTTGAGCTGCTCTAAATCCATAATGTTTAGATGGCCATGGGAATAGACGCAGCAGAAAAGTGTAGTTAGATATCTGTCAGGTTATGATCAATGGTGTTGAAATCCCATAGATACCATTTAAATGATATGGATATATAAGGTGCATGATTCTGAGGTGTTGTATGACGGGATTAATGTGCAAACTGATCGATTCTGCGGCCACATAAATTACCGTTGAGCATTTCGTGTCACTTGTATGCCAGCCCAACTGACTACAAATTGTTTGGTTCCATCCGGATCATAGAGTTTTTTGATAGATTGTGGGTGAGCGATTTGTAGTACCAAGTCTTCTTGCCTAATCCGTTTGTCTAATATAAGTGGCAGGGATCTCGCGGGCTCATTGAAAGAAAAGCTGCTAGGGTCCGAATGCTTAAACATAGGGTGATTTAGGACAGAATCAAATTGCTTACATATATTAGGCCAATTTAACAAGAAGAGATTACTTGTTTTCACCAAGAGAAAGTAATCATGCTCCTTGAAATGAAATAAAAGCATCAGCCTTGAGTTTGTAATCTTACCTGGGTTGTGTAGGGAAGCAGCACTAGTCCTGTGATGCCCTAGTATTATGGTGTATTTATTACACATGAGTGAGCGTTACTTTTGCTTAAGGTTGTATACCAACATTAAAGCCAAAAGCGAAGGTTGTGTAAGGGCTATGGTACAGTTTCTCACAGCTTTTTGGAACTTTCAATTTGTTGTAGATGTAAAGGCGACAGTGCGCTCTATTTACGAGTCATTCTGAATGTTTGAAGATTTTGTAATAGGAATATCTTCTCGATAAGACATCTTCACTTCCTTTCCTCTGAAGTCAACGTTTTTAGAACTGATAATAGTTATGGGTTAGATATTTCTAGTCTGCGCATATTCGCTTTTGTTTTGTGCTTTAAGCTCATCTGGTTGGAAGTGGATAGGACATACATTACAGAGATCATCAATCTGCATCACAAGTTATGTGCTAACTTGTGAAGTGAAACGGAAAAGAGGCAGGCCGACTAACATACTACGTAGGGAATTAGAAGCAGACATAAAAATGTTGAATAGCCACTGGAAAGAGCTGGAAAGGATTGCTCAGGACAGAGTTAGATGGAGAATACTGGTAAGCGACCTATGCTCTTCCACTAGGGATAACAGGCGTTAGTAAATTTAAGTTCATATGTGTGAATACCGTTGCTATATGTGTCATACATCAGTTTTGCCTTTAATTTATAGTTTGACAGGTTATGCACGGCGACTTTGTGTTTGTTTGGTAACTGTGGTGTGAAGAGATAACCATGTTGATCAGTTAGATTTTAGTGCCTGGAGCCGAAATTGATACCTGTCTTCACTCCTCATCAAAAACTATTTATAATAACATCATGTAATATTAAAAGGGGTTATCGGAATGGACGGAGCAGTAAGTCTATCTTAAATGCGAACTAAACCTCACTGTACGGAAATCGCAGAGAACAGCTCTATGACACACTATTCAGTCGCTTTTTGCAACCGTCGTTTACTTATCCATATAAGACATCAAAACAGAGAACCAATATGATGTAATTACCCAATATCCTTTTGTAAAGTTCGTGTTATTTATAACGAGCTAACATTCTTTGTAAGGGGAGATCACTCTCTCACCGAATATGTTAAAGATATTCCGTGAATTAATGAGCGTTTCTGATAACCGTTAGAATGATAACGGCATTAATGAACTGATGTATTTGTACTAGGCGTTTAGTCTATCCATTATCTGTCGTAAGTTGGGGATGAAGCGATGTAATACTTTTTTTATTGGTCAGTGAATTTACAGTAAATGTTTTCTTCTGAACATTCGAACTTATTACTTAAAGTTTTTTGGAATTTCCATCTAGGGTATATCAGCTGATCAAACAGCTGCTTTAATTAGTGTTAAAAAAGTTGGAAACATTTAACTACATCTAATGACTCACAATGACGGACAATAAACGGTCATTAAGTACTGTCTTAGCTGATTTACTTTGGTCAATCACAAAATCTTTCAGAACTTCTATCTGAAATATCTTTCATGCAAAAACATTTGCATCAGTGAACCTATTATTAATCGACTTACCACTTCCGTGTTCAGAAGTAATGTAGAAAGCATATTAGAATGGAACTGTACCCGGACTATCAGATGAATATTTGACACCTCATATGACCACGCCACATGCGAGATACTTAAGCGCATTGTTTAAAACCACCACTGAGTTCTATATCGCCGGAGGGGGAAATACAACCTCTTTCTCCAGTTGGCGTATTTGCGTCCCAGGAATGCCGGTCGGGGATTCACAAACTCGTCTTGTGTTAGTCCAATTTTGTTTACTTATCAATTTCATAACTCTAAATCAATTGTAGCTCGGGGTCACCTGGTTGATAGCAGTGATAATAGGTAACGCACGATTAACAATTGTGTCGCCAGTAGTGTAGAGTAAATGTAAAGTGACTGGCGTTTTTACATTCCTTTAAAGTGGTTTAGTTCTATTTAAAGAATTTTAGGTGTACTTGTTTATGTATTCAAGATAATTCGTGGTATATTTAGTCGTATGCCATACCTCCGTCATTGTACAGGATACATCTCCACTCTCCCTGTTTTGAGAAAAAATTGTCCGTTTTGGGTAAAGTTTGCGGGTGCCGCAATAGAAAACTTTAATGTAACGGCAATAAGACTCCAAAGTTTCCCCAGGTATAAGTAAAACCCCCAGTGTTCCCCCCTGAAGTTTATAACACGGTTTTTCCTGAACTTAAGAAAAGTACCAAATTACTCTAACTTTTGGGAGATCCCCAAAATAGGGAGATTCAGTCAATGTATTGGTATGGGTACATTATGAAATGCAATGAGGCAAAGAGGTTAGATGCTCAAATAACCTTTTTAAAGAAAATGAGACTGAGCGCTATTTTGGGTTTAATTAATCAAGACAGGAGTAATACAGTTTGCTCTGAAAAGTCTGATATTTGTTTTTTTTTTCTTCAGTATGCAGCTTGTTCTCTTGTCTTAGAAAACAGTAGCAAAGTTTATTTAACACGCACTGGTTCAAGTTGTTTTTTAATAACCAGGATCTATTTTTGATAAGTAATTTTCCGTTCTCATTAACTTTACATTATTTGACTTAGAGTGTTGGAGTAATGTCTGCACATTGGAATTTTAGGTTATTCCACAGAAATTAGTAAAGTAACTACTCGGTGGAATTCCGTAAACATCAAATATGAACACTCATGTAATATCACTTCTATACTGTAAGGACACAAAATGAGTGAATATATTACATTCCCAAAGTTAAGTCCAATCAGATCGGGTATTTATGGGTTATTAACATTTGGTCGTTAATGACTTCGAAACCTTGCTCACTTATGTTGGTACTGCCATGTGAGCAAGGCTGATGTTAGGTTCAAGGTACTAGGTAAAGATGGCAAATCGGTTGGTGAAATTGTGAATCTTGTCCAACTAAGGTGGCCGATATATGCAGTGCATATTCTCAACCATCTTCCTTAATGCTTGATTTGTTGGTGTAGGAGTAGATTAAAGGAATGCCAAAGCTCGCTTAAAAAACGTGGCGTCATTGCATAAAGTCACTGACTGTTGGGTCAACATTCGTAAGTCTGCACAATTATCGTGACTAATGGTTAGAGATATGTTATATGTCTAGGAATTGGTTGAAAGTACCCTAATGTATTCACTTGTCTAATGTCGAATTTCAGGTTTTTAAATCATTTAGCGAATTAATTCTTCCTTGGATCATATTGGTTTTCTTCACATGTACTACTCTAGAATTTTCCTAGATTCATCTCTTTGTGTTGGTATATTATGGCAACTTCGGTCGATGCACGTTTATGCTAGATACGACGTCTTCTATGACTGACCTATAATAGTAAATTTCAAGCTTACTATGTGTAAAGTCATTTCATAGTTATGACAACCTGGGTCAGTAAATAGATGTAAGGACAGTAATCCAATGAAGTCAGCGATAATCAAACATCATCATAAAGATGTCAAGTCAATTGCATAAAAAAAACTATCCATTCAAAGGAACTGTACACATCGCCTTTTGTACCCAAGGTGACATTGCTAATATTCTAAAGACGATCTAGATATACATAGTTCGCCATGTTTTTGTTGTACAAAAGTTGATCTCATCTACATTCTCATTGATAAGCTATCTAGATACATGAATCTTCCCGTTTCTTCCAGTGGTTCATCTTCAGTAATGCGATAAAGTACATCCCTTTTTTAACCTTGCTAAGTTACTTCTCAATATTGTACGTTTATACCGTACTTGGTGAATGAGTTACATTCAAGCAGTAATATGCAATGGGACAATCCAGTTGATAGCAAGAATATCCGGGCAATCTACAGAAGCTCGGTATTCATTAGGAAAATGCTTTAGAGAAACAACTATGTGTGGTTGCTATTTCCAAATAATCTTGAATACACTTTCCAATGAGTTGACATTTAGCTTCGAACCTAGTTGAAATCGATACTGTGCAACAGTATTTGATACAATCAATTTATTCCTACCTTATCCGATACGGTAAATGTTTTGCTTATCAAAACGTAGAGGTTCAGACAGGTACACAAAAAAAAGAGTGACAGCTTTGTACGGACTTGCGTCATCAGTAGCTAGTTACCGTATTAAAGTCTAGACTTACTTTTTAAATGCAAAACACTACATAACAAACCAACGATAACTGTATCAAAAAGTGGCGTAGATCAAAGATCTGTATACAATATCGTCTCTTTCATACAACTTAAGGAATACAGTGAGTCCATTGTATAGTTGAACCTGGTACATTTATACATTGGTTCAAGTTACCAGGGCTCATTATCACAGAGGTGAAATCTTTAGGGCAAATACCAGAATAGTAGAAACAGTAACAATATTATTGGTATTACGAAATATTAGGCATCTAAAATACTTAAGTAAATGTAAATTTATTTATTTGAACACATAAATATTGGTACAATGGGGCACCGAATACATATGTGCCACACAAGTCACTTGGTTTGTATGTGATGCTGTCCGGGTGCCCAGACAGAAGCAGGTGGTTTTCTTAGGGGACCGAACCCGAAGCCTTAGACCTAAAAGTCTGATCCACAAGGTAGTGGAACAACGTCAGGAGATTCAGTCCCATGGTAACCGATGACCAACGATTGGTTCATACGCCATTTGTTTCTCCCAGGATCCTAAAGTCCATGTGCACCATCGGTTTGGAATGAGGGCTCTTCAACTCTCTTTGTCCACCGATCCGGTTAAAGCACAGGATATTCTCTTTCCGCCCTCCATTTCGTAAACAACAGCCGTGGTGCAAGAAGACAATGAGTAGGACTTCCCTGACGGTGGCTGTATACGGGTGGCCATGAAAGAGCATTTAGAGAGAGAGAGCTAACTCTCCTCACCCTCAGCTGTACTAGGGCATCTGGGGGAAAATTGTATAGTATTCAGAAGCTTCGAATTTGGGGAAAGACAAAAATGAATGCACATATACCATTCCAAACGACTTTAAACCATCGCATTCAAAACTTAACCACTGGTTATGATAATCACGCAAACCCTAACTAAGTAGTCCACACCTATCAACATGGCTCAGTCCAATTGTTACTGACTTCATAAACTGTAGCCATGTTTTTGTTTGACTACCCTGATCTTTCTTCCGACCTACTCCTACACCAGGCAAAATGGCGCGTCGAGGTATACGGTGGATGAACATACGTAACAGTTGTCCCAATCACCTCATTTAATGAAAATTTACTACCTCATCAATCGATTCGTCATCCGTGCCTAGTACCCTTTCCTAACTCGCATTGCTTAATCCCATAGTACATGAGAAGTGCTTCAAAGATACGGTTAATGGAATTATACCCCTATTATCAGTAGGTTTCACAGTTTTAGACCTGGTTTTACAAAGGCGACTGCGAAATGTGGTCTATAATTGTTAATGAATACGTATGTGTTTCTGGTACTCAGTCATAGGTGTCTTAGAAGAATTGCACACTTAACGGGGACTACCAAGTAGGTAACACAGAGGTTAGACGTATGATACTGCTAAAAGGTGATAAATCAGTCGGCGAGATCACAAATTTCCATCGTCTAAGATGTCTGGGACATGCGCTACTTGTTCCAAGCCATCAAACACCTGGATGTTCAATAATAACTTAATGGTTGAGGCACATTTTTACCAACCACCAAACTATAATTCCCTACCTCGCTCTGTTTGTTTTGGTCTCGTTAACCGAGTAGTACTGTAGTGTAGTTTGAAGGCCAATGTATGAGCCTATGTTTGGCATATAAGCTACAATAATTACGTACAGTGGTAGTTAGCATAAGTGTCAATTAGAAAAATGTTAATGACTCCATCGTTCTATAAGGTCACTGATTACTGGATTAAGCCTTGCCCCTGTAGATCTAGACTGCCTGTTTGCTGTGCATCAGGTAATCATAGTCTGACTGGAAATCTTGGATGGGATGGTTGAAAATCGGTTTAAATATTTCCCCATACTTCTCATTTCCCGATACTAACCCTGTGAATTTTGTCTCCATAATAATTTCACATGTTGACAACTTGAGTCGATATACATTTCCTTCTTAGCAGTATGTTGCTCTGATAATGGAATTATAGTGTTCATCTTCCGTCATTTGTATGAGTTATTGACATCGTCTGACTCACTGACCAATTCATATGGTCATAAACTAGTTATATATATCAAGTATTCAAGCTAGGGTAAAGTTTATTACTACGTATATTGCCTTAAATGTATATTCTTTTAAATGATTTGTGGCTAATTTTTATTTAGTGTTAAGCATGAAGTAGTAATAATACTCTTTCATCCACTTTATTGGTTTGTATTAAAACAATATGACTTCATAACCAAATACAAATTCATGTATTTAGCGTTAATTTTTCTGTAAAAAAATAAACATGTATAGTTGCAATTTCAAGGTAGAATATTATTGAAGTTAGGGGGTGAAAAAGCGGATGCTTACCAGTATGCTATCTACTCTTGTTTAAAAATATTTTGTTTTTTGTCTATGTTATTATTGCTACTACTTAATAATCCCTTTGTTGACTGGTGTTTTAGAAAAAAACTAATAGACAACTATAATTCAATAAAAATAAATAGAATTCAGCGAAGGAAATTTTGGACGAAATCATTTGCTTAAGCTGTACATTCGTATTAATAGTTGTTCGGTAGATATATGTAAACCTCCATTTTGATAATAATAATCATATGCTCACTGGTGACTGGATTAAGAGGTATTCCCTAGAGTTCTAGTGAGAAGCTGTGACCAATGGAGTTCAACGGTGTCTGTTGTGAGTCAATAACTCACTGAAGACGATGATGGACGGTGGCGCAATTTCGTGAATTGGTTGAAGCTAAACATTAACATCGTTCGATGCCGGCTCAGTGGTCTAGAGGTTAAGCGTTCGCGCGCAGAACCGAGTGTCCTGGGTTCGAGTCCCACGTGCGGGACCGTGTATGTGCACTGCTAAGGAGTTCCATACTGGGACGACACGACTGTCAAGTGCTTCCGAATTTTCGTTGGTGGTCTAGTTCAGATGGACCCATGAATTTGATTATTAAAATATATAAATCTATAGAAGGATAGAAAGG
Organism: Schistosoma spindalis; assembly: GCA_946903255.1. Taxonomy (NCBI): domain Eukaryota; kingdom Metazoa; phylum Platyhelminthes; class Trematoda; order Strigeidida; family Schistosomatidae; genus Schistosoma; species Schistosoma spindalis. The sequence goes on along the minus strand of OX336423.1, from coordinate 11,172,599 downwards.
ATTACATCATAAAGTGATCTCAAAGATCAAAAGAAGGTTGTGTAACAAATAATCAAACGGTTAAAGGAGACTGGGGGAGTGAGAGTAAATTACGGATGAGAAATGGGATAGATAATAAATGATTTAATCAAAAAGAAAATTTCCCTCTCTGAGTTCTCTTTATTGTTATTCAGTGACACAATGAGTTACTTGAATTATTATTATTATTATTAAATATAAACATGAACGTTAATTGTACTCATCTAAAATGATAGCCCTCTTCGTTAATGTACGTTGCAAACTAATTGATAATCATTTGTGTATATTATATGCTTCGCACCTTATGTATTACTCTCAAACCAATAACTTGACATCCAGTAGCTCGTATTCACAACTTCAGTCAATATACGATATCATTTTATTTTCTCCTCTTGTCAGATAGTTAAGATTCTAATAATTGTAAAGAGATTAATTATTATCAGAAGGGGTTTTGTGGAGATTTTAGTAATTTCAATAGTTGAAATCATGAGTCAATTGAAGCTAGACCACCATGGAAAATCTGAAAGCACTGAACGGCCGTTTCGTCCTAGTATGAGACTCCTCAGTAGTGCGCATCCATTAATTATGTTACAAATAAACGATAATTTTGAGTTGCATTTTTTGCATGTCTCTCTATAGTTTACGATCTACGAATTACATAATACATTATATAATGAAAATTTGTCTTAATGCTTCAAATCCATTTTTACAACAACAAAAAAAACCTTCAATGTAACAACCTTGATGTAACTATAATTTTATACTAAACTATAAGATTTTATCTTCTAACCCTTCTGTCTCTCTTTTATTTGTCTGTACTCATTAAATTTTGCTTCCGTTCTTATCCACATTACATTACATGGATGTATTTTTGTCTGACCTTATCTGTCTGGTTATCAGCTCTAATGACCTCGTTATCAAGCTCATGTATATGAGTGTGCATATATGTATATGTATACATATTGTCTGACGTCATTGTATAAAAATAGTCGATTGTTACTAGATAAACAAAAACACCTGTTCTTATAAAAGTCCACTTATTGACCCTCCTTCGAAATTGTTAGTCGAATAAATTCATTAAAAAAAAAAAGAAATGGACAATTAGTGAACAAAGATAAATGACCTCTGATTACTTTATTTATCTATGGTCTATGTGTACTTATTGTCTGTTTCATGGTTTTTCAATTATGTTTATTTATATGTATGTATAAAAATAGTATTGAGTTGAGCAGTTCTACCAGTTGTATTAATTATAATTTCTTATATAATCATTGTAAGTGTTTGATGAATGCAATTACTTAAATGTATCCAGATCTTTAATCAAGTAAAAAAAAGATCTTCATTTTCTTCCGTTCATATTGATGAGTAGATATATATAAATTACGATTAAATTGTCACATTCCCTGTCTATACTCCCTATAATTTTGTGAAAATTATAGCTTAATACAGGAAAATACTCAGTTTCATACTTGGCAACATTTACTTCACTTTTGGTTACCAAGTAGTATGATTGTCCTTTAAACAAACATTATAAATCCAAGTTGAGAAATTAAGTTTCAACTTAGTAAATAACATAACAAACTTGTTTTATTATAGAACAGTGAAATTTCTTGAGTTAGTGTATAATTGTCTTTTTATAATATAAATAGTGAATTGTTCACTTGATTTTAGGTTTTAAAATCTGATCTTTCATTCTAACAATAAACATTGCGGGTTATCATTTGAATAAGAAGAATTTATTTGTTACTCTGTAGTGTAACAATTTTACTGTTTGAATCGTAATTTTATTGTACAACTTAATAAATATTTGTATAATTAGTAACATCCAACATAATTACACAATACATAGGTATATCATTGCCATTTGTCGTCGTATTATCTTATCAAAAAATATATATAGGTTATTTCATTGAATGTCACTCAATATAAAGACTTATATTTCATCCACAAAGATGTAGCTTGAATTTAAAAACAAATTTTGCGTTTCAGCATTTCAAAAACGCCCTCTTCCCCGTATTCTTGCAAATTTACTTATCCACTTAATATGTTAGGAAAAGACCTAGTTATTTTGTGTGTTTTTCCTTTTTTTTCAGGGATAATCTTGGCCTAGATTTGAATCCATATAATATTGTCCAAGGTAAATCATTCACCCGGTCTGTATCAATTAGTGAACCGACTTCAACTCCACCAGATTGTTGTATTACATCGCATAATAATAGTGCTATTATTGGTGATTGCCTACCGTCTATACGATCAGCCAGTGGTGAAGGCGGCAGTACAACATCAGATATTTCCTTCTCTCCATTCTCTTCTGCGGCTACAGCTATTACGCCTGAAAGTCCCTTACCACCAGATTCAAATTGTTTCCAGTCAAATCCATTAACGTCAATAATTGGCTATTCTGACGTTGGTGGTGTTGATTTTCCTGTTCAACATTCGACCACTACTACTAGTACTCCTGCGACTATGAATATGTCTACCGATAATACTAATAATGATGATGTTGATGTTCCAATAAACCAGACTACTGAAAATTCACCTAAACCAAATCATACAAATATTTTTAATCAATCAACTGATCATAATCAACAAAATACCTCCTCCTCAACCTCTTCTCCTTCTCTCTCTTCCTCTTTACGACAATTTAATGATAATAATAATCATGATAGTATCTACAATTATAATGTATTATTTCAAAATCCAATTACCTTGAGAACAATAAATTTCCTTTCACATTTACTTGATTCACGTCTATCCCCAAACTGGCGTACACTTTTAGAATATTGGCAGAAAAATACTGTGAAGTTGGATTTATCTTCAAGTATTTCCCAGTCATATTCTTCTACAACTCCCAATATCCCTACTACTGCTACTACTACTCTTACACCAACAATTAGTTGTACAAATAATACAGATTTTACTCGGTCATCATCATCTGATCAGGAAGTATGCGCAGTGAAACGTTTCAAACCGAATAATTCATCTCAGGTAAATTTTTGTCTGTATGTTAACAGAATATTTGAATACATTTTTCTTCCTATCTGTATTTGTTAATCCCACTGCACATATCTAATTTCAAACAACCAGTCACATTTTCTTGCAATTCTAACTGAATATGTTTTTGGAAACACTAATGTTATATAATTAAAGGCAATTGGCAATATTCTTAGTGTTTAAGTTTCGTGCTAGTTTGGCAGTGTTCACTAAGTTATGTCTGTAATTTTAAGAGAACGTTTGCTTACACCTCTAGAAATTGTAATTCATATCATCCATCATCACAGTCAGGAATGTTACCGCTAAATTATTTGGACCGTACTAATTGGTGTTGTATACGCAACTCATTTTCACAGGTTTTTCATGAACTTAAACTCTCCCAATAGCATATTTGGTTTGTAGGGTTATCTAAGCATTATACAATAGTTTTTTTAGGAAATCACGTCAACTAATGTGTATCATGTGCCCTCATCGAGTTGATTATGTCTTCCCTTTTTTAAGAAAATTGGTCTCGTCATTAGCTACCACGTAGCTAGAAGGCTACTAATAACCATTGTGAGTTGTATGGCAGTTTTGCTCTTTTTTTACTATGATTTTAAATTTTACCCCAACTTAGTTCTTTCTTAACCTCATATCCAGTGGTCTGCATACTTACACTGTCATTATGTACATATAGGCTAAGTTTAATTTAGTAATTATGTAATTTATATGACATAACTAATCAAACTCCTCTCTCTAGTTAGTGGTTATCGTTAGAAGTTCACCATTATTCCAAGGCTCAGTTTGCATCCAGTTGACACGTTATTCTCCCCCCCCCTTTAGTCATTTAATTACAACTACCCACACATTTCCAAAAAACTAAACTGTAAAAATCCATATATTCACGTGACCGATTGTTCTTAAAACACATTGATAATATAACGGGAGTAATATACAGTGGTATGTTTCCATATTATTGATACATAAACACGCATAACCCTTATATACTGATCCTCTATCATCATCACTATCAAATATCTTGACATGACTATAATATAACTCCAATGCTAGTTTCATTAGTTAACAGCATGATAAGTTAAAACATGTAGGGTTAGGTTTTGAAATGAAATAAATTATCAGTAATACGATTTAATATTGACTCACAAATTAGGACACTGCTCCACTTATTCTTAAGTTGAATTACTTGACTAACAATTGTAACAGTATCATACATATTATGCATTGTATATATATTGATACTCTTATGTGTAAAACAATTGTATGAACGAAGAATATTCTTTTCAATAATTTCTCATCAGGTTCTACAATTATAAATCCAAATTAATAATCCATAGAATTGGCCCGATTTAAGGCAGAATAGTCGTTTCTAGGATCTAGGATATTCTCTGTCAGAAATCTCAGGCGTCAATAGTCACCATGAAATCGTTTCTAATTTATAAAAGCGCATGATTTTTACTATCTTCCTAAATAAGAATTTTATCCCCTTCTGTCAAATGTTGTTTGTTTCAGCCTCAAAATGAAATTCAACTTACAAGTAATGAACCGTCTGCTACTATCGATACCACCACACTACCATCCACTTCTCTTGTATATCATCATCAATCTCGTCAGTCAGTTCCGTCAACATTTATATCTGCACGATTAATCCTATGCGCTAGAAATCTCGCTGATCATTTTGAGTCTAGATATCGTGATAAATTGGGCAGTTTATTAGAAGATGTAGCACGTTTAAATAATAATTCCAATAGTGATAATATTAATTATAACATAGATGATCAAAGTTGTACAGAAGAGACAAACAAAACGACAATGATTAGTGTTAATGATAATGTCACTAATGTTCATGATACTAACATAAGTGTGAAGAGTGATAGTAGGATTGGTGATGGTGACGCCAGTGGTGCTTCTAGCCATGTGAGCGATGATTCACTTCAAACTCGATTAGAAATAGCACGGTGTCAATTTCATAGTGTTCTAGAAGAATTATTTCTTGAGCGTATTAACTGGGGTCGTATAATTGCAATGTTGGCATTTTTGCGAACATTATGTGAAGTTGTTGAAGAGAACAATAAACATATGAATTATTCAGTTTCACATCAGTCAGTGCAACAGTATCATGGTGTTTCTAAGTCAACTGATTTGCCCATTATTTCTTGTGAACAAGTTGAGCATAATGATGCTGTTACATCTGATTGTAATAAAGAAGTAAGTTTTGATTTTGATTTATTTCACGAAATTTTGTCGTCACTTTTATTCATTGAATGGTCGTCTTACTTCGACTCCAAGTCCTACATCACTATGTTGATAGTAATGAGGTATAGATTCGTTTGCTCTACCAGAACTACTTCTACAATTCTACTGGTAAAACTAGGTCTTAATTGTTAATGCGTTCGACCTTTAAACACTCGGTCAACAGTTTGAGCCTTACTCTACCTAGTTCAGTTTGGGAAACCGGAGGAGTAGTATTGATAACCTTTGCAATACACACACAAATTGTGGCTCAGTAGTTTGTCATCATATCTAAGATATTGATGTATGATAATAATAGGTTGGGAGACTGAAACACCAACTTTGGGGAAAGGCTAAAATTTATATTTGTACGAGAACATTATAAAAAAACATTATTGATACAGTTGGTCAATAAGAAGTATCAGATGATTGGTGTACGTGATTGGCCAGAAAACAGTTTTCATTTGCAAAGGACAAAACATAAACAACTGACAAAGTCAATTTTCTAAGGGACGGGCACACATAAATGAGTGCACACACAATGAGTTCGATTAGTCAATAAACTTCCCTTCTCACTCCTATTGTCTCAAGTATCTAGGCTCACCTATAGAGATTGTGTCTCAATATCAATTCTCAGACACCTCAGGCCACAGCAACATTTATCAACAAATTTTTCGGATATGGACATCTTTTGTAGCCCATCTGTCTCTAGCATTTTCGGTCTTTCCTATTGGCATATTTTTGGTTTGATCTGGAAGTTAACTGTTTAATGTTACTGACAATTTGTTAATCTACTGTTACTTTGACTTCATCTGTTTTAACTGAACAATTCCTGTTTGTTCATCTTATGTATTTTAGATTACTTGTCGGTGTTATGCTCTATATAGTTATGTTACCTTAATCAGCTATAATATCAAGTCTATTTATCTAGACTAGTCGTTACGCACATTGATTTTCGTGTTTTCTTCTAATTACGTGCATATTTTTTCATTCATATGTTGTACTCGATCTGTAGTTCTCCCTCAATAATTAACCTTCAAACTCTTCTCGTTCAGAATAAAATCGGTTCAATTAATACACTAACCGAATTACTAAAGTTCCCAGTGAATTAGGACGACTGTCAACTTTCTTTACTGATGAAAATATTGAACATGTGTAGTTAATTGTGCACCCAATCACTGATTCACAGTCCGACTGACTAGAGGTCAACTGAAATTGGGGAAATCTATTGTGCCAACAAATTCCTTTGACAAAATATTTACGTTTTAAAAAATGTATGTATTGAACACTGGGAACGGTGACGTTAAGACAAATGTTTTTAAAGCATTTTTAAGGGGAATGGGGCAGATGATGAAGCAAAATTGATGTATCTTAAATTTTTCTAAGTATTTTTATTTGACGGAACAGTAGTAGGAGTAATGCATTTTTATAATAACAATAAATTACCGTCGTATATTCACATTAACTTTCATTCGTTAGGCTATGAAAATAGTCAGACTTATCCATATATGTTTAATTTCATTAATCCACGTCTATATTAAATCTTAAACGTATAAAAAAGATTAGCACTTATATATTCATCAATTCCCCGGTTTGGGAGTCGGCTTTTAAGCTCTCGAATTCCCTGGTACTACTGAAGATGGATAGAGACCAATTTCTCTCTCGAATTGCTCTCAAATGGCCGTTCATATATAGCCACTCCCAGGGAAGTCCTACTCACTGCCTTCTCGTGGCGGGAGAGTTGCTTACGAAATTAAGAGGAGAAAAACCGAATATCCGTCGCTTGAACCGGGTTGGTGGATACAGATCATTTAACTAAGGGTGGGTGAAAAACTGTGATCGCGTACCAATGGTTCACATGGGCTTCAGGATACTGAGGGAACAAATGGCTTATTAACCCAGTCTTAGTCACTGTTATGAAACAGCATCTCTTAATGTTGCTCCACTGCCTTGTGGCTTATGCTTCTGAGTTAGAGGCTCGGGGAATGGTCCCCTAGGAAAATCACGTGTCTCTAATCTGGGCACTCAAGCAGAGTACCCCTTCCCTCACACAGATTTTGTGTGAGGCATATATTTTCCGATACTTCTTTTTGCCATTGTAGATGTGTTTAAATAAATATTCATCTGTTTAGGCACTTTATAATCAACACAAGTTGTGTGTACACATTATCACAGTCTGTTCTAAAATCATTTTTTGTTCTTGTTTTTCTATAGTTATCTTCTACTGGTCCATCTTCTTCATGCAGTGATAAAACTACAGACAAAAAATTGAAAGATAAAAATTCGGAAACTATAATGGATCCTGATCGGTCAAATGTTAGTGACTTAAATTTAGTGTCATTCGCAAGACCTTGCGCAGCTGATTATACTTTGTGGACAACTGAGTTTATACATGGTCCCCGAGGACTTTGGAATTGGATATCATCTCATGGAAATTGGGTAAGCAAATTGTTCTCTTTTCTTTTAATGTTGTTGTCTCTCTATTCTCTATTGAATCAGGATCTATTAGTTCAGTGTATTTGTAACTTCAGTTAGTTTATTATCTAAAGTGATACAGTCCTCTTAGACTGTTCATAATTTACGGTCTCATTCTTAGTGGAATTTATAACCTATTAGTGGGGAAAGAATTCAAGTACCAACTAATTAGATGAGATGAAAATATGAACGTCTCTCCTTGGTCTACACAGTCAATTTTCTCACTATCTCTAATATGTCTGCCAAAATTCAATTACAGATTTCTTTGGAATTCCGTTACTTTCACCCACACTCTCTCTCCAATCTATCTATTCACCGCCAAAATTCCCTTCCACTTTTCTACAAAAATTCACAAGCAATTAATTGGAACAAGAGAAAAAATAAATCTGAAAGGGAGGGGAGGTTACACAAAATATGAAATTTTGTTGTTTTTACTTGAAAATTGTTCATAATTCTTTGTCAGCGTTGTTATCGTTGTTAAATCGAGTTGTCCTTCTTTTTTTGTTTACCTATTTTTATCGAATTGACACATGATTCCAGTATGTTCTTTGTATATGTATAGATGTGATGTGTGTGTGTGTGTACTAGTGTATCTACATCCTCAAAAACACAAAATTCATTACGTCATATATGGTGTGAGAGATCATTGTGTTTCATGTCTTGTCCATAAAATTAGGTAATATGACTAAACAGTTGAAATATATATTTATATGTGTGTATATATGTAAGTATGTACACGTGTAAGTATAATTCATGAGGCTTTCCAATTTCATTATTTGTGCCTGATACCATTACCGAAAGATGGTATAATGTAAGTTAATTGGGTAGCTAAACGAAAACAATCAACGAGTAAACAAAACAAAACTGAATAACAGAGAGTGTGACAAAGGTGTTATACGTTTATAAGTAACAAAAAGTTGTCACGTGTTTAGATATGCTGTGATAAATAAAAACAAAGTAACCGTTATTTGTTGGCTTGATTTCTCTTTAATCATTATCAAGTCAATGAACTGAAAATAGGAGAATACGAAACATCATGCTACTGTTGAAGACTCTAACCCAGTTACTGTCCTCTTCATTCTATTCAACACTGGTTAATAATATGTACTTGAATATCAATGGAATGCATGACTCACATTTCGTTCGATTTGAAATTTGACTTCAGCTAGATGTACCTTTCACATCAAACGCTCAATGGCATTATCCACTGAGTTCAGTTAGCCACTAACTTGTTCAAAGTGTGTAATGCTTATATATTAGAAAAGGTCTGGATCATATAGCTACTGATATTCAGGACTGAATTATGTCAACAGATTGGATACTAGAAACCCTCATTAATACTGGTTAATGGTATTCATGTTCTTTCTCGATCCCCATGAGTATTAAGAACAAGAAGATTGATCTTTCTATAAGATCATTCTTTACTGTCCCTACAAAAGTCACTATTATTATACAACTTGTCTGTATGCATAGTTTTTATTGTAAATGTTTCCCAACTAATATCAGTATATAACACATACAACCCATAAATTAAACTAAAGAGCGTAAAATCCCTTTGACTAATGGATAGAATTTGTATCACATTATGTCTACATCTTCTTTTTTTTCCTCTTACAATTTACAGGAGGGACTTATAAATTTTGAATCACAACGTGATGAAACTGACCAATCAGCAATAACCTCGACAACAATTGGAAATAATAGTTTAATTAGTTTAGTCACTGGTAGTTTCACCGATGATGATACGTTACGTTCACTTCGAAATGCTTTGACTAGTGTAGCAACAATAGCTGTTGGAGCTGTCGGCCTAGTCGCTGCTTATCGTTTTTTCAGTAGACGTTTATAAGTGATATGAGGAAGAAAAAGATAATTATGATGATGATGACGTCAGCAATATCATTAATCATGGGTTAGTAATTATCAACAGTTATTCATCATTATTTAATTCTCCATGTTTGCATTCATTACCTACCTATTACACTTCAGAATTACATATGAACATAATATACACTAGTTATATCTGCTTACATCTTCATTCCGGTGACATTTTTATGTATTCATACTTGAATATTTCCTCTTACACATACAAAAAGAAACTATTCATTTGAATTTTTCTTTCCATATAAAGAAAGGAATCTTCCGTTTGTTCTTCTCCCACTTTCAATACATCCTTCATGTATTCAACTATCGTCAATATAAAATTGTCGGGTAAATAGAATTATAGTGTATATGTATCAGTTTATTATTATTATTATGATTATTATTATTATTACATAAAATTAATATCTATGAGTATGATGTTTAAGTTATAATCTATGCTAACCATTCATGAGAGAGAGAAACTCAAGGGTTAATTGTATGTAAAAACACTTATGCTCTTATCGTATACATTTCTATAGGTAAATATTTGGTCATTGGTCCGATTATTAAGAATAAACAGATTTTATCAATCAATCGATAAGTTTTGATCACCCAAACTGAATAATGTGTATCATCATAGTGACTTGTGATTCATATTGAATGTTTACAGAAAGAAATGATTGCTTCATGATTTGTGATAACTCATGTAACTAATCACTTGGACGCTCAACTTCTTGATTTTCAGTAATCGTTGATTCATAAATTTTTAACAAAAACAAACAGAAAGGAAATACAGTATAAGCTTTACTTCTAGGTTTGGTACATGTATAAATAATCAAGAGTATTTATAGTGTATCTCAATGCTTCTGGGAAACATTTTCGATTCATTGGAGAAGTCTCTTGAAAGCTTCTCAAAAAAAACTGATTAATCAAATTATTTTCAACATGTTTCCGGCTTTTGAAAACTTCCCTGATAAATTATCAAGGGCCGTCCAGTGTTTTCCAGGTTTTCAAAGGTGGTAAAGCTTAGATCGATTCAAGACCTCAATGAAAAATAGTCTCTGCAACCCCATACTGAAAAAATAAAAATTCAGAGTAATATTGAAAGTATTGAATGTGCCTATTGTTTGAAATATGTGTCTATGGGGCCATTTATTTTGTCGTCATTTAGATCGGACGATGTTGTCGAAAGGCTCCTTTGTAGTGGCCCATGATCTGACTCCAAATAGATCGTATGAATGATCGTTGTGGAAATATATATACGCCTTATCCTTGTATATAGTCATTGACTTAAATCGCGTTAGTTAATGACGGAATTAAATAAGTCAAATAACGAGAATGGACTTTTGAATACATATATTTTGTATATGAAGTGAATAGAACAGAGAGGAGGGAAGCGACGCGCAGTGAAAATGGCTGGTAAGCCAACTCCCATTTAACCAAGCGTTAATCAATATTTATAAGCACACAAAAATAATTTACACATATGTGATGAGTAATCGGATAAGAAATGAACACATGTCTACGCGCTCATATAAAAACAGTCAAGATCGATAAGTGGATAATTAGCAAGGTTAGAATGTAACTCAAGTAGAATGGGCCGGCTGAAAGTAGAAAATAGCACATATGAAAAAAAAAAGTCTGTTTTCGAAAATAACACTGAAGTCGTGTTTGGTTAACGTTAACAATATGTAGTGAAGAAAATAGTACCACAAACGATGAAGTAGAGTGTCACATGAAAGGTGAGTGTATTGTACGAAAGTATCATACTTATGTAAAAGAATACATGAATATCGTAAAGGCGCGGAAAAAATTGAAAACGTTAGCATGGGAATATGAGCAAATTAATAAGCGTACAAAAATTTAACATGCACTAATGTTGTGACTGTGTGAACGATAAAATAGCAAGTTCGTATGAGCGATTTAAAATATCTTGAAAACAGTAATAAATCGTGAAAATAAATAGATTAGAATATGACAGAAATTGGTCTGTGATACTGACAGAATAATGAAATATGAAAATGTTCTGATGAACCGCAGTAGCGATGAGTGGATTTGAATTGAAATACGTAGAGTTCCCATTCGTAGGATAATAATAGTCAAGTCGTGAAATGATAACTGCATCGACGGGTGATATTCGTTGCTGTACTGCAATTGATAATAATCATAAAATGTGAAGTCAGTGTACGTTGTCGTTTGCGTTATGACAGATGCATCGAGTTATCGTTAAATATGTATTAGTAGAATGACCAGAGGAACAGAATAGTGACTGAGTAGACGAGGTACGTAGAGTCGTATTCCTTTTTGGTCGTGAAGCCTCGATTGGTTTGTGTGGTTTGAGGGAGATGCGCTCAACCTCGTTTGTTACAACACCGTAGTTAAGGCATAATATAAATACCAATACATATGATTAGCGATGGCGGCGTACGAAACTGACTTGGATGAGACGAACAAGAGTGTATCTTTGAGAGACCAGCTCTAAACTCTATGTTCTGGTATACAGTACGGAGTAACCGTGAAATCATTGAAAAGAGTTAATAATAATTTTATATATTACACCATACACTAAAACTTTTGTTCACTTTACAGCACAAATTTCATGATGATGATGACAACAATAATGACTATATTGGCTTACTACTATTAAGTCATACACTTTTTCATATGAAGATGATACAAGAGGAGTTTCAGAATTCATATGTATGTTCTGTTTCATTGATTAATTTCTTCAACAGTTTTATTGTACAGCTTTCATTTAGATCTTGTGAGGGTGAGCTTCATAGCCTATTATCTAGAATTTACTACTAGTAATCGTTATGATGATGATAAGCTCGTGTTGCTCTTGTTTATATCTGTTTTCTTTATTTTTAACTTTTTCTTTTTATCTCGACTGACTGGTTTTGTCCTGTGTGTTTATAGATGTTTCTAAACTTTGTGCATATTACAGGATAAATCGTTGAATTAAAGCGTTTCTATGTGCACCAACCAGTCAAACTTGTATGTTGATAATCGAGCTTATCAGTGGTGTCTGCTTTTTTCCTTAAAAGAAGACGATGTCAAACGTAACACAAACGATCCAATTCATCTTTTCTACGTATCTACCTCTGTCAGCTTTATTATTATGATTGTTGCCATCTACGCAAACATCTTTTCTTGGTGTCGTTTTTCTTGCTCTCTCTCGTCCTCCTCTGTAAATCAACTTAATTTTTATAAAAAAATTATTCTGTTATTTCAACTACATATGTATGTGTGCATAATTGTCTGTTTTATATACTGTTCATTGTAATATGTTCATACTATCGTAGTTAGTGGAAACTGTTACATTCATAATTGGCCAAACGTATATCGATCATTGACTCTATTTCGTTTTCCGAGTCATTATTAAAATAATTTAACTTTTAATCGTTTTACACTTACACGTTCACTTACATTTATCTAACTATCGGTTCATGGAAACAGTATGTTTGTCACACACACACAAGTACACATACAATTGTTTATTTTATAGCTTTATCATTATTATTATTATTATGCTTTTACGGCAGATAAAATCTAATCATCCTGTTTTATTGTAGAGAAAATATCATTTCACTTGGATATTGTGTTGTGTTCATTTTTTTCGAGTATTATTATTATTATTGTATCTTCGAAATAATAAAATACCTCTTCACAACTGAATTTATATCTTGAATGCATACTATGCCGTTTACATAACAGATTAGATAATTGTTACGTTCTACTATACTAACTCCTCAGTAGTGTTCAGAAGCTACGTTTGATCCCCGATAACGTCGTGGGTACACATTGTCAAGTTGTCTCATACTGGTATGGAACAGTGATGCAGTACTTCCAGGTTTACTTATTAAGGCGAATCCCCGATATTAACCATGAAATCCGTCATTCTCTACAAAGCTCTATTCTATGAGATTTATTATTTAGAAAAAAAACTAATTGATAGTGGAAAAGTTTACATTTCTTAGATTGTTTTGGTCGATGAGATAAAAACATTTCCGCTATTCTAGCTCTCCATTTATACTGCTACATTGTCTGGTGGCTTTTTTATTGAACAGTGGTGCGACTATAATCGATGGACGAGCTTTGAGCGATACTTGAATGACCTTGAAAATATCCTCCTACCTACTTGGTTCAAACGAGGGTTCTAATTTAGGGTTAAGTATTAAACTAAAGTTTTTATCACGAACTGATATCAGCTATGCTGTTTGGCCATATGGATGAACGGATTTCACGCCAGATCCAATGACCTGTTATCTTAAACTTGATTTGTTTGTCCATAGATTGTAGCACCACCTTGTATCAGTCCACTTGTTTACATTCTATATAGATAAATTCCTAATTCAAATTATTTGTGTTACGACTACTTAATATCTTGTGCTAATATTCAGTTATGTTAATGGGTGTTTGTTCCCAAATAAAACTCGTTTCTTCGAATACACGTTTGGATTGTTAGGTAAAGGTCGAATGTAAGGTTACTAAGTAGGATACCAATCAGTTGTAATGGGATGATCTCGTGTGTGATTAGATAATAATTGTCACTTTCCGTTTGCTTGAGGCATCTTAAAAGGTAATTATTATTATTATTATTATTATTATTATTATTATTATTATTATTATTTGGACACATAAATATTGGTACAGGGGGCACCAAATATATATGCGCCACACAAAACAATGATAATTTGAAGAGAAGGAGAAAAGAGAAAAAAAAGTAATGAACGTGGGGAATTATAAAAAAAAAGGGAGAGAGAGAGAACAATGGTGGGGGAAACGGAAAGGTACAATCAGAAGAGGTCTTTCAGTTAAGGAAGATACAAACACTTTTTATGAAGAGAGTAAAAGAAGGTTACAGCAGGATCGCCACTGGCTTCTATTCTGAGCCATATCTGATAACGTCTCTAGCCACTGCGTTACACCGTCTTTCGGACCCCAACCTGGGAGTCGTGAAGGACCAACAGAAGCTAGCCCTTTGCAGCTTTCTTTCATACCACGACACCGAAGGCAGCCAGTTTGAATGGTGCACGTGGTTTCAGAAAAACTGCTTCAGTACTCATATTCGGTAGTAACATACAATTTTCAACCAGGCAGTGACTCGAGAACGTTTAGATAAAGCTGAATTTTCACCATAGGCGAGCTGCTGTCTGAGTCGAAACGGATACAAAAAGTCGAAATAGGAGATAGTGAATAAACGACGTAGTAAATAATAATAATAATACCAGTCATTTCAATGTTAGTCGGAGAGAAACGAATATTTTCTATAAGCAGATAGTTCATCATAGTTTTAGTGTGTTGGCTGAGATACTGCCCGGGTGCCCAGACCGAAGCAGGTAATAGGATTGCTAGTGATTTTGTCATCTTGGTAACATGGACACATCACTCAATGGACAACTCTTCTGGGCCAGTCACATTTGCTCTGTATTTATATCCAGTGACGGAACTCCATGCACCAAAGTAAGATGTGCCGTTCTTTCTTTACTTCTTCCGTCGCAGGAATACAGCATCGTTGCAGATCATAGTTATCTGAAGGATAAATATAAAATAGATAAGATAGTTAACGAGATGAGAAAAAATTTCAAATAATGGCAGAAATTGCAATAGAAAGAATAATTTATGTGAGCTGAACTAACAGTCAATAGTTTTTGAGCTAACCTCATTTATTGGTTTTTCAATGTCTAAACTTTCGTAAAATTGTTGGTGGCAGTCACATTGTGTTTACAACACGTACTTTAGGCGGTGAAGAATAGTGAGTTCTGGTATAAAAGGAATATTAAGTAATTTGCCGGTTGCCATGAAATAATATTCTACATATGAGATATGATTAACAAGATAATCAGTGGGTATCCGTTATATTTTAACATTCATTACTTCCTCTTATAGTGTATCGGCAGTACATGTTTATTGAGAAATATGGAAAGGGTGGTGATACAAAACCCAAAGAACTACAGTAAATAAAAAACCTTTTTTCATTCAACTGAAATTCAAAGGTGATTATATCACAGAGTCAATCAAATACGAGACTAAAAACTGCATTGATAAGAACTTTCCCTGTAGCTAAACTGATTGTCATGTCCAAAACAACATGTTCTTTAACACATTCAAACGTCGATAGGTATCTCTATCATGTTACCACCATCTGTGTATGCAAATTTACTTGTATCTTCAAAAGCAGTTACATTGGTAGGACAGAAAGGAGAGCCTACGTCCGATTCAAAGATCATATTCCGAAAAGCTTAAGGACAAATGGATTAAAAGCATTCAGCAGTGCCATCACATTGACACAGGACACCAAAGTCTTTGAAATTGATTATCAAACTCCAACCTTTTTAAATGTGCTTAAGTAATAGCGATCAATTGTCTGAAAGCAGATCTATGTATCCAAAAAGAGGTAGTCAAGTGCTTTTTTGCCTTGGTAACATTACTCCCCTTTTTATGTATTACGTCATTCATTATTTCAACTCTTTCTGAAATCTAATTACATCATTGTCATTTTTCTTTAATTCATGACTGACTGACTTCAGTTCATATCTTGCTTTATTACCATCCATCTGTTTTCAATTGCTTCATTACACAATCATCTAATGTTTGTTAACTCTGAGTTCTAATCACTAATTCAATGTTCTAGAGTGTTCCCTCCCAAACTTTATTTATCCGAAACAAACAAGTTTTTATGACCTTATTAACTCTATTGAAATCTTCGCTACGTCATGATACACATATTCATCTGTAATCACCTTCGTATGTATAATTATGTCAATATCGGCCGTCAAGTGCTCCCAAGTTCTCCATGGTGGTCTAGCTTCAATTGACTCATGATCTCAACTATTAAAATCACAACCAAATATACTTGAATACAAAATTACAGAATATCTTAGTCAAAGTCGAGAACCATACAGTAAATACTTCATTTGCAAAATGTCAATCAATTGTCTCAAACTTCATTGTTCCTCTGTTTCAACAGCAATCATTCTCTGTTCTATTTTCTTATATCTTATTAACCTTCCGCCACCATACATTTCAATTGATGATACATACTACTTATATCTGTCGACATCAGTAGCACACACCATATTATCAGTATAAATTTGTTCAGATTATTGTATAAAATCCATTCAGTCATATTATGCATTTGTTTAAAGATTTATTGTTATATGAGAATTTAATTCATTTTCTTCTGTGAGAAATATAATATTAATTTACTCTTATTTATTATTTGTAATTAAACTGGAAATAACTAAAGAATAGGTCAGTTCTAATGAATTTAAGAAGAAGAAATTTATATTCACCATTAATCATCATTAACTAATTTATATAAACTTTCGTTAAGGTTGAATTGTAGTAGGGATTGATTGATTTTATACCAGAGTGAGCTACAGTTGAGCTGACCTTGACCGTTTTCAACCAACGAATATATATTCGTCTCTAAAAACAGGTAATGCACATTAACTGTAGACGTTGATTTCTATGTAGCTTATGGGGTTTCCATGATTGATAATTAACTTTTATTATCTTAAATTGTTTTCACTACAAACATTCATTTATATAAGGTAATTTGTGCCAGGTATCTACCTCAGACAGTGGTGGATGGTCGTGCGATTTCGTGGATTAGTTGAAGATACACATTAACACCATAGGATACCCGACGAATGGTCTAGAGTTTAAGCATTCGCGCACGAGACCGAAGGTCTTCCAAATGCTGGATCATGGATACGCACTGTTGAGGAGTCCCATAATAGGACGAAACGGCCGTCCAATGCTTCTAGATCTTCAATGGTGGTGTAGCTTAAACCGATCGATGATCCCAATCGAAAAGTATATTTAATTCTTATATAGGGAAATAAATACTGAAATGAACGATTTTATAAGTTTTCACGAGAGTTGTGCACAGCATTCTTGAAATATTGACGAAACAATTTTATGAATAAATGATTTGTAAGCTAAGACTGTCGGTCTACCTAAGAAATTTGTATAAAACAAGAGTAATTATTGTTTATTCCATCAGTAATAGCATGATCTATGTGAGTTTATTTGGAATGCCCTGGTATGGCCGAGAGTGGGGAGAGTCAGCTCTCCATCTCAAAATCCTCTCAAATGGCCACATGCATTCAACCACTAACAGGAAAGTTCTACTCACTGCCTTCTCTCACCACGGGTGTTGTTTACGAAATTGAGAAGAAGAAAAGCTAATATCCGACGCTTTAACCGGGTTGGTGGATATGGAGGATCCATCCAGAGGAGTTGGAAAATCCTCATTCCAAACTAATGCTGTACATGGGCTTCAGGATCCTGAAGGAACAAATGGTGTATGAACCAAATATTGGTCACCAGCTACCATGGGACTGCATCTCCTTATGTTGCTCCACTGCCTTGTGGATTAGACTTTTAGGTCAAAGGCTCGGGGTGTGTCCCCTTAAGAAAACCACCTGTTTCTGTTTGGACACACGAACAGTACCCTAGCCCTCACACAAATCTTATGATTTATGTGGCGCCTATCTATTTGGTGTATCCTCGTACCTATGTTCATGTGTTCAAATAAATAATATTATTTAGAATAGAGGAAAAGAGGATATAATTCTTGATGAAATTATCTCGAATAGAATCTACCTACCATAGAAGGAGTAAAGATCGTTTTTTGCTGTATGATGCCAAAAATTCCACGTATTAAAATTCTAAACGATTTTAGCCTTAAATAGAGATATCCTCTTAAAATACTTATATTAAAGAGAATTATATCTGTAATTTCATTTGAACCCATAAAAACATCCTTTAAGTCTCAGTCTTGATTCTGTTTGACTTAGTTTAAGTCTATTATTTTCCAAATCTATTCCACTGGACTATACTCCTTAAATAACATCATTAAACCCTAATGTTCCCTATCACTACCTCTTCCACTACGGGATTTGAATCGATAACTGAATCTCTGTGCTAATGTGGTATGGCAACTCGAACTGATGTACATACGTACGAAGTTCCACGTTGTTACTGACTGACTGACTGAATGAGTTTAAGTTAATAATATTGGTCTACTGAACATTGAATTAATAATTAAGCCGCTTTTATGATTAATTTTAATCATAAACTGATAATCTGTTTATCTTCCCATCTTGAAACTCCTCAATAATCTACCCTTACGATCTCATTACCTAATCAGATCTGAACATTCAAAGTAAATAGGCTATTTTTAGACCAGTATACTGGAATCCAATGGTTTATATATTTATCAATTTTCCTTTTTCTTCCCTACTACTAATTACAAATCCACTAACTTAATTAAATATATTTTACCAACACGATCGATTGTTGATAGGGAATTTCTCACCCGTTTTTTAATCTGCCAATCAGAATATTATAAAACTAACCGATTGTATTGTATTATTCTTAGACTTAAAACTCACGTAGTTCTATACATTCCGGAAACTAGAAATCAATAATTACTTAATAAATAGACAATTAAATATCTATGAGCCAATTCAACTGCAAATGAATAATTTACAAAATTTTTCCTATATCCATTTGTTCTTTCATTTACAACAGTCTATATGTCTGATGATGACATTGTATTACCATTATTTAGAATCCCTATTGATACCTATTACATTTGAGACAGGCCTTAACTCATTAAAATTTCAGAAAATCTATCATATTGGGATAAATCAATAGTAAGCACAGAAATTCACGTTCATATGAGTGATTTGAGGTTATTAGTTTGACTGAATGATTGATATCATCAAGAATTGAAAAACTATTGAAAACGCGACAACTATCGGTAGTTGTTTTTTTTTAATTATTTTCTTTGAACTAATCTGATATTTCTCAATAAGAGAGGGTTTATGGCATCATGTAAAAACCAAATTCTGGTGTTAAGTGGTTGTAAATATTCGGCGTGACACCTTGGATGATCTAGGTTTCGTGCTAGTACTTACTGATCAGTAAGATATATCTGTGGTTGTAAAGGAATGGGTGCTCCATCATGAATTCGAACCCATATTATACATCTTTAAACTTTTAGAAGTTTACACTTAGTTATTCGAGTCATAACTGACTACATGTAGTACTGATCTGTTCACAATTGGCTGATAGCTGAGTAGTGGCCAATATCATGATTGATCAATTTGATCTGATCGCCATTCAGAAATGAACAACATAACTATTTATTTATCTATATTTATTAAAAACATATAAACATTGGTACAAGGAGGCAACAAATATACATGCGACACGTATCACGCTCATATGATTTTGAAATGGTGGAGAAGATTTTTAGCTCAGGTGGATGATTTTGATGGAGTTTTGTTCTCTAAGCTGGATGGTTTGGTCGTGGAGCTTTCATCGTTCTTCTGAACGACATCATCAGCACAAACTTCAGATAGAACTTCAGAAGAACGATGAAAGCTCCACGACCAAACCATCCAGCTCAGAGAACAAAACTCCATCAATACATGCACCATATAAATCAATCGATTCGTGTGGGGGCTGGTATACTGCCCGGGTGTTTAAACCGAAGCAGGAACATAACTAAGAATCAACGTTGAGTTACATAATTAATGAGATTTATCTTGAATTTATATCCTCAGACAAAAAATCAACCCAAAGAGACAGTGGAATTTGATCAAATAAAATTTCCAACATATCTTCTTCCATTAAAATATTTTGAACCATTCAACTCCGAATATCAATCTATCATCTGCTTGAATAAGATATCTTACAATAGTAGATAATCTCATGTCTCATAGATCACATCTATATCTTCAATATCATAGTTCAGTTCATTCTGTCTTTCATGATGAATAATATGGATCACTTTTTTTAAACAACGATATACAATAAACTAATTAGAACATGTTTGAACAGGAACTTCTTTATATCTACCCGTCCATGCATTTAACCATTTTCAACGTATAGTTATATTAAATTATAAATAATTTAAATCCAAAGGTCTTAGATTCCTACTAAAACTCCAATAGTAATGAATAATGGTCGTGCATCTTCGCAAATTGACTGAATTTAGAAATGTACACCATCGGATTCTAACTCAGTGGTTGGAGAGCTAAACGCTTCAGAGTTTGGTCCCCGGTTATGGTTGTGTTTATACTCCTGATGAATTCTGTACTATGCCTAAATGACCGTCTAGTGCCTACTAGTTTTCAATAATTTTCTGATCAAAGTCAGTCTGTAATGTGAAACTTCAGTAATATGTCGTAATATAAACAGTATAATGCTTAAAACCTGGTTAACGTCTTTTTAGCGAGTCACGACATTTCCGCTGTATGGGGCAGAAACTTGGAAAACTACAGAAGCCATCATCCAGAAGACACTATCAGCAACAACCTACTGTGGGAGAAAACAAAACAGATTCCAGCGAAGGAAGAAATCAGGAAGATGTGCATGGGAAGTGGATAGGACACACATTGAGGAAAGCACCCAGCTGCGTCACAAGGCAAGCACTCACATGGAATCCTCAGGGTCAAAGGAAAATAGGAAGACCAAAGAACACATTACGTCGACGAATGGAGACAGACATGAGAAGAATAAACAACAATTGGATAGAACTAGAAAGGAAGGCTCAGGACAGAGTGGGTTGTCGAATGATGGTCAGTGGCCTATGCTCCATTGGGAGTAACAGGAGTAAGTAAATAAGTAATGCTTAAAAACAAAAATCAAGTTAGATAGATACCTGTCAAATTTCACCATGAATTTTATTGATTGACTTAAATTTATAAGCAAAGATGGGTGGTGGCTAGCAGTGGAATCTAGGACCAAGGAAAACATTAAGTCGTGAATTGGAGGCGGACATCAAAGAATAAATAACATCTGGAAAGGAGAACCGAGGACAGAGTTTGTTGGAGAATCCTAGTGGGTAGATTATGTTTCACGAAAAGTAACAGTTGTAAGTAAGCAAAGTTATTATCTGGAGTAATTTACATTTTCCTTTCATGAACATATCAAAGTAGCATAGGCCTAAATGTAAAGTGACAAACACAAATATATTAAAAGTTAGGGCTTGAAATGAAGTTTCTCAACAAAATTATCTTTTCTAATATGCAACGCCCAACCCCTTAAAATAAGGGAAATTGGTTGAATAAACCACACTCAGTAAACATTAAAAAGGTTACCGATATCCTGAGGAATAAGTGTTTTAAATGTTAATTGATTATAGATATTGACAAAATACAACCATGAACTACTTCAGAATTGTTTATAGTTATTCTTGAATTGATAGAGTTTGAAGACAAAGAAAATATGTTCAACAGCTTAAAAGAATAGATCAACAAACAAAAATCACACTTCCTAATACGTCATTTCATCTAGTAAAGTGTTCTATTTAAACCATAGATTCTTTGATAGACCGTGTACAACTTGAGCACTCGAAGGTTGAAGCCGTTCAAGTTGCAAATAAGAAGAGAGAAGACAAGCGAAAGGAATACTCTTCTAAACAGGGTCAAATATGGTACAAAAATCTCAAGTATTTATAGTTTTTAGTAAAAGTGAAATCATCATTACAGTCATCCAATCCGCACACAAGGGATTTATGGCATTTGTCAAGTAAGGACGCTTGTGGACTTGAACACCAGTTGTAGAGATATTTTATTGTTAAACATTAATAATAATAATAATAATAATAATAATAATAATAATAATAATAATAATAATAATTAAAAATCCACAAGCAGACAGTAAGCAAGCAAGCAAGCAAGCACCGAGTGAAACAAAATGTGTGTGTGTGTGTCCGTGTTAAAAATCCCAATGTATTTTTGAGTGTTAATCAAGTGTGGATAAATTATCGATTATCTATGTGTCTTACAACCAATAGGAGAATAGATTGAGGTTGATGTGCAGACACGCGCTCAATCATAAAAGCACAGAAATTAACATAGTGAATTAAGTGTCTGAATTGCAGTGAGTAGACAAATAATACAATAGTTAAATGGGCTTGCTACATAAGCTCCCATCCAGAACATTGATGTTTTTATTTACAAAAAAGAACATTCTTATTAACATCTATGTTCGACAAAGAGATAAAAAACGAAATTGTCTTTAAAGTAAATGTACAATTTGATATGATGATGAGTAAGCGTTAAGTTGTCATAACACCTTGTGTGTTGAAACGCTTTGTATCATGTATGTATAAATGTATATTTAACATCAACGAATTGCATCAAGCTAAAATGAAGATCCGTGGGGCCAATAAAAAATAGTTATGAAAATAAAGAAGGATTTTTGTGTTATAAGAGCAATCTCAGGACTTGGTCTAGCTAGATAAATATGCTGGTTGCTGCATACCAATCTGGCCAGTGTACTCTTCTTCTTGATCTTGTTGTGGTTTCCGTTGTTGACGTACTTTGGAGTGAAGTTTTGTTTGTTGCAGTTAGTCTGCATGGTGTTTGCTCTGCTGCAGGTTTAGACCGTTTTAGAGTTGTCTGTTTCTCAGTGTTCTCTAAAAACACTGGTTTTACTCTGTTGATGCTAACAGCAGCGAGCGTTTGATGATTTACTATGTCTTGATAGTTTATACCAGGAATTGAGAAGGTATTGATATTTAATCTCGATAGTGCATCTGCTGCCTCATTTGCATTGCCTTTTATGTATCGTATATCAGCTGCAAATTGCGAAATGAATTCTAGTTGATGAATTTCGCGCGGACTGTATTTATCATGATTGTGCATCAAAGACTTAGTTAGAAGTTTGTGATCAGTATATATCGTAAAAGAATTGCCTTCTAACATATACCGAAAGTGTTTGATGGCTAGGTAGACAGCCAACAGTTCTCTACTGAATGTGCTATATTTTGTTTGCATTGGGTTTAGCTTTTTTGAGAAAAATGCAAGGGGTTGCCATTGTTGATTGACACGTTGTCGAAGTACAGCGCCTACTGCTACATTAGAGGCGTCGGTCATTACTGCTGAAGGTGCATCAACTTTTCGTCGTACTAATAATGCCTCTGTGCTTAATGCGCTTTTTAACTGTTCAAATGCTTGAATCGCTTGCGGAATCATTGCTAATGATTTAGCTCGTCTCCTTAATAAATCAGTTAGCGGTTTTGCTATATCTGCACATTTCGGAATAAAACGTCTGTAAAAGTTGATCATCCCAAGGAAACGTCGTAGTTTCTTGAATGAATCAGGTAAAGGATAATTTTTGATGGCTTGTGTATCCTCAGGAACTGGTTTGATGCCTTGATTATCAAGTACGTGACCTAAAAAGGTGAGGGATTGTTTTCCGAACTCACATTTGTCAGGGTTGACTACTAATCAATACTCGTTTAGCTTCTCAAAAAGCATTTTCAGATGAGTTAGATGTCCATTTTCATTTTTGCTTGCGATAAGTAGGTCATCTATGTAAGCATATACAAAAGGTGAGCCACGTATCACTTGGTCGATAAAACGCTGAAAACTTTGTGCATCATTCCTCAATCCGAAAGGCATGCGAACAAATTCGTATAATCCAAATGGGGTAGTAATGGCTGTTTTGGGAACATCGTCCGGGTGAATTGGAATGTGTCGGTAAGCACGGACGAGATCAACTTTCGAAAAAATCGTCACATCAGATAGACTATGAGTAAAGTCATGTAAATGTGGAAGGGGATATCTGTCTGGTATAGTCCGGCTGTTGAGAGCTCTATAGTCACCGCAAGGTCTGACTTCGGAAGAGTTTTTCTTGGGTACCATATGGAGCGGTGATGCCCACGGACTATTGGAGGGGCGTATGATACCCAACTCTATCATTTTGTTGAATTCGATCTTTGCTAGAACCAAACGAGAGGGGTCAAGGCGTCTTGAACGTGCAAACACTGGTAGACCCTCTGTCTTTATGTGATGTACGACGGTATGTGTCAATTTGTCCCGTTTGAAACTCAGTCGTAATAAGTCTGTAAACTGATTAAGTAAACTAACATACTTGTCATTCTCGCGATGAAGTTTGATCAATAAATGTATGGACGTCTCGTTAGATATAATTCCTTTAATTTCGCTGCTATGGTCGGTAAGGACAAGTTTCCGATTTCTTACATCTACGAGTATTTTATGGGATTACAGAAAATCAATGCTGATTATAGGAACGAAGACGTCAGCTATGATGAAGTTCCATGAAAATTTGGATTTAGGACAGAAATTTAATTGTAACTGCCTTTTGCCGTACGTCTTGATCTCAGGTCTGTTTGCGGCTTGTAGTTTTAGTTTTGGGTCAGGTGTGTTTTTCTCAAGTGTAGTGGGGGGTACTACACTAACCTCTGCCCCGGTGTCGACTAAGAACAGTGTTCTGGTTCTTTTGCCTGTAACATGTAACAAATGACTGCCTTGAGAGTTGTGGTCAGCGACTGCAATTGTCACTAATCGACGGCTTTGACGTTTCCTTTGTTGTGTGCTTGTGAAGTTACAGGGAGGAGTACATTTTTTAGCTTGTTTACCGTACGTTTTATGGTACCAACAAATGTTATGTCGATTGGTGCTTGGACTACAAAGTCTACGGCTTCTGGACCTTCCTCTAGTCTTGCAGTGGGAGGCATTCAAAAATTGGAACTGAGCTATATGTTTAGTAAGAACCTCGACTGTTCGTCGTAACTCGGCGATCTCGTCAGTTGAGTTTGATTGTGTGCGAGATACGGAGTGAGTCCTAGTTCGCTCGTAAATTCTATCGGCTATGTCTGCTAGCCTATCAAAATCGACATCTTCGTCTCCAATTGCTAGTATCTGTTGGATGTTTTGTGGGAGAGGTCTGAGCCACAATTGATATAATAGACGTTTATCTACTGTACAATTCTCCAATAAATTTGTCATGCGGAGTTTTAATTGAGATGGTGTACTGTCACTTAGCTCTACAATAGCTAAAAGTTGATCAATTGTCTGCTGGTCGGTGAGAGATGTAACACGAATGACCTCTCTTTTTAGACAATCGTATTGTGAGTCTGGATCCGGCTTAAAAATGACGTCAGGCACTTGTTCTATAACATCGTCTTGCAGCAATGAGTTTGCATAACTAAATTTTGTGTTCTGATTTGTGATTCTGTTTGCAACAAAAAAGCTTTCTAAGCGTGCAAACCAGAGTTCAGCCTATCGGGGATTAAAGACAGGTAAAGGTACAGAGATGGTACCCAAAGAAATAGACTTAGATGAAAGGCTTGGTGAATTATCAAGTGACATGATATCAAGAAATAATAACTACAGCAATAATAATAAGCTGACGATTGAAATATACAATAAGAAGAAGTCAAAAATAACAGCAAGTAATATATATTAGGCTCACCGAAAAACAAAACTGTCACTTTGGGTTTAAATAGGCGAATAAACAGTAATAATTTCAAAGGAACAATGTTATGGGTGAATTTATTGACTGTCAATGAATTGTTAATAATTGCAATAGTAATTCCAATATGAAGTTCTTTATGATTGGAGAATATTCAGTAGACTTTGTAGAGAAATAGGTGCGTGTTCTAAATGCGGCTCACCAAGTTTGTGGAGGCAAACTTCCTCTATATCTGACTCCAATAAATGATATCTCGTTAATTGAGTGTTTAACGCTGGCTAAATCTCCTAGTACAGTTATGGATTCACTCGAGATTATTCAGAAGCCTGAACACCAGTTGTACAGATATTTTATTGTTACACATTAATAATAATAATTAATAATCCACAAGCATACAGTAAGCAAGCAAGCAAGCAAGCACCGAGTGAAACAAAATGTGTGTGTGTGTGTCCGTGTTAAAAATCCCAATGTATTTTTGAGTGTTAATCAAGTGTGGATAAATTATCGATTATCTATGTGTCTTACAACCAATAGGAGAATAGATTGAGGATTGATGTGCAGACACTCTCACAATCATTCTCACACAGAAACTAACATAGTGGAGTAAGCGTCTAAATTACAGTGAGTAGACAAATCATACATTAATGGAATGGGCTTACTGCAAGCTACACGTCGTGATTTCGGAATGTTCTCCCAAAAGACGATTGGATAGAATGTTTGCGGCTTTTTCTGAGCTTCTTAGAGCTTCCTTGATTTTACTCGTAGGCCGTCCACACATAAACTTTGACAATAATGTTACAAATGACTATTTTGATAATAAAAACAAAACACCTTAACATTACATAATGAGAAGTAGCATGATTCAGTTGACTTATGATTTGATATAATCAAACAAAAGTACAGAATTCCATTAATTTCCTAAGCACTATATTAAAATGTGAAGATGCCACAAGTATTTGGAGTGTGACAACACCTTAACCAGTAACAACTTCTATAATTGGAACGTGCCCATCCAATGAAATCAAAAGTCAGAAGCAAAGAGGTTCGAACATATATTTGATAAGCTATCAATATACCGTGAAATGACTGGTCTAAATTGGCTAGCGGTTGTAGGAGAAGTTGAACACAGAGTTTACACTCATGATCTGGTGCAAATGCATGACCGAGCGCCTTCAGGCTAGTTGAGTCCATTAAAACTAATATGGTCAGCATTCAATGTCCAAAACTTACAGAGTTATTGATTTTAGGGATTTATTTACCGCTACAAATGTTTAGGTAAATTTAGTTTCCTACTTGATTTCAATGAATTAGGAACATGTAAATAGTCTTATGTTCAATAATCATTAATCGATTTTAAATAAGAAAGTTAAAACCAAATTCAAATATTTTTGAAATTGATAAAGAAATGCTTCAAGGTCATTCAAGAAGAGGAGAATTTTGAACATGTAATGACTCATTGATAATTCAATAGTAAATAATGATCACATTTTAGCTCAATTGAAACTACAGCTAAGACTATTATAATCTAAACTAAACTAATTAAGTATGTATCTGTTTTAATAATAAACTAAAAGATTATATGATTAGTTATATACTCTTAGTATTAGTCAATTCTTGCATATTACCTATTATTCCTTTCCTAGCTTTTGAGAAAAGACTTTGTTGTATTGCGGAGAGTGCTGAAGGCAGTTAGTAAGGTGTGTATAATGAATCTTTTGAGTTCATTATTAATATGGTTGTGAATAGATATGTAAAGTCTTGTAAACTCTTGGCAGGTGTTATCTTATCAAATATTAACCATCCCCTTGATTCATATCTTTCTCAATGTATATATTGTGATAGAATGAAACGTCAATACATTAGATTTCATGAACGAAAACAAAGATATGAAAGCTCCATAATACCTTAACTAGCAAATATACTATGTGACGAACAGATTGTTAAACTAGTCAATAACTTGTGTTTTTAAACACGTTTCTAATTTGAAAAGTTGTACAGATTCAGATCTGTTTTTCACCTTTTTTCTTTTTTTCTTTGGTTGTTTTTGTAGAAGAAACTTGTTGAAATGCCTCATGCTGAGAAATTTATATTGTACCAAAAATATAATATTCAATAAAGCCATTAATAATAAACAAATAAATTATACAGAGGTATGATGGTTATCACTGGAATCCTATTTGGGACCGATCAGACGTATGTACCTGTATCCCAGTGTTGATGTTCCAAACGGGACTCGAAACTGGGGCCTCCAGCTACTGAGTACAGATAGCCAGTTAGCAACAAGTATGAATTTGATTTATTTTGTGATGGTTTGAATTACCCCTTTATTTTGACTAATTAGCATCCTTTGCTGATTGTCTTGATATAACCAGTTTGTCAGATGTTTTGTAAAAGGGAATGATTTTTGTTCGTACTTGAATTCAGGGCTCAATTTTCGTCCCCTGAATATATCTGCATTCCAGATTTCATTTCATTGATCTTTTCTATAAATCCTGCAACAAAATAGCCATATCATGGGAACCTGCACAAGATCCATATGTCAACTAAGATTGATCAAAAGTTAACCAAGAAGATCAAAAACAGGACCACTTAAACCTTTACAAATGAAATTATTATTTTGTTTGATGTTTGTAGAAATCAGTTCAATCTTCAGATCATTTCATCCATACTTTAACATCAGTTATATGGTGACCAATGTGAAGTAGGAATACTTGTAGTGCTGTTTCACGTCACCAATGGACACATAAAACATAACCCTCCAAAAAATCGAACCTACGATGAGTATAGGTTTCCAGGAGGGGGGCATGCTATGTTTAGATTACTGATTTAGAATTCAGTGAACTCTATAGATTTTCTCAGTTAGTTTTTGACATAAAATGGTAATCATCAAATATAACTAATGATACATGTTTCATTACTGATATTAATAAAACCCATCAATGGCTTCTAATCACAAATTCAGGAACCACTTGTAATAAGCCACTATTGATTTATTATGATAATAATTAAAGGAACAATAGGAAATCTTTAATTTTTTTTATCACAACACAATGGGATTTTACAGAGCTTTTTTAGTTTGAATTCCATTTCTTTTCAAAACTAACATTACAATGAGAGTATCATTGAAAACTTAAAAAAACTGAGGCAAATTGTTTGAATATCTGGGTTACATGTTGCTTGCCATCTAGATATTTCAACAAGTTATCTGTTTTCTTGTTTGTTTTAACACATCATTATGCCTATTAGTCGCATAACCTATTCAGGAGCGTTTGTGACATATTTACTACATTTCCCTGTACAAGCTAAAGAATAGTCAAATCAGAGACATCGTGGTTGCTGGCAATGTGCATCGAATACAATGTACATTATTCAAATGTCGATTCCTGAACTACCGTCATCTAACTGGCGACCACTCAATATTTATCGTAAGAATCGACTAAGAAATAAGAAAAGGAAACTTGTTGAAATACTTTGTGCTAAGAATTCTATATTGTACCAAAATATGATATTGAATAAAGCTAATAATAATAAAAGTATTACTATGGTAGCTGTTCATTCAAGACATAACAAGAAGAGACCAGAATCATCATATCTTGTAGATTTCAGTAAATTCATAATAGTGCTCAATGATTATTCATCTTTTTAAACAGTGTACTATCTGGTTAAACCCCACAGTTTACGATATTTATTTTCTTCACTGATCGGTAAACACAAAATAGAATGAAAGAGTTGGTCAATATTTCTGTCTTTTCCATAATTTAATAGATGGATTCATGAGTCAATCGAAGTTAGACCACCATGGAAAACCTGATAACACTGGACGGCTGCTTCGTCCTAGTATGGGGCTCCATAATTGTCTAATTTAAGTTGATTAGTATTAGAGGGGTTTTGTGTGTGGATATTATAGTAATTTTTATAGTT
Source organism: Schistosoma spindalis (assembly GCA_946903255.1). NCBI lineage: Eukaryota > Metazoa > Platyhelminthes > Trematoda > Strigeidida > Schistosomatidae > Schistosoma > Schistosoma spindalis. The sequence continues at coordinate 11,142,851 of OX336423.1, read as the reverse complement.
TAGATCATAAGTCAATTGAAACTAGACCACCATGGAAAACCTGTAAGCACTTGATGGTCGTTTCACGAGGCGGGATAGTGGATGCACACTGCTGAGGAGTCCGACAATAGGACGAAACGGCTATCCAATGCTTCCAGGCTATCCATGGTGATTTAGCTTCAATTGACTCATGATCTCAACTATTAAAATAATTTAAGTTGGTTCATGATCTCAATAATAATAATTCTAGTTAAAAGTACTCAATTATATATACGGTACATTGTGATTAGCTTTCTAATTGTCAACTTAATTTTATGTTAAGCTTTTTGGGCATGTTTATTATATATTGCATGTTTTTTTGTTTATTACCTTGTTGATTATAAGGGAACATTACATTGTAATTTTTGTTGAGTTCAGTTTTATGAGCTTGACCTCGATTAAATTTTGTTTTGATGATGATGATCATGGTGGTGATGGTGATGATGATCAGTGTACTTTCCTTACAACTACACACTCAATTATTTTTACATGTGTGTATATGTATGCATCCAGAGGTATTAATCACTAGCTGGGAATCTACGTCAATTACATTCTGTTGTTACCTTCCTTCTTTTTCATACATTTTAAATACGCCCACATAAATTGTAGAGTATAAAATTTGACTTGATCTATATAGGTGAACCTCATTTTAATGGAGTAGTGTGTGTGTGTGTTTACATAAAGATTGATTTGATTCATTTGTTTCATGCAAAGAATGCACATCATTAACATTAAAAATGTATTATTTTAAACTGTGATTTATTACCATGGTTTAGGTGGTGGTGTGTGTATTGTGGAGATTAGTTTAATTTGTTTTCAGTATTCGTCACCGATTGATTTCAATTGGTGTACCATTTTTAATTAGAGTGTACTGGACAATTGTTTCAATCTAGTATAGAATTTCATATTACTAAGATGTAAATTTTTATGATATATGTGTAGTTTGTGTCACATCAACTGGGTAATCACTCGTTAATTCATTCAGTCAGTCAGCTACAACGTAGGACCAGGCACATATATACATCAGTCCAAGTTGCCACACCTTACTGGGTAATAACTGAGAATGAGTAAATCATTGGGTTTGAAGTTTACTGACTGTCTGTACACTCATAACCACGATTCATTTTATGCAACATACAGTAAAGGTACACTATAGAAATGAACCACTGCAGTTCAACAACACAACGTTTAGGCTCACGTACAAATATCAATTAATCACTTATAACGAGCATTAGAAATATCTTCGTGTATAGTTGAAAACGTTTAAAATGATAGCGAAACAATACTAGTTACTAACATAAAGTAAATATTATAGTATTGAATACATCAAAACTTCAATTCTATCTCTGTAGATTGGAATATAACAGGTAAATCAATTTTATCTCTAAATTCTAACTTTTAACCCCATACATAATCTTGAAATAAACCTAGCTTCAACTGACTCATGATCTTAATCATTGAAATTACTAAAATCTCCACAAAACCCCTTCTGATAATAATCAACATATGCTCACTAGTGACTGGCTTCAAGAGGTATATCCTGGAGTTCTAGTGAGAAGTAGAGACCAGTGGAGTTCAACCAGGTCTGTTGTGGGATAGTAACTCACTGAAGACAATGGTGGATGTGTCGCTCAATTTCGTGGATTAGTTGAAGTTAGACATTAACACCGTTGGATGCCGGCTCAGTGGTCTAGTGGTTAAGTGCTCGCGCGCGAAGCCAGTAGGTCCTGGGTTCGAATCTCGCAGGGGGCGAGGTCGTGGATGCGCACTGCTGAGGAGTCCCACAATAGGACGAAACGGCCGTCCAGTGCTTCCAGGTTTTCCATGGTGGTCTAGCTTCAACTGACTCATGATCTTAATCATTGAAATTACTACAATCTCCACAAAACCCCTTCTGATAATAAACCTAGGTGTATTGATATTTTATTTTAAAGACAAACTAATAAGATAGCGGATTTTTCATTTATTTTTTTCATCAAACTCATCCGCCTTTATAGCTACAAAGCATATTTACATTATATCTAATGTCAATTCGTGATAAAAACATTCAACCTAATCCCTTAATCCTAAATCAAACTAAGAACAATAATGAAATTTTTAAAAATCTACTTGATTCATTATGAATATTCGAGGAGATGAACGATCTATATCCATAAGGATGAATCAACATGTTGTTGATTTTCCGATGTACATACGGAGTCTCCTAAACAAGTAAAATCTGTTGAAACTTGGCTAAGAACTGACTAAAAAAAATTGTCTCAATTCTTTTGAAGTCGTTCTTATGTTATACTCTTGTCTGATATACATTTGTAATTTCGAAGTAGTTGACAATCATCGGTATAGATCATATCGAACTATATCAGTTTAAGGCCTTAAGTGAAAACAAAAAAGCAACATCTACCCAGTGTTCTGTTACCTAGTTTGTCACACCATTAGACGTGAGTCTAACTCGAGTAGGCCTCCAATCACTTCGACATAGATCATCTACGTTGGTGATCTACACTGGTGAGCAAGACTGCGAATAACGCAACCTATCATTATAATATTGATTATTGAAATCTATACCTATTCTTTTTCATTTTTATCATCGCGTATGTTAATCTATTACTGTAAACTTTCGCTGCTTCATGTCAATGTTGATTAGTATTCAAACTTAAATAAATAGTTCAGTCGATAGAACTAACTAATCAACTACGATTATAATCGGCTCCTGTGTAATACGTCTCTTAAAATATCAACCACTCGTGAGTATAGCCACAAGGCAACACGAACGCACATCTGTTTGTAACCTATCCACTGGTATAAGTGAGACAAGATTAACTGTCGACCATAAATTCATCTTTCTGCTTAACCACTATCCACTAGAATGTTTTACTTTTTTTTGACCACCGCGTGCCTAATTTCCAATTGCTGAGTTCCATGTCCAAACAGAGGATACAAATGCTAGACATTTACGGTGAGTTTGAAGTATAAATTTTCTGCATTCTTAGATCTCGTTTAAACTGTTCGTCAGGCAATGCTACGTATTTGGCTTAAATTAATTTTGGACTTATACAAATCCAGTCTACAACGTTGTGTTAATCTAAGAATTTAATCAACAGTAACTCGTATATAATCCAAATTCAAACTGCTGTCTTCTTCATATCTTCATTACTTGGAAGCAAGAGTAAACCAGGCGAGTTTCATAATTTCATTAGATGCCACAGGTATTCGGAGTTTGACAACGCTTCAACCAGAAACACATTCTAATATTAATCGTACCCACCATGTGAAATCAAAAGACAGAAGTGAGGAGGTTCGAAGATATTGTTGAGGCAAACTTCCTCTATATCTGACTCCAATAAATGACATCTCGTTAATTGAGTATTTAACGCTGGCTAAATCTCCTAGTACAGTTATGGATTCACTCGAGATTATTCAGAAGCCTGAACACCAGTTGTAGAGATATTTTTTTGTTAAACATTAATAATAATAATTAATAATCCACAAGCATACAGTAAGCAAGCAAGCAAGCAAGCACCGAGTGGAACAAAATGTGTGTGTGTTAAAAATCCCAATGTATTTTTGAGTGTTAATCAAGTGTGGATAAATTATCGATTATCTGTGTGCCTTACAACCAATAGGAGAATAGATTGAGGATTGATGTGCAGACACTCTCACAATCATTCTCACACAGAAACTAACATAGTGGAGTAAGCGTCTGAATTACAGTGAGTAGACAAATCATACATTAATGGAATGCGCTTACTACAATGTATTTGATAAGCTATCAATATATCGAGGATAGTCTGATCTAATCTGGCTAGCAATTGTAGTAGATGTTGAGCATTGCGTTCCCACACGTGGTCTGGTGTGGATGCATGACCGACAACCTTCAGATAGATAAGTCCATTAAAACTTATGTGGTCAGCATCCAAATTGAAGACCCACAGTTATTTATTTTGGGGATTTATTTACCGCTACAGTGGATTAGTGAGAAACAGTTTTAAAATTATTCTAGACGATCTATCCATCTTATAACTATAAACAATGCATATATTTATAGTCATTGAAAGAGATTATAACGATGTATAATTATTTTACGAGGAGCACATAGCTAAATTAAGCAAAGCTGTGGTAAGTACTACTTATGTCGACACAAGTACCATATAACACCAATCAGGAATAGTATGCCTGAAAACAGAATGTTGAGAAGATCGAAGAGGAAAGAACAGAAACAGAAAGTAATTGAAGGAATAATGAAGTCTGAGACAATTAATGAACATTTTACAAATGAAGTATTGGAGCATGATTTTCTACTTTACCAAGTTTGTGTTAAGTATAATCGGTTATCCTCACCTGTGTTGATCCTCACTACAAAACATCACATCATGAACAGACGAAGTGAAACTATTCAAACAAACAATTTAATCAACATATTTCAATTATAACTGACGTTTAAAATATATTAACAGTTCATATTCAGTTATTCGGCAAATGAAATGATAACACTGGGTATGTGTGTGTGAGAGAGAGAGAGAGAATGAGGGTTTCTCTTACTTGAGGTCAAGGCCATCATAATCAAATGTTAGTGAACTAAATGGGTTCGAAATAATTATGCTAAAGGGCAACACATCATGTGGTTCATCGTTAAGATGAAGAAAATCTGACGTGATGAAATGAAATGCAGTCACTAGAATATGACAAATAAGTATAGTAGCCTGATTGCATATATTCTTGAAAATGTTATTAAGTTTTTCATAGTAGTCCATTATTAAGTTTTATTTACATATTCAAGGATTGATTAAGAACTATCTACGCACCTTGTCTAAGTCTTGTGTCGTATGCCTTCAATTCGAGTTTATTCTCTTATTTACCTGTCAAATGTTTATTGACTGAGTTATCTGAGACACGCTTTATGTAAACCCAACGAATGCCTACCTCATTGCAAATTACTAGTAGATGTATGTGAAAGTTGGAAGAAACTTCAAGAAGACTAAATTAAAACGTGGCATAGTTGTATAGAACCATTGTCTATTTTCTGAGTCATATTATTAGATGCAGACTACGTGGTTAGGATCCACTGTCAGAATCAGTTAAAATGGTGCAGATTCATCCATTGTCCATTTTCCTCTAAATATTAAGTTTACGCTAATTCATCAAAAATACTTTTTCCGTTCTATCTTCTTCAAAAATATCTTCGAGTGTTTAATCGTTTTCATTATCATCGATGGTATCATTATTTCTACTTCTTTACTATTCATATTAATGTTAATACGCTTAAACAACTTGGACTTACATTATTTGTGTGTTGATTAAGATTGATTATTATTATTTAATATTTAAGCTAATAAACATTGGTACAAGGATGCACCAAATAGATATGTGTCACATAAATCATTCGATTTATGTGAGGGTTGGGAGACTGCACGGGTGCCCAAACTGGAGCAAGTGGTTTTCTTATGGAGCCACACCCGGAGCCTTTGACCTAAAGGTCTAATCTATAAGACAGTGGAGCAACCTCAGGAGACACAGTCCCATGGTAGCCGGGGACCAACAACAGGTTCATACTCCATTTGTTTCCTTAGGATCTTGCAGCCCATGTGCACTATTGGTTTGGTATGAGTTTTTTCCAACTCCCCTAGATGGATCCTCCATATTCACCGAACCGGGTAATGTGATGGACATTTGGAGGAGGAAAGCTGACTCTCCCCACTCTCGGCCCTACCAGAGAATTTGGGTGCGGACGGACGTCTCTATTCACAGGATTCTACAATCTCTAAGACCACTGTTGAAGAGTTGTGATAAAGCGATAGATTCCAGCTATCTTTTATACCATGGGACCATATTATAAACTTTATCTAATTTCATCATCGATAAAAATGTATAGTGTGTGAATCTCTGGGATGACGGCTAAACTACCTATTATCCTACCTGTATCATAGTGAAGCTTCAATGGTTTGAATAGGAAAGAACTTTCAACAAAGACGAATTGCTGAATATGTTAAAAAATGAAAGTAAACACAAAATGAAGCAGAAGGATGGAAAAAGTAACAAATTAATTTATAATAAAATGATTGCTAATTTCGTTTGAGTAATCCTTAGAGAATAAAGAGTAGAACAGTTTCCTATTAATTATTCATTGTCATATTTGTATGTGGGCCGGGATACACCCTGGATGCTCAAACCGAAGCAGGTAGTTAGCTTAAGGAATCACTTCTAGAGCTTTTAACTTAAACGTTCAATCCATAATGTACTATAAAAACAACGTCGGGAGATTTAGTCACTAGACTATTGATTATCAGAATATAGTCTCATACAATTCATTTCTTCAGGATTGGATCTTTTCAATCACTTTAATTAGACCCACCATATCCACAAACTAAGTATAGGTGCCAAAAGACTACTTTTCATCACACTTCCTACTTTCAGCCTAATTAGGGCATTGGCGTATAGTTTTAGTGTGTATTTAGGCGTTGACTATGCCAGCTCACCATACTAACTATTACATAAATTAGTTAGATGAAAGTTAAAAGTAACCTAGATATGAATGGGGACAAAAAGTTTGTAATTAAAGCTGTAATCATCGAAAAAAACGGTTCACATGGTATGATATTGACTAATCCAAAAAAAGCGCATTAAACTATTCATTGAATGTACTTTTAAGTGTATGTAAATTTATTCATGTTATCTTGGTTGTTTTAAAAAAAAAATCAATTTTAAGATAAAGAGAGAGAGAGAGAGCGCGCAAAAAAAATTAATTCAGATGATCAATCAATAAAATTGATTAAAGGAACATTGTATTATTGATTATTGGCCTTCATTTATATAATCAATTTATAACATCTTTGATATATTTAATATTACTGAATTATTTTATTGGGTATATGTTTTACACATGGCATGCGCCAATCGAATCACATTTGACAAGGAAGCTTCGGAAGATGTAAAAGCCTTTACATATCTAGGCAGCATCATTAATGAACACGGTGGATCTGATGAAGATGTGAAGGCACAGATCGTCAAAGCAAGAGAAGCAAATTTACAACTGAAGAACATCTGGAACTCGAAACAACGGTTCGCAAGCCGGCACCAAAGTCAGAATTTTCAACACAAATGTCAAAACAGTTCTACTGTATGAGGCGGAAACTCGGAACACTACGGAAGCCATCATCCAGAAGATAAAAGTGTTCGGATCCGTTGGTCAGACATTATCAGCAACAACCTACTGTGGGAGAAAACAAAACAGATTCCAGCGAAGGAAGAAATCAGGAAGATGTGCATGGGAAGTGGATAGGACACACATTGAGGAAAGCACCCAGCTGCGTCACAAGGCAAGCACTCACATGGATCCTCAGGACCAAAGGAAAAGAAGAAGACCAAAGAACACATTACGTCGACGAATGAAGACAGACATGAGAAGAATGAACAACAATTGGATAGAACTAGAAAGGATGGCCCAGGATAGAGTGGGTTGTCGAATGATGGTCAGTGGCCTATGCTCCATTGGGAATTTATTTATTTATTTTAACACATAAGTATAGGTACAGGGAGGCACCAAATACATATGCGCCACACAAATCTCAATTGATTTGTGTGAGAGCTGTGATACTGCCCGGGTGCCCAAACCGAATCAGGTGGTTTTCTTAGAGGGCCACAACCCGAGCCTTCGACCTGAACGTCTGACCCACAAGGCAGTGGAGCATCGTGAGAAGATGCAGTCCCATGGTAGCCGGTGACCAACGATTGGTTCATACGCCATTTGTTCCTTCAGGATACTGGAGCCCATGTGCACCATTGGTTTGTGATCCGGTTAAAGCGCCAGACATTCGCTTTTCGTCCTCTCATTTTTGTAAACAACACTCCCGCCACGAGAAGGCAGTGAGTAGGACTTCCCTGGGAGAGGCTATATACGCATGGCCATGTGAGAGCATTTCGAGAGGGGGAGCGGACTCTCCCCACTTTCGGCCGTAACAGGGCATTTGGGGGCAGGCGTAAGTATGTTTTACACACTTATGAATGTGTTTCGAAGAAAAAATAACTTTCCTAGTATCTTAATAGTTGAATACATGAGTCAATTGAAGCTAGACCACCATGAAAAACCTGGAATCAGTGGATTGTAGTTTCGTCCTAGTACGAGACCCTTCAGTAACACGCATTCACGATGAATTCAACTATTAAATTACTATAATATCCTTACTGATTTTCCAGTATTCTCTTTGAATATCTTCAATTATGTTGTTCACTTATTTTATAGTGATTGTACTGATGTGGTGTATGGTAGCGCACTTATATCGACATATATAGTATATAACGATAGTCAGGAATAGAATATCTGGCAGCAGAATACCGAGAAGAAAAGAACGGTAACAGAAAGCAGTTGGTATGAAAATGCAGAAACACTGAAATCTGAGACAATTAACTGATATTCGCAAAGAAAGCAATCAAGTTTGAAACAACTGATCGACATTTTGCATGGCTCTTAGATCTGTAATTTTGTGTTCAAATACATTCAGTTGTTGAAAATGAAATTTTTAGTGGAAATTACTCTTTCATATGCAATACATTTAAAAATTGAATATGCTGGATACTGTAAAATTCTTGAACATTGAAAACTTTATGAATAAACTAATTATAACTAAACTAGTTATACTTTTACTATCGAAGAAAATATGGAAGAACTTCTACTCACCTGTACAGTTAGCTCTAATTTAATGGTGAAGTATATGTAGATTATTAATACAGTAGATGAATCTTCACCTTTAATTCATTTGCTAAGTATATGATCATGTCTTCGGCTATGAACTATACGTTTTTATGCAAGTTATGGATAATATATGGTTGCTTTAATTGAAGTAGATGTAGCAGAATTCAAATCTGTGACCTACTAGTAGAAATATGTGGACCTTAATCAACAAAACATTGTTCTTTAAAGCAATAGTAACTTGAAACATCCATGAAATAACTTCTTTATTGGTGAGCCAACACAAATAAACGTATCTGACACCAGTCCAGTTATAATATACGCATCATTAAAATGTTTAAATATATTCAAGCTATTAGCTTTTAATAAGTAGTTTAGTGTAATCTACAAAAAGATGAAAGCAAAGAATGAAGTAAGATGGACGTATATCAAGTTTAAACTTCTATGAACAAACATAGATGAGTAGCAAAGGTCTTATACTAAAACTACCTTTGAGGAAAACCTGAGATGATAATCTTTACCTTGGTAGTAAAGTTCAAATTACATCGCCTGCATTCAAAAATCTACTATGTACCTGGAAACGGTATTCTCAGTTTAATCTCAATAACACTTTTCAGATCGGATAAACAAAAACATACAGAATAGAACCGTGAGTTGTACTAATCATATGATTAGTGATATTTACGTAATTCACAGATACGTGTTTTATCTCTGGTTACTGTGGTGAGAAATTCGACAACTATTGAAATGATAATCTTCTGAGTGTGTGAGTTTCCTTACATTCAGCTGGAAAACATTCACCGCAAATTTAATGGTCACATCAACACGTGAATATAAATTCATTAACTTTAGATATTGAATGCGCTACTCATTAGGTTATCGAATATCCAAGTATATCCCACTGACAACTACTAAGTAGGACGAAATGCGCCACATAGATCTCATGGCTACCTATTATTTAACTTTGTTTAAAGATAAATGCTTGTTGTTTTCAGCTCTAATATAGTTAACCCTCTTAACTGTAAATCGTCATTTGGGTCAGATTATCAACTCTCCTCCATTAATAATTCCTATATTCTATTGTTTTATATTACATAATGACTACTATTTTATCTTTGATATTTCTTGAGACTTTGAAAATTCCTTGAAAGCATTTAGAAGTCTAAAAATAATCCAACCAATCAACGTCCTTTGGAAACTTACAAAAAGATTCTAGAAAGCGATGTTTTACGCTCACATTATGCTGATTAAATTGTCATGAAATTTGTTAACAATTTTAGAATGTTTCCTAAAAACCTCCTAGAAATGCTCATTTAACCGTAGCCCTATAAACACCCTTATGTTTTTTGTAGATAAACTAACATTTAGAGTAAAGTTTTCGAAGTATTTCCCGTTTTCTGTAGACTAATAGGTTGGTTTACAAAAGTATCAGAATGCAATTTGATCTAACTTTCCAAAGACAATTAGAATTAGCTATCTTGATATTGACTTAGCAGTGATAATATGGTTTAATCGTCGTAGATATCTTTATTAAATAACTGTTTACCGGTATTTAGCTATATGTAGTTCAAATAGATTATATTTATCATACAGAAAGTATGTAGGTGATTACTCTTGATCGAAATTCAATTCAATGTTCAATATCAACTTATACTCAATTTCGAGGTCATTAGTATCTTCACTTGCTTTACACAAAGCATAAACTGCCAGAAATAGAGCAAGACAGAAAAAAAAACACAAAAATCATTTTCACATGTTAGAGTTCCTTTATTATTGTTACTGTGTACGTTAAAGATAATATAAGTCCAAACATTACAATTACAAAATGAAACCCCATCATCCGGTTAACAAAAAAAGAAATACAGATCTCTAATTCACCATAAAATTGATTATAAAAGTAAAATTTTCGTGAGAAGAAAAAACAAACGAAAGGCAAACTACTGGAAGAAAAAAAACAAACTCTCAACTTAGTCACGTTAACCACCATCCAGTAAATTATATGCTTTATATATTCTGTTGCTTTCTTGATCACTTTCACTTTAATTTACTCACACTCTACAGCGTTTGTTTGTGTGTGTGTGGGGGGGGGGAAGAACGCGCATACTACAGATTATTATAGACTTATTACACCATAACATTACACACTTACAGAAGTGAACTATTTCAATGTACAACACACACACACACACACAAACATAGTCATCCATAACAATTATAATATTAGTAGTAATAAGAAATAAGAAACTATGAAAGACAATAACAATAATAATTAGAAAAGAAATGATCTAATTACAAAACTTTTTTTTTCAATAAAAGAGTACATAGTACATAGTGAACTAGTCAAATTAATGAACAAAATACTTCACTACTCAAAGTAACACAGTTTGAAAGTACAATAAGATATTTAGAAAAAGAGAGAGGGAGAAAGAAAAGCAGATTCAAACTGAGCAGAGACAAACAACTCTTAGAAGAACTTCCTCTCTCTCTCTCGCTCCCTTTAACAATACATTCACAGTCATATTGTCGTCTATTCGAATTATTATTTATTTATTCAATTATGTTTTTTTTTGAGTAGAAAAAATGTACAACAACAAAATGACTCTTAAAAGGAAAATAAACAACCAGAATAATGATTGTTTCATTCAAAATAATGGCACTTACTAAGAGAAGAAAGATGGTGAGAAGAACAAGAAGTAGAGGATAACATGCATGTGTACACATGCAATAGCATTACACACATACAAACCTTTATAAGTAAAGAAATTATAGAATTGATCGTACAAAAAATAACGTACGTGTAGATAGAGGGAGAAATAGTGAGAACAGAACACAAAACATCAATCATGTTCCTTTTCCCAATTCTATAGGTTTAATGTATTCAAAAAGAAGATGTGTCATATGAACAAAATTACAGGATGCCAGACTATGTGTATACATATACCTATATGTTTATATTTTGTTAGAATTCATCATGTATAATTGTATATCGCATTCTTGATGGACTTAAATGTTGGAATACAGAAACATGTGGTGTAGTCTACAACCAAAATAAAATAAACAAACAAAGAAATGTTTTAGTCAATAAGATTTTTTTACAGTGACCTAATACTACTTAAACGAAAAAAGTAGTTGAAAACATTAGGACAAAAAGTGACGTGTTTGACCAATGGAACTCGCTATACGGTGTTTGTGAATAGGTTTTACGTGATTAAATTGAGTTTACAGTTACTTCTCAATACGTTTATATGCATAGAAGAACTGTTAATAGAATGGTAACTTCTGGTCAACAGTTCAAAGTAGTCGGAATTCAAAACATATGAAGATTTGAATACGCTAACTGAATAATCATTGAAGTAATGACACATAATCTATTTGGCTAGTCTAATAGAACAGTTAGGATTTTTCAATTGATTCTCATTTGTAAATTGTATCTAACAGAGTTTTTATCTTTTAAGAAGTAAATTCATGTAAATACATGACTTCATGATGATAAATTAATGAGTATTTGGGAACAAGTCAAGTTGTTTTAATTCTTAAATACTACGCATTGCTCATCGATAGTTTGAAAGTAAAACTATTGATAAATGAAAATCATCAGTTGAAATAGATCTCGTTTACTAACCCTGTAAAACAGTACTGATCAAGTTAATTATAAATTCATCCAAGAGGTCTATAATGTTTTATACTTTGTATTACACCCCGAGTTGATGTCCAACATTCCAAATAGAATTACGACGAGTATATGAATAACTAGTGTACAAACTGACGGCCAACAACAGGTGAGTGCTACACAGTAAAATAAAATCAGTCCAACACCAAATATACTACAGTGAAGTAGGATTAGATAGATAAGTATAATCCTTCGGTAACCACATAAGATTGATGAGTCAGTCCATGTGGTATCTGAGTTGCATTAGACATTGCAGTAAAGAAGATTAACGTCAACCAGCTACTATGTAGAACATTGTGAGTTGTAATAGAATATTTGAGTTAATTAGAGAAATATAGAGGGAATAAAACAGTAAATACTAGTGAATGATGTAGCACTGATGTTATTACATGATGTAATTATTCATCATTAAGAAACAATATAGCGCTCCAATCATAGATTATATATAAATTACCTACTGATAAAATCATTTGAGTAATATTACAGGACATAGATAAATAAATAGTTGGATCACCTACTTTGACTGATTCGTCATCCACGGTTTTTGGAGATGTAGTCGTTGTTTCACTGCTTGGTCCATAATGATATTCCATGTGTAGTTTTCCAGATTTTAGATCTTCAACAAACTGATCCAAGTGTTTTGGATCACTAGAAAGAAACCCAACAAACCGATAAGGAGCAAACGAAAGAAATATGAAGGGAAAAAGTTAGGGAAGAAGGACATACACACATATACATAGTCATTGTATATTGTAGCAACATCAGTTAGTCAGACGCAACACAGAACCTGCGAAACATGTGCATCAGTTCAAGGTGTCAAACCTTGTTCGTACAATGAGATGAAATTGTTACAGTATCTCATATCCATAGCTCAGGGCAGTAAAAATAGTAACAATATTAATCATAATAAAAAAGATTAAGCATCGATTCAGGAAGGAAATATGGATTAATGGAACGAAAAAATCCATAAGGTAATTCAGAAACTTTGGATTATTCGGAAGAGACTGTATACACATGAGCTTTTATGAACGCTTCCTAGCTGATTCACCTATAGTCTCCAACCATTGGTTATGAGAATCGGGCGAACCCCAACCAAATAGTCTACATCTAATCTAAATGAGATTATTTTTCAAAGTATTCAAAGTGAACCAGAATTATTTACAATCATTCAGATGACAAAGATTTCTAGTTCATGTGAATGTTCTTGATTATGTTGTGATCTTTTAGTTGCATAGTTTAATTGAGAAACTTCTACTGTTATATAGTGAAAATTCCCATTTGGACATTTGAAAAATACAGAAGATACCCACGGTCCCGAAGAAAGTACTATTCATAAAATTACAATACATAAATGATACTACTGAAGAGATCGTGACCCAGAAACTAAGAAGAGCTGTACAAAAAACATTTAATGCAGCCAAACTGAATACTATCTTCTATAACTACCCCAAAATAAGAACGACTAGCAAAGACAGACTGCCTGAATTCGCCAAATCTATGTGTATCTACCAGTTCAACTGCTCCTGTGGAGCCAGTTATATAGGGCGTACAATTCGGCAAGTTCGTCACCGCATTACAGAACATCATCCATCGTGGCTAAATAAAGGACAGGTAAAAGTGATTAAAAGTTCTATTCTCGCTCATTTGGTTGACACAGGTCACCAAGTTGAATTGAATAAAGCTTTTAAGGTTATCTACCATATCCCATCAAATTTACCACATAGTTTACGAGTGCGCCTTTTACACATTGCGGAAGCCATCGCAATCCATGTTCATAAACCTGACCTTTGCATTCAGAAGAAATTTGTTCAACCACTTTCGCTGCCTTGGCCATCTGTATAACATTCCATTTAACTGAACTATTTTCCATACTTATAGCATTTGGTTTGTAGTTTTTAATTTTGGTTTTTTTTTCCTTTTCTTTTAAACTTTATAATTTCTCAACAGTCATCACTTGATTCTTACGTAACTGCTATTCTATTGACCAACCATTACAAATTCTGTTCCTTCTCTTTTTCATATATTATGCAACATAGCAACTTCTTGACTTAATAATTACTTTGAATATTAATCATCTTCCTCCCAAAATACTAGATGTTAATTTAAATGTCATTATGTAATTATTACGTAACTTATCCACTCAATGAGTATTATATCATTATTTTAAATCATATATATATTAGTGTAGAGCCATGATGAAAAACTAATTGAAAAGAAATTTCTTCGCTCAATTCGTTCCTTCTACTGTTATTCTGAACAAAATCATTAACATTTAATTCATGTAGAAGTGGGCTGTTTAATTAATTTATAAGCGCGTTAAATTAGCTCATGTCCATGACTCTATCTGTGAATGATTGTTTTCTGAAATGTGACCAAATTTCTTTGTCTTTGCATTTCTAGTGACTATTTTGCTCTGTTAACATCTGACGACGTCAGTCTGACTGAGTAATATAGATTGGTTAACTCATTATGAATAGGTTGGTAAAAAGCGTCCATACAGATATACTGTTAATTACAGGTTTGCCTGAATTTTATTCTTCCAGAAATTATCGATCTAGAGCTGACATTTTTCAAATAGAATTCATGCCTGTGTTTGTCAGTGTGGATTGATATGAATGATAAAATGTTATATTGTTTTACCACCATTTTGTATTCAATCAAGATCAAAAACATCTAACTAAACAACAAAGAACTTATGGTCACAATAATCAACTGACAAAATTCCATTCTTCAATATAGTGTTTACAATCCTAGTTAATTATTAAAGCTAAGGTTTGACAGGACTGGAGAGAGGTCAGAATGTACTGATCATTAAGTAACTAAACAAGTTATCTAAATAAATCATATAACAATGACAGCATATAAACAACACAAAAGAACAGAGTATTCAACTAACCTTAATGCCATCTCTATTGATCCAGGATATACATACATATGTGCAAATGAGTCTAAACAGATAAACGGTAGATCTTCTTTAGATTTGCCTAGATGAGCTAATGGATGTGAAAAAGTGATTCCGTTTGCTGTTACAAAATTGATTGTGGCTGGATTATGACGACGGTGAAGGGGGTACGGAGGTCAAAAGGATTGAACGTTAATAAATGGGGAAAAATAGGATGTAATTACAACAAAAGATAAATAATATAAGGTGAGTTAATATTATTATTATTATTATTATTATTATTATTATTATTACTGTTGCTCAATCAAGCAAAATATGTTCATTTAAATGTCTTGAAATTATTCAACATTTTGAATGGCGTTAACGTGAGCATCAAATGTACATATTTGTGAAGCGTGCAGTTAGGAAGTAGGTGGTAATTATAGGTTCCTAGCATCTAGTCAAACTCCCCATTGAAGCAATACCAACACATGGTGGGACTATCGAGATGAGACGCCTAATTTACAAGATGCAGATGAGAATTCGGTTGATGAGATGGTAGTGGATCTTCATCGACTTTGTTGATAGATGTATTATCTATTTTCAACTACTGCCGGCTTTGACGAGCGGCTTTGGCTAATGTAAGAGTAGGTTAGAAGAACCAAAACTTGAGATCAGTTCATGAAGTCATTGACTGTTACACTGATGTATGTTGGTAGATGAGAACTTTCAGGTTCAGGTCTGTGTGACTATCATCTCCAGTGGATAGACGTTGGGCAACATGAATCAAAATAATCGTCCTTTAGAAATATCCTGAGTGTAAAATTTATCTTATAAATTCTTTCCTTATTAATTCCGGAAAACTGTTTTTTTTCTCCAGTTATATTCTCCGTTTAATCTTTCTGACTGCAACTGATACTCTTAACATTCCCACTACCCCAGGATTAGCCTTGATAATTCCCCTTCATTGTGATGATATGAGGTGACAAACTGAACCGATAAACATATGACCCAGGGTCTATGTTGCTTATAACAGACTGACATGATTAAATAGCCGGCTTCGAGCTATATTTTGTTAATTTTCTACAAGAGCTAATGATACAAATGAGGTGATCGAAACAGGAAGGTAAATGTAGTACACATGCACACAGAGCAAACTGCCTCGATATAGTCATTTTATTGCAATTTCATATAAAATAGACGGATTATATCAAGCCCCAAATGGTACGGCCGAGAGTTCGGAGAGTCAGCTCTCCCTCGCTAAATACTCTCACATGGCCATGTGCATGCAACCACTGACAGGAACGTCCTACTCACTATCTTCTCACACCACGGGTGTTGTTTACGAAATTGAGAAGAAGAAAAGCTAATATCCGACGCTTTAACCGGGTTGCTGAATATGGAGGATCCATCCAGAGGAGTTGGAAAATCCTCATTCCAAACTAATGCTGTACATGGGCTTCAGGATCCTGAAGGAACAAATGGCGTATGAACCAAATATTGGTCACCAGCTACCATGGGACTGCATCTCCTTATGTTGCTCCACTGCCTTGTGGATTAGACCTTTA
This sequence comes from Schistosoma spindalis, assembly GCA_946903255.1. Taxonomy (NCBI): domain Eukaryota; kingdom Metazoa; phylum Platyhelminthes; class Trematoda; order Strigeidida; family Schistosomatidae; genus Schistosoma; species Schistosoma spindalis. Next base: position 11,126,031 of record OX336423.1, on the reverse strand, counting down.
GGTCAAAGGCTCCTGGTATGGCCCCCTAAGAAAACCGCCTGCTCCTGTTTGGGCATCCGGGCAGTATCCTAGCCCTCACATTAACCGAATAATTTATGTGACGCATATTTATTTGGTGCTTCCTTGTATCAATGTTTATGTGTTTAAATCAATAAATAAATAAGGCAAGGACGTACGCTTCGTTTATGTTCTGAGGTTCAAAGCCGGGAACATGTGATTATGAACACTAAAATGTTAGTACATCTATCTGACCAGACCTAACATAGAATGAAACACACATCCTCTATTAAACTTTTTAGCATAATTCATGTTTCTATTTCTTTTCTGTTTCTTTATAAAAATTAATTTCATTCAAGTATCTAAGATTTATAGAGATTATGCAAGCTTGAAATCAATGTTCAGCTATAGCTGTTAAATGTTCAATATACTAACAAGACAGTAATAGTAGTAAAAGTAGTAATAGTAATAATAATAATAATAATAATAATAATAATAATAATAATCGTATTAGTAGTCGTAGTATTAGTGGTACTCCATTGTGCAAAACGTAAACATACAGAATGCACATTATAAATAAACCAATCAAGACAATTGACAACAATAACAAAGATAATAATAATGATGATGATCATGAACTAACTCTACTAAAACAAACAAACACAAATTTACAAAACTTACATTGATGATGACTTAAATGTGAATTGACAAATTCCATGAAACGATTAACAATTGTTTTATTATCTGGATTATAAAATAATAACATTAATGGTAAACGTTCTTCAGTGATTTCTTCTGCATTACTAAATGTAATTTCACGTACTAAACTATTGCATTGATTCTTTATCCAATTATGTATTGCAGTAAGATCGGCATTTTTCAAAATGGTTAATGATTTAATTTTAGAAACCTATCATTTAATTCGAAGGAATGATTTATGGAATATAAAGAGGAAAATAAAATTAGTTAAAGAGAAATGTATATTGAAAAAAATGACAATAAACAACGTTCGTTCAAACAACAAATGAAATAGTGAATGATATAATTCTTTTTTACCTTCATGTACAATTACATAATTAATTTTCTCTTCAAAAAAGAACTGATGATCTAGCGTTTTAATATAATAATGGAGAAAACCAACCAATAGCCGATGTCCAACACTTATAGAATGGTTTATAACTTCCGAAAATTACTGCACACCAAAACGAACAATTACTAATGTGTAGGTTGTATTCATCACAGATTGATATAAGTTTGGGTACCACTGAAAACCAGGGAGCACTAGACAGCTATTTCGTCCCACCATGAGACTCCTAATCCGTGTGCACCCATGACATTACTAGGAACAGAATACAGCCGAACATTTAGCTATCTAAATCAATGAGTCAGCATCTAGTACTGTTATTTCACTTTCAATCAGTTAGAGATAAATTCCTACAGATAATTAATAATATCTAAATGGTACGAGGACAGATGAATTGCTTGTGAAAAAATAATCAATGTGAATAAGTAATTTCATACTCGAATACTCAAAGTACTTTGAAAATTAAGAAAAAGAATTCATGTCCCATGACTACGTAGTTTTAGAAAAATATGTGTGTGTCGACAAAACTATTTTCTACATATGAGTACTGAAACTGTAGAGTTAGTGACCCAAATTTTCGAATCCTGTAGAAAATATATGATGGAACATGAGAATAAATTACTTGGTAAAATACTCGATATATATGTTTGGATAGGTTTATCTTATAGCGTTTCTGATTATCATTTTTTCATCGGAAATTCACTGTGGATTGTCGACAAACATCAATTCGGTAGTGTATTCCGCAAAATCAGTTGACGTGCTTTCAACATCCTACACTTTTTGCTAATATTGTTAGCCTACTTATTTTGTTATTAAGTAGTTGCATATTTAAACGTGCATACACACTGTACGGTAACAAGCATATGTTTACTTTTATTTTACCCAGTGAAATTTAAATAATCATTTGTGTGTGAAACAGAAAATATCGACCGGTCACTATTTTATTACAGTTAGTTCTATGGTGGGTGAGTTATTTGAAATTAGTATGAAAATAAAACCATATTGTGGCCTAAGAATAATAAACATACTTAGATTAAAAAGTATTGTAGTTCAAGAAGAGAATTTTAAAGATGTTATCTTCTCTGACCTAGAATGTTCAATTGTAAAGCATTTGTTTTATTTTGTAAACTAAATCAGACAATAAAAGCTATACAGATAAACGATTCAGTCGTAAGAGTAATGTATAAACAAATAATAAGAGAAAAGAAATATCAACAGTAGAATTGTGGACAAAATGTAAAAACTTATTATGAATTTCACTGACTTGTAACCAATGCTATAATTGATTATATTAGTAGAGGACTATTTCATTTGTACCACCGAAAATGTGATAATCAATCAATGTCATCATTTTATAATTAACCAACGTCAAGACAGTTCTACTGTACGGAGCTGAAACGCGTTGGAGTCAATCTTGTTTGCTTAAACATTATAAAATAGAATATATCTATAAAATGTAATCTAAGATTTAATGATTCAACAGTTTTTGTCAACTTATGACAGCAATTCAACCTACCACCTACAAAGAATAAACAAAATCTCTTGTGAGTAGGAAAATATCCACCAATTTCATGGTGTCCTAATGTGAAGTTGGATTTCATTTAATAGTTTTAGTATCGATACAAGTATAAGGCAATTTAGCTTAATTAATACTGAATGTCATTTAAGTTGATGAATGGAGAATCATTTCTAGAAAACCATTAAGGCTTAACGGTTAAGACGTTGAACTTCCGAACATTAAGTTCCACGTTCGAACACAGGCAAGCCAAGTACCTCAATCCGGATAGTAGTGTATGTTAGCTACGCCTATAACCAACGAATCAAATCTCTGCTTAAACACCCACCACGTCAATCTGGTCTGATGTGTCTGTAGAATATCCCTATTGCGTGTGACCTGCCAATCGGAAGACATTACTATCATATCATATTAGTGTGACAGAAACTCATAATTTATTACTTATTTTGATTAGACACGCAATACTGGTCAAAACTTTATAGGATTTAATTCGTCCTACAGATATTCTACCGGAACTGTAAACACGATACTGATGACCCAAAGTCCTTGTTCTGACCATAGGTTTTACTTAGACTCTGGATCGTCACTATCTCATCTACAGTTCCAGTAGAATATCTAGAGGATAAATTAAATCTCAGTGTTATTAGTCCTCATACTTAGTATAAATCATACCCAAGTAATTGCTGATTAGATTTATTTAAATATTTTTTGAATGAGAAAAAGACAGTTTGTTCACTAATTATTCATAGCCATTCATTTATCAAGAGGTGGATACAATCAGCTTGGGATCACAATGTGTATGTGAGAGGCATGTTGTGTAAAACCTATTATCTTATCAAGTTAAAGTAATTGGGAAAGGATTTGAGCCTGAAAATAATAATGGTAGTTGAGTCGGGTATTTTAGTCAATATGTCAACGCAGCCGAATAAGAATAAGTAGCTTTCCTGTGGTTCGCATCACGGACGGACCTAAGTTAAGCAACCACTGGAAATCAAAAAGCCCTACAGGTGTTCTGTTATTGTATGAGACTTATTAACAATATGTATCCACAATCATAATGGGGATCGGACGCAAGACCTTTAGTATTGCGGTTGGATCATAGGTGCATGCACTTCAGAGGGATTCCATGTCGGGACGAAATAACTGTCTATTACTTCCTATTTTTATACAGTTGTTTAACCAGAATCAGTCCATGATGTTAACTATAAAATTCAATAATCTCCATAAACCCCAGTAGTGACATGTGTTGTTAAGTTTGATCACATATAACTACTACGAGTATTATCGATTAACAGGGATCAATTTAGATCAATGAAAAATCCGAAAGATATATATGTATCAGCGGACACATTCGCTATCTTGAGCATTTTCCATGAATTATTACATCATCACCATCACCTCGACAGCGATGACGACGAAAGCAACAAGAATAACTTGAAATATCAGGTTTTCCGGGCTGCACACATACACACACCTTACATTTCAAAATATACAGAACTTTAAATAAATTGATGAATGATTCATTAGTGATGATTTTACAAACCTTTAAAGTTAAAACGTTTCCTTTAGACAATATAAAAAGGTACCAACTAAGTAGTAGGTGTGTGCTTTTTTTCGACGACAACAACATTGAACAATAATAATAATAATAATACGAAGTGTTTAATTGACTGAACCAATATATATAAATTGTGTTTAGCTAGCTCATCACTTAGAAATAATCAAACAGATTAGTATTGATGAACAGTACAATGTAAGTATTATTGTCTGAGAGATAAATAGGCGAAAAATACCATATGATTAGTCATACAATGTACATAGATTCAAGTCAAATTATAATTTAGTTTAAACTGACTGGAAAAAGAAATTACATCGCCTCAAATTCAACAGTGAATGATCATCAATATAGATATAATAACCGAATCAATAACTTAGATTTCAAGAACCTGAGGTGTTTGTAGCAATAACACTGATTTTTAATTAACGATATCGCCTTTTATGTTTTAGTCAGGTAGTTATAAGCAACGTAAAATCAGGTGCATATGTGCATCGGCTCATGTTGCTACACTACATTACTGTATCGGTAATGAATTACCATGATGAAGTATTAATGGTGGTAAATAAGACACCAGGTATAGAAAATAAAACTCGAAAAAAGCGAATGAATTTACAAAATAAAATGTGTAGGATAATTTTCATATTTAATATTCAAATAAGGATAAAGAGTGAATGCATCTGAGCTGAGGAGACCGGTTCTAAAATGGGTTCACCAGCGTTTTTGATCAACAGTTACTAAAATCGTACATATATCAACCGGGTAGCCTGCATCTACCAATATAGTTCAGTTCAACAGTCAGTGACTTCATGAAGAGATAGCACGTTCAAGTTTTCCCAGCCGACTACCACATCGACCAACAACTAACACTAAGATAGGTGTAGGTTGGGAACATGTAACAACGGTATAATTCAACTCTTTTCTAATAATGATACAAATATCTTAACCGTTTCACAAGTGAGTGGCTACTTGGACTGAGTAGCACATTGGATAATGCTTTAGGCGCCTGAAATTAAAAGCGAATATTAGCACTAGCACATGAAGCAGACAAGTCCAAATAGGACGAAATGAGTCCTGGATTCTGATGCCAACCAGAAATCTACTGATTCTACAAAAACACGTAGCACATACCCCAATTAGTGAAGTAGATGAAGACATAATTTTATTAATCGGTTTTCCCATCTTTGCCTAGTACCATATGCTCAACCACAGAATAGCTCACTCGTTAGTCTCAGCAAACAGGAGAAACACTTAGAAAGCATCTATGATCAAATACTAGTAATCTACATTTTACAAACAAAGTACAATAGAGAAAACTAAACTTCCATTGAAATTGTATACAAGACTTTATCCGAAATATTTGTTAACAGCTTATGTAAAACAACACACATTGTAATGAATAATTGTTTCGACCTGAACGGTAAAACATACAGTATAAAGTCAGTTACATTTAAAATATTGGTCACCAGCTACCATGGGACTGCATCTCCTTATGTTGCTCCACTGCCTTGTGGATTAGACCTTTAGGTCAAAGGCTCCTGGTATGGCCCCCTAAGAAAACCGCCTGCTCCTGTTTGGGCATCCGGGCAGTATCCTAGCCCTCACATTAACCGAATAATTTATGTGACGCATATCTATTTGGTGCTTCTTTGTATCAATGTTTATGTGTTTAAATATTAAATAGTAATAATAATAATCACTCAGAAGCATTGATAAGTGTCATTTTATTTTTATTTACAAGTGAAAAAGAACCTGTCGAATTCTTTACGTTCGAACAATCGATTGAAAAGTTATGCTTTCAACTTGATCTTTTTGTACACTATTGTCAACTGGAAACTGTGATGATATCGCCCTGAACTAATTGAATATTGTTTACGCTTTATGTTTTCATGATCTGATATATTGTTTGGATTTATGACAATTTTTGATTGTTACAGATAGATTATAATTCAAAATAACTAGAATTTTTTTATTGGTAAGACTTGTCATGCAAGGAACTGGGTAATGACGATGAGTTTGCTTGGTGAGGACGTGAGACTTTATCGACCAAGGGTAGTTGGGGGTATATTTTACACTTGGTCAATCAAGGTGTATATTAACGTAGGGTATATCGTAGTAGGCTAGAAGAAGGCTAGGCCAGGCATCCAACAGAGTGATGGGATTATTGGTTGTTCAACCACGACGTAGTTTGATTACAGTTTATAATACTCGACATTCAATATACAAACATACGTATATTTCCTAAACGAAACTATACATCAAAAACGGTTAGTAAGATAATTTGAGTGAACTCGAATGAGTATGTATTACCGGATTTTTGGATGATCCAACTCATCTCCCAACTAAAGGTATTATGTACTCGGTTTTGAACCATGTTTTTTGTGCATGAGAGAGAGAGCTAGTAGTCCTCTGTCTTAAGCTTCACAGATGAAGCAGGTGGAGTGTGGTTGGAACCAGTAACCACCCACTGACTGAAAGCAAAGTGACTTCAATTATTAAACAATTGAATTTAACTATTGGTTAGGTCATACCAAGAATCAGTCGAACGTACATAATGCATAATCTGCCGCATATGTACACCTGTTTAAGTTATCACGCTCAACCTAAGTGAGATAAAATTGTCCCAGAGCAGTAGGAAAAACAGTATTACTGACAATAAGACAGATTAGGCATCAAAGACAAGATTCAAGAAGAAAAACATGGATCGACAAAATAAAAAAGATCATATAGTAATTTGGAAACGTCGGATCCGTCGAAAGACAAAAAATGAACCACGTCAACTAAAATCTTTGATTACTAATAGTTATGATAATTCTATATGAACGAAACCGTTGAAAAGACTACAACATAATTTCTGAGTATTTTAATAAGTCTGTTTTTAGACGAATTTTCTCTATTACTTTTTAATTTATAAATTAGACTAAACGAATGTAGACAAAGAAAAAAAAAGCGAAAACAATTACACTTACCATATTATCGTATGTTGCAAGTCGTTCGTCATTCGTTGTTAAACTGAAAAAGTAAGACGATGTGATTGGTATTCATGGTGAAATGGGCGGCAAGCAGTGAGAAGGAAAGAGAAATAAAACACAATAAACTATTTACATTTACAAAATGTAATTAGGTAAACACTATTTAATACCAGATGAACTTACATATACTCTATTATGAATCAAACATTTTTATTTCGCATTTTCTCATGTAGTCGGTTGGATTGTTTAATCTTAGATCCAACTAAAATTACGTCAATATCTAACTGATGATATTTTCTTTTATCAATAAGCAAATGATCGTTAAATCCTACATACATTTATTGGTTCACCTAGATTCTTCCATCATAATGATCATAAAAGACAACTAAATCATTCTCTATCTGTCATTCTTTTTATTTCACTTATTTATTTCTATTCACTATAACTCAAAAACTAACAGGTTTACATGCCTTAATTGTATAGTCATATACATTAGAACAGCAAATAAGAAATGAAAATTTATGTACAATTAGGTCATGATTGATATAAAATGAGGTAATAGGTGGATAATTAATTAAAGATAAGTTCATAAAAGTAAAATGAGTATTGAAACAATAAAAACCAATAAAGTTAACCGATGGAAAATATTCAATACTTTATATTCATTTAGTGTGTAAATGAACTTTATTAAATATTGTTTTCATTTAGATTTGTTATGGAGTAAGAATAATTTCAGAAGGGATTTTGTGGATATCATAGTAATTTTAATAGTTGAGATCATAAGTCAATTGAAGCTACACCACCATGGAAAACCTGAAAGCACTGGACGGTTATTTCGTCCTACTGTAGGACTACTCAGAAGTGCGCATCTACAATCCCGCCAATTGTGGATGTCACCCAATTTCGTGGATTAGTTAGATTTAGACATTAACACCGTTGGATGCTGGACCAGTAGTCTAATGGTTAAGCGGTCGCGTGCGAGACTGATAAATCCTAGGTTCGAATCTTGAGCAGCGGGATCATGGATGCGCATTGTTGAAGAGTTCCACTGTAAGACGAAACGGCCGTCCAGTGTTTCCAGATTTTCAATGGTAGTCTAACATCAATCGATTCATGATCTCAACTATTAAAATTAAAGATAATTCTCTGTTATATTCGATTTATCAAACCGTGTTACATTTTATTTTGCATATTGGTAGTAATAGTAGGCTAGCTTGTTATTCTGTTTAGATTAGTTATAGACTGAAGTTGTTGGAATGTGTTATTTTTTTACATCGATTTGATGTATTTCTTATGTCATCCATATTTAATTGAAATATAATTCGATTGGGAAACAATTTATACGAATATTCGTCAAGATTAGAACAAATAGTTTGACAGAAATTGGACGCCGAGTATAGAGAAGTCATTATATATGAAAAATATATTTGAAATAATCTCAGTGATTGAAATTTAAATAAATCCAACGTTTCGTCCAGCTAACTTGTCCGAACTTCTTCAGGGTAATAATCTGAAGAAGTCCAGACAAGTTAGCTGGACGAAACGTTGGAATTATTTAAATTTCAATCACTGAGGTTATTTATTTATTTTAACACATAGGTATTAGTACAAGGAGGCACCAAATACATATGCGCCACACAAATCTCAATTGATTTGTGTGAGAGCTGCGATACTGCTCGGGTGCCCAAACCGAAGCAGGTGGTTTTCTTAGAGGGCCACACCCCGAGCCTTCGACCTGAACGTCTGACCCACAAGGCAGTGGAGCATCGTAAGGAGATGCAGTCCCATGGTAGCCGGTGACCAACGATTGGTTCATACGCCATTTGTTCCATCAGGATACTGGAGCCCATGTGCACCATTGGTTTGGGATCCGGTTAAAGCGCCGGAAATTCGCTGAGGTTATTTCAAATATATTTTTCATATATAATCATTTAATTGAAATAGTTCTTTTAAGTAAAATTTATGTCCATATAAATAATTCATTAATTAAGACAATAATAAATAGAGAAAATATTACATAATCAATTCATATAGATGATCATATTCAAATTGATCATCATAATTCTGATATAAATACACATGAAAATTGAACTAGTCAGTTCATTATATTTATAAAAACAAACAAGAACACACATAGATTTATTAACAAGGTGTCACGTATACTGACAAAACTACACAAATATAATAGATATGATTATAATCTTTGACAAACATCAGATAGTAACATGCTTAGACTTGTTAGTTATTATATCATTTGATCATAATCTAATCATTAGATTGATACTAATTTATAATTGTTAAATTGTATTAATTTGTTAAAGGCAAATTATCTATTCTCTAATGAAGCTCTCTCTCTCTCTGCATATTTGAACCGACTAATATACACAGTGTTAGAAATTTATTATTTTTGTTGTTTTTTTTAAGGCAAAATATGAAACAGATATGTTTAGAAGTACACTTTATTTATTGGGTTTTTTTTAGATACATATACGAAGACAATATACATAAGTACATATGGACAAAAAATGTTTTTATTTCAAATTGAAATGATAGCTTTCCATGGTACAGATTATGCAATCATGACACACAATCAATTTATTTGAAATAATAGAATCGTGTAGCCCACAAATGCCATGGTACGGTAGGGGGTGGAGAGAGTCAGCTTTTCCTCTCCAAATGCTCTGACATGGACACGTGTATACAACTACTGACAGCAGAGACTTACTCAATTCCTTTTCGAGATGGGAGTGTTGTTTATGAAAGTGAGAGGACGAAAAGCGAGTATCCGGGGTTTTAACCGCGTTAGTGGACACGGATGATCCACCTAGAGGAGTTGGAAAACACTCATTCCAAACCAATGGTGCAAAAGGGCTCCAGTATCCTGAGGGAATAAATGGCGTATGAACCTATTATTGGTCACCGGCTACCATGGGACTGCATCTTCTTACGTTGCTTCATTGCCTTGTGGATCAGATCTTTAGTTCAAAGGCTCCGGGTGTGGCTCCATAAGAAAACCACCTGCTTCGGTGTGGGCACCTAGGTGGTATCAAATCTCACACACAAATCAAGTGACTTGTGTGGTTTGGGGCCCCTTTGTAGCAATATTTATGTGTTCAAATAAATAATAGACTCGTGAGCTGAGTCCTTGATTTTGAGTTACCAAATAATTAGTCGTAATCAACGTAAAACATGGCAAAAAATATATTTACTGGATCGATTTGTCAGATAAAAACATTAACACAATGAGATAAAATTGCCAAGGTAAAGATACTACTACCGGTGATAGTAAAAACGATTAGCCATAAGGAACATGATTGAAGAAAAAATAATCTTAAACCTAAAGTTGTAGAGACAGGCATAAATAAATAGTATACTTAACTTTTCTATCAAAGAGACAAAAAGTGAATGCATCTGTGGAATTGTAACCAACTCATAACCCCACCAATCGATTTCACCGACCATTGGTTACAATAATTGCACGGAACCTGTTCTAGCTTTTTTTCTACAACCTACTTATTTTACATCAGTGAACATTTTGAATTTTAAAAGAATAACACATAACATAAATTAACTTAAAGTGATGGGAATATTATCAATAGTAAAGTATATAAACGAAATTGAATGATCAGATATTCTTTAGATGATTCAAGATAATAATTACTAAATTAATGACCATTGAAATTTGAAGTCAAACATGAATTATGATAATTGACATGTTATAAAGCTCTAACATGATTAACACGTTCATATAACTCCAATTCATTTAGACTTATTGATTTGACTATGAACTAATATGCTGAATATAATGGAGAAAATAGTGAGTTAGATTGAACAGTAATTAAATCTTTACAACTTGAGCTGTAGTGTCTAGTTTATTGTAAGGATTTCAGTTAGTCAGCTACAACGTATGATCAGGCACATATATGCATCGGTCCAAGTTGTCATACCTCATTAGCACAATAAGATGAACACAATATTTATAGAAGTTGTTACTTCAATGATAGTAATATATAAAAAGAAAGATTGCGTAGAAGAATATAATACAGTTTGTACAAAGAAAGGCATAAAGTTATTTTAATCTCACGGTTTAAGGGAAGACAGAGAGTGTATACACCGACGCCATGGTGATCAATTCTGAGCCATATCAACTAGAGTCTAAAACCATTGGTTACGACAATCGCGCAGACATCAACCAAGTAGTCTGCATCTACTAACATGGCTAAGGTTAGAAGTTAGTGACTTCAGGGTGTGATGCCATGTTTTGGTTTGACCGCCCCAAACTTTCTTCTAACCATCCCTAACACTAGTCAGAATTGCACGTCGTGGTAAACAGTATTCAGGTATACGTAACACGTGGCCCAACCATCTCAGTCGATGAAGATTTACAACCTCATCAATTGATATACCATCATTCCTTAATACCCTGCGTTTAACCTCACTATTACTTACTCGATGATCCCAGAAGATGTGATCATTGTAAGGATTTAGATTAATTTATAAGTAATCAACATTACTGAACCAAAACTCTATAAATTATTATATGCCTAATATTCAGACACTAGTTAATTCTATATTTCACCTAGAACTTAGACTATATATGATTTGTGCTATTGTAGGTAATATTTTAAAATACTTTTGAAACATGATAAAAACAAAACGAGACTTTTCTTTATCTATGATTAAATTTCGTCAATTACCTACCTACCATCTGCCAAGATTAATGAGACTTTCACGATAAATCAGACAACTATAAATATACCTACATTTCTAAGACTAACGAAGAATGAGTATTGATCTATACGTCGAAATTCCGCTTTGAAAGCAAAACGGCACTCCTGACTTCGTTATTGACAAGACACAGTTAAGTATCATATAATTATAAAAGCCTATAACTTACAATATTACCTTTACTGATAACTCAGTTGTTATCACAAAAATAATTCTATCCTTTCTTATGAACAAGGACAATCAGTGATCATGATGGGTGATGTAATGATATAAAGTTGTCATAATCTAGCTAATATCTCAACTAATGTAACAGTTAAAACTAGACTACCACCTTTAAAGACCTCTGGAAGTAACTCATTAAAACCATGACCTCTCCCACTTGGCTCCATGTTAGCGAGGATATTTTCTAATTACAATACTGATCAAATCAATATGATTTCTTATACGACTTAATGTAACAAATAGTGATATTGCCCATGTGGATATGTACCAGACATCAAATACCATGACAGTGGTATATACAAGAAACAAATATTAACTCAAATGTAGGAGTACAATAACTCTTCAGTTTAAAATCTAACTAACTAAAAAAAGAAATGCAATCAATAACATGACGTCGTATACGAATTAATAATTATATCAAAAAATAGTACAACACAAGCATCATCTATATACATTCAAGAGTAAAACAGAAAATTCATTGAATTGCTAACTTACAGAATTGAAGAAGTTATTACGACATTTACATAGTTTACAAGTATATGGATATTTAAAAAAAGTGATAAAAGACAAAAATCTTAGCATAGTAACGATTTATGATTAAATTCGAACATTTCCAATAAATTTCACCACACAATATTTCCAATGATGTTAACCTGTATATTATTTACCCAGGAAACTATTTATAACCAATATAAGACCTGGGTATATATATGCATCAACCGAAGTGGCCACACACAAACACACACACTGTACCAGTACACTGAGATGAAATTATCAAGGCAAATGTTTGAGTGTTAGAAATATTAACACTGTTAGTAAAACAAAACAGGTATAAACAACATGATTTAAGAAGAATAAGTAAATACCCGAAATAAAAGGTATAAATTAAATTTAAAGTTCAATATCTAAGGGAATAGAATGAATACATCTGTGGTGTTGAGACAGAATATAAGGTCTGTCAACCAATATTTTCGACCACTGGTTATGATGGTCTATAACTAAAAATATGGATTATTTCAACAGTTAATGATATCATACAGTGATGCAACGTCCTAGTTTGATCACCTCTTGCTTTTTTCCAACCTACTGCCAACAACGCGTGTTGAGGTAGATGGTAACTGAGCATACATAAAACATGTTCCAACCACATTATTCGATGAACGTACACAACCTTATCAACTGATTTACCGTTTTTCGCGTAGTACTTTACATTATGTATAATCACAACATTGATCATTTGGTCGTAGTGTGGTGTGTGCTACTTATGTAGACATAAGTAGTATATGACGTGAGTCATGAACAGAATGTCTGGCAGCAGAGAGACGAGAAGATCGAACAATAAAGAATGAAGAAAGAATGCAATTTGTATGAAAATGCAAGAACAAAGGAATTCTGAGTCATTTGAGACAATTGATGAACATTTTGCAAATTGAGCATTTACGATATGGTTAGATTTTACTAACTAGTTCTGTAATTTGTTGATAGAAACATTCAGTTGTCCCCACCTGTGTACTGTTCACTAAATTAGTACCATAATATTCTAGAACTACTTCGAATGTAATTATGATCAAGTGATAGTAATCTATGAATGTCTTCTACTTTTAAAGGTTACTTTTCATAGACTTAAATTGTAAAGAATATTCTAATGTATGTTCACATAAACTACACCATTTATTATTAACAATTAATTATTAATGATTTATTCACACGAACATATAAATCAGATAAGGTTAAATATAACGATTAAGAACAATTTTATTCTATTCAATTTTATTGAGTAATATTTCTTAACACTAGTTCAATTCAATTTGTGAAAGGAATTGTGAAACAATGAAGTAAATAGTGTGAAATATATGTATATTGATAAGAACATATAAACTATATGTGAAAAGAAAAAGAAAGTGCACAATAGAAATTGATACTTTGAATGCAAAAAGAAAAAAAAAACTAAGAACATGGAATGAATATATTGTTGCTAGAAACAATGAAATAATAATGTTTTGATAGTAAGTAGTTTGCGGTCAACAAAATAGTAAAAGATGAACAAGAAGAAGCCTTTAAACCCTTTAGGATAAGAGAAGAGCATTATAAAGAGAGTGCTACTGGATACTGGAGAAAGTTAAGTAAATGGTTACGTTACGATTCACTACAAGGTTTTTATGGGTAATTAGGAATTTTGATATCGGTTGTATAGGTGAACGGATTATTGCTCATATTGTAGTGCACAAGGACACGTTACTGTCTACGCTTTCTTATCACTTTCAAAAACTCATTTGCCGGGTACAGATTACTATACTCAGCTCCAAGTCACTAATAATTCCCCACGTTCATTACTTTTTTTTCTCCTCTTCAAACTATCATTGTTTTGTGTGGCGCATATATATTTGGTAACCCCTTGTACCAATATTTATGTGTTCAAATAAAAATAATAAGAAGATTAGTGATACTACTTAAGTGACCAAATTGAAATAAGGGAAGCGAAATTCAAACCTACAACTTAGTAGCTGAGAGCCAAAAGCCCTAACCATTGAGTAACCAATTTAGTGTTACGATACTGTAGCCGATTACCGGAACCTATCTCAATTTAATTCACGTGAATTAATTAAATGAAGCGAGCCTGATAAACACTCAAAAATATTGACAACAAGATGAATTCTTTGCGGTTTTGTTTTGATTTAACTGAATACAATAATGATAATTGATTAGATCCATTTGAAATACTATCTAATCGACTCGAAATTAACAGATGTATAAAATAGTGTAAATGTAACAAGTCAATTAAACAACTACCAGTTGTAATATATTTATTAATTAGTTTTTTTCTAAACTTTTCCAAAGTTCTGTCGATTATTGATTAGTTAAAAATGGATTAGTATCAGAAGGGCTTTCGTGGATATTGCAGTAATTTCAATAGTTAGGATCACGAGTCAATTGAACCTACACCACCAGGGGAAACCTGGAAGCACTGGATGACCGTGATGTCCTATTGTGGAACTCGTCAACAGCGAGCATCCACGAATTCGCCGCGCGAGCTTCGAACCCAGGACCTATTAGTCTCGCACGCGACCACTTAACCACTAGACTACTGGTCCACCATCCAACGGTGTTAATGTCTAACTCCAACTAATCCACGAAATTGAGCGACACATCCACCATTGGCGGAATCGTGGGAGCGTACCGCTGAGGAGTCCCACAGTAGGGCGAAACGGCCGTTCAGTGCTTCCAGGTTTTCCATGGTGGTGTAGTTTCAATTGATTCATGATCTCAACTACTGAAAAATGTATTATTCAATGTATAACGGTTTGAGTTTGTCCATATTATGTAAATAACCAAGACATTATTCTATAAATACCTTCGATTCTCAATTATAAACTAAGAGATATATTTTAGAATCATTTCTAACAGTTACCTGTAATTACTTGTGTAATACAACTGCCAACAACTACCACTGAAAAATAAAATACCACTATGATGAACGAGTTTTTGAAGAATTTAACCATCTAATTGTCACTAAAATGTTTTTAACAAAACATTTATTACTGAATGAATAATATAAGCAGGGATTCAGTTGAAACCCTTATCCATCAATCAATATATTTTGGACTATCGTGATGTGTGCTACTGATGTTGACAGATATAAGTAGTATGTATCATCAATTGAAAGTGGAATACCTGGCGGCAGAAAGTTAAGAAGATCGAAGAAATTAGAACGAGAACAGAGAATGATTGGTGTGGAAACCAAAGAACAATCAAGTTTAAGACAATTGACTGGCATTTAGTAATTCAAGTATTTACTGTATAATTCTCAGATTTCACTGAGATGTTTGTAATTTTATACTCAAACACATTTGGTTATTCTCCTTCACTAAACAATACTATTAATTAGTTAATTATTTAATTCATATATAATCCAGTATAACAGAATACCAAAATAGTAGCATATATACATATTTATATTGTTATACAATCCAAATAATCACAAAAAAATTCAAATTAAATAAACAAAAGAAAGATAATTGGATTGTCTCATAGTTTCTTTTAGCTTTTGACTAACTGACTAGATTCATTAGTAGTAGTAAAAGTAGTAATAATAGTAGTAGGAGTAATAATAATAATAATAATAATAATAATAATAATAATAATAATAATAGAATTTCATTGCTTTGTTAATGAATTAACTCTAAGGTCAAAAATAGTTTTCTAAACTCTATGAATGTGTGTGTGTGCACGTAAATATAAATTCAGTTTATACAATTTTATCACAGAAAATGTTGAGTAGTTTATTTTTTAAAAAAAGAAAAAATGTATACGTTGACAGTCTGTGGTTTTTGTTGATTATTAATTAATAACAATCGTTTAACAAATACAACGAGCCGATGATTATTGAGCTTCAGTCAGTCAGTAACAACGCAGAACTTCGTACGTACGTACATACATCAGTTCGAGTTGCCAAACCACATTAGCACACCGATACGATTGTCCATTCAAATCACATAGTGGTAGAGGTAGTAAGAGTATAAGCAGTAATCGGAAACATTACTGTTTCAAGATCTTATTAAAGGGGTATCATCCAGTGAAATAAATTTGGAAAGAGCAAAAAAACAGGACATGAAGAATTCAGAAGATTAGAAATTGAGAGAACACAAAGAATGGATGCACTCGCGACATTCCAAAGAATTTTGAACCATGGCATTCAACGTCTCTAACCATCGGTTGCCACTGTCTCGTGGATACCAACCACGTAGTCTACATCTACCAACATGACTCAGTTCACTTGTCAGTGACTTCATGGATTTGTGTCATGTTTTGGTCTGGCCACGACTAGCTTTCTTCCAACCTACTCCGACACCAGAAAACATCGCACGTCGGGGCAGTCGGTGGTCGGGCATGCGCAACACATGTCCCAGCCATCTCAACTGATCAAGTCTCACTACTTCATCAATTGATTTGCCATCCTTACCTAGGACCCGTTTCCTAACAACTGAGTTGCTTACTCGGTGGTCCCAGGATATACGAGCAATGTTTCGAAGACACCTATGATCAAATACTAGCAACCTACGAATATCCTCTACTCTTACCAGCCATGTTTCACTGCCATAAAGTAGGATGGAACGAACTGATGCGCAGTAAACCCGTCATTTGCTTCGTAGACAGATATCTCGCCTGAGCCATAAAAGACGTGAGTTGGCAAAAGCTAGTCGAGCCTCCTGTATCCGTGCTGAGATTTCGTCACACACTAGGCCACAAGGGCTGATGAGACTCCATAGGCAAGTGAAGCAGTCGACACGCTCAACTACTTTACTCCCTATCATTAGTTCAGGCGTCGATTCAACCCAATGCTAAAGCAATATTTTGTATTTCGATGGGGAGAATCGCATGCCGAACATGCTTGCATTGTTGCTTATTGACTTTAGAATCCAAGACATGTATTTAATATGTGAATGATTTGAATGTTATCTGTCTATTAGAATATTTCTATTTCGGTTTTAAGTTTCAATGTCAATTATGGTAGAATACAACCCCATCGATAGACATTGTTCAATCCTAATTGACACACAATCTTATTTTTTGGATTATTTTATTAAGAAAGGTATTTAGTTTAGAAATAAATTGATTATTGGTGGCCGTTTAAAAACCGGTTGGTGGAAATAAGTGAAACAAATAAATAATGGAAGTTCACTCTGTTCTATTTACAAGTACCAGCCAAGAAACTTCATATCAGTGTTTTCAGTGCACGAAATATTATATTTATTTATTTTAACACATAGGTATTGGTACAAGAAGGCACCAAATACATATGCGCCACACAAATCTCAATTGATTTGTGTGAGGGTTGTGATACTGCTCGGATGCCCAAACCGAAGCAGGTGGTTGTCTTAGGGGGCCACACCCCGAGCCTTTGACCTAAAGGTCTAATCCACAAGGCAGTGGAGCATCGTAAGGAGATGTAATCTCATGGTAGCCGGTGACCAATGATTGGTTCATACGCCATTTGTTCCATCAGGATACTAGAGCCCATGTGCACCATTGGTTTGGGATCCGGTTAAAGCGCCGGACATTCGCTTTTCGTCCTCTCATTTTCTTAAGCAAAACCCTCGCCACGAGAAGGCAGTGAGTAGGACTTCCCTGGAAGAGGCTATATACTCATGGCCATGTGAGGGTATTTCGAGAGGGAGAGCGGACTCTCCCCACTCTCGGCCGAACCAGGGCATTTGGGGGCACACTTATAGTGTAATCCTCAAACCCAATTTTTTTTACATGGAGGCTATCTACGCTAGTCTGTTATGAGTAACGTGAGGTTTGTAAGTGTAGAAATCAATGAGCCTCGATAATGCGTTTTCTCTCTTTTGATGAGTGACTGGACTATGAAGACCTCCACATCTGAGGGGAGCACACAGAATACAATGGACAGCTTGCATGAAGCTTGACGATTTGGACTTCAAATATGACCTAGACCTATCCCACACATATGAACAAATATAGGTCAAGACAATCAGTGTAGCAACAGCCTCTGCATCCGTAGGTCTCACCATACACAAGGGAAAAACGAAAATCCTCAAATACAACACAGAGAACATCATTCCAATCATACTTGGTGGATTAACTCTGGAAGAGGTGAAAACTTCTACGTACCTGGGCAGCATCATCGATGAACAAAGAGGATCTCATTCAGACGTAAAGACAAGGACTGGCAAAACAAGGACAGTATTCCTACAACCTAGGGACATCTGGAACACAAACCAACTGTCGACCAACATCAAAGTCAGAATCTTCAATACAAACACCGAGACAACTTGATTATACGCAGCTGAAACTTGGAGAATTACTACAACCATCATGAAAAATGTAGAAATATTTATAAACGATCGTCTACGCAAGATATTCAATGTCCGTTGACCGGATACCATCTGTAACAGCCTACTGTGGGAGAGAACAAACCAGCTCCCAGCTAAAGAGGGAATTAAGAAAAGATGTTGGGGGCGGACAGGATATACATTGAGGAAATCAAACTGCATCACGAGGCAAGCACTAACTTGGAGTCCTGAAGGCAAAAGGAAAAGAAGCAGACCTAAAAACATATTGCTCCGGGAATCGGAAGCAGACAACAACAGAATAAATAGCGCTTCGAGGTAATCAGAGGGGAGACACCAGGACGGAATAGGTTGGAGATTTATAGTCGGTGGCAGCCCAGTACACAGTTGGTGTTTCATAAGGGGTGACAGGTCAAAGTAAGTAACTTAGAACCTGGCAAATATATATGCTGATTCAAATTGTCACACTACATTACCACAATGGGATGGAATTATCAAGACAAATGTCAGCGTTAGAAGTAATAACAGTATCACTAGTATTAGACGTACGCTCACATTTACTGTGTTGATATATAAATTCAGAAACCTTTTCTCTGACAACTTTGTACTTTTTATTCACCAAGAGTCGTGATATATTGTAGAGTTATTACACGAGATGTCAAACACTAACACTAATATTTGTACAACAAATCTAATGCAAACTAAAGATAGACAATGAAATAACACTGTAAACGTTTATAAAATAAGCACACATAAAGGTAGGAATGATGATACTTTTTCAATGAAAATTATTGAAGAACTTGTCTATAGATATAGTTTAAAAATGAGGATTGAGAAGTGTAAGGGAAAGTAACAATAAAAATAAGGTGACTAGTAAATTAAGAACAAAATGTTTATTACGAATTCTTGGAGCATGGTGGAATTTTAGTGCGATCAAATTCTAAAGTTGAAAAAAAATGACTCAGTGTTACTCTCAGAAAGGATGTTATACACTATCTTGTAAACCTTAATAAACTATCATATACTTACTTTCATCATGAAGAACTGGAGATTAATGAAAATCAGTGAGAGGTGAGCAACTGTGTTGTCCCAGTTTGAACATTATATCAGCAATCAGATACTATAAACTCATATGTGGTTAAAATTATGGTCAAAAATACGAAATGAAACTCGCTAAATACAGAATCGTATACACGAATTTGAGCTACACTTTGTGTGATATTATCCGACTGGTCAACCCGAAGTACTCATGACCTAGTGTTTGAAATTCGAATAACCTTACCACCGGATACAAAAAACACTCAACTTAATAGTAATAATGTGTTAACTAGCGAGAAAAGCTTAAGGCTAGATCTCTTGGGGCTAAAATTTACAGTAGTTGTAATCAGTGGAATCAATAATAATGGGAAAATGAGAAGTAAACTAACTCATCGATAGCAGCACGGAGTGAGAATCCTGTTAATATATCACAATTTGTTTAATACTGGAAAACGTGGACGACCATTTAATTCGCGTTTTCATTCTGTATATGACTACAGTTTGATGTTAGGTGGTTGGAGTCAAATGGGAGTATACCCTAGTTGACCTACGTATCGTGCTTGTTGGCACTCACTAGCAAGATGTGCTCTAATCTTGAAATAACTCCTGCTCCCTAATGGACTCAAACTCGGGACTATCAGTTTCACAGTTTTGGACATAACTACTGAGCTATTTTAGCCGTCACTAATTTCCTGTAGAATTGAGATATAATTGACTAGTCGCTGAAAAGTGGCCAACGTTATGTTTTGGTAGTCATTAGTGCCCATGGTGTTTCGACATATCAAAATTTTTATTTATCCCCAACTCCTATGCTATAATAACTCAGCTGAATTCTAAAGATTTGCAATGAAAATTTGTCCATAGAAAAACTATCACAAGATAATTTAAGAATCAAATGAATATCACAATATTATTGAACAATGAAATTTTTCGTAGAGATTCAAATGCTTTTGGATTGCTATAACACAGTATCAGAAAAATGATAGGGATTAGGTGGGAGCCGTAAAAAATTATGCAGGATAAAACGTGTACATCGAGTGTTAACAGTTATTTACTATGACAATCAATCAATTGTAGACCTTGGATAAGTCTAAATTGATGTATATCACATGAGCACAATGAGACAAAGACATACATATAGTGAGAACAAAAACCCAAGGCGTCAAAGTAATTATATTGATGATAGTGACGAATTAAACAAAGAGATAGTGAACATCATAATATATAAATTAGTTAAGAGGAAAATATGGAATAATATTAACAATTAATAGTTCAAGACAAACAATAAGTGTGTACTTCTGTACCAGAGCAGTCAATTTTAAGTCATATTACTTAAAGTTTCCAACTAAAGATTACAAATATTTAACAATCATTATATAAGGATTTTATTAAGGTGGAATAATGGATAGGACTGGAGTCCAACGCGTGCGTTTCGTTCTGTTTAGGGTACATCAGCTAGATGTATCTATCTCATTTCAATGTTGATAATAACACCGGAACTCGAACCCAATGTCTTTAACTTTAAACTCTATAATATTATCCACTGATCTACCTATTGAGTTCAGATAGCTATTAGTTAGTAGTTAAAGTTCATAACACTATCATCAACTGGAAAATACATACAAATGCAGTGTGTTAAGAATAACAGCAATAAAAACAATTTTGAACATTAAACATGACCTAATATCAATGTCCAGTGAAATTAATTAATGAATTTATACTCATTGGAATTGTATAAATTTGGAATAAAAATAGAAAGAAAAAAAGAAAGAAATAGCAGATGTTATCAATAAAAACTTACTTATAATATATGTAAAATTTACATGAGCTTTGTTCAATAGCAGCGACTTTTTTAAATAAATCCATATGAGGTGTATCCAACTGATCAACCAATGCCAATATACATTTCGTCTCAACACTTTTATTTACCCAACTCTGTATTTCAAAAAAAATATATGAGGGTATTTATCATTAAGAGATGTTGAAAAAATAGAATATTTACAAACTAAAAAACAAATCAATATAATCAGAGAAGGGTTTTTGTGGATATTATAGTAACTTAATGGTTGAATTCATGAGTCTAATTGAAGTTAGATCGCCATGGAAAACCTGAAAGCACTGAACGACCATTTCGTCCTAGTATGGGACTTTTCAGCGGTAGGCATCCCGGATCCCGCCTCGCGAGATTCGAACCCAAGATCTATCAGTCTCGTGCGCTAGTTCTTAACTACTAGACCACTGAGCCGGCATCCAACTGATAGGTCCTGGGTTCGAATCCCGCGAGGCGAGATCGTGGATGCACACTGCTGATAAGTCCAATACTAAGACAAAACGCTCGTTCAGTGCTTCCTTTAATTGACTCACGAATTCAACTATTAAATCAATATAAGTCAGTAAACAAGTACACACTTATATATATACTAAATTTTCACTATATTTCTTT
This sequence comes from Schistosoma spindalis, assembly GCA_946903255.1. Taxonomy (NCBI): domain Eukaryota; kingdom Metazoa; phylum Platyhelminthes; class Trematoda; order Strigeidida; family Schistosomatidae; genus Schistosoma; species Schistosoma spindalis. The sequence continues at coordinate 11,103,664 of OX336423.1, read as the reverse complement.
ACGTGGAATTTTCTTCTTTTTTAATCCACATAAAATCTAGTAAAATTAAGCTCTAAAAGTAGTGTGTGGTACAGAAAAGAAATTTGTATATAAGCTGGGATACTGTTTGAGTGTCCAAACTGAAGTACATGGGTTCTTTTAGGCGGAAATTCACTGAGTCTTTAACTTAAAGGTCTAATCCACAAGGCAGTAGAACGACTTCAGGAGATGAAGTTTTATGCTAGTAGATGACCAAAATTTATAATTATGTGAAATCGTTTGAAAAGACTATCATAAACCCAAAAGATCTAAACACAGAACTTAATTTTAAAGCTTAAGTTCACATTTTGAATGTAAGCTTGATGGATGGATGTATTTTTAAGGACCGAATGACTATGCAAGTCTATATCAACCGATTATTTAATATGACGATATCCTTAGAGAGAATGGCTTGTCCCTATTGTATTAATCATTTCATCAATCCATTTAAAATCTGATAATCAGGTTGGATTCTCGCTTACTATATAAATCCACGAGCCAAGTATAAAAATTATAAAACAAATATTATATTCTCAAAGTACAGCCAACACTTTACTGTGACAATAGCTTTCAACATATTTATCTTCATGAATATTGGATATTGTTTGAAGACACCTAGATTTTTAGCGGAAGACTAGATAGTTTTTGGTTCAAAATATCTTAAGAACGAACAAATAATAGTTAGGACAGGTGAGTCATCGCCAGCACACCTCAACGTGCCGATTGTGATATTACAAAGTAGCTGATTTTATTTTTTACGTGATACAAAAAAGAGACATGGTATAATAACGTCATCGTATCATTAAATAATGTGATTACAGAACAAATGGACATGAATATAACGGTGAATAATAAAGGCTTGATATTGACTACGTATAGATCATGTCTACATCAAGTCAGCCAGTCAGTAACAACGCAGAACTTCGTACGTACGTACATACATCAGTTCGAGTTGCCAAACCACATTAGCACACCGATACGATTGTCCATTCAAATCACATAGTGGTAGAGGTAGTAAGAGTATAAGCAGTAATCGGAAACATTACTGTTTCAAGATCTTATTAAAGGGGTATCATCCAGTGAAATAAATTTGGAAAGAGCAAAAAAACAGGACATGAAGAATTCAGAAGATTAGAAATTGAGAGAACACAAAGAATGGATGCACTCGCGACATTCCAAAGAATTTTGAACCATGGCATTCAACGTCTCTAACCATCGGTTGCCACTGTCTCGTGAATACCAACCACGTAGTCTACATCTACCAACATGACTCAGTTCACTTGTCAGTGACTTCATGGATTTGTGTCATGTTTTGGTCTGGCCACGACTAGCTTTCTTCCAACCTACTCCGACACCAGAAAACATCGCACGTCGGGGCAGTCGGTGGTCGGGCATGCGCAACACATGTCCCAGCCATCTCAACTGATCAAGTCTCACTACTTCATCAATTGATTTGCCATCCTTACCTAGGACCCGTTTCCTAACAACTGAGTTGCTTACTCGGTGGTCCCAGGATATACGAGCAATGTTTCGAAGACACCTATGATCAAATACTAGTAACCTACGAATATCCTCTACTCTTACCAGCCATGTTTCACTGCCATAAAGTAGGATGGAACAAACTGATGCGCAGTAAACCCGTCATTTGCTTCGTAGACAGATATCTCGCCTGAGCCATAAAAGACGTGAGTTGGCAAAAGCTAGTCGAGCCTCCTGTATCCGTGCTGAGATTTCGTCACACACTAGGCCACAAGGGCTGATGAGACTCCATAGGCAAGTGAAGCAGTCGACACGCTCAACTACTTCACTCCCTATCATTAGTCCGGGTGTCGATGCAACCCAATGCTGAAATAGCAGTTTGAGGGAGAGTATCGCATCGCGAACATGCTTGCATTGTGGCTTATGGTGGTCAGAAGACTCTGCATTTTGTCAACGTCTATATCAAATAGAACTATGTCATCGGAATATTGTAAGTCAACAAGTGAATCTCCCGGTAGATGTTCAACTCCTGGAAATCTAGATGAGGAATGTATGATATCTAAAAGCATGTGAACATAAAGTTAAACAAGAATGGAGAGCGTGGATAACCATGACGAACATCACTTGAGGTAATCAGTTCTGATGACAGGTTGCCATAAGTTCTCCCCCGGCCAGTTGTGTTCGAGTAGAGAGCCTGTACAGGGCTAATGTACTTCTTTGGTACTCCTTTCAGTGACAAACTCTACCACCTCACGATAAACAGAGTCAAATGCCACCTTAAGGTCGAGAAATACTAATATTGTGGGACGTCTGAATGTGTGTCTATGTTCTAGGACCGGACGTAGTGTGAATATTTGGTCTATACAACCACGTCCAGGTCGGAAACCAGCCTGGTTTTCTCTAGCCTGCTCTTCACGAGCTTTAGTTAGTTTATTTATTTTTATTTATTTGAACACATAAATATTGGTACAGGGGGGGGCACCAAATATATATGCGCCACACAAAACAATGAGAATTTAAGAAGGGAAAAAAAGTAAGGAACGAAGGGGCTTATAAAATAAAAAAAAGAACAATAATCGGGGGAGACGAAAAAGGTACAATCAGAAGAAATCTTACATTTACGGAGGATACAGCCACTTTTTATGAAGAAAGTAAAAGAAGATTACAGCAGGATCGCCACTGGCTTCTATTCTGAGCCATATCTGATAACGTCTCTAGCCAATGTGTTACACCGTCTCTCGGACCCCAGCCAGGGAGTCGTGAAGGACCAACACAAGCCAGCCCTTCGCAGCTTTCTTTCATACCACGACACCATGTCATATACTGACCAGCTCTCCGCTTTTTCCAACCAGTCCCAGGGTCGGCAAATAATGCACGACGTGGAATTCTCTGGGACGACATTCGTAGAACATGTCCAAGCCACCGAAGTTAATGTTTCAAGATGGTGACACCAATTGCATTATCGTCTCTGTGCCCGAACACACGATGCCGAACCTCTGCATTACTAACATGGTGTTGCCACTGGATGTTAGCAATCCTTCGAAGACAACGATGACCGAACACAGAGAGTCGTCTAACATCCTCAACTCGGAGAGGCCAGGTTTCACAAGCATAGAGCAAAACTGCTCTCACCGACGCGTTGCAGATCCGACCTTTCACAGCCAGACTAACATCACGAAGGCGCCAAAGATGGCCCAGATTGGCATAAGCCGCTCTGGCTTTCACTATACGTGCATTGATCTCATCACTCACACCACCACCAGCACTTATGCAGCTGCCCAGATACACGAACTTCTCGACTACTTCTATCTGCTCACCATCCAGAGTGAGTACAGGATTAGAATCCTGCCAATCTTGTAGAAGTACTTTGCACTTCGAGGGTGAAAGCACATACCATACCTACGGACATTGATTGCCAACTGATTAAGTGCGGATTGCATGGCTTGGGCATTATCGCATAGTAAGACAATATCATCAGCATACTCAAGGTCGAGAAGTCTTTCTTCAGGCAACAGATCCACACCACCATCATTTACATCCATCAGAGCTGTTTCCAGAATGTTATCGATAGCAAAGTTGAAGAGGAATGGTGAGATTGAGCAACCCTGTCTAAACCCACTGCTCGAATGGAATAATGGAGAAAGGTGGTTGTATGCCCTCACTCTGCCCAAGGTGTTTGTGTATAGGGCTTTTAGGATGTTAATAAACTTCTCAGGCACACCCTTCTTCAATAGACAATCCAAGAGAACAGTCCTATCTAACGAATCGAAGGCAGCCCTGATATCAAGAAACACTACGATTGTTGGCCTTTGATAAGTATGGCGGTGTTCTAACACTTGGCGGAGGGCGAAGATATGATCAATACATCCTCGACCAGAACGAAACCCAGCCTGCTCCTAGCGAGTCAATCCTTCTCGGGTTTTGAACAACCTACCAAGTATAACGGAAGTCAACAGCTTGGACGCAATCGGAAGTAGACTTATCCCCCGATAGTTGTTACAGGAACGACGTGAACCCTTTTTAAAGATAGGGACAACTATCGACTCATTCCACGACGTTGGTACACTCTCTCTAGTTCCCAGACCTTTGCAAACAACGTCGTCAGTCCCTTAGTCAGGAAGTCACCACCATCTTTAAAAAGAGCCGGAGGTAATTCGTCTGGGCCCCGTGATTTGTAACGTTTCAAGAGTTGGAGTTCCTTGCGGACTTCCGCCTCATTTGGTGGATCAGTCGTCACCGACCATGGAGGGCAGGACAGTCTGACCGATGTTGCCGGAGCAGCAGGCCAGTTGAACTGCCCTTCGAAGAATCCTGCCCATCGTCCAAGACGTCGATGGATGTTAGTGATTGGCGTCCCGTCATCCTCGCAGATTGTTTCGCTCACACCAGACTTCTTGCTGCCAGTGGCTCGGATGAGTTGGAAGAGCTTCCGGCAATTACCAGATGCAGCTGCTGCTTCCAGCTCATTAGCACGCTTCGACCACCAGGCTTCTCGGTCCTTACGCAAGCTTTGCCCGATTTCATTACGTAACATCCTTCGTTTGTGGTCAAACTCACGGTCACCCGGAGTAGACCAACGGGCTTCCATGAGTTGTAAGGAACCAGAAGAAACCCAGTGCTTATAAGCGGGACGTTTCGCGAACCCACAACAGACTGTACCCGCCATTTTCATAGCGTCATGCAATTGCAACCAATGCTCATCTATACTTTTCGGTGGAATGGTAGCTAGCCTAGAAGCTGGCTCGGTTCTGTACTTACTAGCAACAGAAGTTGCAAGCAGCTTGCTAACGTCAATCCTTTGGTGGCGGTCACTTCGTTGTCCACTGAAAAGTAAGGTCAGATTGGCGCAAACCAGAGCATGATCAGATTCCAGATAGGTACTCCAAAAGGAGCGGCAGTCTTGTACACAACCACGCCAGCGGTAGCTGATCGCGATGTGATCAATCTGAGTCCAGGCTTGAGATGCAGAAGGAGGACGCCAGGTGGCACATCGGCGATGACTGTGCCGAAAGTTAGTGCTAGCCAGAAACAGGTTGTGGTCTGTGCATATTTGCAGTAGGCGTTCCCGTTATCTGTCCTGCGACCAACAAGTCCCCATCGGCCACCTAAACGACTCTCTTCTGTGCCTAGACGCCCAACCTGAGCATTCAAGTCTCCGGCTAGTACTACAATATCTGTCGAACGCACTTTCTGGAGAAGAACAGTTAACTGGTGGTAGAATTCACCCTTGATTGCATCCGGGTTGCAATCTGTCAGGGCATAGGCGGAGACGACGAAAAGACATCGTTTCTCACGCTGATTTCTTCTCACTTTGATGGTACTTTCAAATCTAACAGCACATAACCGACTGTTAATGGGGATCCAGTCGACTAGTGCTGCCTCAGCTCTAGCGCTTAGTATGACACCAACACCAGCAGGACCAGACAAAGATGCCACAGGGTCCCCGGATAAACGCACGTAAAACAAGCTTTTTGAAGTGACAGATGGAGAGCGAATTTGTAGTCTTGAATACGGGTCTCGGATAGACAACAAACGTCAATATTAAGACTTTCCAAAGACATAACCAGCCCTATCTGTTGTCCGACCTGCACAAGTGTGCGAACCTTAAAGGCAGCCAGTTTAAATGGAGCGCGTGGTTTCGGAAAAACTGCTTCAGTACTCCTATTCGATGGTAACATACAATTTTCAACCAGGCAGTGACACGAGAACGCTTAGATAGAGCCGAATGCCCACCATAGGCGAGCTGCTGTATAAGTCGAAAAATAAGGATAGACAGAGTGGAAATAAAAGAGAGTGAATAAATAACGTGGTAAATAATAATAATAATAATAATAATAATAATAATAATAATAATAATAATAATGTGAATTGTTTGACGGTAAATCGCGGCGTGAATAGAGTTTTCAGAGAAAATCATCATTTTCATTATATTTGTGTGTGGTGCCCAGACCGAAGTAGGTGGTTTTCTTAGAGGGCCACACCCCGAGCCTTCGACCCAAAGGTCTAACCCACAAGGCAGTGGAACATCGTGAGGAGTCCCATGGAAGCCGGTGACCAAGAAATTGGTTCATACGCCATTTGTTCCCGCAGGATACTGGAGCCCATGTGCACCATTGATTTGGGATCCGGTTATAGCGCCAGACGTTCGCTTTTCGTCCTCTCATTTTCGTAAAGAACACCCTCGCCACGAGAATGCAGTGTGTAGGACTTCCCTGGCAGAGGTCGTATGCGCGTGGCCGTGTGAGAGTATTTCGAGAGGGAGGGCGAACCCACCTCACTCTCGGCCATACCAGGGCATTTGGGGGCAGCTTTGGTTAGGCGTCGAAGTATTGTTAAAGCTAATATTTTAGACACTATATTAATCAAACTGATCCCTCTATGATTATCACAAGAGGACTTTTGTCCTTTCTTATTGAGACCAGTCAGATGGGATTACGTCCAGTTTCCGGATTCTACCTAAGACCTCAGTCAATTTCACTGTTAATATTGGACAGCCGACAGTCGAAAACAACACTGGTTGGTTGGAGTGAAGTTCAAATCGAAATTGTTTAGAGAATCGAACGTTGCATGTGACTAGAACTTTTATGGTTAATCGTTATTATTTTTACTAAGAAAATGTAAGGTAAGATAATATATTTTGAAATTATCCCTGGTGTTGAGTTGTTTGATTACAGATGGATTAGAGCTTAAAAATATCTTTAAAAATTTATCAAAATTAACAGCGATTGATATTATTTTGATGATTCAATAGGTTTAAATACAAGATTCTCAGTTAATACGTAGACAGTACATATAAATCCAGATAGCTCAGAACTACGCTTAATCACTTAATATTTATTTTAATCCAATACATAGATAACAAAGTCATGCCTGATCACTGAATTATAGTAACAGATTTCAATCGAAATATAACTCATATAACCGGATATGAATTAATAATTTTACTCGGGTGCTCAAGTCAAATTATCTGAATTAAGGTTTACACATGTAACTCAGTGGTTGGAAGTAGTTTAATCACTATGTAATGACAAAATAATAATGTTAACAGTAAATAATAGTGATAATGATAATAATGTAGAACATTTATCAATCACATGTATATAGACTGAGCTATTAGCTACAATTTGTGTAAGGAGTATATATAGAAACAGGCTGCTGAAACCCAAGTACAAACAGTGGAATTCGAGTCTGTGATTTAAGGATCGAAAATTGAGTTTTTTTAACATCAAAGTTTAATTTAACCATTAAGCGACTGGCTTACTTATACTTCAACTTACACCACAACTCAAGATTTTATTATTAAGAGTTCAGTAGGACGTTGAATATTACAGTATAAATTATTATGTAACTCGAAAAGAACAAAATTTATAGTATTAATACTTACATCCAAAATTGTTGTCGGTTTATCCCGATGACCATTGATAATTTCAACTGGAAACTTTAGGCTATCTTCAACAAATTTAACAAGTGCCTCAACACTTCTTTCATTACGATATTCACTTTTTAGCATTTTACCATATTTTGTAATTTTAATTGTAGGATATTTCCGGATATAATGTTTGGTGCATATATTTTCTAAGAGTTTCGAGGAAAGGGGGAGTTAAGAAGAAACTATCAGTGTTAAATAGGATATTCATATGTAAACACGAATTAGAAAAGAACAACGGCAGAGCACAGAACAATCAGCAAGTACAGTATTACTTTGAGAAACGATGAGCAATGTGTAGCTCAAACATTTTTGTCATTGTAAACGTTGTCATAGAACATGCTGTACTCAATAAAAGTTGTCAATTTTAAGATAACTAATGGTTACCCGATTGCTGAAATGGAAAGTAACTAGTCGAGTGAATGGAATAAACGGACGGATCTAGTTTACACAATATATTTTACTTGGTTAGGTAAAGCAGTAAATAACCATTGCTGCTAATTACATATTTAAAAGTGACAGAATAAGTGGAATTCAGAATTAAAAAGTCAATTAAACTAGGTAATAGTATTAATTACAAAGTTTATGGCTAATGAGCTATGAAACTTAACGGTAAAAAGTACTTGAGGTTAAACCAGCGGGTTGCAGGTTCAAGATCTATTTCATCTACTGTTTGAGGGTTGGCTAATATTATCAGTATTAATAACGTCATTAGCCGTTGTCAAGGATTGATGTGAATGTTACTGATCATTAGGATTCCTTTCTCAGTATATCGCGCTGAGGTGAGTAGTGATTTATGTAACATCCCAATCACCTTGGTCGATAAACATCTATGAATCTACCTTGTTTACCAAGCAATCTACACCTAACATTAGGTTTATACACTCAGTGGTTTTTCCAACAAACCTATGATTTCATCATCATAGCCTACGGATGTATTTTTTACGTCTAAGTTATTTTTCCAACCAAAGTAATTAAAATGTTTTGTAGACACACTTAAGCAGGCAGTCAGTTACCTCCTTGACATCTAAATGTGCAAAGGTGAAGATACTCAGTGAAAATAAAGTTATTAAGAAAGGCAAATTGTGCAACTTACGACTACTTTCACAATCTATTGAGATAAAAGCAGCTTTATGACTCTAAATAATAGAAGGGAAGTCTATCAAACTCTATAGAAAAACTACTTTTGTCAATTCAGTAATCTTATCCGAGGCCTGTTCATAGATTGGCGCCAACATTTGGCTATAATAACACCATTCTGCTGAGAATTTCAGTAATGCTATATCATATTCAGCTGATGTAAGGCAAAACAAGAGAGTTAATTGAAAACGACAAGTACTTACATATTAGTGAGTCGAAGTTAGTATCATTTGCAACCAAAACAACTGATGCACAGTAATCAGGTGCATTCTGGACGAGATTGTAAACAGAAAATAAGTAAAAAGATGAGAGGTTGTCATTTTACAAAATGAATGTGATTAAGTATATTTCCCTTATCCCTCTTATGTAGCTTATCAATCAACTACAGGTTAGTGTACTCAACTTTGAACCGCTTGTATGAATAGGTGATACAACCCCGATGGCCAAACCAGTCTTAGTAGAGGGAACTTTGAGTATGCAACCAGCTGGTCGGGAAACGATAAAGTACGGTAAATGAATTAAATTTTTAAAACAGGTTAATTCCCAAATGAGAAAACTTAGTTACATGCTTTCATACAGTCTAGACGCATAACTTGGGCTACAAGTTTTATATCAGCAATACGTACAAGACTACTGCCTAATTGGATGTGAGACGTTTACCGATGTTGTAGTATTTTAAAAAATCCTAGAGGTCATCAGGACAAAGTATGGTACTGCTTTATAAAGTTGTTAATTGCTGAACTATCTGGAGCTTGGGAACACCAAACTAAAGGAACCCATTATAGTTGTATTTCTTGATATTAGACAAACGTTTAACTCTGCCAAATAAGAGGTTCTGCGACAATTTTTTCCATTAAAAGGTCTATGAAGCAAAAGCACAAACCTTGTGAGTGCTCTTTACTCAGACATTATGGATCAAATTAAAGCTTATGATGGAATGCCATCAGAACTGTCAACCTCAAGTGGTTTGTCAGGGTTGTCTACCATCCCACTTTACTTTTGTCATCGATGTCCTTCAAGGAACCACACTTTTTTATCCAACTTTATAGTGACTGAACTCCCAGCATAAGGTTTTCTTATCAATATAGAACATGCAGATTACATAATTTTATTTGAGGTATCGAAATAATGCAGTTTTCTGGTCGCCCTGTTAATAATGCAAACATATGAGATGCATTCCTCTTATTCTTAACTTAAAATGTTATTTTAGAATTGGTCTAGATCATCTCCTAAATTGATGATATGGAGTGAAGTAGTTAAGTGTGCTGAATACTTCACTTAACTTGGACGTTTCATCAGCCCTGATAGATTAATGTATGATGAAATCTCAGTACAAATTTAGAAAGTTTACTGAACTTTAGCTAGCGTGTTTTACATGTGGTGTAGGTAAAGTGATTATCTGTTAACCAAAGGGATAGTATACTGTGAAGCAGGTAAACATTAACAAGAGTGAGTTTGAGTGATTCCTCAGATGACCTTGACAAACCCCTGACCGCATTTAATAAATTAGAAAACAACAAATATGAGTGATTTGACATAAACCTAGAGGCGAATTTGGCGATAGGATCCAAATTTAGGATTTATTATTAGGGCTTGACATTCTGATTAGGTTTTACGGTTGGCCCATATGTTACTTTAATCCCAGATCCAGAACTTTAGTCTCAAACCATAAATCCTGATCCTAGCTATAACCTTAAGTTCAACACATTTTTGTCGGTAGGACTAATTATTCGCGTTCGATAGACAATACGTCTTGATATATGTGTTGTGAACGCAGTGTCGTTTGGTTTTATTCTTTTACTAATTGTAAAGCACTGTTCGTATTCTTGAGAATGGCAACTTTCACTAATTGAGACATCATGATTATCTAGATCACCGATGAAGAATTTTTCCAGGTTATAAGTTGTTTATGAGTGACTGGAAAACTTAAAACTTGAGTGTAAAACATTGTGGTCATTAAGTGCACAAGAATATTTATCTTAAAGGTACTAAACAACAGGAACTCAGACCTTGAACAGGATGTAAGGTGTTTTTATCTGCATACACTCTAAAATATTCAGAGACCTCTGAAGACAAAGCAAAAAGACTACGAAGAAATAGCACTTGCTTCTATTTTTACTTCATTTACCTATGTCTAAACATAAAAGTACTAAAAATAAACACATTTAATGTATCATAGATAAGTTTGATTGGACTATCATCATCTTATGCAAAGTTGGCACAAACACTACGATCAGTTATTCATGCAACCTACCGAAAGCATAAGGGTATGCAACAAAAAGGATATACGCCATCTTTTCTAAGTGAATTTATTGACCTTGATATTAAATTATTGTCATTCTCCATCACTTCGAACTGTGCTGCATACCCGTGCAGTAATATACATAGGACTTTAACCGATGTAGATAGACTTAAAGCAAGACAGGTGTTGTCCCCATATTCATAGAAACAGGACTATCAAGTTAAGCATTTAATTCATAACGCTTGTTGAATCGTAGGGTAATATGAACAAGCAGTATCATACTGTCTACATAAAGTTAAACTTTTAAACAATAAGAAGTCTATAGACAGTTAACATCAATTTCGCAACGCTCAGCATCTTCCTACTTGGTGTAAATTGTTTGAACCGAGTCGCTGTGACGTATCCAAATCAACCAATAAAAAGGAAATAAATGCGAACAAATGGGAAATAAAGGGGAAAATGAGTTTGAAAATAATGGCTTGAACATAGATATATTGCATTTCTTTACATGTTTTATACTGGAAAAGGTGACTAGTACATAAGACATATAAATGACTCTATTTGCTAAATTAAACTCTAAAACACATACCGTGAGAAGGACAATAGATAATACGCACCACCAGATAAACATCCACAAGCCAGTAAATTTTTGGAACTGTGTAACGGTTGACGAATATGATTTCAGTTGATTCAAACAAACCTCAATAATTCATCAACGGTTTGATTTTCAATGCCCGGTTACTTGAGAAGTAGCTGCCTATGCTACCTCACACGTATTCGCATTTAATAACAGTTAACAATCATCTTCAGGAGACAGTATCAAGTCTAATATCAGGCATCGTTGTTAATTTTAATAGCTCATGTTTTATTCTGAAAAGACATAGAACAAATATTCAAGCAGAATAAATTGAATTCATTTTACTTCATTTGGTTTTTTGTCAACTGCTTACAAGCTATGATATTTCAAACACAATTACAAAATGGGTTAAAATAACTTAAATGAATGAGTTCAGCCAGATGTTGAGGACACAGTATATTGTAGAAGAAAATTCTACAACAGTGATTGTGAAAAAAGTTCAAACCGTCAGAAACAAGTGATTTCATAATGAGTTAACGTTAGTAGGAATAAAATGAGTAAAGCTCAGTTAATAAAATAACTCTACCAATCTAGAAGACAGTCAAAAAAAGGAAAAATGCAATAAATAGTTTAAAAGTGTTTTAAGATGCACCAAAAGTGTTTGTCACCAACGCAAGTGAAGATTGATAACCATCTCCTTTTGAACACAGGAATCAGGTTTTTTACGCCTGATAGCAGCAGCATCAGAAGAATTCAGATGTCTGGAGTTTGGCTGTTTAGTAACCGACCTGATGTCCTTTAGGCAAGAAATTTTCGTTAACTGTACTGTTCAAAGTTGTTCTTTCTCTTGTTCTAAAGCTTTATGAAACACGCTCAAAAAATATATGATACACCTTTCTTTTTGTCAAACCAATGAAGCTATTTTTGCAGGTACAAATAAATTTATAAGCGCGGTTGACGACTATACGAAAAGGATACTTGTCGACCTTTGATTGAGTTGTTAAACATGTTGTTTTTAACAGAATTATTGTTTTGGCTGCCGGGTAAGTTTTTGCTATAGCAGTGCTTGCAACGTCATCTCCTTTGAAGTTTAGATTTATAGATATTGGATATTTTCGATCATAGTCACTTTCATTTTGTTTTGTTTAGGTATTTTCGTATTTGTTAATAAATTTCTGTTGGTAGCAGTTACCTCTTATATATTTTTCAACTTTCATCAATTCTTCTTCCAGTTTATCGGTGGTACGTATCCTTCCTACCCTATGAAATAGTGTTTCAAACAATGCTTTTTTGTAACCGACTGGACAAAAACTGTTGAGAATCAGGTAAAGTCCGTCCCAAGTACTTTTTTGATAAACCGAACGTTGAGTTGTCCCGTATACTCCAAGTTTTATGGCAACATCTAGGAAGTGGAGCATGTCATTCTTTTCGTGTTCCATAATAAGTTGTATGCTAGTATGAGCATTATTCAAGAGTTCTAACATGTAGATTGCATGCTTTTTGCTGTCGCAGACAATTAACGTGTCATCAGACAATCTGGATTATTCAGTTGTTTCGGTAATTGCTTGTTTAAGCACTGTGATCTCAGGATACCCCATAAAATCATCTGCCATAGTTGAACCTAGTTGACTTATCATCGCTACTTCATCGACTTGACGAAATATGGTGTTAAAAAACTGGAATTGTACGTCTTCTGTGCACATTAGTAGTAGTAATTTGAATTCTGGAACTAGCAAAGGTATAAGATCGGAATTCTGACAAATCATGTCAATAGCTTCAGAAAGTGTCACATCAAAAAAACCCATGAATTTACCGGCAACATTCGTACGATTTAGTCTATCAGCAAGCTAGAATCTTATAACGTATGTGTTGCTAATCTCCCACAGACTGGCTCTAGCTTCATGCTAGCCAGCATGCAACTTTGGGATATGGTGAACTGATCACTGATAGGATAGGTCTAAGGGGAACGTCTTGTTTGTAAGCTTTTGGCAAACCACATATATGAGGCAGACATGAGCCGCGTAGTCTTAGATGATTGTAAGTAGAATTAGAAATTATCCTTTTTATAAGTTCTCTAGGCATACCTGTGATTCGTTTTCATGTTGAATCAGCTAAATGTTTATTGGATGTTTCTACCTTGAATCTCAATTAGCCGTCCAGGTTTGAATTCATTTTATTGATGTAATCAGCTGTATTCATCAGGACAACACCTGAATCTTTATCCTGTTGTGGGATTCACTTCATTATTTTGCTTGGTGTTTCTTAAGGCTGTCAGAATTTCTTTGGTAGAATATTCGACTTCGGTGTTGATAAAATAGAATATTGGTCGGCAATATCAACTACGTTTCAATTGAACCATCACTTTTTTGCTCATTCATTGAAAGCAAATCTTTTAATCCGTTGGTCAAATATTTTTTTCTCTACAAGATATTCTGTAGTTGGAGTGACACTAGTATCACCCCCATTTACCAAGAATTATGAATAAATATATTGTTCCTTTGAAAAATGGCATTATTAGTTGTCTTCCTCCTGTAATTTTTATAAAAATTAATGCTGAGTTCATTCGATTCTGTCGTGAAAGTAACTGCCCAGTACATTGGGTGTATGGTAGTCAAACAGAAGTCTTCGAAAGAATATGACGACTATATATCGTGGTAAACAATTTTTCAGGATAACTAGTTTTTTAGGCATTCAAGATTGATGCTCGCCTTGTTAGTTCGACTAGATATTAACAAGTTGAAGGTACTCGGTCGGGCATTTATAAAAGTTCTCTTGAATAGCTATGGTGGAGCATTTCTTTTATTCTAGCTAACCAGTTTATGAGCTCTTTATTATCTAGCCCCTACACATGCTCAAGAACCACCATTCCACTACTCTACATTGTGTTGCGGGTTATCTTGCTGGAACACCTTTATAATCAAAGGATACCAACCCAGTCAAGTCAGAGGTCAAGGATGAATGAACTCAAATATGCATTTAGAATTTTGTCGATATGTTGAAAAATGATTGTTTTAAGGTGGCTTGTAGTTGCAAGGAATGCGTAACGCGCGTACTCACTTGCGACCTGGTGCAAATGCGTGAGTGTCCAGTAGAACCAATGAGGTCAGTATCAATGTCGACGACTTACGGGACTGTGGGTTTTGGGCATTTGTTCACCACTTCAATATGTTTGACTAAATTTAGATTATCTGTTCGAACTAACAAAATTGAGTGAGGTAAACCAACTAGTGTGACGTGATTTATCAAACATATTCTTTTGTGCAAGGCTAGAATTATCTTACTTATCAGTATATGTTGTACACTAATGGCGGAATATGCGATATTTTTGTAATCATTTGAAGTCGCAGTGGATGCTGTTTCATTCAGTTCATCAGTTCGTTGCATGTTTTGGTGTTTGAATGAACCTAAACATCCATATTTATACCGATTTCGTGTTGCTAATGTTATTTCTCTAGGGAAACAGATTAGATTCTTTCCCATCTTTTGCGTTATGATGGTGGTGGGTTGATCGTTTCTCACATCTTTGACTTTTGATTATCGTAAAGAGTTATATACTGTTCAAATACTTTCGTCAATTTTCCGCTCCTAACCATCATGTTTCCGCTTTGTTTAAAGTTGTTTTCATCAATGAATCTTGTTAATTACTGTTTGGATATTGCCTTCGTTTACTTTTACGTTTACCAGCTTCGTTGCTGAGCTCGTTTTTTAACTGATGCTTTGAATAAGCCCTTTAAATACTACTTCTCTTTTTAAAGGTGTTTTAGGTATACGTTTCAATTTTTCCGGGAACGGTAATAAGATAATTCCTTGAATGCAATGCTAATATTGGTTTAGTGGATGGTTTAAACTGTCCCCAAAATGCAGCTAACTGATCTAAACAAGAAGACTATCAAGATCATTTATATTACCTAAGAAAACGTTCAGATGATCCAGAGTTAGTTTGGGGGGGGGTATCCTAATCTCACCTCAGGGAATAAGTTAATTGTATTTTCCATGTTAATTGAGGACTCCTGATCTGGTTTGCCTTCCTCCTTACAGTTCAGAAAGGCGCTTTGAAACTCAATACTCAATGACAACGAATTAGCCTAATTTGCACCGATCAATTAACAACTGGAACGAAATATATACGGCGTTTTTGGATGGATTCCATAAATATTGCGTAACTGGAAAGGTCTTTCTTCAAGCGTGCTATATAGGTTCACAATCGATTGTGAGGATCACATTGTCCAGTCACATGAAACTCACTGGTCTTTGTCATCATTCTTAAGAGATAACTTCAAATATATTCATTGCAATTTATCTCGTCCCTAAACATCAATACACATGTGGTGGTATTTGTTCCTAACCACACGATGCTCAAAGCTAAATATAAGATCACTGGAAAAGCTAACATTCAGTATTTAACGCGGAGAGAAGGTCAGTATTATTATCATTATTCACAAACATCTTATGGGTACATAAGTGTTGTGAAGAAACCATTACGGGTTTGTAATATCCCAATGAGTAGAAAATTAGTTCCGTTGTACTATTTAAACTTGGATTAATTTTAATTTGGTTATTTATTCTCTGAAGAGGTGACTTACACTAAGCCACAAAACGTCAGAAAAACTAATTTTCTACTCATTGGGATATTACAAATATATTATTTATTTATAACAATGAACCCAATGCACAATTTATTCGAAATTATCAAATCAAACCTTGGTAATGATGCCTACATTACGGGTTTCTTCAAAAATGCGATAATACACAAGTTTCAATAATGTTGACATTATATTCGTCATATTTGAAAAAAGAGAGTAGTAATTATAGAATAGTAATAATAAATCAGGTTCTATGTAATTCAGAAGAATATTAAATTGAATTTAAAGAAGGTAAGGAAGAAAATAGTGGAACAGAAATAAAGGAGACGTGAGATATGCGAATAGATTTATAAGTGTGTTTATGAACACAGAATAAGAATAAATCACTAGAATATTTTCCTTATTGCGTAGATTGTGGGGTGATATCATAGAGTATGAAGGGGTGAATACTAAAGAGTAGGAAATACCGTCAATAGGCCGGTAGATAAAGACAGGGTTTAATTTGATACGTCTGATCCAGAGAGGTTCTAATTTGAGTTGTTGACATCTTTGGTTATAGTCTTTGTTGTTGGAATACCCCAGAACATCTTTGGTGAACCTTCTTTGAACACCTTCAATTTTAATCAGGTCATTATGCCTGCAATTACTGTAAACTAAAAAACCATATTCAAGAATGGGTAAGATACATTCTCTGTATAATAATAATCTCGATTCTATATTATTGAAGTTTATCATTATGAATCCAATGAGCTTTTTTGCTTTGGATACTTGAGGTGCAATGTGCTCAGAAAAGTTCAGACTGTTACTATATCTTAAACCCATGTCACGAACAGTGTTGAGGGGTTTTAGTGTATGTTTGTGTATAGTCAGATTTAAGTTAAAGCAGCGGCCAATGTGAATAAATCCACTTTTGTCAACATTAAGTAACAAATTCCACGAAACAGTCCATTCGTATAACTTGTTTATTTCATCTTGGATTACGGCTGAAATATAGCTTTCTTTAGTGGGAGAAGAAAATGAATAAATTACTTTTAATAATAATAATAATAATTTACTCACGAATAACATTTTGTCTCATGAGGCATGCCAGTTTACAAGCAAGATCAGATTGTTACAAATGATACGAATTCCAACTGTAGTAAATTACTCAGTTGGGTTGATAATTTATAAAATATGAATGTAGAATGGTTTTAGTCAGAATCACAGTTGGTGCGCTTCATGAAAGTTGCGTTGCGACGTGCAACTGAGGGTCGATAATAGATTCATGTGAAGTTGGGGGCTTCTAGAAATCGCAATCTTATATCCCTTTGGAATATTTGAGGCTTTAAGGATGGCGCAGGACCAGGTCAACGGTTCCGTATCTCAAGGGGGCTGAAAAATGGTGCAAGAAATAAAAGAAGACAGAAAAGAACGAGAAGCAGAGCAGAAAATGTTCATGAAGAAATAGTTAAGGTATGACTACTCAATCTGATTCTCTTTTATTAAAGTATTTAGTAAGCAGGAGCATCCTAATAAGTTAAAGAAAATAAGTGTAAACAAGGTGTGAGTGTATAAACAACTGACAAATGGAGGTGGTTCAGAAAGAAACTGAGACTACGGGGATATGTGTAGTTATGAAATAAAGTGTTAAAAACAGTGTTATGATACACAAATGGCTGTCTCCCTTTTTTTATCGACGCTATTTGAGCCTCTTTTAGATTTTATAGGGTCTTGATAGGCTTCATTTTTTATCGAATTGTCTAGTGTGCTTGTAATAGGATTACTGGGTAGGAAGTGAAACCAATTCAACGTTCTAAACACGATTTAATGAGGTATCTTGTATGGTAAATCAGCATCAATACCATTGGTTCGTGACATTCCACTAGACCATAAGGAGCAGTAATTTAACATAATGTTCTGCCCCACAGACATGGGTGGATTGAAGTTATCTCCCCGCCATCATGTCTGCTGGTCAGTAACGCCACCCTCCTTCCTTTTGTGATGTTAGGCTCTCTTACGTTTGTGGTAAGTATACATACTGCTTTAATCAAAGCACATGGTTGGAATACACTGTCTCTACTAGTTCCATGTTACAAGCAAATCAGATAGTTAAGGCGTTTGTATTATGGGTTAGATGTCCATTTAGTATATCATACTGCTATGAAGATAACTAATGGTGAAAGTTGAAAAAAAACAGGTTAGATTATATGTGGTTTAAAGATAGTAGGACTAATAACAAATCAAATGATATGAAAGAGTATAAAATTGTAAAATTTTTAGGGTAAGAAAAATGAACCATTGAACAACTCACAAGAGTTTATGATCAGTTTTTAGCTTCGTATGATCGGCCTTAGCAGATCAGCATCCATAAGATTACTGAGTTATCTGTCTACTTGCAATAGAAAACAAAAAGAGACATGACACATATGAAGAATAATGTATATTTAACCAGTAGAGGGATTTGGGAACTGAAAGTGAGGGTTAGGAGCATCAGGCCTTGATTAATGCACAATGAACAATAGGAAACGGCAAACCGTATGTCCTGTAATTTAGTTGTATTCATATTAGAAATAGTCGGGCTCGTTATATTCTTGTCCATTTTAGATATTAGGCGGTTCATAATAAAGTGCTTCATTGGTGGACGGGAGTTCAAGGAAAGATTGAAGCTCTTTAGAGTCTAGAAACAGGGTTATTAGCCTTTTGAATCTGGTAAATGTGTCACAGTTACTGATAGGCAATGGCAACCTGTTCCACAATAAACTATACCGTACTGTAAAAAACTTACAACGCACTTGTTTTTGGTGTTTTACTGTGTGTAGTGTATATGCGTTGTTTGTTAGTCTATAGGCTGGGTCGTGAATCATAGTTGGACAGTAGGTTAAAAATGAGATTCCATATATCGCTTTGTAGAGAAATATTGAATTATTCTTTAGCCTACGGTGCCATAAAGGTTCTAAAGAGAGGTGCTTACATCTATCTGTGTAGTCGGCCTTCGAATAACTTCCCAGCAGTTGGCGTGTGAAGCGTTTTTGAACGCCTTTTACTCTTATCTTGTCGGTGGTATTCATATTAGAGAAGATAAAAGAGCAGTACTCTAGGGAAAATCGTACACATATTTTATAGAGTGTAAGCTTAGCCTCTGTTGTGAAGAAATTTCTCATTATGAAACAAATTTGCCATCTACATTTAGAAATAATAGATGAGGCATGTTCTTCAAAGTCCAGACTTTTTGTGTAATTAATACCTAGATCTTGTAGTGATTTGAGTGTCTGGATTCTACTTTTATTTAAATCAAGTTGCAGTTCATAGGGATGCTTTCCAAACTGCATGATCCCGCATTTGTTGAGGTTAAATGGTAGTTGCCATTTTTCACTCCAGATAGTTAAGTTATTGAAGTTATTTTGGATCAGAGGTACACTTTCGTTTAGGGTCTCAGACTGATAGCTGTATAGTATCTTGAGATCATCAGCATATAAGTAGGGTTTCCCAAATGTTATGGTGTTACATATATCATTTATATACATAAGAAACAAGAGTGGGCTCAATGCGCTTCCCTGGATGACTCCACTAGTTATTGGTCTAAGTGACGAGAGACAGTCATTGTACTTTACCATCTGTTTACGTTCGGTTAAGAACGAAGCAAAGCATGAGTAAAGTGGGTCATTTATTCCGAAGGACTTCAGTTTGACGAGAAGCCTTTTATGTGGGACCTTATCAAAGGCTTTTTTAAAGTCTAAGAAGAGGACTGATACAAGTAGTCCGTTGTCTCTTTTCAGAGTTATATCATTGAGGTAGTCTACTAGACATGTATCGCATGATCTTGACCTAAGAAACCCATGCTGAGAGGTCGAGATGAGATTATTAGTAAGTAGATGTTGGACTACAGCCGCCTTAACTACTCTTTCCATCACTCTAGATACCACTGAAGTTATGTTTATGGGTCGGTAATTGTCAACATTTGCTTCAGATCCTGTTTTAATTTTGGGAATGATATGTGTAGTTTTCCAGGTTGTAGGGTAACACGCTGTAGAGAGTGATATCACAAATAATTTGAGAAGCAAAACACACATATCATCACCTCCACGTTTTAGCATGCTAGCTGGAATACCATCTGGTCCATCAGTGTATGAGTGTTTCAATGTACTAATTGCCTTTGAGATATTTTGTACATTGAGGTCTACATTAGTAGTTTCATAGGAAGGTATTGGGATTGGTTCTGAATTGTCTAGTGGTCTTTTGTTAGTTATTGAGAAACAAAAGTGTTCACTAAAGAGTTCCGTAACAAGTTTAGGGTCTTCGTAAACTTGTTTGTCTTTAATGAATATGCTCCCTCTCGATTTGGAACGTTTAAGTTTATTTTGAAGGAGTATGGTCAGTGCAGAGGAGTTATTGTTAAGTTCGACTTCACGTTTTTCCTGCGCGACTGCTTTCTGTGTACTTATTGCCTCTGTTCGGATAATTATTCCAGACATCGTCACTAAAGAGGAAAAGTCATTAAAGTTGTGGAATCGAGTACAATGTCTTTGAAGACGTCTTCGTGTACCGAACAGCATATAAGGATCTTTGGAGACCGTAGGTCAACAGTATTCTAAAGGTGCGATTTTGTTGATGATACTACTGATTTTGAGATAAAATATATTGGTTAGTGTTTCAGTATCGTTTGCAGTAAAGAAAGTTCCTCAATCAGTGCTTCTTAGGTGATTGTGGAAGTTATTCCAATCAACCTTGCGATAGTTTCTACGAAGTGTTGAGGTTTTACGTCCACCGGTTGGGGTTTTTATATTAAGGCTGCACATGACAATGTTATGATCACTGCCTGGAAACCGTTTTCCAATATACACAGTATTGGGGGTGAGGCCACTGGTAAAGACTAAGTCTAAGATATTTTGATGTCTGGTAGGGATATTGACATACCGAGTCCATTGTCCGAGCTCTAGACATTCTATAAATGATTCATAACGCTTCGGCGCCTTGACTGGGAACCAGGAAATTTTGGGCATGTTGAAGTCACCACTAATAAGCTTGCCTGTGAATGGAAGGGATGAAGCTAGTGTGAATACCTCAGGTAGTACTGCTATGTCATCGATTGATGCGTTAGGTCGACGGTAAACACAGCCGAACGGTTAGGCAACGGAATTCGACGGCTTTAATACAATCCACACCGAATCCTTCAGTTTGTTTAGTTCAGGCATATCACATAGTAGTGAGTTTAGGCTAGAGTGAGCGTAAATCATCGGCAAAAAGGAAAGGTTTACCATACTGAAAGAGGGGACACACATCATTGATAAAAAGGAGAAAGAGAAATGGACCAATCACATATCCTTGTATAACCCCACTGGTTACATTCACAGGTTGAGAGTAGCAAGACCCGAAGCGAACGATTCAGCTACGTTCTTCTAAAAGACTTGAGCAAAGATAAAAGGGAATTCTGTATGCCAAATGAAGATAGTTTTAGAAGAAGTTTGTGTGAGACACTGTTGTGGTGATATGCCTGACAAATTTATTTTGTAAATAGTTTTTAATGTTATTTGTATTTATTCTGTTAACTTCCCACTGCATGTACATTTATCATTAAATGATTGTACCTGTTGTTTAAGTGTATGACCTTGAACACTTTTTCCGTTGTGATTCTAACATAGCGTGACACTATTGTGGTCGTTACCAAATACACTACTACGCACATACCTCTAGTTCTATATTCACTCGCATTTGTGTTAACCGAAGTCTGAATCAAATATCATTTACCTTTACAGACTGTAATTGGAATATGTCTTATATACTGCTGGATCATATCATTGTGGAATCCATCAAACTTACTGGAATTATTAACCGTCTATAATTGTGGATATTTAATACCAGATCAATTTGGAACACGCACTTTCCTGGTGAACTAAGTAACGTTCCTTATTTCTATTGTGTTTATAACATTTGACTTATATATATATATATATAAGTATTATTATTTGTTATTAATAACTCTGTTGTTGTCTTTTGGGTGATTATATTGTCTGGTCCACCACACTGTCGAAAGCCTTGCTAAAATCGAAGTAAAGAATTATCACTGACTGACCAACATCTCTTCTTTGGGTAATTTGATCGAAAAATTTCAGGTGCGATGTGGGACATGAGCGTTTAGTCATAAACCCGTCTTGGGATGGACTAATCGGACTAGCTGAAAGTAAAAATGATAATAGCTGTTTGTGGATGATTTTTTTCCATGGTTCTTGAGAGCACAGATTTTAAATTAATTGGCTTATAGTTAACAATATCACTACGTGATCCTGTTTTGAATCTAGAGGCGATAAGAGATGTTTTCCATACAGATGGATAGGTCCCATATTCCATAGATAGGTTGAAAAGTTTCAAAGAGAATAGCGGGAATTCTCTATTCCCATATTTCACAAATGATGAAGGGATCCCATCAGGTCCACCATCATAAGATTTTTAGGGCAGCTATGGTTTTCTTGATGTTGGGGGATGTAAAATCAATTTTCGATAGGCGTCTGGATGTCAGCACTGGAAATAATAATAATAATAATAATTTATATTCTGAAAAAATTATAATTACAGAATTCACGCCAGTTTACAGGCATGATCAATTTGATATAAATATCATTATATGTACAGAACAAACAATGTGTTATGAGTTTTAAGTTTACTAGCTCAGTAATTGTTTGGGTATTACAGCGATCCAATGTATCAGCCGGGAACATGTAATATTTCTTAACTGGACTGTCTGTTGATTTATAAACGATGTAATTAAGGTCATTTCGTGTGCCAGATCGATTTAATGATAAATATCTACAACTAGAGAAATTAAAACGAAAACAGAGAGCACGGAACAACAAAGCAGTAATTACCGAAATATGCCAAACAGATCTATCAAAATGCGTATGTCATGTGACACAGTGATATACTGCTGATGATATTCAAATTAGTTAAACTAGCTGGGGACGGTATTAACATAAAGTGACAGCGAGTAGGTGGTTTTATCCAGAGAATGCACTAATAAAAATGCCTAAACATTTAAAGTTCCTATAATAACACTTGTGGAGTGAGATACACTTGCGGGTGCTAGAGCATTCAATGCATTTTCGGAGGAGCAATATGCATCGATGCAACGTACAAATAATGGGAGTGATTTAATCGTACGGATATGTTCTGGTAGGTTATTCCAGAGTCTAGAAAATTTACAGGCAAAGTAATTCATATAAAGAGATGATTTAGAATAAGTTAGTTTCACAAGTGCCAAGGAATTACGGGTTTCATAATGAGGAGTCTCTGCATATTGAATTACATGATTGGATGTAAAGGATAATTTATTAAGTAGTTTGAAGAAAAAAATAAGATTTAGTTTGAGTCTCCTCTTCCATAAAGGGTCTAGCTCTAGTTTTTTACATCTAGAATTATAAGTTAAGGAACAATCAGCTCCAAGAATACGAAGTGTAAATCGTCTCTGTACTGATTCCAGCCTTAATTTATCCTTTATGCGCGCACTGCTAAGAATAAACGTGCAATATTCTAGAAGAGGTCGAACACAAACTTTGTACATTAAAATTCGTGATTCATTGTTATGAAGGTTTCGAATTATGTAACCTACTAGTCGTTGTGACTTGGAGGTCTGTTTCGATATCTGTTCTGTAAGCGATAAGTCTTGGGAGTATCTAAGTCCCAAGTCTACTACTGTATGTAACCTAGTTAACATTTCTCCATTTATGGTAAGGTCTAGGTTAAGTGATGTATCGCCGAAGCATATCCATCCACATTTAGCCGTATTAAGTTCCAGTTGCCATTTTAAGCACCACTGTGCTACCTTGTTAAGCTCCAAGTTAATGCAAGTTTGCACATTTTCCAGCTCATGTGGAGAAAATGAATATACTAGTTTAAGATCATCTGCATATAGAAGGGGCTTACCTACACAAAAATTTTCGCAAATGTCATTGATAAACACTAAAAAGAGCAAAGGGCCTAAGACACTACCTTGTATTACACCACTTCTAACGGGGACAGCGTTAGACAATGAAGAGTTAATTTTAACTATTTGATGTCGATTGCTGAGAAATGATTCAATCCAATCTAGCAAAGGATTTTGAACCCCATAAGATGCAAGTTTGCCTATAAGAAGTTGGTGGTTAACCATGTCAAAGGCCCTAGAAATGTCCAGATATAGCACTAAGACTAGATATCCTTGGCTACGTAGAGAGTAGACTAAATTAAAGAAGTCGAAATGACATGTCATGCAAGATCGATTTTTGAGAAATCCATGTTGAGTATCATTGATAAAGTTTCCAGCGAGTAAATAGTTGGAAAGTTCATCACTTACAATTTTCTCCATAATCCTAGAGATCACTGGAGTAATATTTATTGGCCGATAATTGTTCATGTCAGTCTTATCTCCAGATTTATAACGTGGTATGATGTACGCGGTTTTCCAACAGTAAGGGTAAGAACCAGTTTCCATAGAGAGAGTAAACAGCTTTAGAAGAAGAAGTGGAATATCTGGACCACCGTATTTGTAGAGAAAGGATGGAATCCCGTCTGCTCCATGACCGCGCGAAAGCTTAAGGGCATTTATAGCCATATTAATTTTCTTACATGTGAAGGAGATAGATTTTATGTAGTTGCTGGTCACGCACGTATCTCTTGAAGCAGAGCCACTTGTGGTTCCTACATCATTCGCAAAAGTAGCACTGAAAAGGTCTGCCATAGTTTTAGAGTCGTATATAAAAGTGTTATTATGCTGGATGCATGGTATATCAACATTTTGAGTTACTTTAGCGCGTTTATTGAGAAGTAGAGTTAAGTTTTGTATTTTTGAGTTACTATTAAGTGCTAGTATCTCCTCATTAATGGCTTTTAACCTATGTGTCTCTTTAATTTGATTAAAAATTATTGTTGTTTGCGCAGCTGCCGTGAAGTCGTTTGACTTGAAATAACGATTCTGTAGGCGTCTTAGTTTATTACGATATTGCAATGATAGAGCTTTCAGTTCCAGTTTTGTAGCATCGTGGGAAGTGCTTGCTGAATTTTTCACATATAATATAAGGGTTGTCAACAATGCTTCCATAACTATGAAGAATTTAGTCGTGGAAATAGAATGTGACTTCACATGGGATTTAAAAAGCTGAAGTATTGATAATTCTGAACTTTATTTTCTATATTTGTAAAATAATTGCGTTTGGATGAAGCATTTCTGTCGAATAATTTAAGTATACTCTAAAATGCATACACGTCATTGTGCTCGTAGTAGCGGCGTTTTAATTTCCTCAGCTTTCTTTTACAAGTATTCTGGCTCCTATTAGCATTATAAACCATATGGCCAATAACTGGAGCAGTGCACTCAAGGCAGTATATCAGGTTGTGGTATAGATTGGCAAGCGCAATGTCAACATTATTTGTGGTAAAATAAGTTTCCCATGGTAAAAATTGAATGAGAGTTTTAGTCCATTTCCAGGTTTGTTGATCAATGTGTCTGTTCTGGTACATCATTGAAGCTTTACAGTTCAATTGTATGGCGTTTAGAGAATGGATAATACTCAGTACAACCCTATGATCACTCATAAAAACTCATGACTTGTATGCACTGAGATAGAGTCTATGTTGATTGTAAACAATAAATCAAGTATATTATTCCCTCTAGACGGTTTGCGGACTTGTCGAACCCATCCACAAATTTCTAGTGTTTCAAATAGCTTGTTATATCGACCTGGTACCGGAGTCAAACCCCAAGCAATTTTCGGCAGATTAAAATCACCTCCGATGATTTTAAAAGTATGAGGTTGGTGCGAAGCAATGGAAAAGATGTTTGTTAGTAACTTGTCAAACTTAGTATCTGCATGAGGTGGTCTGTATTTGCATCTCACCAGTAGATAATTTTGAGATCCACAGTTTACAGAAACCCAAGTGGAGTCGTCTATAGCATCAAGAGATTTATCTTCAAGTTTGCACGCCTGAAAGTCTGAACGAACATAGGTAAATGTACCGCCTCCTAATCCATAACATCTACCGCTTCTAAAGAAAACGTAGTTATCCACATTCAAGGAGTGATCAGATATAGATGAATCGCACGACGTTTCCATAATAAGTACAATGGTTGGATTTACAAGGAAAAAAAGGGTTTTAAGATGAATAATTTTATTGGACAGAGAGCGGGCATTGAACGAAAGAATAAGAAGCTCAAAGTTATCATGTTAAAGCAGGCTAGAGTATAAATCGCAATCGGTAGTTCTATGAATACTCGTAGGATTGGCTAAGGTAAGAGTTGTGCTGCGACTGGAAATAGATTCAACCATTTTGTCATCATTTGAAATATTTTTGCCGTTGCCGGCAGAAAAGCCGGCGGCATTACAAAAAAAGTCTTCTCATTGATATTGGATATAACATCTGATAAAGGCATAGTGTACATATCGGGAGCCGGACCAAGAAGGCTATCTGGTCTATGTGTGCGACCAAATGGCCATTCGCAATTCAGATTACTATTCATACCTGACGTATGAGTAACATGTTCCAGATGTTTGTTTCCAAGGTTTGTGGTTAATATCGGCTTCTTCATAATTTGAGGAGAATCGTGTGTTTTTAAACATAATTGTGATGGTTTGCGAAGTTCGAATATATCGACGTTAAGTGTGTGGTCAGTTATAGAAGTGTTACGATTAGTTTTCCTGTTATCCGTTGCACAGTTACTGCACCTGGGTGATGCACTAACAGGGACTTGGCCTGTGTTATCTCATTCTTCATCAACGCAACAAATTCGGGTTGAATCTAAGTCAACATTTTTAAGAGGATGGACACCACCTACATCGGGATTACTTTCTTTTGAGTTTTGAAATTTGGGAGATTCAGAAGAGTTTTTTGGTAGCGGCATACTTTTAAAGCTAGACGTCCTCTTAGAATCGGACTTATTTTTATGACCATTAGGATTATGATGCGTTTAGAAGTTTGACGCTGGTGGTCTGTAGCAATCTCCTCCTGCTTTTCGCTGGCATGGTGTTCTATCTGGAAGAATCCTAATATCCTTGAAAATCTGTTTTTGTCTTAATGAATTGGGGAAAGTTAAAAATTCACTGGCGTCTACAGATGAGTTGAATTTGAACAAGACCTGTGAGTGCATACCAGGGTGACTTTTTTAATCTTGTGCATATTGCTGGCTCTAAGCAGACTAGATTTGATATTTTTAAGGGCATATGTGTCCGGTATATTAAACTCAATTGCATTGCTAGATCGTCTTATTCTTTCAAATACCTCTGATGCGACACGATGTAGGAAATTATTTATGTCATTCGTTTGGTCTGAAGTCTCTGTGGGGTTGGGGTTGATGAGATATTTAAGCGAATTGAGGATGTTCATGTCAACTTGAAACTTTTTTATGTCATGCATATGGTTGTAGTCGCGATTATCATTACTGTCTACCAACAGAGTCTTCAACATATCTGGAATGGAGACAACTGGCAAAAGCTTGTCTGCTTCCGGATGAACGGAGTGGCTTGTCTCGTTGAAACTGTCGAAATCATGTCAGTAGTATTATTAGATTGTGTCGTTTTCCTACGTTTGGCTGGACGCCAAACAGAAGGGGTCTTCATTCGCTTTTGTGGCAGGATAAGAAAGTGACGTACAGCAGATGGATTGAACAAAATGTTGAAAATAGAAATGGGTGAAGAATCAATGCCAAGGGCTCAATTTAGTCTAGAAATCAAAACCTGTGTTTTAACCAAGAGTGAATGTATCGTGAGGATTAGTGAGGGTGTCAAAAACAAGAGATGAGAATGGCAGGAAGATAGTAGTGGAGATGTAATATTTATGTCAGTATCCGAGTGGAGGCAAAATAGAACATAATGGAGCACGTTGTGTAAATTTTAACACATATATTACACGACAGATAGCCTTATATAACAAAGTAATCTGGAAATGTCGATAATTAGTATCGAACAATCAAAGTGAGTACGGTATGTGATACATATACAAACCGAAAGTCAGCATTAGTAAAAATTGGGAGGTGTAAAGATAAGTAGTTTAAAAGGTTATGTTGCTTTTTGAACAAAGAAAAAAATTACAACAGACTCACCGAATTTGGCAGGTAATTTCGGAAATTAAATGAGTTTTAGTATCCAAATACGATTTAAATGACAGTGGGTTATAGCATCTAAACACGACAAAACTATATACTCCTTAAGGAATAGAATACAGATATGAAATGCAATTCTGTGGTGTTTGAATGAACTAATGATTTCTTTGTACTCGTTGAATGCTTGATTTCGAATTCTAAATACAATACATTCCTTAGTGCTTGTGTAGTACTTCTTGATTCAATTGCGTTATTTCTGGGATTCTTAGTTCATACTATAATTCAATTACTCCTAATTATCATATTGGCGTCGCGATGAGGCCTGCGATGGAACAGTTAGGTATTCATTCGGATTTTGATGCCTATGAGGATTACTTTGAAAGGTTCGAAATCTGGACTATGACCAAGGAAGATGATGAGAATATTAATATTGTGGCACATTTGCTCACATTCATCGGGAAAGAAGCATATAGCTTATTGAAAATTTTGGCTTTACCGGTAAAGCTCATTTCTCTTTCTTATACAACTCTCAAGGAACTACTTCTGGACTATGTTAAGTATACAAATTTCGAATGCAGTAAAAAGCGATTTCGTAAAATGATTCATGATGATATAAAAAGTTCCACTACATTACGTTAACCCATCCCAGTGCATACTCAAGGTTATGCAGATAATTCATTGAGGAGTTGCAATGCAGTTCACGAAGACAGGCACACGTTTGGTCAATGGTTGTCCTGTGGCAGGTTCCACTTTTTTAGTTCATGCAAATTTTATAATTCTAAGTGCTTTAAATGTGATGATGTTGGACATATTCACTCAGTTTGTAATTCTGATCCTGATAAGTTGAGTATTTATAATGACCATTTATCCTTATCAATGATTTCAAAAGACAATTTAGAGTCGTATAGCAGTTCTGAGTTAAATAAAACTCAGAATCCTTCCAAGACAACAATTCCTAATCAATCAAGCTATCAGATTTCTCATGTTATTATACCAGATATGATTTTTCCTAATGATTCACATATTTCTGGTGAAATTTCTTACAAATCTGTTGAGAATATTTCGGATGAACCTAATCATGATCGAAAATCTGATGTAGTTTTGATTGATGCTGATTTTTCTAATGATCCTTTACTCTGCAATGACATTCTTAATAAATTTGAGGAAACTATTTCAGAAGAATCAAATCTTGGTGTCATATCAAATATTATTTGTCCTCATGATGTATTTGTTTCTTGTGGGAAACTTGTTCGATGCGAAGCACGAGTATTAAATGAGTTAGAGTTTGATTACAATTCAGATAATTCCATATCAACTGTTGTTTGTCCTTATCATAAATTCACTTCCAATGTTTACTCTAGTCAAATTGAGAAAGATATTTTAAATGAAGCCACATTATTCATAACTTGGGGATATGATGATCCGACATTATTTCGTGGGGAGGATAGTCTGAATGTCTATGGTCGAAATTCTAGGTAGTAGTAGTTTCAGTATTCAACCGACATGGTGATTGTTCACAATCCCATAAATTAAGTGAGTCTGTTCCGATTTCCGTTATTAATTCTAATACTAATGAGTGCATCCTAGATAATACA
Organism: Schistosoma spindalis; assembly: GCA_946903255.1. Classification (NCBI taxonomy): domain Eukaryota; kingdom Metazoa; phylum Platyhelminthes; class Trematoda; order Strigeidida; family Schistosomatidae; genus Schistosoma; species Schistosoma spindalis. The sequence continues at coordinate 11,074,064 of OX336423.1, read as the reverse complement.
GAGTCTTTATCCAATACACTGTTGGACAGACACAGGATGAACTTAAGAAGAAGACGTGCAATCAATTACAGACACCTGGACTCCAATTTAAGCTGTGGCGGATGTGGTGTTTGAATGAACTAATGAGTTCTTTGTACTCGTTGAATGCTTGATTTCGAATTCTAAATACAATACATTCCTTAGTGCTTGTGTAGTACTTCTTGATTCAATTGCGTTATTTCTGGGATTCTTAGTTCATACTATAATTCAATTACTTCTAATTATCAGGAATCCTTCGTCAAATATGATTATATGCGTTTTTAAAAATGATAGAGCATAGTTTAATCGTATATCCAAAATGAATGTATGTAATTATATGATTATGAATTATTGTATGAATATGATCATGAATACCATGAATAAGTTAAACTCAGATCTTATCATATGACATGAAATTCATAGTCTAAAAGTTCATAACTCAGAATTGTTTATCTTCTAGAATTCCAAGGAAAAAAATAATCCATCCAGCTCTGCGAGATTCCTAGAAAAAAGAAAATTGAAGTCCATAGCGCGCACTTTACACGTACGTAATGCTATATCTCAGTGACGATTGCATTACGTGTAACGTCTGAGACCTATTAATGGACTAATATTATTTGTATATTCTCATGGTATGATTATTCAGCAACCGGATAATGTATATCTATATTCCCGTTGTTATAAGCTTTATTTTGATCTATAGATTATTATTGTCTGACTTACTGTTCCTAAGTTACACTCAGTTTACTATTTACTGTCTCCCACGTTCACAGCCAGCATGTCTGAAATAAATGACTCGCATAGTGGAGGCTGTTGTTGGCATTATGAACTCAGCTGAACGGGCTAGAAGAGCAACGGACCAACAGGACTCTAGGCTGATCAGACAGGTCGGACGTCATTAGTTTAGTATAGTATAAGGGCGAATAAGCCGTATTGTGATTGGCGGATAGATTACGTGATAACTAGTGGCTCATAAAGTCACAAAAAGTAATGATGAAGTTCAGAACAATTTTTGGTCGGGCATGGCTCAGCTTTACAGACGTAGTCTTTCTGTGTAACCTATTGCTTTTTGAATCGTATATTTTACTTTCTCTCTTGCCTAAATAAGTTCTTCAGCAGTGCTAGATGTCATACTGATGATTTCACGATATGACAAGTCATTGTAAACCATGATGTGATTTACATGTAAGATCTTAGAGATTAGGTAGTCAAATCATGACAACTACAATTTCTGGATTATGTCTATTATTGTAGTAACAAAGATAAATGTACTAATATCGAACTGGACCATAATTACCCATGAAAGTACTACAGTTCTGACCGTATGTTGCAGAGTCGCGTGTACTTTATCAATTGTAGACGTGATTTCAACTTAACACACAAATAATGAATATATTATTGTTATATCCCAATGAGTGGAAAAAAAGGTATTTCTGACGTCTAGAAACTTAATGAAGAACATTCGTTCTGCGTAAATAAATAACCGACACCAAATTTTTTTACTCATTGGGATATAACGAAATATATCTATTGTTAACTCTAAACCCATTGCTCAATTTGTTTGAAACTACCAATTGTTCACTGCAGCATCACTTAAGACAATTACGACCTTCAGTTCCGTGACAGATTCTACCGATCAAGTGGGTTGTATATGGTAGTTATCGAAATCTATATAAGTAAAGTGCACCACGAGCCCATTGTTCATGAAGTATTCAACTTCTATGGAAACTGAGGTAGTTGGACAGGAATTCAAACCTTCTCTAATTTATGAATCATCATTTCAATTGTTAGAATCGTAACTCAATTGAAGCTAGACCACTGTGGAAAATCTGCAAGCATTGAACGGCCATTTCGTCCTATTGTCGGACTACTCAGCGGTGCGCATCCACGGCCCCGTCTCGCGAGCTTCGAACCCAGGACCTACCAGTCTCGCAAGCGAGCGCTTAACCACTAGACCACTGAGTTGGCCGACATCCATCGGTTTTAATGTCTAACTTCGACTAATTCACGAAATTTAGCAACACATCCACCACCGCCGTCGGTGAGTTACTATCTCACGACAGACCCTGTTGAACTCCACTGGTCACTGCTTCTCACTAGAACCCCAGCCAGCTATTAGTGAGCATATGTTGATCAGTATCAGAAGGGGTTTCGTGGAGATTGTAGTCATTTCAACAATTGAGATCATGAGTCAATCGAAGCTAGACCACCATGGAAAACCTGGAAGCACTGGACAGTCGTTTCGTCTTGTTTTGGGACTCCTCAACAGTGCACATCCACGACCCCGCCTCGAGGGGTCATTGTTATTCATCTAACTAGAATTTAAAGTTTTGATAATTTATCACCCTATCTTACGGATTGTAATGGAATGTGTTAATTTTATGCTAAACACTAGCTGAATTCAGTGTCCATTAAATTCTTTTTAGTTTTGGGGAGTTACGAACAAAACACAAAAGAGTTCATAGAAGCCCAGAAGTTGTTTACAAATTTTTTATCCAATCAGCATTGAATAGAAATTTCTCAGAAAGATTCAGAAATCAAAATGTCATGTGTCATGTTTCTAATCGGATATTTACTCGTGCTTCTACTAGTCAATACGGTTCCAGAAGTACAAAAATCACGCGGTTGTCCGTCGCACAATAAATACTATCGTTTTTTTGTACATTAACTGTGAAGTGAGGGGTTATTTTTGCGCTCCAGCCCCTTTCTATTTTGTTCAAGCTTTCGCGTAGATGCAGTTCAGAGTCATTGAATGTGGCGCATCCATACATCAAGACTTGTCAGTTTTAATTGATCTTGTGACATTTTTCATAATTCAGTTATTTGACATTTCATATATATCTCATTTTATATATCTCAGAGGTACTACACATTAGGTCTTTTTATATGATTCGAATGTACAATCATTATGATTTGAACAGTACCCGAATATATCAGCCTATTTCTAAATTACCTATGGGAACGGAAGAATGTTCATCTTCCACCAGAGGATATACGGAATTTCAAAATATATCAGTTTGTAAGTCACATTACTGTAGCTCAAGCTCCTGCTTTTTATTTTGTGCTGCTTTGCAAATATTTTCATAAATTGGTCAAAATTTCCATTTCGGTTTTCGTCAATATACAGCAGTTTGTTATGTCAACATTTATTGATAAGTAAGCTCAGCAAATGTCATCATAGAAACAAGACGAAGAAAAGAGTTTTTACAAGTCTGCAGTAGAATGTGATGTACTCATCATTTTGCTTTAGTTTGAAAAATACCATTCTCACTACCTATTTGTATATTGGGTAGAAATAGTCTGCGATGAAAGAGAAGATAATTCTGCCTTTAGTAAACGTACTAGAATTTAAAGAGTCATTGAGTCTACTTGACAGTCAGATCGTGATAAGAATGAAAATCAGATAGGGAGCAAAAGCTTTTACACATGAAACATAAAAGCCGGATAAAGAAGAAAATTAATACACGTAAAAAAATTTATTGAACAAACATTTTTTTGGAAGATGGTAAAGTAACAGACTGGAGATCCGGCTTCTGAAAACTATAACCAAGGTTGAATTGAAGAATATTAAAAGCCTTTGCAGCGTGCATGTTTCTTATCCAGCTACCCTCAGATCACGTTTTCCTGACCTTGCAGACAATTTGGAATAAAGATTTTAATGAAGGCAAATTACCAGATTGAACCAAATACAAAGTATTATACCTACAGACCTGTATGCATTCACTTTTAGATAGTTCTCGGTTATACATTTTAAAACGTACACACTTGCGAGGCTTGTAAAACATGTTCTACAAAGTCAGGCAACTTGATAAATGCATTGGAAGGGAATCGAAGTCGTGGTTCGCCCTCAACGTGTCATTAGATTGGATAGCTTCACGAGAATCTTATTTCTGGTTCAGGAGGATCAAAGGACTTTCGACTTTGGTGATAATTCATAGTAAACATTCCACTGCTAGTGATTAATCCACGTTACAAAACAGCTTTTAAGAGCTGAAACTTTGATGTTAGTCCAGTTGCGCATGAGTTCAGTCTATAGAGGATTGTACTTAAACATGCGAACCTGAAGTAATTTATGATTCTTCTGGGATCTGAGATGTCAAAATAATGACTAATAGCCAATAGCGGAGTCACAAGAGACAGAGTAATATGGATTTGCCTCCGTTCAAAGCAACATAAAGAAGAAGATATCGTTATCAGGTGCTATTTTTTCTACTAAACGTATTGGACATTAGACACTAACAACCTCCACGTTTAACTCTTGCGTTACTCTTGAAAAGCATGGGGCAACGAAGTGATCTTGGAATTTCCGACTTCAAGTCACAAATGCCATCTTTAGTAGACATACCGGGGGAAGAAACAAAGATTCTCGACTTTTGGAAGAGTCATGATACATTCAAGACATCCTTGAAACACTCTTCCGGAAAACGACGGTAATCATTTTGTGAATTTATATTTGGGGCCTTATAATATCCGAATGCTTCTTCACCTCAGCATTTTGTTTTGTATTCAAGGTTCACATTTTATGATGGCCCGCCATTTGCCACAGGTCTACCACACTATGGTCATCTGTTAGCTGGGACAATAAAGGATATTGTAACACGTTACGCTCATCAGAGAGGTCATCATGTTGAACGAAGGTTTGGATGGGACTGTCATGGATTACCTGTGGTTAGTTAACTTTTTTGATATTATTTAAAAGGAGTACGAAGTTGACAAAGAGCTTGGAATCACGGGCCCTCACGATGTGGAAAAAATGGGAGTAGCCTGCTACAATGATAAATGTCGAGCAATTGTCATGCGTTACAGTTCTCAGTGGGAAGTAAGTTTTTGTATTAAAAGCTTATGTACAGAAAGTAACAAACCGCCTCGGTCGGTGGATTGATTTTGAAAATGACTACAGGACTATGTATCCGTGGTTTATGGAGTCTGTTTGGTGGGTCTTTAAACAGCTGTATGATAAGGGTTTGGTGTACCGTGGTCTAAAAGTAATGCCGTTCTCAACTGCCTGTTCAACTCCTCTTTCAAATTTTGAGGCAGGACAGAACTACAAAGATGTTCAAGACCCTGCTAGTAACTTATTATTTCTCATCGAATACTTAAAAAGTTATTGTTAGTTTCCCGCTCGATAATGATCCTGAAACTTCAATGATAGCTTGGACAACAACTCCTTGGACTCTTGTTAGCAACCTTGCTCTGTGCATGCACCCTGATAAAGAATATGTTAAGATTTTGGGTAAGTGATGGGTTAATTTAATCGCAAATGATGTATTGTCGCAGTAACTATTATCTTTGCTAGAGTACACAGTGGAATTTTTACGCTATCAATATTCCTACACTCATTAATATGGATTTTAAGCTTCACAATTTGATGACGCACAAATTGAAAGGAATAGATTTCTCAGGCCCACAACTATTAGCATCCTGTGCAATCGTTATTTAAGTTCAAGCCAATCGTATCCGTTAAGATTTTTGCCCACTGCCAAGTCTACCTACTCATCTCTTCTTGACTCTTTTCTCCACTACTTATTTTGCCTTATCACTCTGATTCACTCGCTTCTCAATGTTGTAAGATGTAGGAACTTAAAGTTAAGCACATTTTGTATAAGGTTTTGTGTTGGTATCATTTTTTATTTTTTATTTAGAGATGTTTCATTTATTTGGCAGTACGTCGACAACAACGTAAATAACTCATTGTGTACCCGTTCCGAGTTAACAATTAACATTTTTAATTCTTTGATCAGATACATCAAAAAGTCGAAAATTCATTATGATGAAGGCTCGTCTTACATCAGTATATAAGCAAGAAATTGAATACAAAATATTAGATACGTAAGTCATGGATATCTTCTCTTTGTACTTTTAAACGTTTTACAAATTAATTTGCCTTAAAAACTATGTTAATGATAATCTTAGCGACCGAAATGAAACAACCCCAACGTTTCATCCGGCAATCTAGCCCTCGCTTCTTCAGGGGAATCCGAATTATCGAGGCTAAGTAATTTAATAATCAATTCTGTACTAACTGCTTGTCCGCTTATGTGCACATGTTGAGTAAACAAGCATTTAGTACGGAATTGCCTTTAATATCTCTGATAATTTTGATTGTTTCCCTAAATAAGATCTATTAAGATTTATGGGAAAAATGTTGGAGCTGCTTAATTCCGGTCGCTATGACTCGCTAATATAGCTTTCTTTTTAATGTCTTCCATAAACTCGGCACCCAACTGTTGTAAAGTGATTAAATCAAAATCGGTCTGAAATTTCCATAAAATACTGCTGTATCAGTCTTTTCAGACGTTTTGTTTCAATTTTAAAGTTTTACCGATAGCAGGATTTTGGGATAACTTCCCATCAACATAGGACTAATTACTTTAAGAATTCAATAATCTGAAAATAGTGGTCTTATTGTCGCTTCACATAATCGTGTTTTCCAAATGGTGATATCCGCCGTGACATTTTAGTTAGGCCCTACTTTGTCAAATAATATATGTATTCTCTTTGCAACATTTGTCATAGTAGTTGTCATTGTGTTTTGCCGGTTAGTCAAAAAAACACTTAAAACATTTGTTTTAGCGTGATGACAATGTGGTTGGAGCTTTAGTGATTCATTTGTAACACTGGATCTCTATTTTTAACTGTAAACCGGTGGGTTAGTAGTTATAACATTGAACTTCCAACTAGTTGTTCAAAGGTTCGACTTCCGTTCCACCTAACGCGGTTTAAAAAGCTGGGTATTATCATCAGTTCTTGCATAAGAATGTAAAAAGAGAAGTAAATGGAATTTGTTTTGATAAATGAGAGTCTCTTACCGTTAAGTCACAGGATCAAATCCTTAACTACCTGTATCGATTTGGACATCTAATTGTTATCAGCCCTCTTATAGAACGTATAAATGTAGGTCGAGTGTGATAACCCGTAGTTGACTCCGAGTTACGTGATAATGTGTATTTTATACTATTGGCCCACAAATGTCCTGGTATGTTTGAGGGTGGGAGCCCACTCTCACTCTCCAAATGCCCTCACATGGCCACGCGTGTATATCCACAGCCACACAAGTCCTACTTACTGCCTTCTCGCACCACGGGTGTTGTTTACAAAATCGAGAGAATGAAAAACAAATGTCCGGCGCTTTAACCGGGTTGTGGGTACGAAGGATTCACCTAGAGGAGTTGTAAAACCCTGATTCCAAACCAATGGTGCACATCGGATCCAGGATCCTGAGGGAATAAATGGAGTATGAACCTATTGTTGGTCACCGGCTACCATAGAACCGCATCTCCTAAAGTTGCTCCAATGTCTTGTGGATTAAATCTTCGGGGAGTGGCCCCTTAAGAAAATCACTTCAGTTTGGGTACCCGGAAAGTATCTCAGTCCTCACACAAACCATTCGGTTTGTGTGGTGCATATGTTCTTAGTGCCTTCTTGTACTAATGTTTAACAAAAATATAAATATAACATAAAAGAACTAAGAAATATTACTCATTTGATCCTTTGAGATCAGTCCTCCTGTTATTAACCTTTTATCATTTGAATTAGGTAATTTGGTGGATATTGTTCTGTTTGTGTGCATGGAAACGAACTAACATAATACTACTCGACATAAGCATATAAACCAATTTCATGTCACCTCCTAACAGCGTTTAACCGTTTCTTCAACCGTCGATTGTTTCAGTACTAACAAAAAGTGACTTATTTTTGTTGTTACTTTTTAACTGTAGTTTCAAAGGAAGATCCATGGAAGGCCTAACATATCAACCACCATTCAGTTACTTTATACATGTAAGTTAAATTCTTGTAATAACTCGTTGTTACTGACTGACTGACTGAATAACTCGTTTTAGGTTTCATCCTGTTGATGTAGCTCTCATGCTATCTAACGTAAAAGTATAGCTAAACTACTACTACTTGCTTATAGCGTCTCTGGCTATTGACCTTATAAACAACTGTAAAGGTTATTAAGCTGAGGTTGTGAGACAGACAAAATGAACGCATAGATGTTATATTTGTTCTTATTTGGCAAAAGTGTATAAACAGAATTGACTGAAACAAGTTTTAAAACCATGTATAATCCCTTTACAAGTACCCATGTATTTTCAATCATGGTGGCAAGTATATCTTTCAGTTTTTTTTGGTTGTTTTTATGGAGCTTATGATTCAAAAAAAAATACAGGCTAGTGTATACCTAGTCACTTGTGCTGTTAAATTGCATGAAAGTACACAGCGCGTAATAATTAACTCGTTCATTAGTTACTTGGTTATGATTCATAATGTAAGTCCAAAGGCCATTGATACTTGTTGACCTGAATCGAATTAAGTGGACTGTAGTTTGAACCTGGGACTCAATATCCCAAAGTTGAAAGCCTCAACCACTAAGCCACTACTCCACCATAGTGTACGACTAGTCATTGTTTGTACTCGGATTCGCTATCTAAACACGAATTCTCCATTTCAACATGCATCTACCAATAATGAATTGTATAGATTTAGTTTTTAGCGACCTCCAAGTCTATGAGAACACATAAGCATTTCTATTATCGGCTGTTCATTCTGGTCTTATAGTCCATAGTCAATTAATAAAGATTGTTAGTATTTTATTACATACAGTCCTACACATTTTAATCTTTTCGTGAATTTTTTAAAAATTTATCTTGGGAATGTTATAGCTTAAAAAGGAACGAGGTGCATTTCGTATTTTATGTGATACTTATGTAACAGAAGATGTTGGTACTGGTGTTGTACACCAAGCTCCTTATTTTGGTGAGGTGAGTATGATGTAATTGATCTTTTTTCAAAATCATACTTATCTTCTGTTTGTTGCGTTAATTTAATATATTTCATTGATTGATTACCTAAACCTTTAGATTGTTTCGTTTCTTTCACAGAATCAGTACAGCTGTTATATATATATCGAAAACTGGATAAGCTATTTCTAGTCAGTTTTAAAGTTGTTACTTTATATTTTTACATTCACCAGCATCAGTTAAAATGCTGATTGGCGCTATTGAATTAAATTTTTCTATTTAACGGTCCCCAAACGTCTGCGTGGAGAACACTCATCGTTATTATCAATTGGTTAGCATTTGGTGTTTGCGATGTTAATCACGCTTCAGAGAAAGTCTATCTTGTAAATGATGGATGGAACTGAATCTAAAGTTGACCGCGGTAACAAATCGTTGTACCAGTAAAGGGTGTGTAGGCAGGCATTATTACTTGTTACATAGTGACACGCAGGTAGGAGGTACAAAAAATGAAACTAATACACATTCACTAAGTTTATCTCCAACAATATACATTTGGGGATGATACATATTCGGTTAAGATTTAGAGACAAGGAATTCACATACAACTACGGATCATCGTCGAACAATCAATTGAGTGAAACTCGTCATTGTACATCAAATTCATTGATTATGAAAAGGCATTCGACAGTGTAGGTAGGAGAACGTTATGGAAACTTCTTCGACACTACGGAGTTCCTGAGAAGATTGTCAATATTATCCGGAACTCACACGACGGACTACGGTGCAAGGTAGTGCATGGAGAATAGCTGACAGATGCATTCCAAGTGAGGACCGGAGTCAGACAAGGCTGTCTACTCTCTCACTTCCTCTTTCTTCTGGTGGTCGACTGGATTATGAAGACCTCGACATCTGAGGGAAAACACGGAATACAATGGACAGCTCAGAACCAATTAGACGATTTGGACTTCGCAGATGACCTAGCCCTCCTATCGCATACACACGAACAAATGCAGATAAAGACAGCCAGCGTAGCAGCAGTCTCTGCATCAGTAGGCCTCAGCATACACAAGGGGAAAACCAAGGTCCTCAAATACAACATGGAGAACAGCAATCCAATCACTCTTGATGGAGAAACTCTGAAAGATGTAGAATCCTTTACATACCTGGGAATCATCATCGATGAACAAGGGGGTTCAGATGCAGACGTCAAGGCGAGGATTGGCAAAGCAAGGGCTGCATTCCTTCAATTGACGAACATATAGAACTCAAAACAACTTTCAACCAATATCAAAGTCAGGCTGGTGAGCGGTCTATGCTCCTTCACGAGAAGTAACAGGCGTAAGTAATTTGCATACTATGCTCTTCTGGATAGTATTGTCAGTGCAATTTCGATTAGGGCATACGGCTGGAAATTGCCTTAGTTAAGGAAGGTTCAAGTATCTGTCTGATACAGGCAGTGAGTAGTAGTTAATTAGTGAAGTTTACAGGCAAAACTTTTGAGGTATGCTCCTTAGGCGAAACCAAATATGTCAACATCAAAGGGACCCCATTTGTTGGGAGGATACCGCAGCAGAAACCAGAAAAATTTATAAAGAGCAGTCTAAAGGAGTAACCACACTTGACGGACTTATCTATAGGTAATCTGAACACTATCAAAGCATTATTGCTAATAATTAGTTATGATGTGTATACCTGAAGCATATTGGGTATTAGACCAATGGCCTGAAGGGCGAAAACACCTGTACACCATTACAATATTACTCAGGTGAAGGGTCTTCGGGTCAATATTTTATCCAGAACTCGGGAAAGGAGTCACAAATTGCCATCTGGTATATTCAAACTGAGAAGGGGGTGACTGAGGAATCCAATGGTACGGTACTGCTAGGATTCCAGGAATCTTGATTTCTGCAGTGCTGAATGTTACTTTTTTTAACATCCATAGTCAACAGTTTGTACAACCACCTTGTACAATGAAATTGTCAAATAGGTGTTGATGCCATGCGAGTAACGTTGTTCTATTCAAAAAGTGTTCAGATCAATTTATTCCAAAGGCAAGTAGTTAAATTGTCGATAACAATAAAGGTGTTTCAGTCTCAGGGACATATGAAAGAATTAACCAATGCACACATGAGCAATAGAAAAATAAAAACCCAATATGGAAGCCACCAAAATACAAAAGTTTGTTAAAACCCCAAGGACATCAATGAGGTGGTTAAAAAACTAAAGTCTATAGATAAAATAATAATAATAGCTTCAAACGAATTAGAAGATGAACAAAAATCATATGAAGAGCAATAACGAAATGATGCTAAATGGAATGTATGGATGAGAGGTTAATGAATGGGGATAAGATCTTACAGTTTTTGGTCTGAGAATTCCGCTCTCTACTTGAACTCTATTTTACATTCGTTTATGTTACGTTCTTTTGATCTGTTTCTAGCTATAACGTAACCATGTCCTCGTACCAAACGAATACTGAAATGTAAATCAGGTCGATTGATCATGTTTGTTTCTTATCATAGATTACTGAAGACATTGTACTGCAAAATATGATAACCGATTAATTCAATGATTTGAAAACTTGAATTTTAGTTATTTGACACTGCCCATTTTGTACGTATTACATTGCCTTCAATCCAGGCAACTAATTTGTATAAATTTGGTTGTTAAACTGTATAATTTCTTTTTACAGCTACTTATCAACAATGTATATTCTCGTTTGTTTTTTGTCTTCTCTCCAAAATTTATCAGGATGATTTTCGTGTGTGTCTGAGAAATGGTATTGTTGGGAAAGATACACCGATGATTTGTCCTGTAAATCCAAACGGTCGATTCACTGATGAAATTAAAGATTTTGCTGGGATGTATGTAAAAGATGCGGATAAGTTTATTTGTCAGAATTTGAAAAAAAATGGTCGTTTAGTACATCAAAGTACAATTACTCACAGTTATCCATTTTGTTGGAGGTAAGTAATTTATTTGTTTTGCTTATCTTCACAAGTTGAAAGTAATTAAAGCGGCAAAGTATTAACTATTTAGAAGAGGGGAATCGTTTAACTTTCTACTAGTTAAACAGAGAATGATAACTACTGGTTATTCACATTGTGCGACTCGTTTATGACACTACTTCATGATCGTGTTAGTTGAGTTTGTGAATCTACATTGGATTTTAAACTTTTTACATTTTAATCAAGTGATTAATTAGGATTAATGTTGCTCTTCAATAATAATTTCAGTTAACATCCGACGAGCATTAGTTTTTCGCCGTGGAACATAATGTTGATCCTGTTTGAGTGTCTTTGACAGCCTATCCCATATGTTGGGTCAGCTGACACCACAACTTACTAGCTTCCAAATATATTTCTATAGGTCAGTGGTGCCCCGATTCCTTCTCAATATAAATAACAACCCGGTATTTCTAGGATTTATTCGATAAATGTCTAATTAAAATGCCCTAATAAAAGGTCTATGCATTTGGGACTCTAACGATATTGATATCTTCCGTACCAGGGCGTTAAGTGTGATTCCATTTTCATGGTCAGAAATAAAGTTAGCAACTGGTTCGATTACTATATCAAGTTTATCTGGAAAATCATAAATTAATCACTGGAATAATTCCATAGTTTCTACTTCCATTAGTTCCCAATATGTGCGCTTTCTAACTACGATCTGTAGTACTAACAATCCTTTGTAGATAAGCGTGTTATAAATCTACTCTACTGGGCATGTATATAATCTGATACCAGTTCGACTATGGGCTCATATCAATAACTCAGTCCCGTAACCAACCATCATTCGACCACACTATATTTGTTGTGTTTAACTGTTGTTATTCTGATACTGAAATACAAGCTTCCTGTATGTGAGGGCAACCTGCCACCTAAGTAAGGAAATCAAGAGTGAGTGGGAAGTTGTCATTAGCTAACGCAAATCAAAATATTTGCACAAATGTATTCATTCAAATAGATGTGTCTCCCAGAAGATTAGGACAAATTTTCAATCAAAGTCGTATGTATCTCCCCCGGATAATCGAGTCAAATCTTGACTAATAACGTGTACTCGTCAGAATCTGTCACTTATCATTTCCCGTTAAACTGTCTGAACCCAGGACTTACTGTCTTCCCCACGATAGCTTATCTCTAAACGATTATTGTGAGTAGTACAATTATTCTAGACATTTATTTTAAAGATGGAGAGAAGAGTTAAAGTGGCACCAATCCGCATATAATTTGAAGAATATTTGAATTAGAAGATAAATATATTATCAGTAATCATTTCATGTTGCTTATAAAATGATTATCATATTCATGGAATGACATCATTTTTTTAAAATTAACTCCCTAATACTCAATACATGTTATTTCATGTGATCCATAATCTCTTACTGAATATTTCCGACTTATTTGTTATTAGTCATACATTACATTTTCATTTCACAATATAGTAGTCCACAAATTCACATCGTATAATGATCATTTTAATATTAATCAAAGATGGTTGGTGCCTAGCAGTGGGATCCAAGATGCGCGTTTCGTCCTACTTGGAACTCATCACCTTGGTGCACCTTCGTCCCAGAGTTGACTTTCACTCAACTAGAAAAAAACTCGCGTCCTGGATTCTACTGTTAGCCACCAACCCTCTTTGTTTATAATGCTTGTGGTTTAAGGCAATATCAAGGCGATCCGCACAGGATATACATATGCCAATAAGAGACTGATCAATTGCAGTCCTAAACATCAAAGCGAAGATTCAAACAGACAATACCAAGTGAAATTAACAAATAAATTTACCATCTTAAATGTATATTATGTATTTAAAAAAATTGTACTTGCCTTAAATCTGTCTGTTCATTTTTGATTGTTACTCAATAATCTGAATAGTGACCAATATCTTGTTTATCTAGTATTTCTTCTGTTCTGCTCGAATTCTATCTAGTACGTTGTGGTCACTAGTCTAAGTGACTTGACATAACCTCATGCATTATGTTAAGATATTGTTGATGCGGGTTTGAATCCTACAGGAAGCATCAGTTCACTGAGGATTTTATTTTATATTTATTCATTTAAACACAAACATGGGTATAAGGGGACACCACACTTCATTATTAGATTTGTGGGGGGGCTGGAATACTGACCGGGCACCCAAACTGAAGTAAGTGGTTTTCTTAGAGGGCCACTCCCCGAGCCTTTGGCCTGAAGGTCTAATCCTCAAGACAGTGGAGCAACTTTAGGAGATGCAGTCTCATGGTAGTCCGCGATCAACAATATGTTTATACACCATTCCCCTCCCAGAATCCCTAAGCTCATGTGCAACATTCGTTTGGAATCAAGGTTTTTCAACTCCCCTAGGTAGATTCTCCATATCCACGAACGCGGTTTAAATGCCGGACATTGTACGTACACCTTGCTAATGAGTACCAGCTAGGATGATATCTAGATCAAACAAGGTTACCTGCCTGCAACTATCTAAACTTATATTTCTTTGTTCTTCCAAAAATGGTATATATGAGGTTGTATATTGTCGTCAGAATAACAAATCTATATTAGTTCTATGTAACATAACTGTCATGTAACTATATTCAGATTTGATTTGAACTATTTACTTCCTTTTACAAAAAATATTTAATCTTAGATCAGATACTCCATTAATATACAAAGCTATTCCTACTTGGTTTATTCGTGTTGAACAAATGACTGATCGACTGTTGGCTAACAATGCAAAATGTCTATGGTATGTGTACACACTGATACACCTTTGATTTTTCTATTATAATTTTTTTTCTGTGCAATTCAATGTAGTCATTCTCTACATTTGTTTATTACTCTTCCATTATATGGTTTTTCCCGACCGTTGTTGCTACCTTGACGTGGTGGTCGGGCTTGCCTACTGGCTGGAACAATTGTTCTTCAAGGTCCTACCATGTCAGACAGGTCGGTTGAAGAGTGGTAAGACTAAAAGCAGCAAACCCAAGGTCTAAGGGTGAAGTCGTACTGCCAACTGTACAGAGGTGTGACAGCAGTAAGGTGTTTCCTTCAGACAACCAGCGTAACAGCGATGCTGGCTTCCCTCAAGGAGGGGTGGGGTTAGAGAAGGTTGACCCTAATAAAGCACACCTCGCTTTATCCCACAGATATCCATCTCCTGCGTTAACGTCTCAACAGGTACTGAGCTAACACGAAAAATACTCACAAAAAGGTTGTGTGTGTCCAACCTCAAGCAGTTGTCCATTGGGAACTGCGGTCACGCTCTCAGGTCACTAAGACCACCTTTAATCTAATTTCGTTTTCAGGTATCTCTAGCAAAACCCTTCCACGGTATGGGCAACCGGGAAGTGATAACCGCCCTCATACTCTTAACAGCACTCAAGACTGTGGTTTGTAATTTTATGAGACAAACTTTAAAAATGCAACCAAATTTCAACCCACTGTTAGCCAGTCAAAATGTGTATGAATAACTTCTGATAAAAAGCAATACTACTGCCAAGTAGAAGTAGATTTTAGATGAATATAGGTTTTGTCTAGGTGTTAATCGGAGAAAAATAACATAAATTCATCCATATGGTTATATCACAACCATCTTCTCAAACCATCATAAGGACGCTAATATTGTCTTAGGTGTCTCCACGTTGTCCCTGCTTAGAGTTAAGGTTTATGGATATGGTTGATTCACGTGTTACATTCAATCTACATAGAAAGGATTGTCAATTTGATGCGATTAACATGATCATTCTTACTTTATAATAATGAACAACAATTTTTCGTCATCATTTTAAACATTCTGAGGTGTATACAATGTTATTTCTGTTACCTATCTTATGTGATAGGAGATAAAGTCATCTGTTTTTTTTAAGTTTTGCACAAAACTCCGAAGTTCTCTTGATTCTGATTGGATTATCTCCATACTACATGTAGGGCGGTGACTTAGTGGGCAAGGCGTCTGACTTTCGGCCACCAAGTTCCAGCTTGAAACTTCGCTTCACGGACTTTGATTTGGGCAGCTTAGTAGTATCATTAAACCTTCATACTTAGAGTGTGACCTATATCTATGTACCTAGTGAAATAATTACGTTTTCCGTCGTAAGCAAATTTGTGTGCCATAGATACTCACCGAATTCAATCTTCTTTAATGTTTCCAGTAAATTTTCTAAACGAAATTTATCCTTTTAGATTAGCTGAGAACTAAAAAGAGAGTTAATCAATCATCTGTGTCCACTGTTATTAACGGTAGAATTATTTCATTCTATCGTCAATCTCAATCAGTTTAAAGCACCAATCAACAGTTAAAATTGATGCATAGAATGCTGTTTGATTAGTTATGCAAAAAGATTCATAGTTAGTTAACCATCAAACATTCAATAAATTGAGAAGATCAATTGTCAGCTATTTTTCTATCCTATTTGATTTAATTAAATCAAGCAAGAATTACATATTCGATCCGATGGTTAAGAATCAATGGATTGAACTGATTAACCATGACTGCAACTATTTTAATTATCACTATTATTATTTGTATTCAAGATTGATTCACTTTGCTTACTTATTAAACAATGCATAGTAGGATATTTAAAATAAAAATGGTCAAAATTAGCTACTTAAATTGTTGAATGCTTATAAACTAAATTTTTGAGAATTAACATAGTACATTGAAAGTGATGGCTTAGTGATTAATTACCACTGCTCCTCTCAACCATTATATCACAGATTCAAACTTTAGTTTACCGCCTTCAGTTTAGTCAGCTCAAGATGGAAGGGTTAGTTTGAATAGCCTCTCACAAATAGTGTTACTCAAGCCGATCATATAAACCTGTACACTTGTTGGATGAGTTAAAAACAGTTACTGATCTATACACTATTTCAGGCAATTAAATTTCATTAAAAGCGTGCATTATCGGACAAAATGTATGTGGTATTTTTGCATAGTTGCTAGAGGATCACTAAAAAGTCTGTATAATCTGACAATATTTCTTTCATAAATATCAAATTATTATTTTCCCATATTGTATAATCTATGCTATCGACTTTTATACCATATTATAACAAAACAAGGGTACCGGATTTTGTACGTGAAGGTAGATTTGCTAATTGGCTACGTGATGCACGTGATTGGGCTGTGTCTAGAAATCGTTTCTGGGGTACACCAATACCAATATGGACAAGTGATGATATGGAAGAAGTGGTTTGTATTGGTTCTATTGAAGAATTGAAACTATTATCTGGTGTAGAGGTTGCGGATTTACACAAAGAATTGTAAGTTTTGCTTGTGATACAAAGGAGTGTATATATATTCTGTTTAATTCATTATTGGTTATAATGAAGACATATATCTTTCAGCCGCTTAATAATTATTTTTTGTATTATCGTCACTTTTACTGTTTTTGAATATTTCGTTAAAGTGTTGACCCAATCACTATTCCATCGTCAACTGGACGAGGTGTTTTACATCGTGTTTCTGAAGTATTTGACTGTTGGTTTGAATCAGGATCCATGCCGTATGCCCAGGTTAGTGTGTGTATATTAACTGAATGAATTCACGGTTATAATATTTTCTCTCTTATATTCCACGCATAATTAACTGTAGGTCGGTGGTAACTTAATGTTTTCAAAGGATTAACCATTCAATATTCAGGGTCTGAAGTTTAGAACTCTGCTCTTACCACTTCAGTTTGTGCAGTCGATTAGTATCAGTAAAATGTCTAATCGTGAAAGCCCAAGTGCACCAGTCTGTACCTCGGGTACTGAAATGTATTAAATCCAGGTAGAATTAGATCCAATTGAAGGGATATTGTGGAGATTGGTTTGATTTGGACATATTTTTTCATCATCGGTTGATTTCTAACGATAACATTGAAAATTAGGTTGCACCGGACAGCTGTTTCTTCAGAGTATTGAACTCCTCATCATTGCACACCCACAACCTCGTCATGGATCGAACTCTGGACTTCAGACCTCACTGTGAATGCTTAAATATTAGGACCTCTGTGTCCGGTGTACTAGGTCGAAACAACGGGCTAATAGTCTTTAATTTTTAACAGTAACTCAACTAAAATCAACCGGTGACAAATACAACCTGCAGATTAAAATTCAATTATTAGTTTAATATTTTCTGCGACTTCAGGGCATCTCTTCCCATTCCTTATATAATCAACAAATCCTCTCTGTTCAAATGGCTTTCGTTTCTTCTGTCGGTTATATCTGTATGCCAATAATATTTCTTGTATATAAACCATTGAAAATTAATTTCACTCAACTGTTTTAAGTCAATTCAACGTTTTCAATAATCACACAAAGTATGATGTGTTGTATGTAATCAAATTTAAAAAAATACCCGGAAAGTTATCAAATGTCGCTACAATTATAGTCATTCTGTACCAAATAGCAAGTGATTATCTTAGGAAAAAACTGATTTATTTTGAGGATGTTTTCTTTCTCGAAAATTCTCCGAAGCTTTTAAAACTAACAGTTCAAAATTGTTCAAACCGATTGTGATTAAAGAATCACTTGTTGTTCGCAAAGTTTGAGAACAGGTAATTTGTTTCATGCCTCTTTAGATTTGCAACTCACATGACCTATTTCAAGAGATAAGCGTTCGTACGCGAGACCGAAGATCCTGGGTTCAAATCCTGCTTGTAGGATCTTGGATGCACACTTCTGAGGAATCCCATATTAGGACAAAACGGCCGTCCAATGATTCCAGGTTTTCAATGGTGGTCTAACATTGATCGGCTCATGATTTCACTAACAACACAACAATCCCCACAACCCTATACTAATAAAGAGTACAGCTTTGAACTACATATTCCGTGTCGGTGTTTGTGTGAGACCGGCTAGAGATAATACTGCTGCTCGAACAAAATGAAATAAAGCAGTGTTCGAATTCGTAACTCATTAGTAAGAAGAGTCGAATACTTCAACTAATAA
The DNA here is from genome assembly GCA_946903255.1 of Schistosoma spindalis. Taxonomy (NCBI): domain Eukaryota; kingdom Metazoa; phylum Platyhelminthes; class Trematoda; order Strigeidida; family Schistosomatidae; genus Schistosoma; species Schistosoma spindalis. The sequence goes on along the minus strand of OX336423.1, from coordinate 11,055,388 downwards.
TCTAGCTCCTCTGTTTATACCCTTTCCCGCACATTACTAAACAAACAATTTGTGCTATCCGATAATTTTTGTCAACACACTATGGAGTGGATTGGATATTCACTTTTAAATTTTCCTTATATGTACATAAATGTTGATAAGTTCATTGTAATTTTGTAAATGTAATCCCTGCTAGTGTGATGTAATTCAAAATATTTACAAGTAACAGTTTTGTTCTCTTAAATTTTTTGCACAGATACATTATCCATTTGAGAATACAAATGTGTTTCAAGAAGGTTTCCCAGCAGATTTCATCGCTGAAGGTATTGATCAAACACGTGGCTGGTTTTATACATTGTTGGTATTATCCACTGCATTATTCGATCAACCACCATTTCGTAATTTAATTGTTAATGGAATAGTTTTAGCCGCGTAAGTTATTAAATAGCTTTCGTAAAGACACTTGTGGTTATTTTTATGTATGTGGGTGTTTTTGTTTTAATGTTATGGTATTCACAGGTATTGTTTCTTGTTTTAGGATGTAAAATTTCAAATCTAACCGCATATATCAAAGTGACCATTTAATCTATTTAGTGAAATCGATCTTCACATCCACTGGTTAGGTGCCAGATTTGAACCCCGCGCCCTGCGCACTTCAACTTGTGCAGGTGAAATGTATCACTCGAAAACAAATAGATGGATATGCATTTGGCAAACAAGTTAGATTTCAATATGTACCATGGATATGTCAAAATATATTTTGATATACCCTAATTTCAGTTTGCAGTCAAACCTTCTCTCTCCCTCCTAGTTCGTTTAGACAGTCGGACAGTATCAGTTTTAATGTTAGGCGGTTGGGTTGGAAATAATTATCGGAAAGCCAAGGACCTAGGTCTCGTGCTATTTGGCATTTGTCAGTCATGGTGTGTCCATCTAATCTTGAGGTTTTTATACTCTATGAATTTCAAACTGAGTTATTTACTACTAGTTAATTACACATTAGTAAATATTATTAGACTTGTATTTACTGGTGGTCGTATTCTATAGATCATGCTGAAGTGTGTTGCTATGAATTCTAGTAATGTTATTAAAAGTATCATCTTCGTCATTATATTAGAGAAAAACTTACATAAATAGTCCGTAATCATATTTTCGAAGTGCATACCTACGTTTATCAGTGCCAGTTAATCAGTAAACCCTGGACCTGGGTTTCAAACTCATCATTCAGCTTCACATTCCCAGCTATTCGGAATGATCAATGGCGACGTCTCAGATTGTGAAACTGTATGGCCCGGATTTTAATCTACAAGGTAGCATCAATCACCCAGGATTATAGGTATGCCATTACGACAAGTGTCAACTAGTGTGAAACCTAGGTTATTCAGTATATCCAGTCGACCACCTCCAACATCTTAACATGGTTCGCTTTATATAGAGTGGTTTAGATTAGTTACTGACACAGTGCAACCTTGCCGATCAAACTCATTCATCACTGGTGGACTAGGCAAACATAACATTAGTGATAAATCAGTTATAAGTGTTTATTAGTGTTCATCACTTTTATGCAATGTTCCCAATGATTCATTCATTATATCTTCCGAGTAAGAGTAGATTAGTGGCTTGCTTGGTCGTTTCAAGCAATCGACCGTAAATTACTACGTCTCAATTTTGAACTTTGTTCTCACTAATTTAAATTGAATAGTTACAAAATATATCACGGAAAGTCGAGAGTTCACTTGCCCATACTTGACTACTAAGTTGCATTCTTGGCAATCAAACACTAATGATTTAATACGCGTTGCAGATTTTCCTCTCTCCCTAAATTCCGGTTTCATAGTTTTGCAATTTTCCTCCTAATTTAGTTTGTTTTCATCCTACTATTGATGATAGAGTAGTGATTCAGTTGTCATGGTATTTGACCTTTAGCCACTAAGTTGTAGATTCGAATTCCGTTCCACCTCCTTCGATTTAGGCGACTGAAGGTAGTATCACTAGCCCTTATACTCAGAGTATGACTCGAAGCCAAGTACATTAATCTGTACTTGGTAAGTAGTTTGTATTGCATTAATAGTATTAGTAATAATATTTCTAATTATCAGTATATCTTACATATTTATGGTGTTAACAACAACAAATGCACATAATGTTTTAGCGATGGACAGAAGATGAGCAAACGTGCCAAAAACTATCCAGATCCAGTTGAAGTTATAAAAAAACACGGTGCAGATCCACTACGATTATATTTAATTAATTCACCGGTGGTTCGAGCACAAAATCTACGGTTCAGTGAATCTGGTGTACATGAAATTGTAAAAGATGTTTTTCTGCCATGGTGCAATGCATTACGATTTCTGATTGAGGTAAGCTGTTGAATTATTTTTCGTTGTTAAAAATATAACACTGAAATCATAATTGATTTTGTTTTTTTTTTATTCAGTTGCTTCAACATTCCTGCTTCGTTTTGGGCGCACAGTACCTCCTTGTTCCAATGTTTATGTGTTTACATAAATAAATAAATAAGCTTCAATATCACTCACTCGATAGTTTACCAGACGTAAATACTGCTACTAAACCATTTATCATCGGATTCTTGCAGTATATTCATTTGTATAATCTACTTTTATTGATTATCTTTCAGTCTTATTGTATTACGAACTTAACTGCTGCTTGATATAGTCTCCCTCGTTCAGGAAATGGATACCTTAACTGTGTTAAATGTTGTTCGAATTGAAAAACGAGATTTTGTTGATCATCGAGCCAGTAGGGCTGATAATATTTCCAAAGTCCTTAACGTGGTCTACGTATTCGTCTACTTGTCACCCCTTAGTCAAAATAAGGATTGATGTTGACACGTTCCTAAACAATTTTACATCTCTAAAAAAGGGAAACTCATCCCGTATATAGTTAAATGGTTACTGAGGATATTAAAAAACTGTTTTTTATCACTTTTCCCCAGATGTAAATATGTCATCTACATTCTCCAAGTCGATCAGTGAATTTGTAAGAGGTAGGATAAAGAAAGAGCCATCTCTAAAAAGACGTCTTTGACAAAATTAAATAAAACTGTATATAGTGAATAGTCTATGTACAGTGCCTTTGGTCAGTTCTCTATGAGCTCTAAATTTATAGATGTTGTTTGAGTAAACAGTCTTCCTTTAGTTGGTGAATTTTGCTGCGCCATTCAATAACAAGCATTACCATAAAACCTGTTCATCAACGGAGTTGGATGTGGCCTTCAAGTCAAGAAATAGAACCACAGTTGTATATCTCTCAGTAACTAGAAGAATGGTGGATATTCGATCCAGACATGCCAGTCTTAAACTAGCATGACATTTTCTTGATTACGGTTTCTTAGCTCCATTTTGGCGTCGGGTTACTATCGAAGATGACATATTATTTAACATTTTATTATTATTATTTTAACACATAAGTATAGGTACAGGGAGGCACCAAAATACATATGCGCCACACAAATCTCAATTGATTTGTGTGAGGGCTGTGATACTGCCCGGGTGCCCAAACCGAAGCAGGTGGTTTTCTTAGGGGGCCACACCCCGAGCCTTTGACTTGAACATCTGACCCACAAGGCAGTGGAGCATCGTGAGGAGATGCAGTCCCATGGTAGCCGGTGACCAACGATTGGTTCATACGCCATTTGTTCCCGCAGGATACTGGAGCCCATGTGCACCATTGATTTGGGGTCCGGTTAAAGCGCCAGACATTCGCTTTTCGTCCTCTCATTCTCGTAAACAACACCCCCGCCACGAGAAGGCAGTGAGTAGGACTTCCCTGGCAGGGGCTATATGCGCATGGCCATGTGAGAGCATTTGGAGAGGGAGAGCGGACTCTCCCCACTCTCGGCCGTACCAGGGCATTTGGGGGCATTATTTAACCAGTTAGTAACTATGAACTTTAGATATATAAATCCTTTAGGATGTATTCAACCAACTGAATATCATATATCCATATAGTCTAATCAATGTTTTCTTGGAATTGTAAGGGTCTTTAAAGTTAAAGCACTTAATCAACCAAATCAGTTCGTACCCATATTTGACAGTTATTCAAACTTCATATTAACACAATCTCTATTATATCATTTTGAAGAGATTTGACATACTTGATTTGAATACAACACTCATTCGTACAACAGCATCACTTCATATAAACTCTCCTATCTTTCTACTTCTAAGTAATCCTAAGTGTATAAGACAAAAATTGGTTATACTAGTTTTTTTAGAATGATATTATTGAAGCCTATCAGAGACGTTAAAACTACTGAACTTCAGTCTCCAATCTCAAATTTACTAATATCGTATTGTTCTTTAATACTACTTATCCGGAAGATACAATAAGTTGATGGGTAATAGTCTTATCTGCTTAGATCAATATCATACATTCCAATCTATCATTATCATCCTTGGTCTGTGTTTATAATGTATCTGATTGTTCACTGATTAAAAACTGAACCTTTTCAACTTGATATTTTCTTAATTTAGTCATCAATCTTACCATATCAAAAAATAACTCATCAATTATTCATTGTGAAACCAGATGAATTTCCTTTGACATATAATTTTATGGATCGTTGGATTTTATCATTTACTCAAAGTCTAATTTTGTTTGTACATGAAGAACTTTCAGGTAAGTAGAATATTATCTGTGCCAGCTCCGTTTTAATTGTTTTAAATATCCCTCATATTCTTTGGAAGTCAGTTTCGATGTTTTATTTGTTGTATACAACTGCTATGTTTGAAGGGATTACTTGTTCACCTAATCTACGAACGGATGGAAGATTCAGTGATAAAATGACCAAATTAGCTAACTATTCCGATGCGTCCCAGCCCCACTAACTAGAGAAAGAATTCACCAGTGATAAATTTTTCAAGAATACTGGAAATTCATTGAATTTTTTTCCAATCTATCCTATATTCAATCTTATTGTGCTTTTGGTTATGTATCATTCACTTTGAGAAGGATTTCTCATCCTTATTTTTCTTAACCCAAATTGTTTTACTAGAATCGTGTTCACGGATGATTTTTCAAAATTCGGTTCACCAGCTACCATTTATCAGAAAGCATATTGAGATCTCTCACATATTCAGTGTTTTTAAACAACACAGAATGTCATCGGTCTTCCATAGGTAACAACTAAGTAGCTTAAGTTTGGATATTTTTGGACAAAAGATATATACATATATATGTCTGTTTTGTAGCGTTTTAAGACTTGTCAGCTGTACAAACTTTATAATTTGTTTCACAATCCAACTCAATTCATTATGTCATATTTATTGGTATTGCATTAAACTACTCATTTGGAATTCAGTAGCCTATATTTTCCAAATTATTGTAGAGGGATGGTTTATCAATTCAAACGATTGACTTCTAACCACTTTTTTTTACTTGAGTTCTTAACACGTTTTACTACGTTCTAGTTCAAGTACGTGGTAGTAGCATCAACAACTCTCGTTCAAAATTTGTCTTCAAATCGAGTACGTAAACGTGTACTTGATAATTATATTTATATATGGATACATAGTGCTTTATATTGTTATATAAACATACAATCAAATATTATTGGTCCCTACCTTATTCAAACTGACTGCAAATTTGAAATCCTGACTTCGAGTCTTTATAACAAAGCAACTTTCCTGATAGTTACTTTTATTTCTTTAATATTATTTTTCAATTTGTCAAAATTCACTAAGCTAACTAGTCTCAAAACCGATTGTTATAAAACTATTCAGAAAATAGCTTTTACCTGTGCAATCGACCAAGTGGAAACTAAGGGAATTATCCGGTTGTTACCACTGGGTAATAATGGTCGTCTTATGTCATAACTTTTCTATGGTCAACAAATACTATTTGATCCCTAGTCAGTGAGTAAACGGTATACGTATTTAGCTCAAGAATTTTTGTGGAGATTGGTTGAATTTACAGGTTGTTTACATCACGGATGGATGCTAGTTGGTATACTGTTGGTAACTACGAGTCACTGCATAACTGTATTTTCCTAATATACAATCCTTCTGTCATGTTTGTTATGAAACATTTGTCATTAATGGCATTAGATAATCGTCAAGTTATATAGCAAATCTATAGAAGTTGGAATCGTACCATTGGGCGGCGACTTAGTGGTTCCTATGGTGTTAATCGTTCATCGATAGGCTTAAAGGCCATGGGTTTGACCTCTGATGACGTAATGGGGACTTACTACTTGGTAGTCTTGTACTAGAACAAATGAGCTCTCTTATACTCCATAATATTCTTTGTTACTACAATTTGTGATAAATACACACCACAAGATCTGATAGTTTCGATTACTTATGTGTGCATACCTGTGTTCTGTGAAATCGTTTGAATGTTATATACTATTTTTCTTAAAATAGGTTATCGTTTGTATACAGTGGTGCCACGTTTAGTAAAATTTATTGATCACCTTGTTAATTGGTATGTACGGATGAATCGTAAACGCTTAAAAGTAAGTGATTAGTCTACATGTCTGTAAATGACTGCTGTTTTTCCTCTAGTTACTATTTACTATTTATTCTGTAAATACGTTGTTTTATTCCTCTTATTTAAATGCTGTAATACACTCAAGCGTCTATAGTCTCTCCCAAGGAATTATTAGTCACTACTTTTTTGTAACGAAAGTATCTTTACTAAAGTGTAATAAAATATATTTCTGGCACTTAAACCTAGTTATTAAATATGATGAGAGATAAAGTACCTTGATATTTCAAACTGTTGATGGACAATGGCTTTAGGATACTGATATAAAGCAAATGACATGTGAATCTACTTAAACCATGAATTACCAAATGACTGAATTATCTAACATCGCAACTGGTGATTAATTATTAAAACATCTAACTTTATCTACTGGGTCTGAATTCTGCATTCCATTTCATTTACTTCAGTCAAGAGAGTGATGTAATATTGCTGGTTCTCATATAAAGTTGAATATGCGAATTTGTACTCTGCTAAATGATGTTAATTGACAATAACTATTCGAAACCATATAACATTAATAGTCAAGGGGCTATAAACTTTATTTTGAAAAGATACTCTTCGTTTTTAATTTGTCATTTTCACTTTCATTTGTTTTTACTGTTGTCATAATACAGGGAGATGTTGTTGAAAATCAAAATGATTGGAAAGCCGCTTTGCATACCCTATTGAAAGTGATTTATCAGATTACATGTTTAATGTCACCTTTCACTCCATTTATAACTGAATTTATCTATCAATATATCAAGGGTTATCTTGATTATACTGATAATTTGAAAGGTTAGAAGCACTAAGTTTCTTTTTCTTCTATCCTTGTAACTTTTCGTTATTGTTCATTAGTTACCGTTTCTATTTTTCTATTACCATATGCACACTAGTGACTAACATCAAAAGGAAACTTCCGGAGTTTTAATAAGAAGCCGTGACCAGTGGAGTTCAACCATGTCGGATGTGAGGCAGTTACCCACCAAAGACTATAATAGATGGTAGCGCAATATCGTGGATTTATTGAAGTTAGGCATTAACGCTGTTGGATGCTTACTGAGTGATCGAAATTTTAAGCGTTTGTGTGCGTGATTGGAAGTGGTGGTTTCGATCCTGGTTTCGTGGACGATGGTTGTTCAGTATTGGATGAGTCCCACACTGGGACGGAACGACCTTGTAGTGCTTAGAGGTTTTCAATCATTACCTAACTTCGATCGATCCATGATTTTAATGAAATAAATCCTTCCTTTTAGACTACAAGATCTCTCTTGTCAATGAAAAAATCATAGTATTTTTATCAAGTGCAATGTGTTGTTGCCTCCCAAATACGTTCCACTCTCAATGTTCTCCAAAGCTTATGTTTATCATATAAATAACTTGACCACTACCCTACTAATTGTGGATTTCAAATAATTTTCCATTACTGATCAGTATGTTTATTACAGTTCCTCAAGTGCCCAGATCACTTGTATTTATAATGTCTCCATGGTTTCCGAGCGTTCTTATGGTTTATAAATGTTAAAAAACATTGGTAAACCGTTACAACCCGTGACATTCGTTTTGGATACACGTTGTCATCATATGCTCACCTACTCAGCTATGCAAGTGAAAAACTAGATTAATGAGAACTTGTAATTACTGGACTAAAATATATTATACACAAATCTTAGAGATAAAGATATATGCACCGAAGCGAGGTGCATGATTGAATTCTTTCGATAAGCATGTCTTACCTGTACTTTCTCAATCGACTTTAAGATCACTCTTTGAGCACAAACATATGGTGTGTCTAAACTTGCCCAGCCTATGATAAATCCTAGATGTTTGGCTTTTAGTGATCAACTTCATTAGCCATCTGCAACATTATCCTAAATAAGTGGAACAAAAGTGAAAGTTTTCAATTTTTTTCTATAGATCGTAGTTCTCTTCTCCCCGGTTATTCATCTGAAACTGGTGCTCCCGATTCCATTCATTACATACAAGCCCCTGAACCAAAATTAGAATTGATCTCAAATGAAATAGAAGATATTGTCTATTGGATGCAATCTACCGTGGAATTAGGTCGTATAATACGTACTCGTTGTAATCTTCCATTAAAAGCACCATTACGTGAAGCTATTGTTATTCATTCAGATCCGAATATTTTGAAAAATATCAAATCTGCACAAACATATATCATTGAAGTAAGTAAGCTAGGATTATTATCAATAAATATTGGTTCTTTTCTAAGTTATCGTTCTAATCAATATCAATAACCTCCTTCACATTAAACAGTACTTAATAAACTAATTACCTTACGTTATATCTTGTGGCTTGTGTGCCCTGTTGATGTATAACGTATTGATACCGCCAATTAGAGAACAGTGACTTATCGACAGAACCAATGACGCATAAAACAAGTACGAACAGTCTAGAGTCCTTATCGATCCTGATTCCCGCCTAGCCCTGCCTGTTAAGTCCAGAACATCAATCTCAGCCTCTGCCATATGAATCATTTATTTCAAGCATACTGGGTTTATATACCAATCACACAGACCACACCGCACCATAAAATGTAAAACAACATTTGTACAAGAATTAGCCAAATGTGGCTGTGAATGAGGGAGGTAGTTATTAATAGACAGGGCATAATTGAAGAATGGTAAATCGTATAATAATAGTTCATATGTCAAAGTAAAGCTCATAATAAGAGAGGCATGAATGTGAATAGTTTAGTTACTTAACAATTATGCGATAAAAATATACGCATGGTATTGGTCCATAAATATATCCCAAAAGTTACCATTCATTTTATTATCTAGGCATAACACCTTAATGAAATAACAAAACATAATTTACAAGTTTATTAGTGTTCGTAACCAATTATCCAGTCTATATATGGTGTTCGATGAGACTGTATCATAAAATTTACGTTGTTTGACTAATCTACCTTGAGATGTAACCATTTGATGATCTTATTAAAATTTCTCTAAATATCTGTACGGAATCAGTACGTTCATTATGTTAATTGATAGAATTTGATTAATATCAAGAAACTAGACAAGCATAATATTACCCATTACTCAATGACCAATCAATGCAATATGTCAAATCTTCGGGGGGGGGTTGCTTAATGTTAACATTTCACATTTCAGGATTGCCTAACCAGGCATCGAACCCATCAGGTGACATTAGTTTCCTCAAGATTGCGAGCATGTCTTGGTGATGTGTACCAAATAACACAAAACCTAGATCAAGGAAGGTTTTCTGCCGACTATTTCCAACTACCAAAAATCTCAATTTAGTATATATAATGTTTATTCACCTAAAGTAATGGATATATTACAACTAGATCGATAGTTCCTTTCAGCATTATGTACTAGACAAACATGATATCAGTAAAGATCAATCTGAATATTCATTATCTGACCCATCCTTTGAAGCAGTTTAATAGTTAACTTCAAACGAACGAAACATGTTCTCAATGATCTATAATTTACACAAAATTCGCATTATAATATAATTGAACATCTTGGTTGTTTTTGTTTTTCTATTCTCATTAACTCAATACACGTTTTAAATACATTATGACAATATCCATTGGGAAAAGTGTATTTATATTATTGTGCTAATTTGGTGTTAGTGAGAACTGAGTTCTTTGTGTACTTACATTTCAGTGTTGATATTCACTCTGAAACTGAAACCTGGTAGGCATATCAATTTCACTGTTAGCCAAAATTAAAATATTCCATGACTTGTAACATTGAGGCATCACATTATGATTCCATCTAAACTAATAATGACTATTCAACATTCAGTTTTGAATATCGACAATAATATAATTACCAAGTTTCGGTATAAATAAATTATTTAAAACAATTGATCCATCTGATAAATTCCGATAATACAGTGAGAAGTCGAAGGTTCTCAGAAGGTCATCATAATTCTGATAACCGTCGTCTTGTCATTGTATTATTGAAATAAATTATTAGACATTTTATCATAGAGAACTGATAGACGGTCATATTCTTTTGTAAATGATTTTCTGAAGAATTGTGTTTTGTCGTCTTTAAAATTTATTATTATTATTATTATCAAAGGAGTTGAACGTTCGTGTTCTCACTACAACTAATGATAAACATCGTTATGGTGTTCAACTTCGTGGTGTATTAAATCATAAAACATTAGGTGTACGACTTAAAAATGATTATAAATCTGTTGTGAACAAGGTGAAAGATATGTCAACTGAAGAACTGGAACAATTTGTCAATGTAAGTTCTTATATAAATAGTATATACATATATGCCTATATATAACATGGTGAAATGCCATACATCTACTTATTATTTATTAAAGTTAGATATTCATTAGTGGTAGAATCCAAAACTGTATTCCTTATTATTCAGGACTCGTCGGCTGGATGTAACTGCCAAAAGGGTGTATGGAAGTGAATCACACGTCAAACGAAGGCTTGTAATTTATAGAATAAAAGAGGTACAAAACTGAACGTTAGTGTTTTGCAGAATTTAAATTAAGTTAAACATTGTTCTCAAAAATAACTTTCATTCTTCGTCATTGCTTCTTTATTTCGCTTTTTACACCATTCACTAGTTTCCAAACAATGATTTCTGTTATTACGGTGGCTTTATTCAGTTAGTTTGCACCTACCAACATTGTTCAATCTGGCAATCAATAACTTCATGCACTGGCGCCACATTCACGTCGTAATGAGAATCACTTTTTTAAAATGTTTGTAATTTTCACATGATTACTTCATCGTTTATTCCTAATTGCATCAAATAGATTTCACTCTTAAGTTTTTATTATTGTCAATGATGACAGTTTTCTGTTCTCTTCTCTTTTGCCTTTTTTTCGTTACACCATAGACTGGTCATATAGTTGTTTGTGGGCATGAATTATCGGGTGATGACTTATCAGTAGTATATTCGACTGGTATTAGTAGTAGCAGTGGGTGTAGTGATACACAATCATCTACATCTGGATCAAAACGTAAATCTGAACAACCACCATCATCATCCTCCACACTAGACAGAAATGGTCAAGTAAACTCATCGAAATATGAAACAGCTTCAGATACTAAAGGTCTATTGGTAATATTGGATATAACTCCAGATGTTGAACTGGAAAATGAACGTTTAGCTAGAGAACTTGTTAATCGTATACAACGAACACGTAAAAAGGTGAGTAGTGTGGGTTCATTATTGTTCAATATATTTGGTGGTAGTTACCTGTCTTTCTTTCTCTCTCTCTCTCCGTTTTCTTATTATCTCATAAATTACGTCTTACTGATGTAGTTGTGCCATACTCTGCTGCAGCCAAGCATGACGATAATATATTCGACTTCACACTTTTTTCTTTCTAGTCAACTGCCGTAACAGATACAAGTGTTGAGCTGGATTCATTTGTAGCATCTAAGTCATTCTTTCTGTTTATGAAAGGAGAGCGTGAATATATCACTTTTAATGTTGTGGGGTATAATATTTCTCAAAAATTCTTCAGGAGTCATAACAGAAATTCGATTTTTTAATCCGTCATTTTGAATTTCTTTAAATTTCCCGGGTAATGTTGATTTCAACTCTCTAGAACTCACACCCTTGATTTTCAAAGACTTTTCTATATATACACCTATTCATTCAAAACCACGTCTGTATCGGTCAGAGTTGGATTAAACATCCTGTTTTCTGTATGTCTTCTCAAGCTTTGTGTCTGGGTTACACGTATTTTGTCGGAGAATGGTAAATAATTTTATTATGTGTGTTCTGTGTTGTCGTGTGCTGTTTTCTAATCACATAACAGCTTTAATATGTAATAAGAGACCAGTCACTTCTAGAGTAGCCCAATGGAAACACTGACTGTTAAATTGTCTGATGTGAATTACAAATCTGTGAACTGTACCGGTTTCTCTGTGATTGGTGGAGAGTGTCACTTCAAGTCGATATCTCTATGTTCCAAGATCTAAATATTTGTGCCACTTTAACTAGGAATTACTTTGCAACATGATCGTTTGAATTTAATCAGAACTGAAGAAATATAATACTGATTACACACTATCCCAAAAATCATTTAGTTTGAAGCATGAATTTTCACTTTATTCTCCTGTTCATCTTCGTTTGTCAGTCAATCAAGCAATTGGTTAAAATATAGGAGAAGAATAAAGATCAGTATACAATATGTAAAGACACGAAGTGTGTCTGAGTAAGACTATTCACGACACCGAACCGTTCACGTAAACCCTCACTTGAACTGATATCAGAAGGGAACCACACCACTAACCAGTAGGATAGGCTTTCCTCCCGAAAAAATAACAAACTACTTATATACAAAATATTGAACACAAAATAGACACAATCAAGTCATTTAACAAAGAAACGATTAAGGGATATATTACACACATCGCTGAATGATATCAATACCTACATTATCAGACTTAATCGTTGCCCTTTCTTACTAGTTAAACTTCAAGTGATGCTTTATCTTATATGATTCATAAGAATTTCAATATGATAACCAGTCTATCACACTCGAGCATATGGACTACTACTAATGTCATCTCATTATAAATAATATTTACTGAGGTTGTGATCAAAGTACATTTTCGATTTACATTCCAATGCCAGTCGTATAAGTCAATAATCAATCTATTATTCTCCAAAACAACAAGTATCTCGTCTTAAAACTAGTACATTTTGCATCCTGAACAAATTTATGTTAACCTCGTTAATATCTTCAGAACTTTACTAGTTCTACAAATGTTTCATTTCTCTTTATCACCGGTTTAGGTGCCCGGGCTGTATTTCAGCTGTCACATAAATCGAATGATTTATTTGAAGCATATATATTTAATATCTTTTGGTATCAATGTTTATGTGTTTAAATAATAGATAAATATAACCTTTTGACAAGTCGTAATCTGTAGAGTAACTCCATATCACAGCAGTATACGAAGGTATTGCTTACTGATAAATGTTTTATACTAAACTCAACCTGTCATGTCGTAATTTTAATCCAATATATATTTATAGAAAATTGTAAGTGTGCACTGATGTGAATACTTCATAGAACTCTAGATTAAATCAACTTGTGTCCAATATTCTTTTGATCTCCTGTAATTTTCCCATTGACAATAGTTCATAATGATGTGGTGATTGATTTTAACGAGAAAGCCATTCAACATTTAAATAATAAGTCACAAATTTCAACTTCATCGTCTATTTATTTCAGTATAAACAAGGGATTAGGATTGTTTCTGCTTTGTTTGAAGAGATCACGATATTACCTAAAACCAGCGAATGGAACGAAATTCAGCAACACAACAACAGAACAAGCTGCACTCCAGCTCTGCTAACTATAGGGATTAGGCAGCCCGGAAGCACGAACAAACAAGCACATAACTCATGCATATATATATATATATATATATATATATATATATATACAAAAATATCGTTGGGGTACGTCAAAAAATTGCATACTAAAAGAGGTTACAAACCAATAACATTTCAGGTTCTTCTAGTTGGGAAATGCAAACTAAAGGTGACAAATTCAAATTTCGGAGATCCAGTATCCCTAATAGTGTTTTTTTTCTTGTGTTTAATACTTCATTAAAGAATTGAACTATTTAGTGTTTATGTAAAGTACACTTAGTTTCCTCTTTGATTATTTAACTTTTCCAGGCTGAATTAATTCCTGAGAATCCAATTGTTATTTTAGCCATAACTGATTTAGACTCTTATTACAGCATTGCTGGACCAAATGGAACTTATTTAAATTTTATTCAATCAACTATTAAACAACCTTTTACTGTTATGAAACAATCAACAATGAATAATATTAGTCTTGTAGATATTATGCAATGTGCTAAATCTATTCTACCTGATGGTTGGGAATTAACTACTGAAGTAATACGTGATACAGTTTCAGTAAGCAATAATAATGATTATTCGTTGATAATAAATTATTATGTATATAATTCAGAATGCAAATTCATGCATCAATTTCATTTATATTGGTTGCATGGATCTTGTTCACTTTTCCTTGAATTTGTCATTTAGTCGCCGAATATTTAAACAGTGTTATATGGTGCCTAACCGTAGAAACACCAGGAAGATTCAAGTAATCATTATAGGTGAACTAAAATTCACTGCGTTACATAAGCCAATGGCTATTTGAATTTAGTATCTCATTGGATAATGTAATAGCCGTTCGAATTGAAATATACTGGGTTCAGTTATCGGTGTGAACATCTATATGACGAGTGCCAAATTGGATGAAAGGCACATCACAGATTCCCTCTGTTATTCACAGTCCAACTCCTAAATACACACCTATTATGCAAAAGTTATGATATTCATGCCGTTCAGCTATGGGAGATGTAGTCTGGGTCCTATCGTCTAAACAATAAATTCAGTTCTATGAACATCAATAAAGTTGATTATTATTTAGTCAATACAATGTAAAGTTGAATATCTTCCATAACATGGGGACTATTGAAGATTTCGTCGATACAACCTCATTTATACTTAATATATATCTGAGTTTCTTGTTCTTCACTGCATTAGCTTTAATGTGAAGGATAACTGATTACCTAATAGCAGCTGATTCTCCACTGTGAATTAAATGTTAAGCACTTATTCAACTTAGAACCTACTAATTGAAAGTCAAATACTTTCCTACTTAAGACACTATGCTTACGTAACTTCCAGACAAAGGAATTACTGTCATATCATTGAAATTGAAATAATTAACAATGTAGATGTCTATGTTTTATCACTTTCTATCATTTGTTAACTATAATTTCAACACTTATGTTTTTTTGATTGATTTTACCGCCACTGTCCCCTATCCCCACTTAGTTATTGTGTAGAAATAATCGTTTTCTCTTTTTTTTTTAAAAAAAAATTATTTTCATGTTCGATTGTGTAATTTGAAAATAGCATTTAACTATAGGCTGTTAATTGTATTTCTATTATTGTTATTTCTACATTGTCTTGTTAATTTCATCTTGATATGTTAATATAATATGTCACATTGAATCAATTCACCTATATGCCCGAGGTTTTATGGTGATTTGTTTTTTCATCTGCTTGTTTTCGTTTTGCCTTCAAGATTCCAAGTTAATGTTTGCCTCGTGATGCAATTTGATGACTTCAATGTATGTTCTATCCACTTCCAACTTATTTTCCTAATTTCCTCCTCAGCTTGAAGTTGGTTTGTCCTCTATCACAGTAGGTTGTTGATAATGGTATCCGACCAACGGGAATTCAGGATCTTACATAGACAATTGTTTATAAATACTTGAACTTTTTCGATTATGGATGTAGTAGTTTTCGAAGTTTGAGCTCCGCACAGTAGAACTGTCTTGACGTTCGTACTGAAGATTATGATTTTGGTATTGACTGACGGTTGTTTTGAGTTTCATATGTTCTTCAGTTATAATTATTATGCCCTAACTTCGCCAATCTGTGTTTTTACATCTGCATTAGATCCTCCTTATTTACCAATGATAGTGCCGGTGTCCGTAAAAGTTTCCACCTTTTCCAGAGCCTCTCAAATATGACTTAGTTGTTGCTCACTGTGTTGTATTTCATGATTTTGCCTGCATTCAAGCTGTTCTCGTGCTTTTCCTGTAATGAGAAGATCTTCATATTCCTCCAATCACCCACTGTAAGAAAGATAAAGGTGTAATTAAGCAGCCTTGTATGATACTCACCTTCAGTTGGAATGGATCTATGCGCTTCCCCATATGCAAGTTCGTCATATGAATACCGTATAATATTGAAGATCTCAGGCACACCATTGCGTCGAAGAATCTTCCACAAGATTCTCTTATTCATGCTGTCAAATGCTTTCTCATAGTTCAGAATGTTGATGTATAATGACGCTTTCCATTCAATTGATTGTGTAATAACTAACTTATTCTATGCTTTGTCATATTCATTATTTCTACTTCTTGTTGTTATTTCTATTTACACATATATGTCTATTTTCATTAATTTAGATTCCACCGGATAATATTGATTTGATTATATTTTCAAGGAAACCAATTCATGATACTGATCATCAGATTAAAATTAATATTAATATAAATCCAATTGAAATAAAAAAGAGATCAATGTTTGTTAATGTTATAAATTATGCTAATAATGCACAAACTATTAAAGTACAATTATGTGATTCAAATAATCAATGGTTTGTTCATAGTGTAGATGATTTACTACGAAAGGTAATTCATCATTATATTTAATGTTTGTTATTGTATCAGTTTACTTTTCAATAATCAATTTATATAATCCAACAATAATGATTTAAATATTTTAACTATTGTTATCTCTAAGATACTTCTCATTAATGATATGAACATTGTGTATATGGTAATCAAGTGGAACAGTTTTATCTTGGTCATAATCCCTAAATTTTTTTATGTATTTTATCATTTTGAATAAGTAATACAGATATTTATCATTTATTATATGTAATGATATGTTAATGATTAAGGTGTTTGACTTTCAAACATCTACTTCGTTATGAGAAATCAGATCGTATCATGAACCTTAACATTTTCAATTGTGACTCGAATTCTTGTAAATGAATTTGTTGTCACTTATTATTTCCTGATCCTATGAACTTATAGAAGAAGCAGTCAGTTTATAAAATAACTCATTATAACTTCTTGATTGTAACTCTTAAACATTGTATAACTCATTATACTTTTCTGATGTTATAAGATATCTTTTAAAATAGAATTAATCAGTGATCTTGATATTCTTCATTCCTCGTAAACAGTAAAATTCATATAATATCAGAGTAACCTTTATGTTAATAGTCTTCTAATGTAAAGTTAATTGGTGTGAATGTGTTATCAGTAAAAGAATAAGATAAACTGTTTAGTTATTGTACACCCACATATTTTGGTATCATGTTAGTATTCATCAATTGTTTAGCACACTCACATTCTAGATGTTCAACCAGATATGGCTAGAATCAAGATTAGATTGTGATGAAATACAAAACAAACAATAGTGTGTATGTTACATATCTGTCTGTCTGCACTCATTGAACAGTAATAGCTTATTTTAACACGGATACATCAATTTTCGTCTTACAACAGAAGTGTACAGTCTTCTTTACATATTTAACTAATGGTATGCTTATTAGAAATAGTCAATCGATGACAATCAAAAATGACTTGGAGGACAAGTGCATATTTTTGGCTAAGAAATCGTTTGAATTCCTAAGGGTTATATATATGCGAGTATATTTTCATTCTGTTCGGTAGCCCAGTATCTTTTCTCGTCTACTCTCGTATTCTTGATCAAGTGGTCAGTTGAAGATAGTTGTTGGCATGTGTAGCACATCATATATCAGATTTTGGATACTGCCCATCATAACATTTATCTATCTGTAACGATTATGTAATCTCTATTATGATTTGTTTTCATTTATTCATTTCTATTTTATGTATATTTACAGGTGAAATGTGCTTTTGGTTGGTCGACCAATATCAATTTAAAATTGTATACTGCATTAAATACTAATAATATGAATGATTTAAAACCATTTGTACATGTTCCAGCTAATCAATTGATTAGTTTGGATGGAATCACTTTGTATGCTTCTGTTTAATAAGACAATGTGTTATGAATAATTACTTATTTATATTTATTTATTTAATAAAAATGAAGTATTTCGGATGTAAAGTAGATCTGTTTCATTTTGATCATTACAGTATTTGCGATATTATGTAACTACTGAACATAAATATATCTCTTATTACCCCCCCCAAACACCCTGATATAGCCGAGAGTGCAGAGCCCTCTCTCCATCTCGAAATTCTCTCACATAGCCACGTGTATGCAGCTTCTGTCAGAGAAGTCTTACTCACGGCAAGGGTGTTGTTTACGAGATTGAGAGAACGAAAAACGAATGTCCGGCGCTTTGACCGTGTTGTGGGTACGGAGTACCCACCGAGGGGATTCGGAAAACCCTGATTCCAAACCAATGGTGCACATCGGCCCCCGGATCCTGAGGAAATAAATGGAGTATGAACCAATTGTTGATCACCGGCTACCATGAAACTGCATCTCTTAAAGTTGCTCCAATGTCTTGTGGAAAAGACCTTTAAGTCAAATATTTGGAGAGTTGCCCCCTAAGAAAACCAGTTGCTTCGATTTGGGTGCCCGGACAGTATATCAGCCCTCACACATATCGAATGGTTTGTGTGGTGCATACGTACTTAGTGGCTCCTTGTTCCAATGTTTATGTGTTTAAATAAATTAATAAATTGAACTTTTTTGAAGGCTACCAGTTAGCACATGTATTACACATACCCATTCATCACTTACCTCGAAGTACATTGCAATCTGATAAAAGGGTAAATTGAAAGAAATTGGCCAACTAGGTGCATAATATCAATCCATGAATTTATTAGCAGGTGGAATGTTCCTTTTGTTAGGAAGCATAGATTGGTTATTTGTCGTCAGCTTAGTCATAATAATACATGATTGATGTTCGGATGGTAGTCTTGAAGTCAAAATTATCTCCTACCTTTTAAATCACGGGTTAAGTGTCGCTTCATTTCTAATGACAAACGTCCAAAATAATACACTTTGCAAGTCGTGTTCTTGGTAAAACACTGAACAATAAGCGAATTTCTGGTGTATCTGTTTTTTTTATAATTCGGATGATCTTTACATCGTCAACCCGGAAATTGTTATTCTGTTAACACCTATGCGCAAGCTTAGAAGATTTATATGAAGTCATTTATGAACATATTTACACCTTTGTAAAGTATCCATAAATAGATTGAATTTGCAATCGGATTTAGTATCATCTTTCTTTAAATCTGTCTATAATGAGAGTATTATTGATCAGACTTAGAAAATTCATTAACCATTTTTATTTTGGTGAAAAATTTTTCATTTACTCTAATTAATGAATGATATTAAGATTTTCATGGTATTTCATAACATTCCATAAGGTCGATCGTATGATAAATATTCTAAGTGTTGGACATCACTCATTTTATTGAAATCATAAACTGATCTAAGTTAAACAACAAGTGAAAACATTAAAGCTTTAGATATCTGTTTTGTCCTCGTATGTAACTAAATATGGTGCATTTACGCAGACAGGAATCGAACTGAACGATATCCATAAGCCCATAATGCAAGCCTACATGTGCTGACTAGCATTGAGAGAAAATTTCAGGAATTTTAATGAGGAGCCGTGAATATAGTGAAGTTCAACCGTGGCCTAAGCATTCAGAATTATTACTAATGAATTCACTGTTTACATAATCACCTTACATATTATTTATCTTTTCAATTCGATCTCGTCGCAGTATATCAAGTTGTTTAAAGATATTTTTGTCGGGGTCAACGTTGATGATGACTTAAGGGAAATTTTATATAGATACTTCGTTTAGGATAAATATGATTGACCGTTTGTATATCATTTTGAAATCATCACTTCCACATTGATCATGTAATTGTTATTGCTTCCTATACAAGTTATAACCAAAAAACTGAGAAATTGTTTAATTGTTCTGAAACTCGTCAAGAATACATTCATTGTCCTTTCCGACATTTCTCTATATAGGATCTGGTAAAGAAAGCTTAGTGACAACCACAAGCTTAGTCAATAAATTAACTGAAAATCAATAAATCGCAGAACATTAGTTCCTAATCATTCATCGATCGGCGTAAGTACATTATGGAAATGATAAAATATAACTTAAACTATTCATCAGTAGTATATATCTAAATTTAACAAAGCTACTTACCTTTGTTTACATTGTGTGAGTTTTTCTAATTGAGTGTGGAAGTTAAACTCAGTTATTAAATTAATTAAAAGAATTGTAATAATACAATTAAAAAATGTGTATATTCTGTCTAATTTCAAGGTTAAGTATCTGAATTTTCCTTTTTTTGGTACTCCATTTAAAACAATAGTTTTAATCACTATGCGATACACGTAATTTCGATTACTATTTAACTACGTGCAACGTACACAGAAACTATCAGGTCGATCTATCATGATTTTAATTTTCACAATTTAATAATAACATAGATACATAGAACCTCAATTAATGTCCAATAAATTTATTTTTCCACTTCATTTCTTTTTGGTGTGTTGCTCATATTACTTGTAATTATTAAGTAGTGTGAGTCGCATCGCAGCATTTTACTAGTAGATGCTACTCCTTTAATTATATATTTGTTGTTATTGTTTGATGCTTCCAATCAATCAATTACGATACTCATGGAGAATTCTGATATGAAAAGCAAGAGATCTGCTTGAAATACGCTTCCAGTATCTGTGAGAATAGAGGCATGGATTTACAAGCTTCATGAAGTGCCTCTGTAGTTTACTACATCAGTATATAACCAAATAATAATTGTTCAATGAATACAAAAAAACTTCATCGTAACTGTTGGAGATGGGAAGAGTACAGAGTTCAATTAATAGATGGGTTGAACGTTACAGTTTTATATGAATATTTATAAATAAACTTTAACAATAAAGAGTCATTATATAGTATGTGCTCTTTGACGGCTAGCAGTGAATTGATGAACTTTTACCAGATTAAGGATAGGTTGGAGATTGTTGACAGGATATCCTGTTTGATCTAGTTTTTGAGCTCATTTTAACTCATCAGTTATACATTACGAGATTATTACTCCCTGTAAAATTCGAACCTAGGTCTCCCGATTCCACAATCTGAGACGTTACCACTGAGTTATTCTAGCCCGTAACCATTTCCTGTAGGACTTAGATGTTATCATTTGATTGATCATAATGGTAATGTCTTAATGTGAAACTGAGTAGTCCGGGTTTGAATCACGAGAGAAATACCACTCCCCCGAATATTATAGTATGTCTTACTGACGAGTGCTAACTAGAACGGGATCTAGATCAATCACGGTTTCCTGCCGATAACGACCAACCACCTAATATTCCAAGATAGTTCATGCGATGCTGAGTCGATCGGTAATCCTAAAAGAATTAGAGAAACATGACATTGATCATTACCAAATGATCAATCATTTGTGGACTAAGAATTATAGTACACATTGTGGGGGGGGGTCCCAAACTGCCTCGTCAAAATGTTTCTAAAGGCTTAGAAATGCTAAGAAACGTCTTATCCAATCAGCCTCGAATAAGAGCTTTGTATAGATGTCTAGAAAATGACGAGCTGCATGTCACGGCTCTGATGAGATGCTTACATATACAGCTACTATATTTATTACGGTTCCAGAAATTTCTGAAATCACATGCTAGTGCATGGCTCCATCAATGTCCTTAGTATTATGAGATTCGCACTGGGCAAGAACACAAATCGAATAATAGATGTAAATTTTATTCACCTTCTGAAAAGATAACAACAGTCTATTAACCTATTACACTCATTTATATATAGATTTTACTATATACCACCGATATTTAATCAAAATCAGGTTCATACATGAAGCCAAATTACATGTAAAAGAGAGATAGGAAATCAAATTGCTTGAAATGATATAATTAACAAATTGTTTTTGGGCTTACATTTATAATAAGGATATGATAACAATATAAATCATCATTTGGGAACTATTTGTTTTTAATAGTGGAACTAGAACATTCCTGTGATCTATGTATTGTCCATAGAATGTTATGTCCAGTTTCATTACAGACTAATTATACTCATCTTCAACTAGTGAAAAATAATTGAATTCACAGTGCAGAACAATAATAACACATTGGATTAGACCAGTAGATATAAAAGATAATATATTTAGTGTAATGTATTGTTATATCCCGATAAAAATACTGAATGGTAACTTTTGGGATCCATTTATGGACCAATACTGTGTGTATATTTTTTATCGTATAATTGTTAAATCACTAAATTATTCATATTCATATGATATAAAAAAGATGAATAACAACTGGAAAGAATTGACGAAGACAGAGTTGAATGGAGAGTGTTGGTGGGCGGCCTATGCTCCTCCATGAGAGGTAACAAGAGTAATTAATAAATAAGTAATGATTTATGGGAGGTTTCAAATCCTTGACAGGTAGGGTCGTATTATCTACCATTATTAACTAACCTTTATTCATTGATTATTGTTGGTCTCCCTTCCGCACCAAATAAAGAAATAAACCTCATCAATTTTTCTAATTTTCAAGCTGAAAATAAAACATATAATGAATGGTGAAACATACAAAATTCAATAGGTGTCAACAATAACCAATCAAGATCGGGGTCCACAGGACGAGTTGTGACATATATATATATATATATATATATATATATATATATATATATATATATATATATATATAAATGCTTCACTTTTATCCGAAGTTTTATGTTGATGATATCGTTCAGAAGAACGATGAAAGCTCCATGATCAAACCATCTAGCTCAGAGAACAAACCTCTACCAAAATCAAACACCTAAGCTACAAATCTTCTTAACCATCTCAAAATTTATTAATTCGTTTAACTCGAATTAAAAATAATTAGCCGAGTCACTGTTCTATTCTTCTTCTTCTAATTCTTCTTTCTCATTCATTGTTTAGATTTCTATTTATCTTCATTCTAATTTGTATATATTCTTTACTTATAACTTTATTATTTTGATTTTATAAAATTCATTGCTACCTAGTCACGATAACATGCACAGATTCATTTGGCATGAATTATCTTCAATGTTCAAATGTCGCTCAATTTGTCTTTCTCTAAATGAGCTCTGTGAATGTTACCATAACAACAAAGAGATTATATATATATATATATATATATATATATATATAGAGAGAGAGAGAGAGAGAGAGAGATACATGTATGCATATAACGAATGAAAAGAAAACTTATTCGAGATTATAGTCTATTCTTTTCACAATTATTTCTTTTGTTTATTCATTTATTTAACGCCCTAAAATTAGTGTGTCAATTTCATATTCATACCATCCTCATCCTCATCATTATTATCAATACTGAAATATTCGTTCAATTAAATTAAAGTAAATTCAGTAGTATATAATGAATCAAATTGAACAATGAATTATCGAAATTATTTTTAATTCAAATGTCTTTTATATAGAATTTCATTATGAATTTATGTCCAGTAAATATTAAAGTGAATTGATATTAGAAAAAAATATATATATTTATTTGTATTTTACAATATTAATGGTTCATCGATCTTTGTACTGGATGTGTTTGTTCACCAATATAAAGTTGTATTATTATAGTAAATGAGAATATATGTATGGGATAATAAAAGTTCCTCACATATTAGAATGAAACGGCTATCTAGTGGTTCAAGGTTTTCAATGGTAGTTTACATTTGATTAATTCATAAAACCCTTTTCGGATTACAATTGAATGTGTTTGAATACAAAATTACATAAACATTGGTGCAAGGAGACAACAAATAGATATGCGTCACATAAATTATTAGATTTATGTGAGGGTTGGGATACTGATTGGGTACCCAAACCGAAGTAGGTGGTTTACTTAGGAAGCCACACCCGGAGTATTTAGCCTAAAGGTCTGATCCACAAGGCAGTGGAGCAACATCAGGAGATGCAGTCTCATAGTACCTGGTGATCAACAATTGGTTTGTCCGCCATTTGTACCTTCACGATCCTGGAGCCGATTTGCACCATTGGTTTTGAATCAGGGTTTTATAACTCCTCTAGGTGAACTCTCCATGTCAACCAACCCGGTTAAAGCGTCGGACATTCGCTTTTCGTCCTCTCTATTTCGTAAACAACACCCATGATACGAGAAGGCAGTGAGTAGGACTTTCCTGGCAGTGGTTGTGTGCACGTGGCCATGTGAGAGCATTTAGAGAGGGAGAGCTGACTCTCCCCACTCTCGGCCATAGCATGGCGTAGTGATCAATGGATTTTAATCGGGTCTGTTGTGAAATAGTTACAGACTGAAGACGATGATGGACGGTAGCGCAATTTCGTGGATTAGTTAAAGTTAGACATTAACTTCATCGGATTCCAGCTTAGTAGTCTGACTGTTGAGCGATCGCTCGAGAACTCAATAGGTCCTACATCCGAATCCCTTGAGCAGGATAGTAACTAATCACTGTCGAGGACCTCCGTACTGGAATGAAATTGCCATTCACTGCTTCCAAGTTTCGTATAATTGTCTAACTTCAATTGACTCATCAATTCAACTAATAAAATGACTATAATATCCACATAAATTCCTTTTCTAATTCAAATACAATATTGTTTATAGATTATAATTATATGGAATTATATATTATTAATTTGAAATTCATTTATCATTTTAACACGTTCTTTATATATTTTTCACTTTATTTTATAAGATTGCGTGACATCATCTATAATCAGTCATTATGAATTCATCTTATGCTTAGGTCAGTTATCCAATTTCTATAGAGGTATATATATATATATATATATATATATATATATATATATATATATATATGTATATATATATATATATGTATATATATATATATATATATGTATATATATATATATATATATATATATATATATATATATATATATATATATATATATATATATATATAGGAATACAGTTATACCCTTATAAACACACAATATGTTGATGTCATAATTCGTGTGAAATCGTTTTCGTTCTTCCTTTTTTTAAAGAAGAAAATGAAGCGAGAGAAGAATATCGATGAGAAAAATGAAAAAAAAGGAAAAGAAAACTGATAAAATGTAAAAATATTTAATATAAAAATTAAGTTTATTTATTTGCATAAATCTATTTTTGATTATCGAGTGATTATCATTAAATAGATTAATAGAATGAGTTTAGAAAAGAGTATGAATAAAACATTCTAGTAGAATAGCATGAATTCGTTTTATTTCATCTGGTTCTTGTCAGTTGCTTACAACCTGTTTTAACTAAAGGGCACAATTACATCATGGGTTTAAATAACTTACATGAGAGGATTTGGTTGGAAGTTTTATTGAAGACATATTCATTCGTATAGTATAGCAAGGGTGTAAATAAACTGAATAGACTGAATATTGTATATATATATACCTTATGTGATGAAAGCACATTCTACAACATTGATTGTGACAACACTTCAAACGACTGGAAACAAGTGATTACATAATGAATAAACATTGATATCAATTTTAGTGGAGTTTTGTTCTCTGAGCTAGATGGTTTGATCGTGGAGATTTCATCATTCTTCTGAACGACATCAACAGTACAAACTTCAGGTAGAAGTGAAGTGTTCAAATTTTTCCATATGTAATTCACATCTTGGTGATACATATTCCTTCGCTGCATCTTAAAAATATTTTTTCTTTTTCTTCAAACTCTTTCTTGCATTTATTACATCATTGAGTTTTATTTCAACTATCTTCCAAGTTAATAATCTTATTTTATCACCTGAGCTGTACTCATTATATTCCTATCAATGTTTACTTATTATCTAATCACTTGTTTCTGGTCATTTGAACTGTTGTCACAGTCAATGTCATAGAATGTTCTTTCACATAAAGTGTATATATTTACAATATTCAGTCTGTTCAGTTTATTTACACCCTTGCTATACTATACGAATGAATATGTCTTCAATAAAACTTCCAACCAAATCCTCTCATGTAAGTTATTTAAACCCATGATGTAATTGTGCCCTTTAGTTAAAACAGGTTGTAAGCAACTGACAAGAACCAGATGAAATAAAACGAATTCATGCTATTCTACTAGAAACTTTGTTCTTGCTCTTTTCAAAATGGTAAAGGGAACTATGTGTACGACATTTCTCAAAGAATAAGTTTAACCAAAACTCTGTAATAATAATAATGTTCAGTGGAAATAATTAGATTCATGTTAAAAGTAACGATTACATAACTTTTAATGAAGGAAACTGAATTGAATTGATCCATTCTTTAATAATGATGCCTTTATGATGTTTCATTGTATATTTATTCGTTGTATTTTAGGTTCACCATTTTACTTCCGAGTTTGAGTCCCACATGCGAGATCTTGGATGCCCACTGATGAGAAGTCTCATACTAGTATAAAACGGCCGTTCAATGCTTTCAAGTTTTCATTGATGGTCTAGTTTAGATTGACTCGTGTTACAATTACTACAATCTCCACAAACCCTTATTCGGATACAGAAAATAACTCTTAATAAACTTTACATATCGATTTGTACTTCACTGAGATTTGTAAAAGATCTTCTAATTATCGATTCTATAAATTTACATTATTTGTGTTTCATTTGTTATTGCATTATTCCCATCAATCACTTTATGTTTAAAAATGTAATACAGTTAAATTATACAGAAAAATATATTTATGTACGAGGTTTGCTTCTCTATTACACATTCACTAGTGTAGTTATCAGTCGGAGATGTACCTACAACTTATGTAATAACGTAAATATCAGTAAAGCCGTGTGCATAGAGTTACATATCGTTTATTCACCATGGTAATAAACATTTCCAGGAACACTTTGGATTGTTTGTCAAGTGAATTCAAATATGTTCAACTTATTAGTGTCTTTTGCATCCTTCACTAACAGTTAATGATCAAAAATCTAATATCAAAATAACAAATTGCCATTTTTCAGGTATTTTAAAGGATGAAATTTGGATATCCGAATCGAATTTAAGACGAAGATGCTTTGATTTGTTGGGTGTTTCCATTTCTAACGTAAATCACAAATTAACCTTCGTCAAATGACCAACGAATACGAGAAATCAATGGCCTGTTGTGATATCGAACTCTGAAGTGTACATTAATGACCCCATAGGAATCCGACCCAGGATCTTCAGAAGTCCTGGCGAGCACTTAACATTTAGATCACTTAGTTGGTATCCATTAGTGTATATGTTTAACTTTACTCGATTTGCAATAGTGAGCAACCATCTTCTGATATCAATGACAGGTAATTGCCTTACCATCAAGATTATTGAACTCTACTAATTATGACTTTTCCGTGCCAACAAGTGATTCCTGGCTTTTGAATGTTTTTTACTTAATATCAGTCTGTGATGTAAACTATAGAATAGGGTTAGCCATTTTAAGAGCAGTTAGTGCCGAGATACTTGTTGACACAAAAAGGATTCAGTATGGGATTGAAATCGTGGACATTTATATTCAAAGAAAGAATTATACTTCTAAATTGCTAGGCTACAGATAATTAGTCACAACACACTATCAAGCAATTATCGTTTGTATTCCATCAAAGATACAAGATACAACCAACATAAACATATTTGTTGTGTTGTACCATAATGAGTGTATCACGAGATCTAACCGAAGATCTTTAAGTGTCATGTCATATATACTATCTCCGAATTTCTTACAAATAAAAAAGTAAATTTATCATAAACTGTTATCATCATTTAATTAAAATGGCCTCAACATATTGACTTGACAGTTATATTTCATTTTGTGAATAAATTTCAGCTAAAAATATCATTGAAGAGTTATACAATGATGTCAACTATAAATGATTTTTACAACTGTTTAAAATTTCATTATTGTTATCCAGCTGACGAGTTCCAAATAGGACGAAACGCGCATCATGGATTCCACTACTAACCACTAATCATGTTTGCCTATAATGCTTGTGAATTAAGGCAATACCGAGACAGTCTACACAGTATGCACATATCCCAATAAGAGACTGATCAATTGCAGTGCTGAATAAGAATGGGAAGATTCAAGTGAATTTAAACTTCATCCCATTGCACAAGTTAGTGCGTTTGTCTAAGTTATCCATCTTGATCAAAATGTAGACTCTGTGGTTTCTAACGAATTTTCTTAATTAATGAATAAAAATCTTTGCAGTTATAATTTATTGAATAATTTAAAATAATAGACTAACCATGAGTATGATGTCTGTGCTCTTTAACTACCACTTCAAATGAATGTGCACAAACAAGTGGCTATCAGGACTCAGTAGCTAAGTGGATAACGTGATGGCGTTTGAAGCGAACGGTACTGTACTAGGTTTGAGTCCTGGAGTGAACATCAACTCTGAGATGCAGGTACATCTAGCTGACGAGAACCAAATGAGATGAAACACATGTCCTGGATTTCATTGCTGACCACTATTCATCTGTGCTTATAATATTAATAAAATATATTTAATTGTAACAATCTAACATTTGTAATTCATGTTTAATACTACCATATATATATATATATATATATATATATATATATATATATATATATATATATATATATATATATATATATATATATAACCATTTTTCTCGTACCCAACCTATTCATTCATAGAATGAAATTGAGTGTCAAAAAGATGTGAAGCTTAAGATTAATAGTATTATATTTCAATGTTGAAGATATTTGATCTGTGTAGATTAGAATGATGAATGCTTGAGGCTATTTGTATATATTTTCATTCAAATAAAATGGAGTGTTTTTGTTTTTGTATTATGTACTGAAAAAATCAACTTACACTCTAATGATAACCTGTTGAAATTATCACCCACATTACAAGGCTAAGTAGATACTTATTTCATAAATATGAAACTTGTGAATGGAATAGAATAGAGAATCGGATGACTTGTGTTTCCTTTTATTGATAACATGTTTGCTGGGTATATTTACATTCCAATATTTCAACAAGATTTGAATTCAGTATCTATCATTTGAAATACTGATATGTTATCCGGTAAACTACTTCAGTTGTTAAATAATTAATAATTTAGACAATAACACCGTTGAATGCCGGATCAGTGGTTTAGTGGTTAAGCGATCGCGCGCAAAACTGATCGGTCCTGTATTCAAATCCTGAGAGGCGGGGTCGATGATGCGCACAGCTACTTAGGACTCCCACAATAGAACGAAACGGCCGTCCAGTGCTTCCAGGTCTTCCATTGTGGTCTAGCTTCAATTGACTCATGATCTCAACTATTGAAATTAATAATTTGTTAAATGTGGATAATATTTGATATCATTTGTAAAGGTTCATGTATCTCACCATTATTGATATTCAGAGCTGAGTTTTATTTCCGGTTTTTGTCACCAAATGTACTCTTGAAACAAACATCTCAATATAATTGGTGTGCTGTATGCGCTACTTAGGTTTTATATTAGTTGATATTCATCTGTGTAGTAGATATATTTGCATTCTCGATATAACTAGATGATATTACGGACTCATTTAAAATTATGACAAACACATAAAAGATTATCTATTATTGCACATGATGGTAACTGTAATCAAAGTGATCCGATCCTATTGATCAAATCACACTGCAGTGTGTGTTACTGATGTCATCAGATATGTAACATCAATCCAAAGTGAAATCCCTGAAGGTAGAAGGTTAAGAAGATCAAAGAAAAGTGAACGATAAAAAAGAATGATTAGTATGGAAACAAAAGGACAATGAAGTCGAAGACAATTGATTGATATTTTGCAAATGTACAATTCACTGTATGGTTCCCAAATTTGTCTAAGAGATTCTGTAATTTTGTATTCAATTACATCCAATTATCTCTATATAGAGTTTATTAATTACACATTAAAGTAGTCAGATATAAGAAATCATCCTTTAGAAGATTATTGATTAATATATAATATCATAATGATAATGAAACTGATAAAAAAAATTGATTATTTTCCGCATCTTCAGTAACATCAATAACTGTATCGATTTTGATATTAACCTATTTGTAGAAGACTTTTCATCAGAATGGAAATTATTGATTTCCTAAATGATATATCACTTTTTTTTATTTTCTTTTTGCTAATTATTATTGATTGATTTATCGTCTTTCTTAATAGAGATTCTTTGGCGAGACTATAATTTATGGACGAACCAATTAGAAATATGATAAGAGGTCTTAAATTTTGGCGCAAAATTCACTCATCCGTTTGGTAAAATAGCGTTTCGACATTATAGCTGATGTCAGTTTGTGATGAAAACCATAAATCTAATTGCTAACCTTAACCGTCAATTGTAAATCATAAATCTAATTCCTGAAACTGGTTTAGAAGCTTCATTTGTTCTTAGTTATTATGTGGACAGTCTCAAGGTCAGTCTAACGTTGCTCAGAAGTCTCATCATGATAAGCTATCTCAAATTCCCCCAACCATATTTGATACTTTCACATGGTGACTGTGCTTTCATATTGTGATGGTATAATTGAATTAGATTAGTGGAAAAATTGATTCTTACTGTCAAATGTACTGGGCTATGACAGCAATATGATGTTTCATTCAAACAACTAACATCTACAGAAATGCTACCTTCCTATAATCAAAGTGGTGATAAAAAGTCAACTCTAAAAATAAAACATACTACCTATTATAAACCCAAAGATAATACATATAAAGCCACTCAAGAAGAAATTACTTCTGATAGCTTTTATGCATACTTCTGAGTAATCTTGTTGTTTATAGCTTGTCCATATTTGAATTAGGCTAGTAAATTAAAGTATCTCATTGTGTATGACATGAACCCACACATATTATTCAGTATTCGAATTTCTAAAACAAATTAAAATTTACACCTTTAAATTGTTAAGTAACAATAAAAGACTACTTGACAACAAATTAATTGTCATTTCTTCTTTTTGTTCCTTTCTTTTTACTAGTATTATGTTTCCAAGCTAATAATAAAAGAGTAATAACTAACACGAAAACATTTTGTACCTCTCTCACTCCCTCTCTCTCTCTCCATCTCTCTCTCTCTCTCTCAATCAATCAATCATCCACTTTGGTTTAGGATGAATACAGGAAAAAAAACACAAAGTAGTCATGAAAACGAATCCCTAAATTTACAAACAAAACATAAATGTTCACTGATGTCCCTTTTTCTTTCTGAGTGATAAGAATGAATTATAGCTTTCTATTAGTTACCTCCCTTTACAGATTCTTTCTTGACATGAGATTCCATATATACGTATTTATATTACCTATGAATGGGAAGGTCACCTTCGAAGTGTTTATAGGTTTTCTTTTCCTAAAATAAAATAGTCATTTAATAACCACAGAAATAAACCTATGTATACGAAAACCACACCTAGTTTTCATTCTTTTATAAGATTCAACAATATCCACCTATCTATCTACTAAGTTACCTACCTACCTACCTACCGAACTAATTGTTTAGATTGAACTAAATTAAGTCATATGTATATGAATCAGTTGACCTATTTAACCCATAGTAAAATGTTAACAACAAAAAGATTTATAAAACAATGGAAAGATTTACTTTAAACTAGTTCATTGTAGTGTTAAACTAGTTTTATAATTGATAACAAACTATAATTACTTACTTAAGCCTGGTACCCGTCGTGGAGGAGCATAGACTGCCCACCAGCACTCTCCATCCAACCCTGGCCTGAGCAATCCTTTTCAATTGTTTCCACTTGCTATTCATTCTTCTGATGTATGCTTCCGATTCCCAACCCAATGTGTTCCTTGGTCTTTTGCTTTTCCTTTTCCCTTTAGGATTTCAAGTTAGGGCTTGTCTTGTGATGCAGTTTGATGATTTCTGTAATGTATGCCCTATCCACTTCCAACATACTTTCCTAATTTCCTGTTCAGATGGAAGCTGGTCTGTTCCCTCTCACAGTAGGCTATTGCTGATGGTGTAGGGCTAAAGGACATTCAGTATCGCACATAGACAATTGTTTATAAATTTTTGTACCTTTCTCTAAGTTTCAGCTTCGTACACTAGAAATGTCTTGAGGTTCGTATTTAAGATTCTGACTTTGGTGTTGGCTGACGGTTGTTTTGAGTTCCATATGTTCTTCATTTGTGCTTTGGCACAGACATGTGCACTGGTAAATATAATAGAAGGTAATTTAAAGCGGGAATCTGACCCCTTATTTTCGTCTCAATGAGCAACTTGTTTGGCGCAGCAAAACTAGTTTACCGACTAGACACTTCTTTTTCAGTGAAGAACTAGCTATCTATTACATCACATTTGAAGTTAAGTCATAAGAAGATCGAATTTTTCTCGATCATAGCAAATTCCATTCCCTTATTTTTTGTTTTTACGTGCTTACAGAAAGATTGTCTCTGTAACAATTTTACACTATAGTTAGTTCTTCAATCATCACTTCTGAACATAGTTTGGATACACGATTAAATAGTGTTCTAATCAAAACTTTTTTGTAGCTTATCGGACAGAAACGATTGAAATTCAAATAAAGCACAAATCCATAAAGTCACTGACATGTGGGCTGAGCTATTTTGGTAGGTGTAGACTACCTGGTTGGGGACCGCGAGATGATAGTGACCGATGGTTAGAGACGTTGAATGACATAGCTCAAAATCGTTTGCAATGGCGCAGGTGTAACCACTCTTTGTGTTCTCCCAAATTCTAATATTCTGAATTCTTCATGTCCCTTTTTTCCTCCTTCCAAATTTATTTCACTGGATTATACTCCTTGGATAAGATCTTCAAACCCTAATCTTCCCGATTACTGCTTATACTCTTACCACCTCTACCACTACGGGATTTGAATCGACAACTGCATCTCTGTGATAATGTGGTATGGCGATTCGAACTGATGTGTGTACGTACGAAGTTCCACGTTGTTACTGACTGACTGATATGTCTTTAGGATGAAAGGATCCTTATGCATTGGTCATTTGAATTGTACTGAATATCATTATCTACAAAATGAAAATCATGGTCGTATTCATAATTTATTGTAAACCTTATATTAGGGTAAACTGTACTGAGATGTTCCTATAAATGAGAAGTGAGTTTATAATTATCACAGAGAAAATAATATATTTTCAATATAACTAACGAACAGTTCGTGCTGAGTAGTCCCATACTAGGATGAAACGGCCGTCAAATGCTTTCAGGTTTTCCATGGTGGTCTAGCTTTAGTTGACTCATGAATTCGAGTATTGAACTGTTTTGTTTTGATCTGTTAATATTTAAGAATGTTTGATGATTTCATTGTTTCAAACCGAAAATCAACAATAATTTATAATCATTAGTTTGTAATAGCTTGAATCCATTATATTTAATAATTGAATTCTTGAGTCAATTAAAGCTAGACTCGAACCGAAGACCTTCGGTCCCGTGCATAAGCACTTAACTTCCAGACCACTGAGCCAGCATCCAACAATGTTAATGTCTAACTCCAACCAATCCAAGTATGAATGCAAGTATTAAACTACTTCAACCTTTACAAAACCCCTTTCTGTTAACAATCCAATACTTTTCAACTTCTTTTTGTAAAGTACAATAATAATAGTACATTTCATAGTTAATTCAATTCTATATAATAATAATAATAATGTTGTGGAGCTCATGCTTTCTCATTATTCACTTACCTAACTTCTAAGGTCATATAAATCAATTACACACTAATCATGTAACTAAATATATATTGATCGATCAAAATATTCTTCCTAAAGTCTTTTTTATTGTTCATAATGACCTTTAAGGGGATAGATAACTATATCATGAATGAAAGGAGATACTGGTTAGTAATTCAGAATGTTTATCAGATTTTTAATGAATTGATCAATATTACTAAGTCTCAACTTATTTGTAATATCACTGGTTGAAATCATGAATCCATTGAAGCCAGACCACCATGGAAAACCTGGAAGCACTGGACGGCCGTTTCGTCCTAGTATGGGACTCCTCAGAAGTGCGCATCCACGATCCCGCTCCTCGCGAGATTCGAACCCAGTTTTTATGCAGTGATGGATAGTGGCTAACAGTGGAATATAGGATGTGTGTTTCTTCCTATTTTGTATTCATTAGCTAGATATACCTACATTTCAAAGTTGATGTTTATTCTGTAATTTGAACTCAGTATCATTTGTATCAAATAACCAGTACAGATATATTTATAATATTGCACAAGTAAGTGGCTATCAGGACTCAGTAGCTAAGTGAATAACGCGATGGCGTTTGAAGCGAATGGTACTAAGTTCGAGCCCCAAAGTGAGCATCAACTGTGAGATGCAGGCACATGCAGCTGACGAGTACCAAATAGGAGGAAACGCGCGTCAAACTGGATTCCACTGCTAGCCACTATCCATGTTTGCTTAGAATGCTTGTGAATTAATGTTATATCGAGACAATACGCACAGTATGCACATATGCGAATAACAGACTGATCAATTACAGTACTAAACATCAATGGGAAGTGAACAATCCCAAGTGAATTTATAAAATAATTTAGAAATTCGATTTTTTATCTTTTTAAACTAAACTTTAACTATGATAGCAGAATGAAAAAAACTATTGCTTTCTCGACTAGTCTGATTACTGACAATACATTTACCATCAGTTACAACTGGTTTATTTATTCGTGTTAAAGTCCTTATACAGCATTTTCTTAACAGTCAGGTTATTCGATTGAATGAAGTGAATCTTTAATAAATAGATTAAACTCGATGCATATAATGATTACTTACTTACTTGCTTACTTACTTACTTACTTACTTACCTACTTACTTACTCACTCACTCACTCACTCACTCACTTACTTATTTACTTACTTACTTACTTACTTATTTACTTACTTACCTACACCTGTTACTCCCAATGGACCGTAGACCGCCGACCATCTTTCTCCAACCCACTTTGTCCTGGGGCTTCCTTCCTAGTTCTACGTAATTGTTGTTCACTCTTTTCATGGCTGTCTCCATGATTGATATTTTATTTTCATGAACTGATATTAGCTGGAGTACGATTGTATAATCTGTTACTCTCTAGTCACGGATTCCGAAACAGTTTACGCCCGAAGAGAACTAAGTGACTTAATCTAATAGTGAGATAGTAAGTTACTGATGTATTAGAAATGCATTATACCAGAAATTAACTGAATTTGTTAACTGGCAATGTCTTAAATCTAATCCATTATAGCATCAGTCATAACTGCATGAGCTGCTAGCGTAAAACAAATGTACATATAGTTCCCTAATGACTGTGCAATTAATAATAATTTTTAAGAAAGATTAACTTCAAATTGATATGAATTCTCTACAAAATTTCCTAAAATATATCACATATTTGATGTATATTGTTTTTGTTGTCTAAACAGGCTTTTTTTTCAGGGTTATTGTCATGAATTGACATTAACCAAGTATCACTGATGAGTTGTTTAACTTTAGTCAGGAACTTCTTCATCACTGTCCATGGACTCTACAGAGAAGAAATACCTAACATTTAGATTGAATAGTACAGATTTCAACAATGATTTGTTAAAACCAGTGAAGATATGTCATGTCCGGAATTAAACTTTGAATGTTAGTCATTGTGTATCACAAGTGAGAAGCCGTGACCAGTGGAGCTAATCCGTGACGGGTAGAGATAGGTATCTACCTCACTATAATAGAAAATGATCACGGAATTTCGCAGATTGGTTGAGATTAAACATTGACACCGTTGGGTGCCAACTCAGTGGTCTAGAGGACAAGCGTTCGAGCGCGAGATTGAGGGCCTTAAGTTCAAATCCCTTGAGCGGGATCGTGAATGCACACTGTTGAGGAGTCCCACAATAGGACTAAACGGCCGTCCAGTCCTTCCAGGTTTTCAATAATGGTCTAACATTAATCATTTCATGATGTCAATCAAAAACACGTTGCCTAAGTCTGGTAATAGACCCTATTTCATTCAATTTAGTAATTTAAAGACAAGATGTGAATATCCTAAATACAACTCCTTGCATACTTTTGAAGAGGCCAACATAAATTCTTATCTACAGTATTCTTCAATGAATAATTTATTATGTATAGTTTATAAAATGACACTTCAATTGTATTCTTGTTGTTGTTGTTGTTCTTGTTCTTTTTAATTAAATTGTTTATTTAACAATAATAATCTTAACCATTCAATTAACTGATTGTTCTATTGTTTTCTCTTTATTAAACTTCACTTTAGTTGACATTAGTTAATCTATTGCCAAACTATTCTTATTATATAGTAATTAACATTATAATACATAGAAATAGATTATTATGTATACTAATTGTTCAATATAGATCATTGTTACTTCATTGTCATTGTTGACATGTTTGTTTATTTGTTTATTTATTTGAGTGCTCTTGTTGGGTGTTTCTTCTTCTTCTTCTTCTTTCTCTTTTATGGAGAAAAAAAATGTTACCTACTACTCAATAAAAATCATTCTTTTCTTTGACTATTAAACTGTAGTTATTGACTTACTCATTATAGATACTACTTATTTAAGTGAAATACTTTATTTTTCTAGAAAAAGTATATATATAATAGTGTACATGTCTAATAATAAAAAAAAAGATTGAATAGAGGAAGCAATCATCAATTCACATGTACAATGGATAAATATTCGTGTGTACATTTGCCCATTGGTTTGTTTGTTTGTATAAGTGTATATATGAGTGTTTCATTTATTTGATTCCACCCAAATTCATATTTCTCAATTCTTTTTCCCTCTCCCTCTCCCTCCCTCTCTCTCTCTCTCTTTGTATTATTGTTGTAATCTTTTTCTATTTTGTAATTTCTCTGTAATTGTTTTTTTGTCTACTGTTTATTTCTTTTTTATTGTTTGTCTATTTCGTTTTTTTTCTCTTTCTTTCTCTGTGTGTGTGTGTGTTTCTCGTTTGTTTGTTTTTTGTTGTTGTTGAAAAGAATAAAAAAATAAATATAATTTTACACATGGAATTTATTTGTGTATACACAAATACAAACTCTTTTCAAACATGTATAAACCTATACAGTAGTCAATTCTTATATACGACATGTTAAATCCCTTCTCTAATCTCTTCTCCCTCTCTCACACACACATTATTATTATTATTATTACTATTATTATTATTATTATTATTATTATTATTATTATTATTACTTGAATCACGCCCTTTTTAGGCGTTTTTCCCTTAGTTTTTTTCCCTTTAATATACTTTAATAAGTGAAATATGAATGGGAGTGAGTAATTTGAGCAAGGTTTTATATATATGGGAAACTTGGTGAATATATACAATGAGTAATAATAATAATAATAAATATATATGTATGTATGATTAGTTATTTAGTTTCAACTGGAGCAGATAAACAACACAAATGAACAAATAGAAAATAAAGAAGAAGAAGAAAAAAAAAAGAAAAAGAGAAAAACTTTTATTCGAGGTCACTTTATCCTATTCATTCAATGTATTTTTATCTATCTACTAATAACGTTTAGTAATGTATGTCTATTTAAACAAACATATTTAAACTGTGCCCTAATTTGCTATAAATTGAAATCAGTTCGACTAATATAGTTCTTGTATTCATTATAATTAACTGATATGATATGGTATTGATGATAATGACAAATACCATAATATTCATGACAACGATGATAATGAGGATGATGATGACGATGATGAAGATGGTGACAAGTACGACGTCAACATTGACAATGATGAGAAAGGAAAAATAAACGTAAGTTACTGTTTATTTCATTGATAAACAATGTTATGATAAATATATATAATTCATGATATTCTTCTATAGTTCAGTTTAGTAAAGTAAAACCAGTTTAACATTGATTGTTCGGAGTGTGCCGCTTACGTACATTTATTATCTGTACATATGGTGGTTGGCCATTGTTTACAATCATAGAAATATCATGTTTTAAGTTCACCAACCTTTGATATTCACTAGTGACTTCTTGTAGCGTTATATTTAGACACTGTTCAATTTTACTCGGAATTCTGGCTCTTTCTGAGCTTTTTAAAGCTTCCTCCAGTTCACCCGTGGGCCGACCCCACAAACACATAAATAACCTGTACATATTTGATATTAGAAAGACAATAGTAACTAAATGACCATTAACTTAATTGAGTAAATCTAGTCTGTAATCATATTGTAAAATATAACTTTCATAGACATTAATGATAGTGTTAAAGATTTATTATTATTTGACCATTAGTAATATAAATTCATGATTCCATTTATATGAAATTAAACAGTTGTCTACGTAAGATACTTTATATCCGTTGGTTGGATACCATCAGCAATAGCTTACTATGGGAGAGGACAAACCAGCTTCGAGCTGAAGAGGAAATTAGGGGAAGATGTTGGAAGTGGTTAGAACATACATGAAGGAAATTAACAATCATGCTTCACGAGAGAAGCCCTAACTTGGAATTTCAATGAGAAACGGAAAAGAGGAATGTCAAAGAACACACTACGTCGGTAACTGGAAGCAGACATGGAAAGAATGAATAACAACAGGAAAGAACTAGAAAGGATCACTCAGGAGAGGGTTGAATGGAAAATGTTGATGGACAGTCTATGTTCTTCCACGACAGGTAATAGGCGTAAATAAGTAAGCAAGTAAACCTTGAAACATTTTGATTCATTTAGACTCATCATTGCTATTAAACATGTATACACCATATTTTTTCGATCAATCATCTAATTGAACGCTTAGTTCTAAACACAATAGTGTTATTTCTATAATATCTGTTTGGATTCCTTTTTACACTTGTATATTTAACACTCTAAGATAATATATAAGAATATGATTACAATATGATTGTCTCACTTATGGGTTTAATGGATATTAGGCACTTTTTTCCACAATTGAACCATGAAATCATTGCAGGGGGTATAATCTTTTTTCTAAACTAAATACTCAGTGAGTACAAACATTTAAACGTAAAAGATGCTTCATCCTTTTATCAACTAAGAATACTAGTAATGGTTAGAGAATTCAGTTGACTACTCATTATACTATTCCTATTAAATGGAAATGTTTTGTTGATATTCTCTATTTGGTGGGAAATCTTTAAACTCTTATTGATTTTTTATTGTCTATCTATTGAATGTGAAAATTTTAAAGGTCTTCTGAGAATTTATTCGATTTATTTACTTAACCACAAGTATGAACATATTGACCATGAATGCTAACATAGTGAGTGAATAGGCATATAATGATGTTATCTTTTGTTTAATTATTTGAACATATAAATATTGGTACAAAGGGACACCAAATCCACATGCGCCACATAAGTCACTTGATTTGTTTGTGAACTATGATATTTCCTGGGTGCTCAGACCGAAGTAGGTGGTTTTCTTAGGGGGCCACACTCGGAGCATTCGACCTAAAGATCTGATGCACAAGGCAGTGCAACAACATCAGGAGATGCAGTCCAATGGTAGTAGGTGACCGATAATCGGTTCATATGCCATTTGTTCCTCCGGGATACTGGAGCCCATGTGCACCACTGGTTTGGAATCAGGGTTATCCATCTCCCCTAGGTGGACCCTCTGTATACACCAACCCGGTTAAAGCGTCGGACATTCT
This sequence comes from Schistosoma spindalis, assembly GCA_946903255.1. NCBI lineage: Eukaryota > Metazoa > Platyhelminthes > Trematoda > Strigeidida > Schistosomatidae > Schistosoma > Schistosoma spindalis. The sequence goes on along the minus strand of OX336423.1, from coordinate 11,015,641 downwards.
CTTTTCATCTCAATTTTGTGAACAACACCGGTGGTACGAGAAGGCAATGAATAGGACTTCTCTGCTAGTGGCTGTATACGCATGACCATGTGAGGGCATTTGGAGAGGGATAGCTGACTCTCCCCACCCTCGATCGTACCGGGTCATTTGGAGGAGGAAATTACTATAAGATTGTAATTTTTATTATCAAATTATCAAATGGTTAGTAATATCGAGCAATTTACTATAACACTTATCCCAGATTTATTTGAAAGAATTGATTTCTGTTACTTTCATTCTTCAATGTTATTTTAAGTTCGAGGTAAACATTGACTAGTTCTCAGAAATCCATCGTTTATAACGAAATTAAAGCATTTTATATCATAAAGCTAGGAGCTCTTCTGTTTTATTGTCATGGTTACTACTCATTTTTTCATAAAATTGTTCATCTGTTTAACAGTTATCTGCTGTGGGTTGTATAAAATGAGTAAAGATGAAAGATAGTTTTTAATGTGCAGTGTTTAAAAAGAATGGCTGAGAGCAGTAAACCGTGTTAAAACATGAATTATATACATTACATATTAGTAATTAGTCGTCAATGATCATATACAAGAAACGTTTCGTAACGGATCACTATGCACAAGAAATTATTTTACATAAAGAGGATGCATTTACTTACTAATATGTTAGTGAACGAGAACGCAGAGAGGGACACCCGAACCATAAAGTAAATACTTCATTTTCAAAATGTCAATCAAATGTTTCAGACTTCATTGTTCCTTCATTTCCACACTAATCATTCACTGTTCTCGTTTTCTTTTCTTCAATCTTTCTAACTTTCTACCATCAGATATTTCACTTTCGATTGATGATACATACTACTTATAACTGTCGACATCAGTAGCATACACCACAATATGATATAGCAATGACCAAAGGTAAAAATTCCAAAATATTATATTCTTGCATCGCAAGCTGAATCTCGTGTTTTTTTAATATTTAAATGGGAATTTTATGTTTATTTATAACGTGGAATCACTGAAATAGATTAAATCAATATTTTAACAATTTATGAAGCTTATCGATTGTAAACATACTTTATTGGGAAGCAGAAAATAGTAACTTTTAATTGGTAAGGGAAAAATTGCTTAATTTGTATGGTTCGTACTTTGGGAAATGAACATGAGGTTTCCATCTGCAAGCACATCCATAACGATTGATTTTTGTAAACCATTCATGGCAAGATATCACTGCAAGTTGCTTAATTATTCAACTCTATTCTATTTCAAAAGGGGTTTTGTGGATATTATTAGTAATTTTAATAGTTGGATTCATGAATCAATTGAAGCTAAACCACCATGGAAAACCTGGAAGCACTGAACGGCCGTTCTGGCCTACTGTTGGACTCCTCAGTGGCAGTGCGCATCCACGATCCCACCTCACGAGATTCGAACTCAGGACTTATCGGTCTGTCTATCAGCATCTATTTTATAATTAATGATTATTTTAGTAAATAAAATTAGTGAAACGAAAATTCTCTTCGTCGAATTAACTTCTCTCTTTGCCAATAATAAAATTTTTCAAATGAAATAATAAGATTTGTTTGGAGACAGAAATAAATATTCATTGGTAGATAAGTTTACAGTTATCATTTCTAATTTTTATTTAACTCTATAGGACAAAATGGAATCTGATCAGCAGCCTCCAAATGTCCTGTTACTGTCAAGGTTGAGAAGAATTAGTTTTTTTTTTCAAAATGCTCTCGCATGGCCACGCGTACACAGCCACTGCCAGGGAAGTCCTACTCACTGCCTTCTCGCACCACGGGTGTTGTTTACGAAATTGAGAGGACGAAAAACGAATATCCGGCCCTTTGACAAGGTTGGTGGACACGGAGAGTTCACCTAGGGAAGTTGGAAAACTCTTATTCCAAACCAATGGTTCACGTGTGCTCCAGGATTCTGATGGATCAAATGGCGCATGAACTAATTATTGGTCACCTACTACCATGAGACTGCATCTCCTGATGTTGCTCCACCACATTGTGGATCAGATTCTTAGGTCGAAGACTCTTGGTGTGGCCTCTTAAGAAAACCACCCGCTTCGGTTTGGGCAGCCGTACAGTATCACAGCGCACACACAAATCATGTGACTTGTGTGGCGCATGTGTATTCGATGTCCCTTTGTACCAATATTTATGTATCCAAAGAAATAAGTAATACAGCAAAGAAATTCAGTAAGCAACTTTTGTCCTGTTTTTTAGAGTCATCCACTAGGTAAGTGTACCCGCTTACTAATATAGCTGAATAATATATTCGTACATAAGAAACGATTTCAGTCTATGAGCTTTTGACAATATTATACAATTATATTGATAATAATTGTTACGTAATTGTTAAAAGAAAAATCAATATCTGTAATGCAAACATCAAATGTTGTACTCCGCCCTTTTTCCTCTATAGCAATAGATGAGAAATTTAGATTTTAGTATGAATATTTTAAGGTTATAGAAAAGTTACCTTTTTTGGTATTTTTAATTTAATTTGTTTAGTTACTTAAATGAATTTAAGTAATATATGTGAACCTGTTACGATTAATGCTATTATTCTCTAAAGCATAAATAACTATTATAATTGTTATTATCAGACAAAATAAAGGGGATATATGTTCTGTTCGTTGGTCAACTGTTTATACATTCACATTTTTAAATATTGAAAAGAAAAATACATGTGAATAGTATTAATTGTATCAGCAGTTGCACCATCGATGCAAACGTCCTCTGAATCAACCGAATATATTATGTTTATGTTTATTTGTTATGACTGTTATGGTATAAGTAATATCTCTTTTCGTTAAAGCATTTAATACTGAACAAAAATAATACTTATCAAGCATAAGGCTATCTATTGATATACGTACGTTATGAAAAGTGGTAAGATAATGTTGTTAGTTCAGTTTAAAGTTTTGTTCTGGTTAGTAAAGGAGTGATTTTTAAATTTTTTTAAATGGAGTTATGTCATCTGGGCTGAATGGTTCGACTGGGAATCGTTTATTGTCATTCTAGAAAACATTATTATCATAAAATATAGATGCACGTTATTTATTCAAATTTCTCGATAGATGATCGGTAGCCTATCATGTCTATCTTGAATTTGTTTGGTTCCAATTTATACTTTCATAGATACTTATGTAGTGAATAAGACCACCAACGGGGACAATCGAATGTATTGGAAACAAAATTACAGAACTTGTTAATAAAATCTAACAACCATACAGTAAATGCTCAATTTGCAAAACGTCCATCAATTGCCTATAAATGACTCAAACTTCATTGTTCTTGCATTTTAATACAAATTGCATTCTGTTTCCATTCTTTACTGTTCAATCTTCTGGTCTCTCTGCTGCCAAACATTCTGTTCACGACCATCATCATATACTACTTATGTCTATATAAATAGCACACACCACACTTATATTGATTATCTTCTTCTCCGACCTGGTTTCTAATTTACTCCACTATTTATTGATAGCGTCATTTCACGGGACCACACATTAGTGAAGTGAGCCATATCAAGAATTATAATTTTCAGACTGAAATCTTCAATATAAAGGTACTCATTATTTGTCTACTTCCAGATTTTCTAGTTTCTTTTGTTCTTGCATGAGTTTTATTGAAAAAGATATTAACTATACGTAATGTTTTCTTATGATTTGTATTATTAATATTATTACTTTAATTTCTCTGTTATCCAACCGAGTTTGAACAAATTACGGTATATTTATTCTGTCTCCTAAATACTGTTAACGGCCGAATAGAATCTGTGGCGAGATTATAATTTATGGACGAGCTAATCAGATTCAGGATAACAGGTATTGAATTTTGGCGCAATATTCACTCATCTATTTGGTTAAATAGCATCTTGGACTTTTTAAGTGATGTCAGTTCGTGATGAGAAACCGTAAATCTAATTCTTAACCCTAACCATCAACTATGTATCATAATTTATATTCTTCAAACTGTTTTAGAACCCTTATTTAGCCCTAGTAAGTAGGTAGGCACTCTCAAGGTTACTTTGGTGTCGCTTAAAGATCGTCCAAATAATTAGCTTCATCCTATTTGAATCACTCAAAATAATATTTTAATAAAATATTCAAACAATAAATTTGTTTTAATTTACGATTTATCTGATCATTAAAAATAATTAGGCGTGAACACGAAAGTTTAATCTAGTATACTTCCAGTTGAAGCATTGATACAGTTTTGTAGTCATACATATATATATAAGTAGTATATTATTTTAAATGTAATCGAATTTTAAATTAATATTCGATATTTAATAGTAATTTAATAGTTGAGATCATGAGTCAATTGAAGCTACACCACCATGGAAAACCTGGAAGCACTGGACATCCGTTTCGTCCTATTGTGGGACTCCTCAGTGGCAGTGCGCATCCACGATCCCGCCCTGGGAGACTCCAACTCAGGACCTATCAGTCTCACGTGCAAACTCTTAACCACTAGACCACTGAGTCGGCATCCAACGGTGTTAATGTATAACTTCAAATAATCCACGAAATTGAGCGACACATCCACTATTGTCTTCAGTGAGTAACTATCTCACAACAGACCCGGTTGAATTCCACTGTTCACAGCTTCTCACTAGAACTTCACGAAATACCTCTTGAAGCCAGTCACTAGTGAACATATGTTGATTAGTATCAGAAGGGGTTTTTGTCGATATTATGAGTCAATTGACTCATGATCTCAACTATTAAAAATTACTATAATATTCACAAAACCTCTTCTGATTTAATAGATTATTTTTTTAATTTACCAAGGTGGAATGAAGAATACAGTTTTGACAGTTGTTCAGTTATTAGCATTATATGTTACTTAGTCATTATTGATTGATAATACTATTAAGATGATATATCTAACCAGAATTTAAGTAAACTCTCTATCTTTTAATGCCTTAAAAGAAATTACAGTTTCTTGGATAATATTAACTTGTGATAGGAATTACCCTTAAACTAACTTGATAGTGTAGTGAACGAGAACATAAGTGTGGACAATCGAATGTCTTTGAACACAAAATTACAGAACATCTTACTAAAATCTGAGAATCATACAATAGATACATGATTTGTAAAAAATCAATCAATTGTTCCATACTTGACTGTTCCTTATGCAAATATCAGTAAATCGCCTCAGAATTCAATGATCCTGTAATTCCATACCAATTACTTTCCGTTCCTATTCTTTCATTCTCAATCTTCTACTGAAATACATTCTATTCCTGACTATCGTTTTATACTACTTATATGGATATGAGTAGCCCACATCACCATAGAACTTCAAAGGTTTGTACTGACAATAAAAGATTTTCAGTTGTAATGAATCACACCATAACTTGTAGAGTCAATTATACAGAAAGTCAAAGGATGAAACAAATACCAATTAATAATATGATGAATTGTGAATAAATAGAAGTTGAGAAGTTTTAACTATTCAATTACAATTGTTGAGGACGTTAGATCCTCAGAACTCATTTGGAAAAGGTCCAATTTTTGTAATTTTATTTAGAAAATTTGAATTTCTTCGTTTTCGCGCCAAAGCGTTCTTGTCACCTGCATGTCGTATTTCCCACTTGGGAAATATCTTAAACGCTATTGGCCCGTTTCATCTTTTAGTATGCTATTTGATAACTCTCCTTAAGGACGATTTTGTGCTGTAAATATACGTTTTGATTTGTGTTTGCTGTTATCGCTCGTCTCTGGCTGTTTGCAGAGTACACTTCCTCAATCCAAGCTTGGACTTCTTCCTCTAGTTAGCGGGACTGGGACTCATCAGAATATCTATCTAATTGGTCTTCACTCACAAGTCTTTGTTCCGTTCTCATACTAAAAGAACTCGTAATAGCTTCAAACCTAGCAACAATTTAATAATTTGATTATTTGGTTAATCAACATGAGATTCAAAAGTTCTAATAGACAATAATATGGGATTGTGATAGAGGATTTATGAGTAAATCAAGACTCACAGAAAAGAAAAAAATAATGTATCGAGTTTGAATATCATTTGATAAAAGCTTCATATGAAGTAGAGATAATTAAGAACTCAAACTTGTTTATTCCAAGTAATGTATAAATTCGAACACTTTAAACTTCTACCTGAAGTTTGTTCTGATGATGTAATTGTTCAACAGAACAATGAAAGCTCCACGACTAAATCATCCAACTCAAAGGACAGAACTTCATCAAAAAGCCAATCAGTAAATTTCAGATGTCTATTATAATTTATGCCTGTTACTCCCAATGGAGCATAGGCCGTCGACCAGCATTCTCCAACCCACTCTGTCCTGGGCCTTCCTTTCAAGTTCTATCCAACTGTTTCTCCTTCTTCTCATGTCTGTCTTCATTTCTCGACTTGATGTGTTAGTTGGTCTTCCTCTTGTTTTTGGCCTTCAGGATTCCCCATACAGTAGAACTGTGTTGACATTTGTATTGAAAATTCTGACTTTGGTGACGGCTTGCGGACAGTTGTTTTGAGTTCCAGATGTTCTTCAGTTGTAAACATGCTGCTCTTGCTTTGCCGATCCAAGCCTTCATATCTGCATCAGATCCATTGTGTTTATCAATGATACTGTCCAGATATGTAAAGATTCTTCTTACATCTTACGAATCTTCTCCGTCAAGTGTGATTCGATTGGTGCATGCTGTGTTGTATCGGAGAATCTTGCTTTTCCCTTTGTGTATGTTGAGAGGTACTGGTGTTGAGACTGTTGCTACACCAGTCGTCTTCTTCTGCAGTTGTTGTTGCGTATGCGATAGAAGGGCCAGATCATCTGCAAAGTCTAGATCGTCCAGCTACATTCCAATTGTCCTAAACACATATTGAAGTTTATTAAATATTAAATGGTGACACTTGTTTTAATTATACAGGATTTACCATAAAATCTCTTTGAAGAAAAAAACTGTTTTATAAAACAGTAATTTTATTTATAAACAAAGATAGATGGTAGCTAGCACTAAATTCAAGTTTGACAGGCAGTTCGTCTTGCATCATAGAGTTGTTGTTCACTATAGGACTCGAACCTAGTACCGTCCACTTTAAATACTATGACGTCAACCACTTAGCTACTGAGTCCTGATAGCCACTAACTTATACAATACGGTGAAGCATTGTTTACTTGTATCTTCCCATTGTTGTTTAGGACTGCAATTGACCAGTCTCTTATTGGCATATATATATAACCATCTTTGCTTATATTACTTATAATGACTTAAGGCAATATCCAGGCAATCTATACAGGATGCATCTATGGCAATAAAAGACTATTTTATTTAATTAATCCAATACATTATATATCAATGGTTATTATTCAATAATAGAATCTTTGTTTATTATCCGCACAAATAACCTTAAGGTCAACCAATCGAAAAGTATTTGACATCATTAAAACAAAACAAAAAACAGAGTAAAATAACTTGAAAAAGAAACGTTTTTCTTTTAAAGTTAAAGAATAATTGAGGAAATTCACTTTTAGAAGAAAAAAAGAAAAGGAGGATGATTAAAAAGAGAATATTTTGTTGCATAAAAAAGGAGTTATGATTTGTAGATCATTTGAAATAACAATAAGAATGAGAATAGGAAGAAGAAGAAAAAGAAGGAGAAGAGTCTCTATGTATGTTATTTGTATGGCTTAGAAATATACTTTTTATTTGATAAATAGTGATAGATGTAAAATCTATATTCACTTTTTCATTTTCATAATCATTATATCATATAGAAGCTGGAAGGGGGGCGGAGTTGTGAATGCGCACTGCTGAAGAGTTCCATGCTAGGACGAAACGGCTATCCAATACTTCCAGGTTTTCTGTCGTAGTCTAGCTTTAATTGACTCATGAATTCATTTATTAAATAACAATTTTTCTTTTCTTTTTAAGTGGACATCAAAGACTTTTTATTATTTACTAGAGATATATCAGTGAACTCTCTACATTATAGCAACACTCTTACAATCAATTTTGTTTGTGGTTAAATTTTGGTTAACCTTTTTTGTAAAATTATTTAACAGTAACAATGCGCATATGTCTTTGTACCGTTATGATCACTATCTTGTCTGTATAAACGTGTACCCTTGATCAAGTGTGACAATCTACGCACATATCTATCTCTAGCTTAAATGTTAATCGTTTAAATATCGCTCGATGATTCATTCTCTTCATCACGTATATATGTGCTCGAATCCTATTAATAGCTTTTACTTTGCCTTGCTGTGAGATTTGCCTCTGTATTCGCTCGTACATACATTTCGCCTCTCTGCTTCAAATTCGCTTGATATGTTTGTGACTTTGTTATCTGTGTTATCCGTTAATAAACTGTGATTGTCACACGTTATTGCCATCTGACTTCAAATACCATTGGGGATTTATATACTAACAGTTATCAATGTGATTGATTAACGAAGTAAAACCAGTATAACATATATTCTATAAATGTAATGATGGTATTAATAAAGATTTTAATGTGTATATCAAACTATTTTCGATAAGGTTTTATGTATTATCTCAATTCTTTGGTTGACCCATAGTAAACAACCTTTGTCAGTGAAGTAGATAAAAGAAATGAAAAATGCTTTTACAAAGTCAAAAATGACTGATATTTTCATGCTTAACATCTTGAAAGGAAAAATGAATTTAATAAATTTTGAACTGTATTCATCATCATTGTTATAACTTCGTCGTTTGCTTGCCAGTCTATACTTAAACATTGCAAATAGAGGGATAGACAGTTTGCTCGGATTAGTTTACATTCTTCATTAATCAGGTTACTCAGTACAATGTTTATGCTGTAAATCGTGAGTTCGACTTCACAACTCAACCGCCTTAAAGTCGACAGAAAAGAAACTATCCTATGACTAACTAATGACTTGAATAATTGGAAAACGAAAAGAATAAATGACTATAGTAGAAAACTCGATATCCGATCTCTATTTAATTTATCCATCTTAGAAAGATAAATGAATCAATATATGAATAACTGAACTTTCAAAGCATAATGTATGAGAAAGAATTTTATTAAACTAGGTGATTAAAGTACAGAAAATAAAACAAGAATCATGTTTAAATTACAATGATTATGCAATAGATCAAAATATGACGGTAATTTACATATTAATCAAGAGATTATGATTAATGGAATAGGAAAGGCATACAACAAAATGGTAATAATGTACAGATTTTGAATTGAGGAAACCAATGTTCTAATAAGGCTTTCATATTTTTAATCAATACTTCTTCATTCTTCTCTTTACAACAATCAACATTTATCATCAAAAGTCGTTACTGAACAATGTAGAATACTTACATACTGTTGTGTTTTAAATATTTAAGGATTGTGTTTGTTTTAATAAATGATTTTGTTTACTTGAACGTTATATTTATAGGAGAATAGTAGTTAAGTTTTGTAGAATAGCTTGTCGTTGGCATTCTAAGAACTGGGTTTGTGCTAGTCAATAATCGTCTAAAAGAAGAATGTACAATTCTTAGAAAACTAGTAGTCATTATGGAACTGAAATATGATGCAGTTCCTAGAGGGCTGAAAATTCACCTCGTTAATAACTGCCACTATAATAAAATCTTTACTTGTAATAGATCTTTTCAGTTTAGCTAAAATTGAGATAAATGATTCAGTTGATAAGTGGTTTATATTAATGAAGTTTTCATGAGTTATTCGATGAAGTGGATACCTCATAATGTTACATGACAGAGATTCGTGATGCAATTTCGAAAACAGCTTTCAGCCTTACGAAATTCGTGTACAATAACAAACACTAACAAACAATCATTTACGACGAGAGACCTATTTACGTATTCATAATCTATTGAGTATGCCCTAGGGTTAGATTGAAATACAGTTCTTGATACTTTTAATTTTGTATTGAATGAGATAAAAGTTAATGACCCATGGAAGTGGAGTGGCTTACTTTTATCAAGAGAATGGGATTGGTATAATTGAAATAGTTATTGTTATAACCAATTGTACCAGTGATTGTTTTACTGTACTTGTTTGTTTAACTGTACTAAACACATACATTCTTCGATTGCTTATGACCTTGCACGAACTTTCGTTCGCTCAGTAATCCCATTCGTACCCCTTTGAACCATCTCGGTATTATTTCGATACCACGAGATTGCCAACAAATACATCTCAACTACAGCCATCAACTGCCTTCTGATATTTGGTCTATGGGGAGATCTAACCTGTTAACTGGGACGTAGTCTTCCTGTAGTGGTGATCATAATCGAACGCGACTCGACGCCACACTACAGAAGAGTTCCATCAGGTCCCCCCTCGTTGTTCAATCCAGCAACTTTAGTTTGTTCTTCGAATCAAATCCGTATTTTAGAAAGCGTGGTAGTGAACTGAGTTAGAAAGTCCTATTTAGAGACGCTTTAGCAGGAATTTTGGTGAACTAGACCAAGTGCTTGAGTTCTATAGATATGTTATCGATTAAATGTTTTTGAAACCTACTAGAAGTCATCAGTTACTGAATTGACTAGTGTTCTGTGGTTATTCTCAAAGCGAGTTGGAAGCAGTTTGTACATGTGATAAATCCTCTGACTCAACGCTTGAAACGCTTTCTTAAGCTCTTCAAGAAACCTCTGATTAAATCTACGCAACAAGTTGAACACGAGAGAAAAGCGTGAAATATCGAAGGGGCACTTTAGTTCAAGATTAATTTATGTAAAGAAAATTAGGGGATTTATAGCATTTCAAATGGCTTTTCGCTTCTGAAAAGTTCTGGAACCCTACCGAACATATCAGCAGGATAGGCAATCATTCAATCAGGAATGTGACTCTCCACTTTCTAGATGTTTCTGAGAAACTTCTTAATGTTGATTGGATGAAACGTCTCCCAGTGTTTTCATAGACCCCTTTGGACTTTTTTGATGATTTTCTGGGTCTCCACAATAATATTATGCACTTGAAATTCTATGTTATATTAATAATTTTTACGTGTCGTGCTTATTTGGGGTTACCTGTGTGACACCAGCCAGATTCTGATTTCGGCTATCTGGCTGAAACAGAAGGAAGGGGATCTTCTGGTCTGCACTGACGAAATAAACTTGTTGCGCACAACTAAACCTTGAATATTCTACATCACAACTCATCTTTTGGGGTTTAACATAAGTCTACAATGCTTGCGACATATAGAATAACTGAGCTAACTTAATACTATTGATTCTGCCGTATAATCGACAACGGCAACGAGTATATAACACTTCAACACATGATGGCTGAAACAGGTCGAAGACGACTGTAGGAAAACTTGCAGCAGCCAAAGTTATTGTGTTAAGAATTAGCTGGTAGCCTCTTATTAGAAATTTATCATCATAAACAAAATAGTCATTTACTCCCTTACTATTTTTCGGCATTACATATGTTGTACCGAGTGATGAAATTTTTTGTTTGTTTTCTTTGGCAGATTCCGTTCCTCTTTCTTCCTATGTTGTGTGATAAGACGTATGACAACCACCCGAATGTTTTCTGATTCACTATATAGCAAAGAGTAAATATCAGTCCCACAAACTTGATAGTACAGAACGAAATTGTACAACTACATATACATTGGTGCCGCCGAGTTAATTTTATCTAGGTCATTAATATAGACCAAAGAAAGAAGTGGACCTGATATAGTGTCTCGTTTAACTCCCGATGTCGAGACAAACGAGGTTGTGGGCACCCTGTTTACGTTGGTACGAGACATCCTGTTTCCTAGGTTAGTGAAACGCATCTTTCTAACCTAGGCTATGAATAATACACGAGGTAATTGGTCAAAGCCTTTTATGAAATCAAAGAACATTACGTCGATCAGTATCATTTGATTCCAGCAGGTCGTATAGCTGTCTTTTACTACAAGAAGATTGGATGGACAGGGGCTACCTTTCCCAAACCCCTGTTGGACATCATGGAGAATGTGGTTTTATCATTGTGCCCCCTCATTTGTTTCCATTGATTTGTTCTTCCGTTTCCTTCTATAGTTTTAGGAGTGATGCGACCAACCTTTAGCAGTCTTGATCTTTCCTATCCTCTCCTTTTAAAACTGGAGAGGAAGTAGCCTGTTTCCATCATCTTAGGAGTTGGTATGACTCTAATGTGTGTCTGAAGAGGTCGCACACTGGTGAACAGACTGCTTTTCATCACTATTTCAGTATTATAGGTCGGATTTTATTACATCTTGATGACTTTCCTGTGCTCAGGTACTTTAGATTTTTTAATACTGATCTAAGAGTTAGTTAAATATTTCCCAGGTTATCAGTTGGCACCAGAGTTGAGGAATGTCCCGCTCTTGTTGACTTCTGATTTGACTGATCAGCAAAGTTGGCACTTATAATTCCTGCCACTTCAAAGTTGATAAGACCTTCACTGTTAGGTCTTTTCAGAACACAGACCCTCTGATTTGTATTTTTGTAAGTAATCAACCTATACTTATATTTCGGGTTGATTTGTATTTTGGCCGCTAGCTTGATCTAGAAATACCTCCAAACGTTGGCACTGATCAGTATCTTGGTGATAAGTGAACGTTACTCTTGAAACCGTTAAGATAAAAATTCAGTCGTCGCAAACTCTCCTTTTAGCTCGTAGAGGGGGTTCTGTGCCTCGCTTAACCCAAGATCTCTTTCCATGGGTGTGTTTTGCCTGGAGCACATCAAGTAAGATGCTATTCTGAATAAGGTTTTCTCATCCCTACCCCATCTTGTGGTGCCACTCACATATTCAGTCAGTGATAGACATCTAGTGGTTGTAGCAAGCCGTATATGGAACTGCTCTGTAGGAGTTAAATCGTGCTTTCTGAGATTAAGAGACAGAGTGTTGAAGTCTCCAGCTAGTAGCATTTCTTCAAACTCCAGGTTTAGTAGTTGTACTACTGCCTGGATTACCTAATTTTATTGGGCGTTGGAACCTGTGAAGGCCCAGTACAGTCCTCTAATCAAGTAACTCATTCCTCTCGCATTAAGTCAAAACCAGCGTGAATCTGTCACTTTGATTGTGTGTTGTGTTACGGCTCTAGAGTGATCGCTCTTCACCTCTAGATTTGCGTACCCTATTGCATCGGAAAAGTGTTATGCCAGGCAAGCTCACTTCTTCATCCATGATGTCAGGCAATGGCCATATTTTGGTGAAGACTACAACCTTTAGATCTAACTGGAAGTGTAGTGGATCGGTCCCTAACCTCACGACCTTTGAAACTGAGATTTACACTCAACACGCAATACTAAAGGAAGGCGAAAATGGTGAACGCGGCAACAATGGCATGGCACCTCTATAACCTCTTCCTTTTTGTGTCAAATTTGTTACTGTACTCCCAGATCAACCGTGTTTTTTACAAATGCTAGACATCATAATGCTGATGGTCACAATCGGACGAGTCAGTGTAGACACTGATGAGACTTACAAATAAGATTTTATGGATTATGTAGTCTTACTTACTTACTTACTTACGCCTGTTACTCACAATGGAGCATAGGCCGCCGACCAGCATTCTCCAGACTAATCTGTCCCGATTCTTCCTTCCTAGTTCTAGCCAACTGCAGTTCCTTCTTCTCATATCTGTCGCCATTTCTCGGCGTAATGTGTTACAAAGCTTCTCCGTCAAGTATGATTCGATTAGTGCATGCTGCGTTGTATCGGAGAATCTTGCTTTTCCCTTTGTGTATATTGAGACCTATTGCTGCTGAGGCTGTTGCTACAGCGGTCGTCTTCTCCTGAATTCGTTGTTGCGTATGTGATAGAAGGGCCAGATCATCTGCAAAGTCTAGATCATCTAATTGCATCCTAGATGTCCACGGTATCCCGTGCTTCCCTCCAGATTTTGACGTCTTCATGATCCAGTCGATCACCACGAGAAAGAGAAAGGGTGGGAGTAAACAACCTTGTTTGACACCGGTCTTTCTTCGATTGGGTCTTTGAGATGTCTTCCATGCGCGATCTTGCAGTTTAATCCATCACAGGAATTCCCTATGATATTAACTCTCTTCTGAGGCACGCCGTAGTGTCGAAGAAGCTTCTACAGTGTTGTTCTGGCCACGATATCAAATGTTTTCTCGTAGTCAGTGAAGTTGATGTAGAGTGATGAATTCCACTCAAATGGTTGTTCCATAATGGTCCGTAGTTTAGCGATTTGGTCTGTACACGATCAATCCTTACGGAATCCAGCCTGTTGGTCTCGAAGTTGCGCGTGTACGGAGTCCTTCATTCGATTCAACAATACCCTGTTGAAGACTTTTCATAGTACTGAGAGATTTAATTTGTTTCATTTTAACACATAGATATTGGTACAAGGAGGCACCAAATACATATGCGCCACACAAATCTCAATTGATTTGTGTGAGAGCTGTGATACTGCCCGGGTGCCCAAACCGAAGCAGGTGGTTTTCTTAGAGGGCCACACCCCGAGCCTTTGACCTGAACGTCTGATCCACAAGGCAGTGGAGCATCGTAAGGAGATGCAGTCCCATGGTAGCCGGTGACCAACGATTGGTTCATACGCCATTTGTTCCATCAGAATACTGGAGCCCATGTGCACTATTGATTTGGGGTCCGGTTAAAGCGCCGGACATTCGCTTTTCGTCCTCTCATTTTCGTAAACAACACCCCGCTATGAGAAGGCAGTGAGTAGGACTTCCCTAGCAGAGGCTATATACGCGTGGCCATGTGAGAGCATTTGGAGAGGGAGAGCGGACTCTCCCCACTCTCGGCCGTACCGGTGCATTTAGGGGCAGTACTGAGAGAAAAGTGAAACCTCTGTAGTTCTGTATTTCTTTGATATCTTGATCAAGTGTCCAGTCTGTTGGTACTTGTTCTTCATTCCAAATCTTGCTAAGGAGAATGTGGAGTATCGTTGCAGTTACTGCCACGTCTGCTTTGAGTGCCACCGCTGGAATGCTGTCTGGTCTCGCTGCTTTGCCGCTCTTGATATGTCTGATAGTCATGCTGATCTCTTCAGTTGTTGGTGGGCCAACGTCGATTGATAGGTCCCTGGGTGCTGCTTTAATGTTGTGTGTGTTCAGTGAGACTGATCGATTCAAGACTTCTTTGAAGTGTTCTATCCACCTGTTTCGCGGTGATTACTTCGCCTTCCTTGCTTTTCACTAGTCGTTCTGGTTTACGATAATTTCCAGCGAGTTTCTTTGTTGTATCATACAGTTGTCTCATATTTCCTTCTCTTGCAGCCTTTTCTACCGTCATTGCTAAATCTTCCACATATTTACATGTTAAACAAAACTACCAAAAAAATTCACACTGATTCAATGTAAGATAATAGAATAATAGATGGTGATGAATGTCGAATAAAATGATACCACTTTAAACTAATAATAAATATTGCGTAAATAAACAACTGGAATATGTTTAACTGTTTTTGATAGTTAAGACATTCTTGTGTTAAATTGGGATTCCTAATCGGGTTAGGTAATGTTTAGAAGTTTTAAAAAGAATCTAGACTTAGCTATCTATTCTGATATCATATATATACTATAAGAGGTAGCTTTCTAGTTAAAGCACTCAGACTTTAACAATTAAGTAAGAAATTCAATTCATATTCAACATACTAAGGTTTGAGTAAATGAGTAGTATTACTAATCTACATAAAGAAGTGTGTCTCAAGATCGAATATATAAACTTATGTTTGATAAATAAGTCAAAGATGAAAAGAGAGTTCAAGTGTGTAGTGATTGAACATGTTAAACTCATAATAGTTAGTAAACCTGTAATTAAATGTTGATTTATGGACTCGGTGAAACGAACCATATTTTATTATATACAGTGAAAGATGAAAAGACTACTGGAATGTTCACAATGAAAGTCACTATATATATAGTTGATATAAATAATTTAGCGTTTATCGACTTGTATGTGATGTCGAGAAGAGAAAAAATGTAACTTTTATCATTCAAAATTACTTGATATTTTTTAGTGAAATCAAAAGATGATGATTTGTTATTATGAACAGATTTTGTTATTTAGATCACTTGTAAAAGTTTGTAAAATTTACTATTTTATAATTGATTTATCTATAGTCTATACATTCTCTCCTTCGTTTTCATTGTTTCTGTTCACAATTGGGTAATGTTTATTAGTCACCTTGTTTTATACATTATATCTATACATCTAATTAATTTATTTATTTTTCATGATGAATCGAATAAATCATCTAGTTGAAACTTATATTCTGTATCTCTGAATTAACTGAAGCTAGATTAAGATGAAGTTCTCGTTCGTTCGTTCACTACTGTTCAATAAGAGTTGGTGTTAGAAATATTGAAGTTTGTTCTAATGATGTTGTTCAGAAGAACGATGAAAGCTCCACGACCAAACCATCCAGCTCAGGGAACAAAACTCTATCAAAATATTGACGCAATTATTTATCATATCACAATCAACTTATAGAACTGATGTTATGAATGGAACTGAATGTATAATTCACAGAAATTAGTTATCTTTATTTCGTTATGATATTTTTTATTTTGATGATATTATTAGCAAATTGGTTTTTCCATGATGTTATTTATTGAATTTATCAAAAGTGAATTGAATCAAATTAAAGATTAAAATCCAAATTATTGATAAGAGTAAAGTGAATATGTATAGAAATAAGTATGATGTGAGAATCTTTTTTAGGTTTGTCACATAAATATTTGCTTTCCCGTCTCCACTTCTCGTTTCAATCAATTTGTATACAATCGTATATAGTCTTCCATAATGGAGGAATTGTGTTGCGGTTAATCTGGAGGAAACATAGTTATGGCTAAGTAACAGAATCAATTGGGAAGGATGCAGTTTTCCAATGCTTTTTTTCAACATAAAATGTGATCACGTCAACTAGATTTGTTTAGTAAAAAGACAGTATAAAAACTGAACTACTGTAAAATGACCAGTTTCAAAAGACTAACTCATTTATAGGCATTATTAGATGCATTGTTCTAACTTTATGGGTATAAACTGTCTAACAGTCTTATAAAAAATTACAGTGAGTGAGAGTGATAAACACCAAGAAACTAAACAGAAAGTGTGCTTTAATAGGATCTTGCGTGCTCACTAATGACCAACTTCAAAATGTAATTCCTGAAGTTCTAGTGTGAAGTCGTGACAAGTGAAGTTCAATTCATGTCGGGTGTGAGACAGTTAACTGCAGGCAATGGATCAGGATTGTGCAATATCGTCAACAGGTTGAAGTTAGATATTAACACTGTTGAATGCCAGCTCAGTGGTCTAGAGGTCAAGTGCTTGTGGAGATAGGTCTGTCAAACTTATTTTGTAAATAATTTTTATTATTATTTGTATTCATTTTGTCAACCTTTCACTGTGTGTACATTTATTATTAAATCATTGTACCTGTTGTTTTAGTAAATGACCTTGACCACTTTTTCCGTTGTGATACTAACATAGCGTGACACTTTCTGTGATTGTCCCAAATACACTACTACACACATACCCCTCGTTCTAAATTCACTTGCATTTGTGTTAACTGAAGTCTAAAGCAAGTACCATTTATCTTTACAGACGATAATTGGAATATACCATATTTATTACTTAATCATATCATTGGGGAACCCATCACACTCGCAGGAATTATTAATCATCTATAATTGTGGATATTTAACACCAGATCAAATTGGAACACGCGCTCTCCTGGTAAAATAAGTAACGTTCCTTATTTCTATTGTGTTTATGACATTTAACTTATATATCTTTAAATATTGCTATTTGTTATAAATAACTACTATTACCTTTTGGATTAATATATTATCTGGTCCACCACAATTATTTGGTGAGCCTAGAGTGTATTTTAGTTTTATTGTTTATATTTCTACTTGAAACACTAGTTTTTTTATATCATGAACTCTCCAAATAAACTTATAGATATGGAATGTCCCCCAGTGAAACCCCTTGACTCATTACATACAGACAATAATATTTTAAGTTCAGTGAATGCCATTACTGAGTTAAGATTACCAACATACGGCGTCAACAACCCTAGAATCTGGTTCGCGCAGGTAGAGGCCTTATTTTTAGCCAGGGGCATACGTTCCCAAGCGACTAAATATGCCCATGTTGTCGGCGCTCTACCCATAGAAGTCGCTACGGAAGTCGGTGATCTGATTGACCATGTACCAGAAACAGATCCTTATGACAAACTCAAAGCAGCAGTAATTCAGCGCACGTGCGTCTCAGACGAAAAACGATTACAACTATTACTAACTTCCTGTGACTTGGGAGACAAGAGACCCTCCCAACTTCTTCGTCACATGAAACAACTTGCTGGTCCATACAACCTGGACGAAACTCTCCTAAAACAAATGTGGTTGCAAAGATTACCACATAATGTGAGACAAATCCTTAGCGTCTCAGGGCGAACTATCGCTCTCGAGGATTTAGCCGACATGGCGGACAAGATGATGGAGATCTACCCCGACAAGCATTGTCTAAACGCGATACAAACTTCTGGTAATGGCGATACGAACACAACACTCAACATTCAGCAACAATTAACACAGTTAACAACTCAGTTAGCGTCATTACAGGCTACTATTGCGAGTATTCATTCTCGACCTAATAGATCCATTTCTAGAAAAAGAGCAGAGTCAAGACATCGTTCAAGGTCTCCCAAGAAGACAGTCGGTATTTGTTGGTATCACCAAAAATATGGCACCAAAGCACGGCGTTGCACAAGACCGTGCACATTTTCCGCAGCGGACTCAGAGAATCAGGGAAACGAACTGGCCAGACAGTAATGGCGGCGTCTGCTACTGGCCAACACACTAGCCGCCTCTTCTACATCAGGGATCATATTTCTGGCTCAGACTTTTTAGTCGATACTGGAGCAGAAATCAGCATAATCCCATTAGAGCTTTCACGACGGCGACACACTACACACAGCAAAGTGTCACTACAGGCGGCCAATCAAACGCTTATCAAAACCTACGGAGAACAATCTCTCATTCTAGATCTCGGTCTTCGGCGAAGATTCACTTGGGTCTTTATAGTCGCTCAAATCAAACGACCTATTCTTGGAGCTGACTTTTTAAGTGCTTACAAATTATTAGTAGATATGAATAACAAGAGGTTGATTGACCGATGCACACGTTTACAAGTAAATGGTACGCTTGCTACTGACTATGAGACTTACGGTGTGCATATAGTAAAACCGGAAAACAAACTTTTCACCAACATTCTAAAGGAATACGAATGTATCACAAAAGTAAATTATCAGACGGAACCCACAGCACACCACGTACAGCATCATATCATCACTACGGGACCACCCATTGGTGCTAAAGCAAGGAGACTTCCACCACACAAGTTACAGATTGCTAAAAGAGAATTTGAACATATGATGCAACTCGGAATAATTAGACAATCAAACAGTCCTTGGGCTTCGCCGCTACACATGGTTCCAAAGAAGGACCAAGATTGGCGACCATGTGGAGACTACCGAAGATTAAATAATCAAACTATCCCGGATAGGTACCCCATACCACATATACACGACTTCTCCTTAAATCTACATGGTAAACAATTTTTTTCGAAACTTGACTTAGTAAAAGCCTATCATCAAATTCCAATGGCGCCCGAAGACATTGAAAAAACAGCCGTAATCACTCCTTTTGGTCTGTTTGAATTTTTGAGGATGCCATTCGGGCTAAAAAACGCCGCACAAACGTTTCAGAGGTTTATGGACGAAGTTACACGAGGATTAGACTTTGTATTCGCCTATATCGACGATGTTTTAATCGCTAGTTCATCACTCGAAGAGCATATCCAACACTTACAGATCCTCTTCGAACGTTTCAAAAAACACGGTGTTGTTATTAATCCTGCTAAATGTATATTCGGTGTTCCAGCCTTAGAGTTTTTAGGACACTACATCAACTCCCAAGGTATTAAACCTCTCCCAGAGAAAGTCGAAGGCATCATTAGCTATCCAGAACCAACCTCTGTAAAATCACTACGACGTTTCCTTGGGACATGCAACTTTTATCGACGATTCCTACCGCATTGCGCTGAAGTACTACAACCGTTAACTGATTTACTGAAAAGCGATAAAGCAGGCACCAAGAAAGAAAAGAACCAAATGTTCAAATTACCTCCTGATGCCAAAGCAGCATTTGAGAAAGCTAAATCTATGATAGCCAACGCCACGATGTTACAACATCTAAATACTGACCCCACAACCCATCTGATTCTGTGCACGGATGCTTCACAGAAAGCCGTCGGGGCAGTACTGCAACAGCGGGTAAACGACACAATTACCCCCATCGCCTTTTTCTCGAAGAGATTATCGTCAGCACAAGAACGTTATAGCACTTTTGGACGTGAACTTTTAGCTATGTATCTAGCCGTCAAATATTTCAACTTCTTGCTACAGGGTCGTGATTTCATCATTATGACTGATCACAAACCCTTTTGCCATTCCTTCAGCACATCGTATGACAAACATTCTCCACGAGAAGCAAGACAACTTGATTATATCTCTCAATTTACTACAGACATCCGCTTTATCAAAGGTAACATGAACATTGTCGCAGATGCACTATCTAGAAAGGACATCAATATGATGGTACACAACCACAACATCAGTCTAGAAACTTTAGCTAAACTCCAAGTAGACGATGCAGAATTGAAAGCCTGCCAAGAGAAGTCTAACTTGAATCTTAAACCAATACCCATGCCTTTCTCAGATACTTTCATCATGTGCGACACCTCAACAGGCAACAACCGCCCTTTCGTCCCATACGCTTGCCGACGAGAAATATTCCGACACTTACGCGGTCTTTCACATCCAGGAATCCGAGCCACAACTAAACTGATTACCGAACGTTTCGTGTGGCCAAAGATTAACTCAGATATAAAACGATGGACTCGAAGCTGCCTACAATGTCAACGCAGCAAAATTCAAAAGCACACAGTCAGTCCTGTTGGGAAGTTCCCTTTGCCGGAGAAGCGTTTCCAACACATCCATCTAGATATAGTCGGTCCCTTGCCGCCATCAAAATCATTCACACATATACTCACCGCAGTGGACAGATTTACAAGATGGGCTATAGCATGTCCCATCGCCGACACTTCTGCAGAGACAGTAGCCGCTACATTCCTTGACCGATGGATATCAAACTATGGAGTACCATCTATCATCACTACAGATCGTGGTCCCCAGTTCCAGTCTATCTTATTTCAGGAATTCACAAGACTTCTGGGTGTGAACCACATTAAAACGACAGCTTATCATCCAGTGGCTAATGGTCTGGTCGAAAGATTTCACCGCCAATTGAAAAGCGCACTGATGGCACAAACTGATACAACAAAATGGAGTGACGCACTACCACTTGTACTCCTGGGAATTCGTTCAACCATCAAGGAGGATTTAGGATGCACTTCAGCTGAACTAGTTTACGGTACTACATTAACATTACCGGGTCAGTTGGTCGATCAAGAATCAATAATGTCAAATGATCCAAATGGTTTCGCAAGCCGACTATTACAAACGATGCAACGCATTAAAGCGATACCTCCGCGTGAACATAACAACCGCATACAACTTGATAAACATCTAGAGGCCTGTAAATTCGTTTTTGTTCGAGTCGACGCAGTGAGAAAACCATTGAAACAACCGTACGAAGGACCTTACAAAGTAATTAAACGAACAAACAAACATTTCATCATCAATAAAAATGGAAGGAATGAGACAATTTCCATAGACCGAATAAAACCGGCTTTCTACGAAATTCTTCAAGACGCGGAAGACAATACTACGAACGAATCACCACTCCCATCTATCGCTAAGAAACAAGAGGAAAAACAAAAACTTAACAGTACCCCCTCTTGTTTAACACGTTCTGGGAGACTTGTAAAAAAACCGATCACTTTTTCTGTTGTGATACTAACATAGCGTGACACTTTCTGTGATTGTCCCAAATACACTACTACACACATGTCTCTCGTTCTAAATTCACTTGCATTTGTGTTAACTGAAGTCTAAAGCAAGTACCATTTATCTTTACAGACGATAATTGGAATATACCATATTTATTACTGAATCATATCATTGGGGAACCCATCACACTCGCAGGAATTATTAATCATCTATAATTGTGGATATTTAACACCAGATCAATTTGGAACACGCGCTCTCCTGGTAAAATAAGTAACGTTCCTTATTTCTATTGTGTTTATGACATTTAACTTATATATCTTTAAATATTGCTATTTGTTATAAATAACTACTATTACCTTTTGGATTAATATATTATCTGGTCCACCACATGCTCATGAGCGAAACCGAAAATCCTGGGTTCGGTCGCGGATCGCTAATGACGAGGAGTCTCGTATTAAGATGCAACGGTCGTTTAGTGGTCTAGCTAAGATCAGTTCGTGAATCAAACTTTGGTAAATTCTATCTCCAGTATACCACTTCATAACACTGTCAATCTGCAATTAAAAATAGTAGTATGCTCCGTTATGTCAACTGACCAGTATAACACAGACAATAATGGGAAGGGATAGTATAGATTAAAGAATTATCAAACTCATTAAATTTTAATACGTTAATAAAAAAACAATGGTATTTTAACAAGTAAAAAAAGACGTAATTGATACGGCGGAAATTTCGGAGAAGTATCATTTCGAATATCATAGCAATCAAAGTGCTTATGAATTTCAAAAATCTTAAAAGGAACTAGCGGAGTTCACAAAGTTTATTCAAGATGTATAGTGCAATTACTATAATCACAACAATCAATATAGTCATCAACAATTTTAAAATATTTTCCCAAAAGATAAGTAGAAATTAGCACTGATGGTGAAATAGTTCTCGAACTACACACCTCAACAATCAATTCATTTGTAGAAATCAAATTACCCTAAACCCTTAGGTTAATTTTCTTCCAGTGTATACAAATGTAAGCTGGAATTTGTAAAATAACCATGTCTATTAAATAAATATAAAGAATTTTGTTCATTGACAGGATCAGTTCTGATCTATAGTTATCTAGCATAAAGTATGTAGAATAATATTTGCCATTTGAAATCCAGTTGTAGCATTAAAAAACAGCACTTTAAGTATGTTCCACAAATGAAGTTTCATTTACTTGGTACCGAAAGAAAGAAATCAATGCTGATGACATTTATCAAGTGAATTACAGCGTCTTCAATCACAAATGGTTTAATGGGAATACGGAAAATTCATGGATCAAAACGCTAATTATATTCATTGATTCAATGCACTTGAAGTTAAAAAATAAAGTGAGTCAATTCATTTTATAGACTGCTATTTGACAATAAATAGCATTCAATGAAATACGCTGTTGGAAAGGATATTAGGCTGCCGAACATACATATGAAATATTGAGCATATTAATTTTTGGAATAAAAATGTTAATATTCCTTTACATTAGTTATTTAGTTTTCCAAAAAAAAGAACAACTGTATATTCAAGTATTTGGTGATAATAGAGAAAAAATTAATTTCAGCACGGGTTAACCTACTTTATTAAGAGAATTTCGATGACATTCATATGATGATGGATAAGCAAGTTCCCTAGGAATAGAATTCTTATTTGAAATATGATTTGTACAAGAGCTACCAGAGTTAGGATGAATAATTGATTGTGAAACGATATTAGTATTATTATCTTCACGAGTGCGGTTTTCGACATTGAAAGAGTTAGAAATTATTCTGCTAATGTCATCAATTGATTCAATAGTTGCATGCAATTTCTACTACACTATCGCTGACGGCTTGTTATGTGCCTGCAACAGAAAGAGTTTGAGAAAATGGAACAGGAATGTCTGAGGAAGTGCCGCGAGAAAGCTACCCAACACCATGTTGGTGAGGTACGATTTTTCCATGCTCTGTCCGGCTATCAGGTGTTTACTCACCTGCCTCTTGAGTCGCCCTCAAGTAAAAGGTAAAGAAGCGTCTACTTCAAAGGTAATAATGAAAGTCAATTAAACCTGAAGAATTGCTCCACTTCCTGCATAAAATAATAAGGTACAAAATAAAAATACATAAATATAATTGATAATTTTTCGGCTTCACGTGTTTTGCCTCCAGAAATGATTGGTCGTCTGGAAGGAAATAGACATAGTGTAGACATCTTGTGTACGAAAAAGCAAAAACACAAAACAAGAAAAATACTCCCTTTGAATGCATACATGTGAATGTGTGAACTTGCCAGAAGTTGGATTCCTTATTGAATCTAACCCAACGTATGACCTTGAGCCTATGGTGACCGCCTGTTATAACCAGGTACGTTGTAACGGTATTAAAAATCATTACATGTGACTTTACTAATTTGAGTTTGTTTCCTTCATTGCAGGGCAACAGAAAGTAAACGTACTAGAAGAAGAGGAACAAGCTTTGCGCAAACGAGACCTGCAGGACGATGAGTAAACCCATTTTGTAATAAACTGCCCCTTTTCGTACTTGAACCGCGTAATTCAATTTTAAAATATATCTCTTTGTTCTTACTCCAGTGGCATTTACCAGTCCTGACTGTTGTGTTGTGTTTCAGTTTGCTCCTGCTTGCCAGTAAACGCTAATAATACGTGCTACAACGTAACCAAGGATGCTTAGAGTATTCCACAAAACGGAAAATATACGGTGAAAGAGGGAAAACAATTATGAAGAGTTCGAGCACCAAATACATTTGTGTCAATTACCATTTGCAGGTTTGATGTAGGCATGCATGATATATTGAAGCTGTATTTCGTCAATTCATCTAGGTAACGAATTGGTCTGCACCTTAGAAGTGTTATTATTCATAAGTATTATGATTAATTAATCAGTGTCAAGAAATATTGAAGTCATTTTCCCCCACGGTCTGATGTGGTTTATTGGCTAAGCTCGTGGTCTAGCATTCAGAAGGGCAGAAGTGCGACTGCATATGGTGCTGGTGTTTTTGTTCACAAAACAGCCCTTACATACGATGTTTGTTGACCGTAAGTCGCTCAGATATGAAGAAAACTGACAAAAGAACAGATTGATATATCAAAGTGCAAGTTCTTTGTTCATACTAATAATAATACTATAGAAATGCTACAAGTGTGTTATATTTCCGTATTACGTTATAAGTTATTAGAATTACATATTTTCTCTTTTTTTTTATAACGCTAGTGTTAAGTCCCAGAATTTTGTATGGACCACTAATAATAATTGGTTGAACATGAGCATCGCGGTGATAGTCATATATTTAGCCCAATATTATGATTACTTAACAGTTCCCTTATAAGTTGCAGTTTAAAATTAGGTATGTAGAATCAATACCACTAATACAGTAACCTAACGGGTAACGTACTGTACTATATCCTCACGGTTATTGCTTCGGAAATACCAGAAAAAAAAAAAATTGTATAGCGCCAATAAACTGGGTTAATATGATTATATTTAAAAACATGCTGCAGGAAAACTGGTCAACTTGTTGCATAAATTTATTAAACATGGAAAAACTGATAATGAGAACTTTATTAAGTACTTGATCATGGTTTGATCTAAATGTTTTGTTTAAAAAACACTTATTAATAGTAGTATCGACCGTATCAGGCTACTAAACATATCTTCAACCGAAAACGTTTTAGGATTTGTTCATATGGTCTATAGCCAGTTTAAGTGAATATATATATATATATATATATATATATATATATATATATATATAAGAAGTACTACAAACATGGTCAATTAACCAAAAAAATAATAATTGTAATAAGACTCGCCTGGGTTGCTTCGCCGTTAATGCCAGGGTTAGTTGTGTAGTGACCTACTTTTGTCAACAGAACGTGATTGGTTCGATGAAAACAATTATTATTATAACCAATTGTACCAGTGACTGTTTTACTGTGCTCGTTTGTTTAACTGTGCTAATGACAGCCATTATACTTACTCTCCCGTTGACTTTGAACTTGTACGAATCCGGTTACGCTCAGTAACCACACTTGTACTCCTTTGGCACGATCTCGGTTTTCTTTCGATACCACGAGATCGCCAACAAATACATCTGGACTACAGCCACCATCTGCCTTCTGATTTTTGGCCTACCGGAATCTTATTGGTCTATTGGCACGTAGTCTTGTAGCGGTGTTCATAGTCAAGCTCAACTCGACACCACGCTACAGTTGTGTGGGTTCATAATACATGCTCACAAGGAATTCGTTCAACGTTTGCCTCCAGCTTTTTTAATTGTTTAGTTCAACAGGCGCAGCTTGTTCACATCACTCACCTTAGTTGGAGATTCGTCCTCCTCTGGAATACCTTGCTTATGTATCCAGTATTTTAAAAAAATTTACACACACTCATACATCAAAAGTAAAAGATCTGAGGAGTTGTGGATAGTATAACATCGCAAACTAATTTTTTGAATATTTTTGTTAGTTAAATAAAATAGGTGGGACGTTATGAGAAAAAAAAATTATTTTTTAAATCAACGCAGGATCTTACTAGATACGTGGTTAGATTTTATTCTGCAGCCAAAACTGTCATTATTCTTGACTGACAAATTGGATGACCCCATCTAACCGTTTTAGTCACTTGTAAAGATTTACCGTTTTTACATGTCGATTCCGAAACTGTTTTGTCAGGTAAGCGGTCTAACAACACGTACGGTGGTTCATGATCGAGATAAGCTGGTTTTAACCTATCAATTATTACAGAGTCCGTGTTTCCATGTCTTTCTATCATGAAATATTTATTGATCCCACTAGCTGTCGTTCCACATAGTTTCGCAGCATCAAGTGGCCCCAACGCCCATATAATTTTGGACCAGACAGCGTAAAATCGAGTCAACTGCAGTTTATAGAAACATATATTTCATACAACTACCAGAAGGTGAAAGAGAGCAACCAGATAAACGCCATAGCAGAAGACTCGAAACAAGGCAAAAAACGTGTACATCCTTAGTTGGCATGAGAAACTAACACGATACGCATTATTTAACCGTCTAGTTAAGCATTCAAGTATATAAAATATAAGGCTATGCAACAGACAAACCAAGAATAGTTTACACAACTTAACGGCTTTCAAGAGGCTAATGAACCGTTCAAGGATATATAAATTAGGGTTACTACAACGAGTTAACGGCTAAGAAAATTTAAGAGAAATTTATCTGCTATGAAAACTACGAAGTAATCTAGTTTCATTGTTTGATCCGTTTAGTAATAGCTCTAAAATTACTGGATTAACGTTTTTATCGTCATTATAGCAACAACTTGGTCAATAAAATGTCAAGAAAGGTTTTACTACTAGTAGTTGCTTAAGTGTACCAAATGCGTATCAGCGAATATTAAAACGAGGTAATGCATCTGCTGTCTAAATCGACTGACAGTTGACACGTCCGATGTCGATGTGTCGGACTTCGTAATGTGATAATTTGGTTCATTGATTCATGGTTTGTTATACGTAAAACATTCGTCGGAAATACTTACTGGTTAGGTAGATTGCAAAAGGTTCTCGTTGGGAGATAGAAAAATTTGTCTCCGCTGGAGCGAGTCATTTTTTGAATAAAGTAATTGGTTTCCAGGCACTTTTCAACAAGTTAGTTAAGGGTAAAGCCTACTGCTTTGTCCGAAGCATCCACAATCAAAGCAATTGGAGGATGGGTTTTTGGATGCATTAACGTAGATGCTTGAGCCAATTTATCCTTTGGCTGTTTAATGGCCTCAGAATTCAGCTTGAAATCTTTCGGTTTTCTTTTAAAAGTACCTGTCAAAGGTTGCATTAATTATGTACAACCGGGTGTGAATCTTCGATCGAAGTTAATTTCCTTTTCCTCTGTTATCGTTAATATACTTTGGTTCCTGCCTGCAGTTATTGGTAATCCACCGCTACTAGACACGGAAGCCTGTGAAGCGAAAGCCTCTTCTGTTTCGTCCACAACCATTTGAACCACTTGAATTAGACCTATAAAATGTCTAAGTTGTGTTAAAGTACTAGATATGGGGTATTATTTGATGGTATCCACTTCTTCGTTGATCGGTTCAACCCTTTCTGAGCTTATTGTGTGCCCGAGAGGTTCTGAAGTTTATTAACCGAAATCACACTGACTTTGATGTGTGTTCATTCCATTTTCACTCAACCGTTTTAACGCTGCTATCACATGCTGTTCGTGTGACTGTAAGTCAGGACTATATTATGTAGAAGTACTACATTGATAAGTCAGCCTGTAGCTCTTCTAAAGTTGCTGGCGGTCCCAAGCCCGGATAAATGTAGGAGGGTTAGGCGTGAGGTTAGCGTACACATCCCGTAGAAAACTAACTCGGTAAATAAACGCTAACCAGAAAAAATAACCCAAGCCATTTAAACTCTGCCCTGTGAGTTAGAAGGTCTTCATTTAGAAGAAATATGACGCTTCAGGGTGAAAGCAGGGTTCCTTTGGAAACCATGAGGCCGATGCCCCTTCTAACAACCAGAGCAACAATTTTTATAGGCACACGGAACGTCCGGAAAATGTGGGAGACCGGGAACACCAGTCAAATAGAAACGGAAATGAGGAAGGGAAGGTATACAAATAATTAATTAGCGTTAAAAATTATCCACTAAATGAATAGAAATATTGTATTGAAAACACTTATTTATATTTGTCACCACAGGAGAAGGGGTTTTGGATTATTTAGACTGTTTTAAGTTGGATGAGTAGTTTACTCTTTCACTCGAAATGCTGTTATACGATGCCGCATGTTTATAGGGTCTGCTATCGAGTCAATCTGATTCACGGA
The DNA here is from genome assembly GCA_946903255.1 of Schistosoma spindalis. Lineage (NCBI taxonomy): Eukaryota > Metazoa > Platyhelminthes > Trematoda > Strigeidida > Schistosomatidae > Schistosoma > Schistosoma spindalis. The sequence goes on along the minus strand of OX336423.1, from coordinate 10,986,889 downwards.
CCACCTGATAGGAGCCTTCGCAAAATAATGAGGGGGGAAAATTGTTGTCATTAGGAAAGTGCAAGAATCGAGAAACCTAAGTTTCAGGCGAGCGATTAAATTTTTTTATTTATTTTAACACATAGATATCGATACAAGGAGGCACCAAATACATATGCGCCACACGAATCCCATTGGATAAGTGTGTGGGCTGCGATACTGCCCGGGTGCCCAGACCGAAGCAGGTGGTTTTCTTAGGGGGACACTCCCCGAGCCTTTGACCTGAAGGTCTGATCCACCCAAACCATTTAAACTCTGCCCTGTGAGTTAGAAGGTCTTCATTTAGAAGAAATATGACGCCCCAGGATGAAAGCCGAGTTCCTTCGGAAGCCATGAGGCCGATGCCCCTTCTAACAACCAGAGCAACAATTTTTATAGGCACATGGAACGTCCGGACAATGTGGGAGACCGGGAACACCAGTCAAATAGCAACGGAAATGAGGAGATATAGATTGGCAGTTCTCGGAATCAGCGAAACCCATTGAAACCAAGCTGGACAACAAAGGCTCCACACACTCGGGAAGTTCCTCTTATACTGTCCAAAGTAGCACGAAATGCAATTGTAGGATGGGAATCTCACGGATCCAGAATCATCAAAGCATCATTCAAAACAAAGAAGGAGGGGATCACAATGAACATTATCCAATGTTATGCACCCACAAATGATAGCAACGACGACATTAAAGATCAATTCTATGAGGGGCTGCAATCAATCATAGAGAAGTACCCAAGAAACGACCTCACCATTCTGATGGGAGATCTAAACGCCAAAGTCGGAATAGACAACACCGGATATGAAGATATCATGGGACTGCAAGGACTGAGAAAGAGAAACGAAAACGGGGAAAGATTTGTAAATCTGTGTGCATTCAACAAATTGGTCATAGGCCGCACAATATTTCCACACAAACGTATACACAAACCTACATGGATCTCACCGGACCACACCACAGAGAACCAGATAGATCATATTTGCATCAATAAAAAGTTCCGATGGACAATGGAAGATGGAGAACCAGAAGAGGAGCGGATATAGCTTCAGATCACCACCTGGTTGTGGCCAATTTAAAACCGAAGCTAAAGAAGAACTGGACAACTGGACAAACAGCACTACAAAGGTTCAATACAGCCTTCCTTCGAGATACTGACAAATTTAAAGAATTCAACATAGCTCTCAACAACAGGTTCCAAGCCCTACAGGATCTACTGAAGGAAGAAGAAACTACTATAGAGGATAACTGGAAAGGTATCAAAGAAGCATTAACTTCAACGTGCCAAGAGGTTCTGGGCCCCAAGAAGCATCATCACAAGGAATGGATCTCTATAGAAACACTGGACAGGATCAAAGAAAGGAAGAACAAGAAGACAGCAATTAACAACAGTCGAACACGAGCAGAGAAAGTCCAAGCACAAGCTGAATACATAGAAGCAAACAAGCAAGTGAAGAAGAGCATTTGAGCCGACAAACAAAAATACGTGGAAGAACTAGCAACGACGGCGGAGAAAGCTGCAAGAGAAGGAAATATGAAACAGCTTTGCGATATAACGAAGAAACTAGCAGGGAAATATAGTAAACCAGAGAGACCAGTCAAAGTCAAAGAAGGCGGGTAAATCACTGAGATTCAACAACAGCGGAACAGATGGGCAGAGTACTTCGAGGAACTCATGAATAGGCCAGCTCCAATGAATCCACCGGACATCGAAGCAGCACACACAGATCTTCCTATAGATGTCAATCCACCAACGACCGAAGAAATCAGAATGGCCATCGGACAAATCAAGAGCGGGAAAGCAGCAGGACCCGACAACATACCAGCTGAAGCACTGAAGTCAGACATCGACGTAACTACAAGCATGCTTCATCTTCTATTCAAGAAGATTTGGGAGGAGGAACAAGTGCCGATCGACTGGAAAGAAGGACACCTCATCAAGATTCCAAAGAGAGGAGATCTGAGCAAGTGTGAGAATTACAGAGGCATTACACTACTGTCAATACCAGGAAAAGTCTTTAACAGAGTGTTACTGAACAGGATGGAAGACGCAGTAGAAGCTAAACTTCGAGATCAACAAGCTGTATTCCGTAAGGACCGGTCGTGGACAGACCAGATTACGATACTACGGATCATCGTCGAAAACTATCAGTTGAGTGGAACTCGTCATTGTACATCAAATTCATTGATTATGAAAAGGCATTCGACAGTGTAGGTAGGAGAACGTTATGGAAACTTCTTCGACACTACGGAGTTCCTGAGAAGATTGTCAATATTATCCGGAACTCACACGACGGATTACGATGCAAGGTAGTGCATGGAGGATAGCTGAAAGACGCATTCCAAGTGAGGACCGGAGTCAGACAATGCTGTCTACTCTCTCACTTCCTCTTTCTTCTAGTGGTCGACTGGATTATGAAGACCTCGACATCTGAGGGAAAACACGGAATACAATGGACAGCTCAGAACCAATTAGGCTATTTGGACTTCGCAGATGACCTAGCCCTCCTATCTCATACACAACCACCATCAAGAAGGTACAAGTATTTATCAATAGCTGTCTACGCAAGATACTCTACATCCATTGTCCGGATACCATCAGCAACAGCCTTTTGTGGGAGAGAACCAACCACCTTCCAGCTGAAGAGGAAATTAGGGAAAGACGATGGAAATGGATAGGACATACATTGAGGAAATCATCAAACTGCATCACGAGGCAGGCGCTAACTTAAAATCCTGAAGGAAGGCGGAAAAGAGGAAGGCCAAAGAACACATTACGTCGGGAAATAGAAGCGGATATGAAAGGGACGAATAAGAACTGGAAAGAGCTGGAAAGGATTGGCTAGGACAGGGTTGGATAGAGAATGCTGGTGAGCGGCCTATGCTCCTTCGCGAGGAGTAACAGGCGTAAGCAAGTAAGTACTACATTGATAAGCAACAGCTAATGTTCCCAGACAACTCCAAAGTCTATTTGAATACGACTATTCAGAACAGTCCAAAAGTTTTCCAAGTCTATTGCACCACACATTTTAGCACAAGCATTTCGGTCATTCACCATGAAATTATGACTACTTAACTAATGAATAATCTAGCCAAATATTCAAGATTTTAGATAGTTCTATGATTCAAGCAAATCTATCTGGGGCCCTTTTATGATTACTGCCAGTCCCAAGCGCAAATAAAACTTGGAGGGTAGGGCATGAGGTCAGCAACTCAACTTTGTAGAAGACAACCTTGCTCAAGAACGCTAACCAGAAAATATCGTTTAAATCACTAAAATTCGTCCTGAGAGTTTGAGGATCTTCATTCAGAGAGTCAAGATTCTTGGGAACTCACGAAGACAATGCTTTTTCAGAGAACCACAGCAACAATAATACAGGTACATGGGATGTCCGGACACTATCCGAGACTAGAAAGACTAGTTGTTATCTGCGGAAATGAGGAAATACAATTTGGTAGTGCACAGAATTAGTGCGCAAGCTGGACAGAAAGAACTATCTTTAGGTTAGGTGGTGCTGTAATTTGGTCACGAGGACGAAAATGTCCGGCACACGCAAGGAGTTTTTCTGATGCTGTCCAAAGGAACACGTAAAGCACTTATAGGAAGAGTAAACGTGTAATATGAATAATAGGACACATCTAGATTATTCGGATCCTACGTAAGGTGTACCTTCCACCAGTGTTTATATATCTGATGTATGATGGTTATTATAACCATCAAACACACTATCTCTGACTTAGCCAATGATTTGACCAAAACATCCTTCGCCAGTAACTTTACGGAGCTCCAAAAGTTCCCTGGAGTTGTGGTTATATTCAAATATTGGGTCTCTCAAAATATATTCCGAGCTGCATCTCTCTGGTTGGGGCATGAACCAATCGTCTGCATACTGCAAACGAATTCCTATGAGGTACATCCACAACATCTATATAACAATGGGCCTCATCTGTCCAAGTCTAGTAATTATCGGTCAAATGTAGTTTATATGATACAAGATAGCCTTAATGAGGACTATCTTAAGGTATCTCAAAACCTAAGTAGAAAGACTAGTTTCACTGAGTTGACAAGTTTTTGTATAGACCACCTGAACTACCTGTTAGTAAGAGTGCTAGAAAGAAAATTTTACTCATCAGCTTGATTCGGGACTTATTTGTATTCTTAGAGAAAACAGACGACATAAGACACTTACTGAGTCAGACGTTTTACGTGTTGACTGTTAACACTCGAACTTATTGACTCGGAAGGTGGGATGCCACAAATTAGGCGAGGAGGTGTCGTTTGCCAACTAACGGACCATCGTTTCCTGTTTCATTCCAGGAATTCGTCTGTTATGAAACACTCGAAGTTGATCTAGGAAAATCCTAGTAATCTAAGAAAGCTGAAAACTATCCACAAGACTCAGAATAGCGAATAACAAAAGTTTATCTGTAATCCTTTGAAGCTATTCCTAGATCCCTAATTTAACGAATATGTGATCTAGAGTGTAATTTGGATATCAAGTTATAGCATAGATATTAATATTCTTAAATTGAATGCTGAAACAGAGTGGAATGAATATCTGGCATTTTTGGATTACAATTGTTTTGTATAATTTTCTTTCTTCTCTGAAAAAACCTTGATTTTTTCGCACTGCTGCGCGATATTGTGTTCGACCTTGTACCTGACCCTAAAGGCCATAGGGACTTTTCACTGGCATACCTTTGGATGCTCGTAGCTATATAAATAGTTTCAGTTACAAGTTGCATTCCAAATGTCTGAAGACGTAATGGTTTCTAAAGTTATTCTGCAGGAGCAGCGTGGAAATTTTTTATTATCTGATGTAAAGGAAGAACCACGTGCTGCCACACCAACCCCGTCAACTTGTTCTGACAATTCACATATTCCCGTAAGTTTTCTCTGACACCTTAAATTAGTTACGCTCATTCATGTTTTGGTTTAAAAAGCAAGGCATAATATGCTTTTTAACTTTAAAGTGAATCTACGGTTAGTAAAGTGTCATTCATTACTTAAAATGCTCAAGCTACATGTACATAATAACTATACCACGCAGTTCTCTTCTGTGGTCAAATTTATCGAATAGTTTCTGCAGAGGCGCTATCTGTCTTCTGGTCGATGGTGTTATAAGTTTTAATCTTATTGTTTTTTCCTCAGTTTTACATTTCGGATGCTCAGTTGGCTCTAGACCTTACACTTGTCGAAAGAGTAGGTGTCGTGGTTTAAAACTTCACCTCGCTCGGTTCTCTTTGTTTCCTTGTCACTTTTCCACAGTATCTTTTCTGTACACTTAAGTATTTACCACCTTGCCCCGTGCCGTTGCAAAGCGTCAAAACCCATATCCTAGTGGTACAATGTCCGATGTTTTTCCATCACTAATACTGACATTGGATGAAAATTCTGTCAAAAAGCAGCTTCGACGCTTCTACAGTCAACTATACGTTTGATTCGTATAATAAAAAAGACGGCTCTTGCATGCGCTATCATCTGACACGTGGCGTATATACTTGTGTTTTATCTTTTTCTGTGGGTGTAAATGGTAAACATCAATTTTAGGCCGATAATTGTTGTCACATTGAAAACCTTTATGATGCTTCTATTAGTAGTAATGACAATCGCCCCTACGTTTGCGCACCAGGTTGTAAGCTATGGCTACTGCGCAAGGGTTGACGGTACTACTCGGTTTTTCATGCGAGGGAAGGTAAAGTTGTTTTTGAATCTATCATGCAATGGTTAAGTCAACCATCGAATCCACTAAATCACGGTTTTAAAGCAAATATTTGACGTGTAGAGATTTAACCGCATCTAGAATTGGTATTCAGTAAGACTAATATCTTCACTGCTATCGGACATTTGCAAGTTTTATTGAAGGAGAATAGGTTTGGGAGAAATTTATTCATTTTAACTGTTTCAACTTGTGAGTTTTAAAATTGTAAAGTACTGGAGCAATTTAAAACTACAGGTCTCCACCATAGATCGCTGAATTAAATTTATTTATTAGAAATAACTCCCTCCACGAGATTATACATTTACGTGTATCCCGAACCTCCATTGAGAATGTTACCTTCGAATATTCTTTCCATATGGTCGAGACATCCTTAGATTTCCTGAATTAGGCGTTAATTTCTTTCTTGCTCTAAGGTAGTATATTCGTTCGCTAATCTCACCTACCTAACCAAGTATCAATTATCGACGTAAATATTGTTATTTCTAGATCACCCAACCAACCAATCAAATTCAACTGGGAGCTGCATTTAGTTACGTATCCCCACCATCTTATTTCTCAACAGCTGAACGTTTAAATATTCCAGGAACACATCCTCTTCCTTATCCAAATAATTACCAACAACAAATCTCTGGGAAATCCAATGAACCTCTAATGTCGCATAATGTATCGACTTTGCGAAATTGTTCTCCAACCATTACTACCGTCAGCACCTTAACTCCTGTTCTTCTGTCTGGCGTAGTTCCTTCATATCCACCACAACAGGTATTTATATGAGTATAACGCATTGAATATAAAGTTTATTACTATTTTACATTCCTACTAGTATTCATGAGCTTGACATAGCTGAAATATTCACAGTATTAGTAAAAAATCACGTAGTCATTACACATCGTTCTCTAGAACTGTCATAGTAAAACTACACTTTTTTGGAAAGATTATACCAAAAGTCTTGATATTTGCTGATACGCATTTGGTACACTTAAACAACTACTAGTAGTAAAACCTTTCTTGACATTTTATTGACCAAGTTGTTGCTATAATGACGATAAAAACGTTAATCCAGTAATTTTAGAGCTATTACTAAACGGATCAAACAATGAAACTAGATTACTTCGTAGTTTTCATAGCAGATAAATTTCTCTTAAATTTTCTTAGCCGTTAACTCGTTGTAGTAACCCTAATTTATATATCCTTGAACGGTTCATTAGCCTCTTGAAAGCCGTTAAGTTGTGTAAACTATTCTTGGTTTGTCTGTTGCATAGCCTTATATTTTATATACTTGAATGCTTAACTAGACGGTTAAATAATGCGTATCGTGTTAGTTTCTCATGCCAACTAAGGATGTACACGTTTTTTGCCTTGTTTCGAGTCTTCTGCTATGGCGTTTATCTGGTTGCTCTCTTTCACCTTCTGGTAGTTGTATGAAATATATGTTTCTATAAACTGCAGTTGACTCGATTTTACGCTGTCTGGTCCAAAATTATATGGGCGTTGGGGCCACTTGATGCTGCGAAACTATGTGGAACGACAGCTTGTGGGATCAGATCAAATTTATTTTATTTATTTATTTTAACACATAGGTATTGGTACAAGGAGGCACCAAATACATATGCGCCACACGAATCGCAATTGATTTGTGTGAGGGCTGTGATACTTCCCGGGTGCCCAAACCGAAGCAGGTGGTTTTCTTAGGGGGACACACCCCGAGCCTTTGACCTGAACGTCTGATCCACAAGGCAGTGGAGCATCGTGAGGAGATTCAGTCCCATGGTAGCCGGTGACCAACGATTGGTTCATACGCCATTTGATCCTTCAGGATACTGGAGCTAGCCCATGTGCACCATTGGTTTGGGATCTGGTTAAAGCGCCGGACATTCGCTTTTCGTCCTCTCATTTTCGTAAACAACACCCCCGCCACGTGAAGGCAGTGAGTAGGACTTCCCTGGCAGGGGCTATGTACGCGTGGCCATGTGAGAGCATTTGGAGAGGGAGAGCGGACTCTCCCCACTCTCGGCCGTACCAGGGCATTTGGGGGCGATCAGATCTAAACCTTAAGACATACCTCTATGTAGTCATTGTCCTTTCATATTCCATAATTTGAAGCTTGGATCGCATTATCGTTCCACTGAGTTGTAACAAGATCGTTCCCTTGACTAAACTATTTATTTAAACACATAAGCTTTATTGTTTTCCCAACGAATTTTTTTTCCAGAATTATCTCAATAGTAAGATTGTAACAGTTAGGATATATAATGCCTTCTACATTTGTTTGTGTTGCGTCGACTCGATTTTCTTTAACAACTATAATTCTATAACACGACTAAATGTCATAATGTTCATCTACCGAAGTACAGTTGAGATTTAGAGGTGATTATTTGCTCCCACGAATAACAGACTGCACAAGTGAACTTTTACACGTTTACCTCAAAATCTACTTCTGACCAATGTATGTACTGGATATTCTATAGGATTCCTCACCACCTTTTAGTTTGGTCTATTCTCATTTATTTATTTCAACTTTGTAGACTTTTATTCGAGTGATTTTATGCTGTAAACAAGTAAAAGAATCCTAATAAGATTATGGTCATGCTCAACTTTATCCTTAGCTCATTCTATCGCCACCTATTAATAAATTCAAATTAAATTTTCCAATAGACTTGTTCACGATTATATGAGTTACAGTTTGTTACAACATAAAAGTTGAGTCTCACTCTGTATTCGGCAACAGTTGATCAGTTATTGAATGATTAAAGCACTGGATTTCTAGGTGTTAAATTCTAGGTTTGAACTCTAGCTACTTCGGTTTGGACAGTTGGATATTATCATTAGGATGAAGACGAACGGCTCAGCTTGAAACTGTGCATAAACCTGTAATTGGTGAGTCACATCAACTGAAAAGCGATGATTGTTAATAACTTATGTTTATAAAAGTCAAATGAATTTCGCACTGGAAAACCGAAAATAAAACAAATTAGCTATACAGCATTATTACCAAATAACTTTATTTTAAGTGTATCTGAATACTAAATAAATAAAGTTCAGTTTCATCAATGATCAAAATCCCCAATGAAGCACGCAAAAATACTAACCAAAAGATATAATTTGTGTTAAATTCATTTCACCCAATAGACTCTTGATATAATGTATTAGGTATTTTGGGTCTTTACCATAGTCATAAGTATTGCTTGAATTTATTCAACTTTGTTATTTTTCTTATACGTATACATTTTTTGCTTTCGGTAGTTCCATCAAAATCAATCATTACCTAATCCCATACACATTCAAAACTCTTCATCTAGTGTACTTGTAAGCACTCGTCTTCATTTTCCACCGAACGAAACCACTAATTCGTCATCTATAGGTAACAATGTGTTTTATGGATTTTTACCTGGCAGTGGGAATCCTTCGATATTGCAATCATCCGGACCAACAGTTTGCAATGCAATTAACCATAACCTTGTTCATCCGTTGTATCATAATAACAAATATCTCCTAGCTCCTCATCATTCACCTACAATTTCAACTTCAACTGTCTCAACACCAAGTTATCTACCATCTAACTTACCAATTCATGTTCAACCCTCAATGATAACATTAAACCCAACTATTGAATCAATTGATGACATTAGCAGAATAATTTCTAACTCTTTCAATGTCGAAAACCGCACTCGTGAAGATAATAATACTAATATCGTTTCACAATCAATTATTCATCCTAACTCTGGTAGCTCTTGTACAAATCATATTTCAAATAAGAATTCTATTCCTAGGGAACTTGCTTATCCATCATCATATGAATGTCATCGAAATTCTCTTAATAAAGTAGGTTAACCCGTGCTGAAATTAATTTTTTCTCTATTATCACCAAATACTTGAATATACAGTTGTTCTTTTTTTTGGAAAACTAAATAACTAATGTAAAGGAATATTAACATTTTTATTCCAAAAATTAATATGCTCAATATTTCATATGTATGTTCGGCAGCCTAATATCCTTTTCAACAGCGTATTTCATTGAATGCTATTTATTGTCAAATAGCAGTCTATAAAATGAATTGACTCACTTTATTTTTTAACTTCAAGTGCATTGAATCAATGAATATAATTAGCGTTTTGATCCATGAATTTTCCGTATTCCGATTAAACCATTTGTGATTGAAGACGCTGTAATTCACTTGATAAATGTCATCAGCATTGATTTCTTTCTTTCGGTACCAAGTAAATGAAACTTCATTTGTGGAACATACTTAAAGTGCTGTTTTTTAATGCTACAACTGGATTTCAAATGGCAAATATTATTCTACATACTTTATGCTAGATAACTATAGATCAGAACTGATCCTGTCAATGAACAAAATTCTTTATATTTATTTAATAGACATGGTTATTTTACAAATTCCAGCTTACATTTGTATACACTGGAAGAAAATTAACCTAAGGGTTTAGGGTAATTTGATTTCTACAAATGAATTGATTGTTGAGGTGTGTAGTTCGAGAACTATTTCACCATCAGTGCTAATTTCTACTTATCTTTTGGGAAAATATTTTAAAATTGTTGATGACTATATTGATTGTTGTGATTATAGTAATTGCACTATACATCTTGAATAAACTTTGTGAACTCCGCTAGTTCCTTTTAAGATTTTTGAAATTCATAAGCACTTTGATTGCTATGATATTCGAAATGATACTTCTCCGAAATTTCCGCCGTATCAATTACGTCTTTTTTTACTTGTTAAAATACCATTGTTTTTTTATTAACGTATTAAAATTTAATGAGTTTGATAATTCTTTAATCTATACTATCCCTTCCCATTATTGTCTGTGTTATACTGGTCAGTTGACATAACGGAGCATACTACTATTTTTAATTGCAGATTGACAGTGTTATGAAGTGGTATACTGGAGATAGAATTTACCAAAGTTTGATTCACGAACTGATCTTAGCTAGACCACTAAACGACCGTTGCATCTTAATACGAGACTCCTCGTCATTAGCGATCCGCGACCGAACCCAGGATTTTCGGTTTCGCTCATGAGCACTTGACCTCTAGACCACTGAGCTGGCATTCAACAGTGTTAATATCTAACTTCAACCTGTTGACGATATTGCACAATCCTGATCCATTGCCTGCAGTTAACTGTCTCACACCCGACATGAATTGAACTTCACTTGTCACGACTTCACACTAGAACTTCAGGAATTACATTTTGAAGTTGGTCATTAGTGAGCACGCAAGATCCTATTAAAGCACACTTTCTGTTTAGTTTCTTGGTGTTTATCACTCTCACTCACTGTAATTTTTTATAAGACTGTTAGACAGTTTATACCCATAAAGTTAGAACAATGCATCTAATAATGCCTATAAATGAGTTAGTCTTTTGAAACTGGTCATTTTACAGTAGTTCAGTTTTTATACTGTCTTTTTACTAAACAAATCTAGTTGACGTGATCACATTTTATGTTGAAAAAAAGCATTGGAAAACTGCATCCTTCCCAATTGATTCTGTTACTTAGCCATAACTATGTTTCCTCCAGATTAACCGCAACACAATTCCTCCATTATGGAAGACTATATACGATTGTATACAAATTGATTGAAACGAGAAGTGGAGACGGGAAAGCAAATATTTATGTGACAAACCTAAAAAAGATTCTCACATCATACTTATTTCTATACATATTCACTTTACTCTTATCAATAATTTGGATTTTAATCTTTAATTTGATTCAATTCACTTTTGATAAATTCAATAAATAACATCATGGAAAAACCAATTTGCTAATAATATCATCAAAATAAAAAATATCATAACGAAATAAAGATAACTAATTTCTGTGAATTATACATTCAGTTCCATTTATAACATCAGTTCTATAAGTTGATTGTGATATGATAAATAATTGCGTCAATATTTTGATAGAGTTTTGTTCCCTGAGCTGGATGGTTTGGTCGTGGAGCTTTCATCGTTCTTCTGAACAACATCATTAGAACAAACTTCAATATTTCTAACACCAACTCTTATTGAACAGTAGTGAACGAACGAGAACTTCATCTTAATCTAGCTTCAGTTAATTCAGAGATACAGAATATAAGTTTCAACTAGATGATTTATTCGATTCATCATGAAAAATAAATAAATTAATTAGATGTATAGATATAATGTATAAAACAAGGTGACTAATAAACATTACCCAATTGTGAACAGAAACAATGAAAACGAAGGAGAGAATGTATAGACTATAGATAAATCAATTATAAAATACTAAATTTTACAAACTGTTTTACAAGTGATCTAAATAACAAAATCTGTTCATAATAACAAATCATCATCTTTTGATTTCACTAAAAAATATCAAGTAATTTTGAATGATAAAAGTTACATTTTTTCTCTTCTCGACATCACATACAAGTCGATAAACGCTAAATTATTTATATCAACTATATATATAGTGACTTTCATTGTGAACATTCCAGTAGTCTTTTCATCTTTCACTGTATATAATAAAATATGGTTCGTTTCACCGAGTCCATAAATCAACATTTAATTACAGGTTTACTAACTATTATGAGTTTAACATGTTCAATCACTACACACTTGAACTCTCTTTTCATCTTTGACTTATTTATCAAACATAAGTTTATATATTCGATCTTGAGACACACTTCTTTATGTAGATTAGTAATACTACTCATTTACTCAAACCTTAGTATGTTGAATATGAATTGAATTTCTTACTTAATTGTTAAAGTCTGAGTGCTTTAACTAGAAAGCTACCTCTTATAGTATATATATGATATCAGAATAGATAGCTAAGTCTAGATTCTTTTTAAAACTTCTAAACATTACCTAACCCGATTAGGAATCCCAATTTAACACAAGAATATCTTAACTATCAGAAACAGTTAAACATATTCCAGTTGTTTATTTACGCAATATTTATTATTAGCTTAAAGTGGTATCATTTTATTCGACATTCATCACCATCTATTATTCTATTATCTTACATTGAATCAGTGTGAATTTTTTTAGTAGTTTTGTTTAACATGTAGCGAAATGTATTGGCAAGATCTGGCATTCATTTAACCTTTCTTTTGAACGTGAAATTATTATTTACGGATGATCTTTAAGGGACGTCAAAGTGGCTTTAAAACGACACGCCTGATAACCAGTGTCAAAAGAAGGCTATAAATTAATGTTTTCATCACAAACTGACATTAACTAGAATGCTAAAATTTGTCTTAAACGTTTGGATACATGGGTTTTGCGCCAAAATACAAGAGGTGCTATCTTTATTTTCATTGGTTCATCTATAAATTAGTCCTGCCAAATGAACTGTATACTGATGACATCTGGAAATGTTATCCGTTTCTCTCTCTCTCTCTCTCTCTCTCTCTCTCTCTCTCTATATATATATATATATATATATATATATATATATATATATATATATATATATAGTTAATTTGTTATATCTTTTCTGTCGATTTCATTCTTATTGGGTATAGTCGACAATACGCAAGAGTAGTTCAACAGAACCTGTCAGCAATATAAATAAAATACAGTCAATTTCATCAGGAGCAGTAGCAACAACAGTACAGACAGTCTCAACGACAACTGGTGTTCCTGTTTTAGACAAACAAATTCATGTTACAGTATGCTCTACCTCTGCTACAACTATTACTACTACTATCGCTACCGCTCCCATTATTGACAATAATCTTGATCCAATAATTGAAAGTACTTTCGATGGAGTTCTATGGGGTCGTATATATCGCCGTGCAGATGGTGATTTAATGCTTCCTGGATTAGGTACACTTTGTACATTTAAAAGTTCAAATTCAGTGTTAAGACACATCTGTCAAATGACTAAAACAAACGATAGTCTTGCATTACAAGTGAGTTATTCTAGTTTCAAATTACTCCTTTTTTATAATTCGGAAAAAGAAAGAATTATCCTTAATCTAGATAAATGATGTAATATGTAATTGATCTTTATCATGGACTTACTAAGCTAATATTTAATAATAACAGCAGAGATCATTTTTATGAAATCTCATACACATTGATTCGGATTAGGGCTACGGTTACCGATAAGCAACACCAATATTATTAGCGTTACCTTTTCCGGATTGACACGGTGATTGTACATGACTTTTCACTCTTTCTATTATTATCACCTTGCAAACATGCTATTATATTCACAAACGCTATATAATTCTTATTGGTAATTATTTTGAATTCCAATATTCTCTCGTACATACCTTTCCACTTCGCCCTTTTCTTTTTTAATCATATTCCTAAGGTTATGGTCTTTCTTTTTATGATTGCTGCTACTTTATTTCGATTTCTTTTGTGATCTTCATCTTGTCGTGCTAATTATGGTTTGACAATTTCGGCCAACATACATTTGTGTTAGGCTCTATGCTAAAGACATCTGCCTATATATATGATAATGTCTACTGATGTCATTATCTTCTGAAAATAAAAAAGTTCTCTTATCAAGAACCACCTTTTTTCTCGCATTGCGACATTAGAAAATTTTACTGTTGGTTTGTATTTCAACAGTGTGTTAGTGTATTCTTCTTATGTTATATTTGGCGACAATGAGTTTATTGACTACTGTAAAACCATTCCAAGTTCATAATCAATGATATTTGTTGAATAGTTTGTCTTTACAATTGATCTAGCCAGTTTCCACGTAATAGACCTTTAATTATAAGACCTTTCTCTTTTCAGGGACATTTTTACGGGTACCAGTTTTTCTCTTCACTATTATTATTACATAGAAAATTTATCACTGCATACCTATATTTCATTGTACTGAGTGGTTTTCTCAGTTTAGAATAAAAATCTCTTGACAAAATATCCTAGACCGATTAGGTCATTTGAACCAGTGATTTAATGATACAAGTTCTTGACTTACAACAATTGAATCCTTTCGTCTAGTTTATTTGAAACACTCGTATAGTATCTTATCTTAATGTTATAGTCAGTCAGTCAGTCAGCTACAACGTAGGACCAGGCACATATATGCATAGGTCTAAGTTGCCATACCGCATTAGCACAGCAAGATGAACACCGGATTCATAGGAGTAGTTAAGTTAATGGTGGTAATATATAAAAGATCTTAATGTTATAACCTAATGGTTAATATGTGTTCGGTTTCTAACCACAAAACCCAATGCTCAGACTTCAATTAATCTACTTCGGTTTAGTTAACTAGGTTATCATCAACAGTTCTCACATGTAATGTTCAACTTGCAATATCTGTAATTGAAACATGAATTATTTTTCTTACCAAAACAAATAATTCCTTATTTTTGATAGCTATCACCATCTAGAGTTCAAAGTGAAATTGAAAAAAATCATCTATCAACTTCATCACTGAATCCATCATCAAAAAAAGTAAGCATCTCCTAATATTTGTACAATTTAAGATCATTTCTAATGCATAAACTAATTTGTCACATGAATGAAATGTATATATGCATGTATTCTGAAATTTACTAGCCTAGTTACTAGAAGTGAACTTAGTGATTTATTGTTTTAAAAACTTTAGATAGTCAATTCATACCTCCCTCTCTCTGCTTTGTTATGTATTTTTGTTTGTATTTTGTAAGTAATTTACAGTTCAATAAATTAGGAAACATGTATAGTATTGTTTAATGGTTATCGTTCTCATCATGAGAACTGTAGATTATAGTTTAAATCTCATGTATTGTTGTTGGTACATACTGCTTAGATATCTCAAACTAGAGCTAAATAACTGTCCATTACTCTGTTGCTTTCAATGTTTCTCTAGTTGATATTATCAGTCATTGGTAAAGACTCAACTCAATCAAATCATTCAATTGTGGAAACTGTTATTCATTTGTTGATTATCATGTTTGATTGTTATATATCCTACAGTAATACAGAGGTATAGAGTCCTATCAACTAGGTCAGAAAACCGATTGACTTATCAGGAGAGAAGTGGAAGCTAAAAATTGATCAAAATCTTCAAGACAGTTGCACTTGAAGAAGCGAACCATATTTCACTCAAGATGGCTAGTCTACGTAAGTACAATGAATATCCGACTAATATTTTGAGCTGACTGTACTTGAAGAAACGAACTACACGTCATTTAAAACGGCCAGTTTACATGAGCACAATGTGCACTCGTATCTTGCTTATTTTCGTCAAACACAAAAATAATAAAACCCTGGCTGCTATTGTGTGTGCAACAGTACGGGAAAGGTCATGTCTTCAAACCATTAAGTCGGTTAGAAGGTAGGATGCAGTATCACGCACTTTGATATCCTGCTCGAGTAGTTGTATCTTTCTTACATGACAGTTGTCATTGATGGGTTAGTATTCTCACGCTTATACCACAATTAGATATAATGCCATTCGCTGTTCTGTGATCCAAATACATCGCTATGGTATATTTACTAAATCCAACGGTTAGACCCTAAAAGAAATACGTAAGCTTTTACAGCCACGTTTTAGATACACGGGTAGGTTGTTGTAGTGACTGACAGTTTGATATCCCATTTGAGCACTGACATCTTCCCTAATCTATGGATTCGAATAAGGATCTAGTCGCCGGTTTATTACTACATTTCTCAATTTTCTTGCGCTTTTCATATTAAATCTTTCACATTTTGTCAGTATAAATTTTTACATAATTGTCATATATGTCATGAAAAGTTCTCCATACTTCTCTCAACCTCCCCCTAACCAGACTGCCAGAAGGTGTTGAACCAAATAGTCACAAGTGTATTAATTGCCCCAATTCATAATTAACACCAATTATTACCAATAACATACAAGACTATAGAGTACAAAACAACAAAACACTTTCTTTAAACTGCTAAAAAGCTAAAACTGCAGTTTATAAATCAAGAGAAACCCTACAATTAAGCATCATAAAAATAATCGTTCTGTTAATCCTTCTTAATTAAAAAAAAACATACAAAAGGGGTAGTATCCCTCGAAAGAATTAACTATAGAATAAATAATTTCCGGTTGTGTATATTTTCTCACTTTACTCCTCATTATTAGTGTAATTTATCTTACGTAATATCTATGTATATGTAATACATCTGTATTTAATACCGTACATTAATTGAACGAGGGACAAATATATGTTGGCTGGTAATTTAAAGAATCGTCCCACTGGTATGCCATTTAAAAAGAGGTCGTTTACTATGAACCTAAAAATTGGTTACTAAATTTACAATTGAACCCTTAGCGTAGACCTAAAAACAATAACAAGTGTTTCTCTCTCTCGATGATCTCTTCAGTAGTTTCAATGGAATCAAATATTGATAGATGAGGTAAATTATGTCAGTTTCTCCTCTCCTAGTTGATATGTCTATGTCTTCTACTTTATGAAGCTATTATTGTTGATTACTCTCTGCTCTCATCCAACTAATTAATCTGGTTTTCTATGTGTCTGTATATGTGTTCACATATTGTAATTTGCTCTGTTGCTTCATTACATTTCCCTTTACAACTGGTAATATATATGTATATGAATTCTCAACACTACACAAAACCTTTGTACTTCTTATTTTACTATGACTTGCTCTGTGATTGGTTGTCTTCATCTATTATTTAAACAATTAATGAAATTTAATTGTACACATACATTTGATCCATTATGTTATTCTGACTGTAGGGAGCTCTTGCTCCAGTTGTGTTGTTCACCCCGTTCTAACTGTACTTTTTCTGTTGACCAAACTTAATTAGTTGGTTCATTTGAATGATATTGGATTGATTGTGTGTTAGAATTTATTCATTTTGGCATATATATATATATATATATATATATATATATATATATATATTATTATTATTATTATTATTATTATTATTATTATTATTATTATTTTAACACATAGATATTGGTACAAGGAGGCACCGAATACATATGCGCCACACAAATCTCAACTGATATGTATGAGGGCTGTGATACTGCCCGGGTGCCCAAACCGAAGCAGGTGGTTTTCTTAGGGGGACACACCCCGAGCCTTCGACCTGAACGTCTGACCCACAAGGCAGTGGAGCATCATGAGGAGATGCAGTCCCATGGTAGCCGGTGACCAACGATTGGTTCATACGCCATTTGTTCCTTCAGGATACTGGAGCCCATGTGCACCATTGGTTTGGGATCCGGTTAAAGCGCCGGACATTCGCTTTTCGTCCTATCATTTTCGTAAACAACACCCCGCTATGAGAAGGCAGTGAGTAGGACTTCCCTGGTAGAGGCTATATACGCGTGGCCATGTGAGAGCATTTGGAGAGGGAGAGCGGACTCTCCCCACTCTCGGCCGTACCAGGGCGTTTGGGGGCTTTTATATATATATATATATATATATATATATATATATGAAGTTGAAAAACTTGTGTCTGGAATTTCACATTTTGACCAATAATTAATTTGTCATTTCAAACCATATAATATGTTCTGAACTACTCATTATTATATTTTAAATTATGATTCAAGTTATCGTAAAATTGTAACAACTTTCTGTACAAAACACTGTAATCATCTGCTAAACATTGATCAGTAGACTATCGTTTTAAATCCTATCCTCACAACGGTTAAAGTAGTTAGAACTCAAAAGTGATACCATAGATATTCAATTGATAAATTGTTTATAGTAGTGAGTTTAAAATAATCACGAGGTTCTGTATAATAGTAAATCACATTCAAAGAGTGGGACAGTAGCTCACCAGTAACGTTGAATATAAATGGCATCATACTCCAAAGTCTCACAAATGTAAGGAACTGAATTGCATTTTAGTTAGTTAAATCCATGTTTGATCTGTGTAGTAGCCTACTGGCTTCAGGTTCTGCTAACACCGCTTCACGTATCTCATTAGAAAGGTGAATAGTACAGCTAACTCTGACACAACTAGTGCTCCTCAAAGCTGAGTACATAAGCCTATATTTGTCAAGCTATGTCTAGATATTGATTCTGTGTCGAGTTGTTTTACTGACTAAGTAGTGTCACGCTAGGACGAAAAGTTGCTTGCGATACTCATCAATGTTTAATAATTCTCCGATTACTCATGTTATCCTGTCACTGAAGTTACTCTTCAATAATTGTGAGTAATTCATTTTTTCTATCTTTTTTCTCTTCATTTATTTCATTTGTTTTTTTTTAAATTGGATTAAAAAGGGTCTTCACATTTGTCTTTGTTGCCGATTAACATTTACTAGTAATTCTGTATATGAATGTCATTTGAATCGTTCAATAGCCCATATGTATTATCGATGTCACCTTTGCATACAATTGAATGATAATAATAATGTGTCTACAACCAATGCAAATGGTGTAAATTCCATGTTAATTCCCAACGAAACAGTTGGTACAGATTCTGGTGTTGCAACGACAACGGCTACTACTACTATTAACAACAATAATCAAAAAATTGCCAACCATAAAAATGTTACTGATTTTCAATTTTATTCAATTCTACCTGGTAATATCATAAAAGCGAACAATCATTGCGCTATATTCAGTCATTTCACATCGGCTCATCCTAATCAAATGGATTTATGGACATTGAAACCATCATTACTTACTATATACCCTTTAAGAGGATCTATCACAAATGAAGATTTAAGAAAATCATCACTTTCAGATTTACTATCAAATGCTCCAAGTATGTTTCATTTTAAAAAAAAAGTTTTGATGAACAGATGAAGATAAATATTACATAGTGCCGTTGAATGTGTAAATAAAACAGTTGTTTGTTACTTACTCTGACGGGTAATTCATCTTAATTCTTACTCAATCTAATCAGTATTGATTGATTTGATGATTGGGTATACGTGTGGCTGAACAGTTTAAGGCACCTCCGTTTGTCATTTGTTCTGTATTTCGAACCTACTTGTAATGATTATTTTTAGAGGATATTATCAAAGCTGTTATTTCAGTTGTTACTTTCCAAATTTCATTCTTGGATGATAAGTATAGAATTTTATAAAGTTCATCGTTATCAATTTATTTTGCGTGGATTTACGTCATAATTTGAACAATTAGCTTCACAATAGTTGAATATCAATTAAATACAAGTTACTAGATAAAATAAATGATTGTAGAAACCTAAACGTTTGAAATCTAAGTCAGTCAGCTGCAACGTAGGACCAGGCACATATATGCATCGGTCCAAGTCGCCATACCGCATTAGCACAACAAGATGAACACCGGATTCATAGAAGTAGTCACATCAAAGGTAGTAGTATATAAAAGAAAGATTGTGTATAAGGATATAATACAGGAAGAAAGAATTAGTTCGTAGAAAGAAAAACATGAAGCGATTTTAACCTATTAGTTTGAAGGAAGACAGAGAGTGTATACACCGACGCCATTGTGATCGATTCTGAGCCATGTCACCAAGAGTCTCCAACCATTGGTTACGATAGTCACGCGGACTCCAACCAGGCAGTCTGCATCTACCAACATAGCTCAGACCAGAAGTTAGTGACTTCAAGCACTGATGCCACGTTTTGGTTTGGCCGTCCCTAACTTTCTTCCAATTATCCCTAACACCGGTTAGCATTTCGCGTCGCGGTAATCGGTGTTCAGGCATACGCAACACGTGTCCCAACCATCTTAGTCGATAAAGATTCATAACCTCATCAACTGATTTACCATCGTTCCCTAATACCCTACGTCTAACCTCACTATTACTTACCCGGTGATCCCAGCAGATACCAGCAATATTTCTAAGGCACCTGTGGTCGAATACTTGTAGCTTACGAGTATCTTCAACTCATAATGGCCATGTTTCGCAGCCGTATAGTAGAACGGAACTAACTGCCGCGCAGTATACTCGACCCTAATTGATTGACGGACATCTCGCCTGCGCCATAGGTGACGTAAGTTGGCGAAAGCCAAACGAGCTCTTCGAATCCGTGCTGAGATTTCGTCAGACACCAACCCATTAGGGCTGATCAAACTTCCAAGATAAGTGAAGTTATCAACGCGTTCGACTACTTCACCCCCTATCCTTAGTTTAGGTGTTGACGCAGACCAGTCCTGAAGCAACAAGTTGCATTTAGAGGGAGAGAAGCGCATCCCAAACATTCTAGCATTGTTGCTCAGTGCTACCAAAAGACTCTGCATTTCATCGGCGTCTTCACCAAACAGGACTATGTCATCTGCGTATTCTAAGTCAATAAGTGGACTTCCTGGTAGGAGATCAATACCTGAGAATTCAGTCGATGAGAGCGTTATTTCCATCAGTAGATCTATGATGAAGTTGAACAAAAATAGAGAAAGTGGACAGCCTTGGCGGACGCCACTTGACGTTGCGAAAGCAGATGACAGTCCGCCATAAGCTCTCACTCGACTAGTAGTGTTCGAGTAAAGAGCTTGCACAAGGTTTATGTACTTCTGAGGTACGCCTTTCAATGACAGACACTGCCACAGAACCTCTCGGTCAACAGAGTCAAACGCTGCTTTTAAATCAAGGAAGACCACTATTGTCGGACGCCGATAAGTATGCCTGTGTTCTAGAACCTGACGAATGGTGAATATGTGGTCGATGCAGCCACGACCAGGTCTGAAGCCAGCCTGATTTTCACGTGTTTGCAGCTCACGAGTCTTAGTTAGGCGTCCGAAAATTATCGAAGCTAGTATTTTAGATATTATATTAGTTAAAGTAATCCCTCTGTGGTTGTCACAGGATGATTTTGACCCTTTCTTAAATATTGGGACGATAAGTGATTGTGACCAGTTAGATGGGATAACGTCTAACTCCCAGATTTTGGCTAAAATATTAGTCAACCTAATCGCTAAAATTGGATCGCCATCCTTTGAGACGTCTGGAGCTAATCCATCTGGACCAGCTGCTCTTCCTCGTTTCAGATTAGCTATAGCCTTTTGAACTTCAGCTAGAGTTGGGGACCTACTTCAATGTTCCATTCATACTGTCTGGGAATGGAGGGTAGTTGTAGAGTAGCTAAAGGCCAGCTAAACTGCTCTTTAAAGTGTTCCGCCCATCGTTCTAAACGTCTGGACTGGGAGCAGATGAGAGTGCCGTTTTTTTCCGAAATAGTCTGACTTACACTTGACTTTTTAATTCCAGTTTCTTTTGTTAGTCTGTAGAGTTGTCTTGTGTTCCCTATAGCCGCCGCCTTTTCCATCTCTTTTGCTTTCGTTGCCCACCACTGCTCATGGTCGTTCCTTAGACTTTTGCCTAACCTAGATCTGATTTGTTTACGCTCTTCATCATGTTCAGAACCTGATGGGATGAGTTTACGAGAATCCATCAGTGCAACAGACCTTGAAGAAATCCATTGGTTCTTTGTAACCCTGTGGTTTAAATCACTAATAGATGTCACTGCTGTTTCCACAGCTGATTGTTTATCTTTCCAAGCAACATCTGGGTCAGCCTCGTTTTCGGGACTACATAAGTGTGACCTCAGTTGTTCTTGGAACCTACTTTTGGTTTTCTCGTTACTCAGTTCAGTTCTAATGGGTCTTTTTAATGTGGCTTTTTTGCGTCCAGTGAGGCGCAAGCAGATGCGTGCTCGTGTTAGGGCATGGTCAGAGTCCAAACAGGTACTCTAGAATGAGTGACAATCTTCTATCGACCCTCTCCAACGATGACTGATGGCAACATGGTCTATTTGAGTCCATCGTTGATTTGGTGCAGGGGTCGCCATGTCAGACGGTGTCTCTCCTTATGCTTAAAATTTGTGTCTGCTAAAAATAAACTATTGTCTGAACACAGTTGCAGCAGACGATCACCATTATCTGTTCGCTGCGCCGGAATACTAAAATACCCACCTAAATGTCTTTCTGTTTCGTTTAAGCTACCTACCTGGGCATTAAAGTCGCCTGCTACGAGTACTATGTCTGAACGTTTAGTTTTCTGAAGTTCAGAGAGCTTTCTGTAAAATTCATCTTTCACTTCATCCGAGCTGCAGTCAGTGGGATCTTAGGCAGAAACGACGAAAAAGCAATGACGTGTGTCCCTATCTTTCCGGGTTCTTACGGAGCCGTTTAGCCGAACAGCGCATAGACGACTGTTAACGGGGATCCACTCTAATAGCGCTTGTTCCGCCCTCATGCTTAGTGCTATGCCTACACCTGCCAGTCCACGAGAACTAGCCGTCGGGTCGCCAGAAACACGGAGGGTGTATCTCGTCGGCACTCCGTTTTGCCGAGGTGAGGTCAAGTGAATGATCACACTAGGATCCTGTATGCGTGTTTCGGAGACACAGCATACATCAATTGTACAAGATTCTAAGATTTTAGCCAAGGAAGCTTGCTGACCGATTTGGCATAGTGTGTGTACGTTGAAGGCTCCAATGTGTAGTTTTGAGCGAGGTTTCAGTAGACCTGGGACAGCGTTTCGCGCACTAGAATCGTTGGTTATGGTGATACTTGAGGAGGAAACCAAAGGAGGACGTTTAGAGTTAAAAGTCAATGTAGGAGGAATAATAGGAATTGAAGAGGGAGGTTGATTAGGAATACAGTGGTCTTGAGTGCTGTTAGAGGTATGAGGGCGGTTATCACTTCCCGGTTGCACACACCGTGGAAGGGTTCTTCTGGAGGTACCTGAAAAAGAAATTGGATTAGAGGTGGTCTTAGTGACCTGAAAGCGTGACCGCAGTGCCCAAGGGACAGCTGCTTGAGGTCGGTTACACACGACGTTCTTGTGAGTAGTTTTCGTGTTAGCTCCGTATTTGTTGGGACCTTGCCGCTGGAGACGGATATCCGTGGGATAAGGCGAGGTGGGCATTTTTAGGGTCGACCATTTCTAACCCTACCCCTCCTTGTGGGAAGGCAGCATCGCTGTCATGCTGGTTGTTTGAAGGAAACACCTTACTGCTGTCACACCTCTGTACAGTCGGCAGTACGACTTCGCCTTCGGAACTTGGATTTGTTGCTTTTAGTCTTACCGCTCTTCAACCGACCTGTCTGGCATGGTAGGACCTTGAGGAACGGTTGTTCCAGCCAGTGTAACTCAGTTGCTTCATCACGATAGGCAAGCTCGACCACCACGTCAAGGTAGCAACAACGATCTAAGTAGTTTCAATGTTTCGTTTGGTTCATATAGTCTAGTGTAAAACAATCAGTCCTTTTGATAGGATGGAATAAAAACACTAAGACTGACAAAGCTATGTGGTATGTTTGGAATTTATTACTATTATTATTCTAATACGAAGTGTAGGTCTACGCACATATACCGAATTATCATTATATAAGTGTTTCAATGACCAAAACCCGCATAGGGATAATAAACGAGAAGATGGGACTATTAAAAGTACTTTTTTATCTGAAGAAAGGACATCGACATTAGTAAAAATCACAGTGTGTGTAGTACTATACAAGATGGAAAGATAGAAAAGATGTGAATTACTTGGAGTTGCTACGTTACAAAGATTGTAATAAAATAAAGTATGAAATATTACAATAATCCGTCTCTTCGTGGAAGTATCAAAAGGTTACAGTAGTACTGATTTTGGTAAACCGTAACACGTCGACAACAATGACTTCAGTTTAGTAAGTCAAAATCCAGTCGTTAGCATTTCAAACTTTAGTTGATTTAACATTTGTCTTGATAATCTCACCTCTCTGTGGTGATATTTTGTGACGACTTAAATCAACGTATAATATGTATTAGGTGGATTGCTTAGTTATTGATACAATTTCATCTACAATTACTTCGAGAGGGATTGAAAAGTCA
This sequence comes from Schistosoma spindalis, assembly GCA_946903255.1. Lineage (NCBI taxonomy): Eukaryota > Metazoa > Platyhelminthes > Trematoda > Strigeidida > Schistosomatidae > Schistosoma > Schistosoma spindalis. Next base: position 10,962,434 of record OX336423.1, on the reverse strand, counting down.
GCGGAGAAAATTCAATCAGATAAAAAAAATGTCTTTATTAATTCACACGTTTCAACTCAACTAGATTCTGTCATTGTAGTATGTCATGTTCTATGTTTAATCAGTATCTTTTAGGTGAATAATGTTTGTGTGAAAAAGTTGGCTAGTTTTTTTGACGATTTGTTACCATGTCTTCATTCGGCTTTCATGTTATTTAAATTATTGTCATTATTATTACAGAAGAGAAGACATCTTCAAATCAGCTTTCAAGTCAGTCTGACAGATTTCCATCTGATCCATTCTCTAATCATAAATGTCTATCAGGAATTCTCAGTGATCTTCATCAAAGTCTCAAGTTTGTTCATTTGTTTTTCTTATTTATAATTTATTTGTATATCTCAGTTATATTATGAAATTCAAAAGAAACATATTGATGAATTATCGAAAGCTTATCATTTCATCAAATCTCATTTCTCTCGCGCCCGCGCTGTTTTTATTTTGAATCCAGTGGAGTTATCCCAAGATTCTTTGGTTTTGGTTATGTAATTGTGATTATTAGAAAGGATAAGTCAGTTCGCTAATATATTACATCAGATTAATTTCAGGAATTATTCATTTTAAGTCTTCATACACAATACTTTATAGCTCCTTCAACTTTAGTCATTCGTATTAAACTGACTAGTAAGAACTATGATGACTGCGTTGTCTGTAAATAAACGAAGAAAAATTGATGCTTTTTTATTGACTGATTTTCTCCACTAATAACAAGTATCAGTATGGGGTTGTGGAGATTGTTAAGTTTTTGATTGAGATCATGAATCGATTGATGTTAGATCATCATTGCAAACCTGGAGGTTAGAGGTTAAGCGCGAGATCGAAGGTTTTGGGTCCGAATCCCGCGAGCGGAACCGTGGATAAGCACTGCTGAGGAGTCCCATACTAAGACGAGACGTCCGTCCAGTGCTTCCAAGTTGTCAATGGTGGTCTAATATCAATGGGTTCATGATCTCAATCAAAAAAAAATAACAAGTATCTACGCAATTGAGTCCCTCTCTTTGCACTGTCCTACGTTTCCTTGATACGATTAATGTTTATTTATTGCGACAACCAGGTTAGTGCTAGTTAGTACTTATCAACAAGACATATCTGCAATCTTAAGAGATATATGCGCTCTATGTGCGGGGTTTTTGTGTCCCTGCAAATGGTCTCGTAGTCGATATAATCCGAACAGTATCAAGAGCTGGCTATTACAAAATGGTCACTTATTGCAAATATTTCATTCTAATTTATCACTCAATTAATAGGATTTTTATTAGTTAGGACACTTGGTCATAGCTTTCTTTTGTTGCCTAGGTTCATAAATCTTGTGATTTTGCCAAGAACCCACAAGACTACAATTTACCAGTTTTAAAATATCAATAGCTTCACACAACTAAGGTATTTTTCTACACAAAATTAGGTAACTGATTTATCGTCCATGAATACAAGGAATTATTCCGAGACAGTAATCAATAAGTCGTAGTCAACATAGTATCTGACAGTAGTGTTCATCAATAGAGGTCGCCAGACCACATTATCACACAAGGTTGTAATTAATAAGATAAAATACAAAAGATGATGAGAAACATTACACAGTGTGATTATCGTTCGAAAAGGTATGATATCTATACAATAATACTAAAAATCAATATCTTGCACAAAATAGTGAGGGCTTCTATGTCACTGTGACCGATTATTCAGAAACATCGTTCAACCACCACTCCCACTCTTCACAATAATCGCACAGACACCTAACAAAGCAGTCTCCGCTGTCAATATGACTCAGAACAATAATCATTAATTTCTTGAATAGACCCACTCCCTACACCAACCATTGTTTCATGTTAATTTACAACTGTTGTTAGTCATGCGTGACACATGTACCAACCACCCCAGTTGAAGGCCATCCACAGCCTCACCAATTAATCAACCATATTTGTCTAGTATCCTATTCGTAACCTCATTATTATTTACTTGATCTTTTAATGACACACGAGCAGTACTTCTAAGATATTTACTAATTAATGATTATTACTAGATGTATCCAGCTTGTTGGTGGTCACTAGTCCTATATATTCTTTTGAGATTGTGAAATCAGCCTCATGAGTAAACCAATCATTTGGTGGTGGGCAACGGGAGAGAAGTTGATCGTTTGGTATACTCCTCCTATCTTTTTTATCCGATTAGTTACTACAACATCATACAATTATCATCTCTAATTATTCATTACTACAAATGTTTTTTATTTTAGTCCATAATAATGGTCTTTTATTTATCAATCATATATTGTACTCGATTTTTCTTTTCTTCTTTAATATAGCAATATATCTGGTCTAGATAATTTCGACTTGCTTCATCCATCATTGTCATTGAATATTAATAACACGAATAGTTATGATTATAATGCATTGTCAGATTCTCATATCATCAGTGCAAGTGATTATGATGATAATATTATCATTGAAAAGTTCTATTCCTTACAACGTATTTACACACCGATAGTAATTCATTGTCAAAAACAAATAACCAATGAAACTACTACTGACAACAATATTCACCATCGTCAATCGCATTATGACTTGTATCTACCGAAGTTGCCTAGTTCCGACAGTTTATTATTTCGTATTATTCTTAGTCTGTCCAATTCTGAAATTTGGCAAAGTCATCTATTCTTATCAAATTGGTGTGATAATAATAGTAATAATTCAAATAAGTCGCCATCGAATGAAAATGGGAGTGTTGACAAGTGGAGTACTTTTATGTATTGCTATGCTGCTAATAATAATAAGAATAACACTTCAGATATTTTATTCAGTATCGATGATGATGATGATGATGATGATGATTACGGTGATGATGACGATGATGGTGATGATGAAGACCGTAATCGTGATTATGGACGTGATTTTCACAGTAATAATAATTCTAATAGTAATGACAAAAGTGTCATTGACAGAAATTTTCAAAGCAGAATATTAACGAAGCGATTGTCTTTAGCAAGTATGTTAATTTATTTTTATCAGTATAGAGTTGTGAAGATTGTTCGGTTTTCTTATTGAGATCACGAACCAATCAATGTTAAACCACCATTGGAAACCTAGAAGATGATCGAGCAATATCGTGGATTGTTTGAAGCTAGGCATTAACAGCGTTCGATCCCAGCTCAGCGGCGTTCACACGAGCCCGAAGGTTCTGGGTTCGAACCCTATGTGCAGGGTCTTGGATGCACACTACTGAGGAGTCCCATACTAGAACGAAATGGCCGTCTAGTACTTCCAGGTTTTCAATGGTGATTCAAAACTGATCGGTTCATGATCTTGGCAAAAAATAATTTATTCTCCCTAGAAAAAATTGGTTGTTTTCAGTGGGTAGTGGGCTTCATTAGTTCGCGTACCTTTGAGTAACATTTGTTGAGCGAATTAATTAGTTGCTCCAAGGTAAGGTCAGTCCATTAATTCGCCAGTCATTAGTTAATCTGAACCCTTTCAAGAGGTGTGCAACCCTGTTGGCTTGGATTTGTACGATAATCCTGTTTAGTAATTTTGGTTCCTGACGTACATGGCTCGAAATCACAACATTGTAATTCGACTTATTCACTAGGTTTCTATGTTATGAACAGCCATACTGTATAAGGGCTAGTGATACTGGTAACCGATCACCTAAACCGTGAAGTAGTTGGAACGGGGCTGAAACTCGGGACTCAATGGCTAAGGTTAAACGTCTTAATTACTGAGCCAACGCTCCACAATCTCGATGATTCCGATGTATTTCATTATTTAATTCTGGGTTTTTAATATTATCTCATATGTTTTAATCGCTGATCCTTTTCTTCCTCTTTCAAACCCTCATCCTTTCATCTCTGCATAATCTTGCCTACTTTTAATGTGATAATATAATTATCTTCACTCATATGTTTTCTGCAGACCTTAGTAATTTCTTCTTTCTGCCTATATAAAACGTAGTAGTAGCAAATTAAACTGATGCAGGTTTTGCTAGATCCTATAATGTTTAATGACTAACTGATTAGAGTGCTCAGATTCTGTTCAACTTGAGATATCAGTTGCAGTTAGGAAGTAAGAATTTCTCTATCATAAAATAAATTTTTATTTTGAATCGATTATCTAGAATAAATCTATGTACATCAATTTAGCTGAACATACCTATTTGAGGAAAGATATCACTAATCGATTACTCAAATAAATGCAGGCGGGGTTGGGACTTTGACTTACAAAGTAGAGCCAGTGTCCACATGTTACCTTAAAGCCGGCATAATAAGTGAGATCCAAGCATTGATTCTCTATAGTGAATAAACCTATTACTTATTTATCCAAGGTCATCATAGTCTATATAAGTCGTGGATCGACGAAGACTACAAGTTTTGGATCATAAATGTCCTCGAAGAAGTGCTCGGTTATCGTGAAACAACCCGTTTTTTAGTGGTGAGGTTGTGGATCGCCTTCAACTGGGGTGGTTGGTACATGTGTCACGCATGACTAACAACAGTTGTAAATTAACATGAAACAATGGTTGGTGTAGGGAGTGGGTCTATTCAAGAAATTAATGATTATTGTTCTGAGTCATATTGACAGCGGAGACTGCTTTGTTAGGTGTCTGTGCGATTATTGTGAAGAGTGGGAGTGGTGGTTGAACGATGTTTCTGAATAATCGGTCACAGTGACATAGAAGCCCTCACTATTTTGTGCAAGATATTGATTTTTAGTATTATTGTATAGATATCATACCTTTTCGAACGATAATCACTCTGTAACGTTTCTCGTTAGTGCATTACTTAAACTCATTTGCTGATTACTTCGTCGGTCCATCTTTTTTGTGTTAATGCGGCATGCCAATCTGAGCTAACAAGTATTTGTGCCCAGGGTTTTTTTGATGACAGTGACTAATCGACTGATACGTAATATAACATGGGACAGTAACCGGGGTTAATGTTATGGCCTGTCATCTTCAAGGCAAAGTGATGATCCGGTGACTCAGTATACTGAGTTATCGACCTAATATTCGGTTGCTAGCTTAAGCCTTATACATTTCTATTGATCATAGTTGTCACTAGCTTGATATGAGAACGGAAACCATGTAAATTAAGGGAAATCTGTAACACCATTTGACGAATAAATATCTTAGGTTTTACAGCCCACGCATATCCACGACTTTCAGACTGACAGAATCTAATTGTGATTGGATAATCTTTGAGCTTGTTGGAAAATTTGCTTATTCATCGTCATACACACTATTTGACACATTTTTTCTTACATACATGCCATACTTTTCGTCAGTCTGTCTCGTTGACCACTCTACCCACCCCTTACTTGCGGTGGGTGTACACATAAATTTAATTTCAATGTAATAAATAAAAGTCTACTTTTATTTAGCAACACACATAGGTATAGGTACAAGGAGGCACCAAGTACATATGCGCCACACGAATCTCAATTGATTTGTGTGAGGGCTGTGATACTGCCCGGGTGCCCAAACCGAAGCAGGTGGTTTTCTTAGGGGGCCACAACCCGAGCCTTCGACCTGAACGTCTGGTCCACAAGGCAGTGGAGCATCGTGAGGAGATGCAGTCTCATGGTAGCCGGTGACCAACGATTGGTTCATGCGCCATTTGTTTCTTCAGGATACTGGAGCCCATGTGCACCATTGATTTGGGATCCGGTTAAAGCGCCGGACATTCGCTTTTATTTAGCAAACGTCAAAATGATAATTTTCACTATATTGAAACATTCTTATTACATTTTGCGTGTACATACAGTTTTTATTGTTAAACCCACTTGACGAGCAGCACAATAACCCATTTACATGACTATTTTACTTACACATACAAGTATTCTTTGTCATAATTTTAAACGGCTCAACTACAAAGAATGTACAGGTAAAAATAATTAACGTTTTTAATGGATTAGCAAAATAACGCGGATGGAACAGTCGGAAAGGATTATTTTTTTCATTTGAACAGTTTAGATCATGAGTCAATTGGAGCTAGAGCACCATGGAAAACCTGCTAACGTTTAACTTCAACTAATCTACGAAATCTTTGTAAATCTCAATTGATTATATTGCTTAATCACTAAGGCTTAATTAGAATTCATCAATGTTGGTTCAGCTGACCTTTCCCATAGAAATAATATCGTTGTACTAGTGTACTGGTAGTACTACATTTGTCTATCGTAACTATATGACAATACATTGAAACATTCTGAATAAGTTTTGCATGTACTATTTTGTTAGACATTTTTGTTCATTAGATGACATTTCCTATACGAAATCGTTTACTTAAACCGTATATTTGATAAAGCTAAAAAAGCGATTACGAATACGTGGGCGATAATCACATAATGATTATTAATCTTAAATGAATTTTGATAGCTTTATCACTTGACCTTTGCCATGGAAATAAGGAATTGAAACAAAAGAATTTAAATCAAATTTTGGGTGGCCCTGAAAAGGGCCTTTACTCGTTCTCGTAACAGTTCGAATTTCATGAACAAAGGCGTTGCTATGATTCAGTTATAGCGCCGCACATGGGAAAAAGGATCCCATGGACAAGTGGTGATGGGTCGTAAGCACAAAATAAATGAAACATTGCTTCACATGGACAAAAAATCCAGGCACTTACATCAGCAGTTTCATGTGGCGGTTGCGCAACATTGCAAATATCACAAAGTCTGTTGTCATACGCGTTTTCTTCATTGTCGTTGTCTCGTCCAGTGAACTCCTCTGAGTTAATCGAAACAATTTCTTCCTCGTTATTGCTTAACGTTGCATCCATATCGACGTTATTTTGATAGTTGGTAACTTACAAAAGATGAAGGAAGGACATTGAGTGTTCACGGAAGTCCTTTATGAAAAATTATAATAACACTAATCAAATTACCTCCTTCGTCTACTCGGCTGTGAGGAACCGCTAGGTGTTCCACGGCCATTTCTCCAACATGCAAATTTAATATACGGCATCCGATCTCTATGGGAATGAGAATCTCTCACCGCATAATGGCAGTACGTAGCTCTTTCATAAGTTCTAACGGCGCTCTTCAAGTGATTGGGACGCTACGAGATACAATGTGCTCAGAAATAGATTATCGGTTTCTGTGACAACGTGAGGAACGACAGAGATTGCGCTTTGCACTTTACTACCGTACATAATCGGGAGAAAATGTGCTCTGTCGTCAAGTCCTGACATTTTATATCGACTTTAAGAAATAAACGACCCATTATAACGTACTCAAAACTATTTGATTGGACGGAACAGAATCAAAATTATTGAAAATTTTTTCAAATGGGATGACAAAAAATTTCATTTGAAAAAAAATTAAAAAATGGCCGTGCAATTAATGTTAGCCTTCTTTCTCGAAAGAGAAACATACTAGCTAGAATAATCACAGAGTGATGACAAGATTTTAATTTATGAACGAATCGATCAGATTTAATATGGTGCCTCTTAAATTTTAGTGTGAAATTTATTCATCCATATGACCGAATATTATTCCGGCATTGTAGCTTATGTCAATTTGTAGGGGAAAACCCTAACGCTAAGCCTAAATTTGTCACGGTATTTCGTAACCTTATTTTAAATATAACAAGCGGTTTGTATCTCGAAGTCACTTTGGTGTCGTTCAAAGGTCGTCCACAAGTTATAGTCTCATCAATTTTTTTATTATAAATTCTGTGTAACATTTCTTCTAAACTTTCTGATCTAATCAATTTTTCAAACTGATAAACTGAAAACATAAAAGAATATAGTCCTACTTTCTGCCAACTGTTTGTAAGTAATAATTTGTTGTTCAAGCAGTCTATGTTGTCTTTTTTTTCTGTACATATAGAACTGTGTGATACTTGTCTACCACCGTCTGCTCCATCAATTACATATTTGAATCAGGCTCTAGGTTCATTGATTTCTTCCAAATATGATGATCATCATGCTTCAATGTGTTCTACAAATACAACAGTCAACCGAACGTCTGATGGTATATGCAAACCGAAATCAATGATGAAATCCAATGTGGACCAAAAGTTTGGAATATTACGTTGTTTAATTTGTAAATTTCGAACAAATAATCATAAATCACTTATTGAACATCTTATTGGTAGTCCACCATTAAATCATACAAAATGTGGTCTATGCGGCCAATTGTTATTTGCTAGTCAACCGTCACTTTGTTCAGTTAAAGCGCATCTACTCTTACATTTAGGCTGTTTTCTAATGTGCCCTCAATGTGGATTTACGGTAGGTTTATTTAAATAAATATTTTTTAATTGTGCGCAAAATACAATTCATTTGTTTATTGATTTTCTACAAGATCATCATAAAGATCCATTCTATTGGTTTCGTGTTTTGTTTTTAAATCATAGTTTATCATCTGGTATAGAATAACATAATTGTGATTGTCAACAAGACGATAGTATCGTTAATAAATAAAAAATAAAATAGATTCCATTATTTCAGATCACAAGCCATGTTCTTCAAACCTCATATTTCAAATAGAGAGTGTTAGCTACTATTCAGTACTTAAAGTATTTAAATCAGTCTTTTCATCGTTAGATTCCTCCTTTGGGATCCCACCGTATATATATATATATATATATATATATATATATATATATATATATATATATATATATATATATATATATATATATATATGATTTAGTCACGTAATTTGTACAAAATGTTAAATTTTAAGATAATTAAGTACTGAAATCAGGAAGAATGCATCCTTAAAGTTTGAAATTCTTCAGGAATATGGGCCTACATTAACACTTGAACTTTGAAGTGCTCCAACGAGCCTAATACAAAAATAAATGTCAAGTGTAAGACTAACTGATGCGTAGCTTCGAAAGAAGATGTAATATTCTCTCTTCAATTCCCCGGATTTCAAAATTTTTCCTGCTAATATCTGATCATGGTTGACTTGATAGAATATTATGTAGAAAAAATAACAACCAGTGTAAGTATATTGTAACTCTAAACGATAGTTATCTTGAAAGTTATCAACCGATCACAAACTATAAATGAATTGTTTGTAAGGAAGTAATAATATTACAAAGAATATCCAGATTTCACATTTTTAATGGATTAGTTTGAACGTTTAATAGGTTCTAATGTATGTATACAAAAAGTTTATAGTGTATAAACGCATCTATATGGCTCCATATCATTCACTTTCTGCTATCGTTATAGAAGAATCGAAATGGTATTTAAGTCGTCCACACATAACTTCGACATTATTTATGGGAATATCAGTTAATAAATGTACAAAATCCTGCTTATACACAACCATTCAAATGTTCATAGATATTCGTCGCCTACACAATCTTATCCTGTAGAAATTACTGTTCGTGAAAGGACGGATTTCTTCACTTCAAGAAAATGTTTTGACGCTTTCTGATTCCATCCAATTAAAAGATAATTTCAAACTCGTTAATTCATCTGAATGTATTTCTGTACACTAATGATGTTGTCTGTGAGTGAAGAAAAGCGGGACATTCACGTTTTCAGGTGTCATTATTGTTGTCAATGGAAATCTATAGAAATAAACTCATTTTTCTACAGTTCAAAGCTTACTTAGACAAATGATCGGACTGCAGACGAAATTATGGACGCAATTCATATGGTTCCTGTACTGTACTTTTGTATACTATTAGTACACTATATAATTAGCATTTTAGTTCAAACGAACCCCATCATATTGATATCAGTATTTCAATGTTTGCTGAATTATCCCTATAGTATAGGTTCATCAAATAATTTGACGTACTTACTTACTTACTTACGCCTGTTACTCCTCGCGAAGGAGCATAGGCCGCTCACCAGCATTCTCTATCCAACCCTGTCCTAGCCAATCCTTTCCAGCTCTTTCCAGTTCTTATTCGTCCCTTTCATATCCGCTTCTATTTCCCGACGTAATGTGTTCTTTGGCCTTCCTCTTTTCCGCCTTCCTTCAGGATTTTAAGTTAGCGCCTGCCTCGTGATGCAGTTTGATGATTTCCTCAATGTATGTCCTATCCATTTCCATCGTCTTTCCCTAATTTCCTCTTCAGCTGGAAGGTGGTTGGTTCTCTCCCACAAAAAGCTGTTGCTGATGGTATCCGGACAATGGATGTAGAGTATCTTGCGTAGACAGCTATTGATAAATACTTGTACCTTCTTGATGGTGGTTGTTGTAGTTCTCCAAGTTTCAGCTCCGTACAGTAGAACTGCCTTGACGTTGGTATTGAAGATTCTGACTTTGATATTGGTTGAAAGTTGTTTTGAGTTCCATATGTTCGTCAATTGAAGGAATGCAGCCCTTGCTTTGCCAATCCTCGCCTTGACGTCTGCATCTGAACCTCCTTTTTCATCGACGATACTTCCCAGGTATGTGAAGGATTCTACATCATCTAGAGTTTCGCCATCAAGAGTGATTGGATTGCTGTTCTCCATGTTGTATTTGAGGACCTTGGTTTTCCTTTTGTGTATGTTGGGGTCTACTGATGCAGAGACTGCTGCTACACTGGCTGTCTTTATCTGCATTTGTTCGTGTGTATGAGATAGGAGGGCCAGGTCATCTGCGAAGTCCAAATCGCCTAATTGGTTCTGAGTTGTCCATTGTATTCCGTGTTTTCCCTCAGATGTCGAGGTCTTCATAATCCAGTCGACCACTAGAAGAAAGAGGAAGTGAGAGAGTAGACAGCCTTGTCTGACTCCGGTCCTCACTTGGAATGCGTCTTTCAGCTATCCTCCATGCACTACCTTGCATCGTAATCCGTCGTGTGAGTTCCGGATAATATTGACAATCTTCTCAGGAACTCCGTAGTGTCGAAGAAGTTTCCATAACGTTCTCCTACCTACACTGTCGAATGCCTTTTCATAATCAATGAATTTGATGTACAATGACCAGTTTCACTCAATTGATCTTTCGACGTTGATCCGTAGTGTCACAATTTAGTCTGTGCACGACCGATCCATACGGCTTGTTGATCTCGAAGTTGAGCTTCTACTGCGTCTTCCATCCTGTTCAGTAACACTCTGTTAAAGACTTTTCCTGGTATTGACAATAGTGTAATGCCTCTGTAATTTTCACACTTGCTCAGATCTCCTTTCTTTGGAATCTTGATGAGGTGTCCTTCTTTCCAGTCTATCGGCACTTGTTCCTCCTGCCAAATCTTCTTGAATAGAAGATGAAGCGTGCTTGTAGTTACGTCGATGTCTGACTTCAGTGCTTCAGCTGGTATATTGTCGGGTCCTGCTGCTTTCCCGCTCTTGATTTGTCCGATTGCCATTCTGATTTCTTCCGTCGTTGGTGGATTGACATCTATAGGAAGATCTGTGTGTGCTGCTTCGATGTCCGGTGGATTCATTGGAGCTGGCCTATTCAGGAGTTTCTCGAAGTACTCTGCCCATCTGTTCCGCTGTTGTTGAATCTCAGTGATTGACCCGCCTTCTTTGACTTTGACTGGTCTCTCTGGTTTACTATATTTCCCTGCTAGTTTCTTCGTTATATCGCAAAGCTGTTTCATATTTCCTTCTCTTGCAGCTTTCTCCGCCGTCGTTGCTAGTTCTTCCACGTATTTCTGTTTGTCGGCTCAAATGCTCTTCTTAATTTGCTTGTTTGCTTCTATGTATTCAGCTTGTGCTTGGACTTTCTCTGCTCGTGTTCGACTGTTGTTAATTGCTGTCTTCTTGTTCTTCCTTTCTTTGATCCTGTCCAGTGTTTCTATAGAGATCCATTCCTTGTGATGATGCTTCTTGGGGCCCAGAACCTCTTGGCACGTTGAAGTTAATGCTTCTTTGATACCTTTCCAGTTATCCTCTATAGTAGTTTCTTCTTCCTTCAGTAGATCCTGTAGGGCTTGGAACCTGTTGTTGAGAGCTATGTTGAATTCTTTAAATTTGTCAGTATCTCGAAGGAAGGCTGTATTGAACCTTTGTAGTGCTGTTTGTCCAGTTGTCCAGTTCTTCTTTAGCTTCGGTTTTAAATTGGCCACAACCAGATGGTGATCTGAAGCTATATCCGCTCCTCTTCTGGTTCCCCATCTTCAATTGTCCATCGGAACTTTTTATTGATGCAAATATGATCTATCTGGTTCTCTGTGGTGTGGTCCGGTGAGATCCATGTAGGTTTGTGTATACGTTTGTGTGGAAATATTGTGCGGCCTATGACCAATTTGTTGAATGCACACAGATTTACAAATCTTTCTCCGTTTTCGTTTCTCTCTCGCAGTCCTTGCAGTCCCATGATATCTTCATATCCGGTGTTGTCTATTCCGACTTTGGCGTTTAGATCTCCCATCAGAATGGTGAGGTCGTTTCTTGGGTACTTCTCTATGATTGATTGCAGCCCCTCATAGAATTGATCTTTAATGTCGTCGTTGCTATCATTTGTGGGTGCATAACATTGGATAATGTTCATTGTGATCCCCTCCTTCTTTGTTTTGAATGATGCTTTGATGATTCTGGATCCGTGAGATTCCCATCCTACAATTGCATTTCGTGCTACTTTGGACAGTATAAGAGGAACTTCCCGAGTGTGTGGAGCATTTTCCTCTTCGTGACCGGAGTATAGCAGCATCTCTCCCATATTTAGCCTTTGTTGTCCAGCTTGGTTTCAATGGGTTTCGCTGATTCCGAGAACTGCCAATCTATATCTCCTCATTTCCGTTGCTATTTGACTGGTGTTCCCGGTCTCCCACATTGTCCGGACGTTCCATGTGCCTATAAAAATTGTTGCTCTGGTTGTTAGAACGGGCATCGGCCTCATGGCTTCCGAAGGAACTCGGCTTTCATCCTGGGGCGTCATATTTCTTCTAAATGAAGACCTTCTAACTCGCAGGGCAGAGTTTAAATGGTTTGAGTGGATCAGACCTTCAGGTCAAAGGCTCGGGGTGTGTCCCCCTAAGAAAACCACCTGCTTCGGTCTGGGCACCCGGGCAGTATCGCAGCCCACACTTATCCAATGGGATTCGTGTGGCGCATATGTATTTGGTGCCTCCTTGTATCGATATCTATGTGTTAAAATAAATAAAAAAATTTAATCGCTCGCCTGAAACTTAGGTTTCTCGATTCTTGCACTTTCCTAATGACAACAATTTTCCCCCCTCATTATTTTGCGAAGGCTCCTATCAGGTGGTCCGTGAATCAGATTGACTCGATAGCAGACCCTATAAACATGCGGCATCGTATAACAGCATTTCGAGTGAAAGAGTAAACTACTCATCCAACTTAAAACATTCTAAATAATCCATAACCTCTTCTCCTGTGGTGACAAATATAAATAAGTGTTTTCAATACAATATTTCTATTCATTTAGTGGATAATTTTTAACGCTAATTAATTATTTGTATACCTTCCCTTTTCTCCTTAAATATTTTCTAATTACATGATAATAATGAATGAAGCCTCCATTACATTTGCCGCCAGACTGTGCAGAATTATGTTTACGTGTTCACCTGCGTTTTGTTTGTTATCATTTTAATTTGAAAGAAATTTTTCGATGTAATTATTGTGATGGGGATGGTAAAGCTTATCCTACTTATGATAACTTGTGTCACCATCATTTGGGACATCATGTAAAGCGAATATATTCATGTTTATGGTGTACACAACAACCACGTAGTAATAATTCTGAAAATAATAATAATACAAATTTTACTAGTACCAAAACTTTTCAAATATCAGAGACAACAGGTGATAGTTCCTCAATTCCACTTCGTGACGTCTTGAAAAGAAAAGTCACATCTGCAGCGCATCATACGGCTTCTATGCATATGAATAAAGAAAATATCAAATTGACATGTTCCACGACTACATCCCATACAAATTCACGTCCTAATTCCTGTAAGTCGTGCTTTGTTTATTTTTCCACTAAAAAATTGACATTTATGACTACTGCTACTATTAGCCCAAGTGATGTCTCAGTAAAACGCTCGGTTTTCAACCATTGAATATAATGTTAGCAAGTTTAGAATGTTATTTTGTCTATTTGGGTTTGAGAGTTATGTTCATAGGTGTAGACTAACTTGATTTAGGTCCGCGTGAATGACGTCTCAGAAGCGTCCGCAATAGCGTAGGTATATTATTAGAATAATAATGACCACCAACTTTTCACACCTAAGCGGTCTTTGTATTGTGTTCTATACTTGTTTATATCCATTACCGAATTCTTTGATAGCTATTCCTGACTTGAGTTATTTACATTCAAATTTGCGCTACTGAGTGAGATCAGTGTAATTTTGCTAGATGTTAATCTTAGCCTACGCACATGCACTTTTGTTTAGCTTAGTCGTAACACTTGTTATGTCCTATGGCCCGTCAAATATCACGTGACAAAATCGCCAATCTGAATTCCGACTTTTGTGGCCTTATTCCTGTGTTAAATCAATGACGCGTCAATCAGTAGCAACAGCCTTTCGTCAACTTTAAATCGTTATTGGCCCCCTGTATGACAGCTTCTCGCCTAACCCTGCCCGTTCACTCCAGAACACAATATCAGCCTACACTGTATGGATAATATATTTCAGGCATACGTGGTTTATATACATGCAGACCAGACCGCATCACACCATAAAATGAAAAATAGTAATTATAGAGGATTAAGCCAAAGGTGGCTGCGAGCACAGGAGACTGTTTAACTAATAAATTGAGGAAAAATAAGAATGGTAAATTGTATAACAGTAGTCAATAGGTCAAATAAAGGCTTATGATAAAATAGAAATATAAGTGTGTATAATGTAGTTTCTGAATACTTATACAACAAGAGTATATATAACAAATAAATAAATAGTTCCCAGAAGTTATCCATAATTTAATCTTCGGATATGACAACACTCTTCTGTAGAGTTATTATTATTATTATAAGCGTTATTCAACATTATGTTTTTGGTACAATATTGAATTCTCAGCATAAAGTATTTCAACAAGTTTCCTTTTCTTATATCTTGATCGATCCTGACGATACATATTGAGTGATGGCCAGTTAGATGTTAGGAGTTCGACAATCGACATCTGAATAATGTTCATTCGTTTCAATGCATATTGCAAGCCACCATGATGTCGCTGGTTGTACCTTTTTGTAATCCGTACAGCGAAAGGTTGTAAACTTTTCATAAACGCTCCTGAATAGATTGTGAGCTCAAAAGACATAATAATGTGTTAAAACAAACAAGAAAACAGATAACTTGACGAAATATGTAGATGGGAGGAACAGGTAGCCCAGATATTCAAGCAGGCCGCCGATGTTGTGCAGTCAATGTTAGATTCTGATAGGGCTACATGTTCGTACCCGTTTATCTCCCATTTTTTTCGACTAGTATTTAGTACTGCATCACTGCTCCTTATGCAAAATATAAATTTAAAGCTCAAATTCATAAACCATTATTTGATTAACATGTTACAGTTCCTACAAGATTATTGCAAATATAGTTTTTCATTGTGTGTGTGTGCTAACAAAAATTAAATGTAGATTGTGGACGTCTTATCAGTTTTGTCTAATCCGTTATAACAATGATCGAATTTAACTTGTTTTTTTTTATCTTATTTCGAACTTCTCACTTTTTTACGTGTTATCAAAATAATAACGTTGAAGCAGCTCATGGTTCGGTCAATAGTTCAATTCCTAATAAAAATCAAAATATTTTTCGTTCCAATTCCATCCAAGAACTTTTATGTCATTTCAAAAATGTTCATGGCTCTTCTATAATTACTAGTGCTATCGAACAAGCTAAGAAGTGCGGTGCTGTACAACATGAAATTGAACAATCATCAGATGACATTTTAACTATTGATGTTCCAAAGTCGCCACCACCACGTTCTCTTCATCCCACTGTCGTTGTTGTAGGCCATAAACAAACATCTTCAGTTAATAATGATGTTCGTAAAGTTGGTAATTGTGTTGGTAATGATGGTGTTACTTCTTCAGACCCACAGAAATCATCCAAAGACTCGAATGTTTTACAAATGATAGATGAATTACAAAAGATTCACACTAATAATAATAATAATAATGTTAAAAATAAGTTATCTATAAATTTAACTCCAAAGGTTGATTTTGGTATAGGATTTCAATGTATTGAATGTTCTAAAGAATTAAGTACAAGAGAACACTATATGGAACATTTTCAAGTGAGCAGTTGTTTAATCTTTTGTGAAACCAACATAGAGGGTTTTGTAAAAAATTGTTTGCTTTTTTTTCAACAGTTTTACGTCATGGACTAACAACGTTTAACAAAATAATCATTAGAAATTAGATAGATCTGAACCCAATATTTCATCACCTATCATCTAGAACCTTCGAGCTTTGGAGGCCAATGCGTTACTCTCCAGACCATTGAATTGTAGTATGTTCAATGGTTTCGTTTTCTCGTGAACCGTGAATTACCTTTTTTGTTGTTATCATTATAGCTTCTACTTTTCAGATTTGTGTTTAGTGCAAAAACTCCGTGTTCTTCTTAGAAATTGTTAACTTACTGATCTTCCATTTAACATTCACATTGATTCGATTGTTCAGTACCAGTAATCTACGAAATACTTATCATCTATCCAATAAACTCGCGAACTTCATTCTTCAAACTTTAAGATGGCCTAATCATATCACTTTCATGATACTCTCCATTTATGGGAATACACTTGTCCGATATCCATTGCGATTGTTCAAAACTCCTCTAGAAAGATTCAGGAAAAATATATTGTACACCTTCTCTATCGTTTAACACTTCATTATCTCTATCTGATCCCTAGTATTGTGACTACATGACCATTTTGCATTCTGGAAACACAGAAATCTTGAGGCATTGTGTGTTTTTCTTCTGATTAGTAGCCACGTTAAAATTAAATTCCGAATCATCCGTGTACTTTGTAAATGCTGTCGAATCTTCTAAGACTTTTCATGTCTGTTAATGTATTTTTGGCGTGCGAGATCGTGAACGCACGCTGCCGAGGAGTCCCATACTAGGACGAAACAGTCGTCCAGTGCTTTCAGGTTTTCATTGGTGGGCTAACATTGATCAATTCATGATCTCAATAGAAACCAAGAACCAGAACCAATACACAATCAGGACAACTATAATTCCTCGCCAATAGTTTACATTTGCCTCAAAATAGAAATAAACAATTTCGATATTTTTCTCTTCTAGTATATTGATAAGACGACAGCATGGTATAAGCACATTGTATTGAGTTTTCTAGCAAGCTTTTGTTTATACTTATTTCATTAATTACAACAACCAGAGATGGGTTTCGCGGATACTATAGTAATTTAACGGTTGAATTCATCAGCCAATTGAAGCTAGATCGCCATTGAAAACCTAGGAGCACTGGAAGGCCGTTTAGTCCTAGTATTGGACTTCTTAACAGTGTGCATCCACGAGCCCGCCTCATGAGAGGCTGAGCGTTCGCGCGCGAGGCCGGGCCGTGGATGCTCACTGTTGAGGAGTCCCATACCAGTGCTTCCAAGTTTTCAATATTGGTCGGTTCGTGATTTCATTAGTGAAAATTTTTTTTCTAATTTCTCTTCATTTTTTTTGTTATTTATAACTTGTTTTCTGCTCATTCCAATCTACCGTCCTTTACTTCTCTAGAAAGTACATGCATCAAAATGTAATCGTGAATGCTTTTATCGTTGTTTTGGTGCATGTAAACGTCTTCTACCAAATATTCATGATTTTCGTGAACATTTAACTGAATGTTGTTATGCGCAATCTATTTTTTATTCAACATTTGGTCATTTCTATAACAAAGATAAAGCATTCGATTTATTCAATGTTGATTCATTGCCAATAAATATAGAGAATAATAATAATGATAATAATAAGCATACAATTAATGAACGCCAAGAACAATTAAATGTAAATAATACTGATCGAATATATTCAGGAAACGTGCATAAAATTAATAAACATAATATTGGTGATAATAGTAATACTACACAGGGTTGTAAATTATGTTTCTGTGCTTTTTGTGGAATTGGTTCACAAAAAAAATCTATGATGAATTCTTTGTCTATAAATTTACCAGATCCAGTACTACCTAGTTTAGAATCCTGTACCTCAGATGACGGTAAGATTTATATATATATAATTTGTATTAGGATTTTGATATAATTCCAGTTCATTTTTATACCTTACATTCTTCTGTTTCCCCTGTTTTTTCTGTAACTGTACGATTAGTATATAATTTGAAGGTAGGTGGACGTTGAAACATGATTAATTTTATAACCTTTATAAAAAAAACTAATAAAAGTGTTACTTAGGCAAATCTTCTAAAATAGGTCTTCAGATAGCATGAGTAATAAATATAGGAGACTAATCATGTTTTCACAAATTCAGTGTAATCCAACACAGAATTATGCGATAAACTTAAAGTTGACTAAATTGTTTTAATAGTTATGTAATAACTCTCCTACAATCCATTTCGATTAAGCTATATGGCTATGTAGAGCTGAAGGTCTCATATGAGGCTGGAGGTTCGCCATTGCTATTGTGGATGGTTCGGCAATGCTTTAGCAAGTTTTGCTGACTGTTCATGCACAAAATTGGTTTGCTGGTTAACTGATTTCATTCATACTGGTAGCTGCCTCCAAATGCCCTGGTACGGCCGAGAGTGGGGAGAGTCCGCTCTCCCTCTCCAAATGCTCTCACATGGCCACGCGTATATAGCCTCTACCAGGGAAGTCCTACTCACTGCCTTCTCATAGCGGGGTTGTTTACGAAAATGATAGGACGAAAAGCGAATGTCCGGCGCTTTAACCGGATCCCAAACCAATGGTGCACATGGGCTCCAGTATCCTGCGGGAACAAATGGCGTATGAACCAATCGTTGGTCACCGGCTACCATGAGACTGCATCTCCTCACGATGCTCCACTGCCTTGTGGGTCAGACGTTCAGGTCGAAGGCTCGGGGTGTGTCCCCCTAAGAAAACCACCTGCTTCGGTCTGGTCACCCGGGCAGTATCACAGCCCACACACATATCCAATGAGATTTGTGTGGCGCATATGTATTTGGTGCCTCCTTGTACCAATATCTATGTGTTAAAATAAATAAATAAATAAATAAATAAATAAATAAATAAATATACTGGTGGCTGCTTTTCAGTGTTCTCGAGGGCCATTGTCATTGGGACATTGTAAGGCATGTCGCTATTGCTAACAATGAGTTTGACTGTCGTGTAAGCGGAATGGGTCAACTTTGGCCTGTTCGTGCCGTGCATAATTGATTCGCGCGATCATTGGTCGGAATAACTACACATGTGATGTGAATGTGTATATGAATGGTGCGAATGGTCCACCAGGGGGCTTGGTTACTGTGTGGTTGCGCCACAGGATTGAGCTATACTATTCAGATTGTAGCGTTAAAGCCTATACAGTGTCTGGCTCTCCCGTTAAACGGGCTTGGGCTGTACTGTTTGGGTTGTCACGTGAAAGTCTGGACGGTTTATGGTTCTCCTGAAAACCGATGTAAAATTACCCCGGCCCACAAGGGTATATTATAACTACATAAGCCCTTTTATTAACTTATTTAACAGACAGTTATTCGGACAATAGCAATTCATCTATTTCTTTGTTCTATTATGATCACTATCTTGTCTGTATAAACGTGTACGTCTTGATCACATATGACAACCTACGCACATATCTGTCTCTAGCTTAAATGTTAATCGCTTAAATATCGCTCGATGATTCATTCTCTTTATCATGTATATATGTGCTCGAATCCTAATAATAGCCTTTGCCTTACCTTGACTATAAATTAACCCTTGTATTCGCTCTCTCTCTCTTTCATACACATTAGCCTCTCTGTCCCAAATTCACTCGATATGCTTGTAACTTCGTTATGTGTGCTATCCGTTAATAAACTGTAGTCTCCCCTCCTATTGCCTTCTAAATTCAAACGCCTTTAGGGATTTATACGCTAAAGGTTATCAAGGCGATTGATTAACGAAGCTAAGCCACTACAGTTAACATTCTATACTATCCTACACAACTGAAGTTACCTGTAATTGTTTGTATTCTCTCTTCATTGTTGACAATAATTACGGTTGAAATGAATCGATGTCGAAATATACTGAAACATCTGTAACTAAAATGTAATGTTACTGTCAATAGAAACTAGTCAACTCCACCGTCGCTAAAACCAACCCCCTACAGTTATAATATAATAATGCTCCATTAATATTGTGAACAAATTTTAAACTAGGCAATACCTATCTGTACGTTATGGTTTATATCAGTTGGTGACGAAAACCTAACTGGAGTGAGTGATAACCCTAACTTACAACACTAGCCTGACTCCTTGCGTGTATATTTATTTATAAACTACCTTTTCATAATTATTTCCGTTACTTTATATTGTTAATTGTCGTAGAACTAGACAGCGCTTCCTGATTGGTTAATAAGTCGTCCAAGGTTATCTGAGAATTATACATTTGTCGTATTTTTATCATTTTAATTGGAACACCAGCACTTTAACCCCCAAGCTGTCGCTTCACTGCACCAGCTTACCTAATTGGATTGCAGTTATAAGTTGTGGGTTTGTGCCCCTATCAATGTATAGCGTAATGATATCGCCAATTAGAGAATAGGGAATTATCGATCGAACCAATGACGCATAAAACAAGTACGAACAGTCTAGAGTCCTTATCGATCCTGATTCCCACCTTGCCCTGCCTGTTAAGTCCAGAACATCAATCTCAGCTTCTGTAATATGAATAATTTATTTCAAACATGCTGGGTTTACATACCAATCAAACAGACTACATCGTACCATAAAATAAGAAACAACATTTGTATAAGAATTAACCAAATGTAGCTGTGAATGGGGGAGGTAGCAATTAATAGACAGGGCATAATTGAAGAATGGTAAATCATATAATAATAGTTCATAGGTCAAAATAAATCTTATAATAAGAGAGGCATGGATGTGAATAGTTTAGTTACTTAACAATTATACGATAAAAATATACGCATAGTATTGGTCCACAAATAGATCCCAAAAGTTACCATTCATTATTCTCATCGGGATATAAGAATTGCTTCATAAGTTGAATGCAAATGTTTCACACTACTAGTTCTTTCTTTTCCACAGGTAATTCTATCCCACATATCAGTAACATTGCAACGAACACCACAAGCAACAATAATAGCCAATTGAATAATAGTGTTAACGTCCTACAATCACAATTTTCAGTAGATAGTGTCAGCACTGGTTATTTATCGGAAGATGATCATACTGGATTTGATACAACTAAACAATCAATGCATAACAGCACAATTAATGAGCATAATACTAATATTCAGCGATATAATCTTTACACACCACGATATTTTTCTAATTTAATTAATTTACGTATTCATGAGAATAATTGTCATTATTCAAGGCGAAATAAATTAATTGCATGTCCATGGTGTCATATACGTATGACTTGTAGAAAAAAGGATAAAAGCCCTATTACCCATATGCATTTATTGTCACATCTTCATGAGCATTGGTAAGTTAAATTGGTTTGAATTGAGTGGTTTGTTTGATGGTTTACTGTTTTTCACGTATTTTACTCATTTGTTTGTTTTCGGTTAGAATTGTTGAACTCAGTAATTAGATCAATCTGTTGATCTATTAATACTAACATGAAATGACTAACTAGTTCTTGGATCTCAATGGCATCCAACTGGAATCAATCATAATTAACGTAGGGGATTTCAGAAGAAAATATTCATCTGTACAATTTATTACCTTCCACATATTATATGTTCATTGATGGAGTTAGACCACTAAATTTCTCTTCAACTGTGTATGATTGTTATTTGTGATGAAGCATAAATATGTTAAACTTTATTCTATATGGTATCACGTATACATGAATGTATTTCAGTACTTCTGAAGTTAACACAGGTGTTCACCACTCTCCGTGTGACAAAGTTATCTTTTAAAACGATGCAATTTTTTAAAACAAAACCAATTTATAAGAAAGATGTTTATAACAATCTTTTTTTGTTTAGATTACATAACTATATCATTAACTGTTTCCTTAATACTAAGCGTTCTTTCTAATCATCCATTAGATTACCTTTTTGGTTGGTAGATTGAAATTACTGTGTTTATATATCTATTAATCTTATTATTATGGCGTGTACTTGACTTTGAGCCATATTCTAAGTTTAAGGGCTAGTAACACTAGTACTCTATTGTCCAAACTGAAATCGATGAGTGGAGCCGTTATTCAAGCCTAATATTTAGTGAGGGAGAATTGAATGGATTAATCGTGCACGGAATTATCACTCCACTAAAATTCCTCGATATTTGCTGTACTGAATTCTACTGTAGATTATTTCTAAAAGAAGAAACTCCATAGTTAACTGTTGTTCACATATGTGCATCAAATAAAATATAAATATATACTGATGATCAACTGATATTTAATGTTCAAAGCAGGTTGTCTGCTTGTTCATGAGTAAATAAAACAGTTTTGTGAAAAAGGAATTTTAAAAAATTCAAGGAAAGATACACATTCAAGAAAAAACCCACTTTATCTACTCCAATGTGAACAATTTTCATAGTTTATTACATGTTGTTTCATTCAGTTACATAACTTTGATTGTCTGGATGCACAATTTCATAGATTTGTAGTTATAATTAGCATGCAGAATTACGTCAATGTGTCAAAATCACTTGTCTTAAATGGCTAGCTTTTTCTAGGGTTTCCAGATATTACATCTTATTCATGAACGTGTTATGTATATATTCACATTTATGTTACGTCCACAGTTGGGTAGTTATTTGGTCACAGTAGCTAATTGGATAACGCAATGGTGTTTGGAGCGAACGGTACTGGGTTTGAATCCCGTAGGGAACGTCAACTCTTCAATTCAGGTACATTCAGCCGACCAGGCTCAAATAGGACAAAACTCATGTCCTGCACTCCACTGCTAGTCACATGTCGTCTGTACTGTATCAACTTATGTCATAATGGTTATATCCAAGCAATTCCCACATATACTAACCAAGACTGATCAAATTTCAGTCAAAAATATCAACAACGGAATAATCCAAATGATTTCAAATTGAATACAAGTATTTAGACAATATTATATTAACAGAATACTACAAAGTATTCCGAGATTATTTTCCGTGATATGTTAATTCTCACCCCAATTAAATCATGTGATCGAACTTAGTCAGTTGTTTAATGGGCTGTGATGACATTGTATTATATTTTGAGCATTTCTGTCTACTCAGAATATAATCATTGTTTGTTTGCTTTTATTTGTTCTCTCTCCCTCTCACCTATATACACATACTCGTCTTTTTTCTGTTTATTTGTCCTCCTTTAAGTATGGCTATATGGTGTCTTGAACGTATGCGTAAATGGAATGAGAACGCCAAAGGTTAGTTTTTGTGTACTTTCCTGACAATCATTTTTGTATCTCAATTATTCTTCCTCAGTATATTTTATGTGAACAATGAAAATGACATAGTTTCTTGATGATAAAAACAAGAAGTACGAGAATTAATAAAATGGTTGAACTATACAGTCTACAGTCTGTAATCAACATAGTTTTGACTTGTAAACCTATTGTGTGCGATTCTGTGAATATTGACTAATGAATCATAGTTTAATCATCCATATTCACATAATTGTATCATATTGTTGTCAGCGGTTTAGTTGTTACGATGTACACTTTCTAAAATATACCAAATCACTATGCAAATGAGAAGACAGAAATGGTGAAGATTTGTAGCTCAGGTGGATGATTCAAGTGAAGTTTTGTTTTTTGATCTGGATGGTTTAGTCGTATAGCTTTCATTGTTCTTCTGGACATCATTATCAGCACATGCTTCAGGTAGAAGTTGACTTCACTGCAGAAGACTGAGAGGAATAGGACTTTGGCGTAGGTCCTTAATTGACTTTCTACAATAGTATGCTCTCGTTCATAATTTCTCATCTATCGCATAACCTTTAGACTGCATGTATACCGTGTTTAACATTTTTTCCCTGTATATTTTGTATAATAATGTCAACTCGTGCAATCTTTATTATACTCTGTTTTGTCTATAAGTTCTGCCAAATTGTGTATGTGGATTGGCTTTGCTCGATTCTCCACAGGCTATTTTATCACATGCCGGAGTTCACTTATTATATACAAACAAATACAAATCTTCCAATATTATTCCAGATTCATTACAACATCGTTCATATAAACACTCGTCATCATCATCATCACCATTAAAATCCCAACTAAATTCTTCTGAAGAATGTTTATTACCCAAACCTAGTGATCATATTCCCTGTCCCATAAAAATCTATCGACACGTAAGTTATGTAAACCTGTTTTAATGCATTACTTAGTCAATCAAATGTAAATATTGAATATCTTGAAATCATTTTGCGATTCTTACACATTGAAAGATTGTAACCATACATCACAAAATGATTATCATTTTCCTTTCATAATCTTTATTACTTTGGAAAATGTGGAATTTCTTGTTTATACGTTGTTAACATGTAGAATAGATGGAATGTAGTTAGCAATTGAATCCAGGGCGTTTGTTTCAGGTGGATAACCATCTCATACTCGATATGGGTGTGGATGGATTTCCCAGAGTTCTGGTGAGAAGCCATAATCAGTGGAGTCCATTCCATGTCAGGTGGAGACCGTTATCCACTTCAGACAATCAATGGAGGGTTACACAAGATTATGGATCGATTGATGTTAGACATTAACACCTTTATATGCCAACTCAGTGGTCTGGAGGTCAGGTGTTCGCGCGCGAGGCCTAGCCCCTTTTGTACGTAGTTTTGAATGCGCACTGCTGAGGAGTCCCATACTAGGACGAAACGGTCGTCCAGTGCTTCCAGTTTTTCAATGGTGTTCTAGCTTAGATTGACTCATGAATTCAACTAATAAAGTTAATACAGTCCCTACAGATCTCCAAAATTGGTAATTGGTCATTTATCAATAGCCTTATATATATCAAATCAATTAATGGTTGCACATTGTTCTACTATGATTCAACGTCATCTGGTAGTCTTATTTTACTGTAAAAAAAGAACAAAACAAAGAACTACCAAAAAACTGAGGTATCCAATCTCAAACTTGATCCATTTCATTGTTTATTCACAAGATGTTTTTTTTGTTGTAACACATTAATGTGTATACATTCATACGACGACATATTGTTATTATCACCCGTTTTGTTGGCATTGTCCGTGTTTATTTTTCTCTCAAAATAATTTCTTTTTTAATCATTAGTATGTGAAAAATAAATCAGGCTTGAATATTAGTTAATGAATGCGGTCAAAAGTGCAATCATGTGAAAAATTAATATGGATACTATTGCTACTACAACACTATGCATAATATTCTATTGTGTGTTAAATATATATTAATTAATTAGATTAGATTAGATGATAAAATTACTATGATATGTATGGTTAGAATATTCTAGTCAATTCTCTTTTGTTATTATTTTCTTATTTACTTATTATATATAGATATAGGTGGACAGTTAACCTATGTGTTTATAATTAATCGTGTTATTAACTACGGTTGTCATTGTTGTTAGTGATGATGATGATGATGATGATGATCGTATTTTATTTCAAAATCTACTCTTCCGTTGATCATATTATATTATTGTAATATTTCATTGTTTAATATTAACTATTCATGGGACTACATGAACGTGGACTTGTATAATGAACTAATTTCAGTTAGATATCCAATAAAGATCAAGAGACAATCAGTAGTAATAGTGTTAGTAGGTGTTTTCTTTTTTTTTGAATTCTTGAAATTCTTAGTAGTTGTGTTGTATATTCATTACACTACCATCAGATTATAGATTGAATCCAAGAATTCAGAGTGAGTATTTTCGTAATTAGTAAATAACCTACATCTAGGTTTTCAATGGCGGTCTAACATTCAACAATATCATGATCTCTATCAAAACTCAACTATCTTCCACAATCCTGTACTGATATTTTCTAATAAATGAATACACTAATTAGCATTTCACTCTTATATATATATATATATATATATATATATATATATATATATTTGTGGTGAATTCGTTTACTAAAAGAAAAAGAGAAAAACAACAACAACGAAATGTCCACACACACACACGCTTATAAAGAAAGTATTCTTTTACTAATAGGTCACAAATAGTTTGTTTTTTTTAAGGATTCTCTACATTGTGTTGTTGTTTTGTTCAATAAACATTATCATTAGAAAAAGTTTGTTTAAATAAATAATTTTTTTGGAAGAAAAAATAATGAGTTAAACATTCCATTTCATGTCTGTTCTGTGTTTCTAATTAACTCTCAATTCTATACTACTGAAATCTGTTCTTTGTTTCTTTTGTTTTATTTTTATTTTGAAATTTCCGTCGGTCATTTTCGTTTGTTTGTTGTTGTTGTTTTTTTCTTTTTTAATATTGATATATAATTAAAAGTATGTAAAGAAAAATAGAGAGACACTTTGTTTGGCCTACATGAACTTAATTATAACCTAATTAAATGAACTAATTAACTAAACTGTACATTATTCTATCTTGACTACAAATATGTTATGATGATTTGTTTATCTTTTTCTCGCTCTCTCTCTCTCTCTATTTGTTTATTTTAAATATACAAGAATGCACATATTACACACCATGATAATATTATGTGAGAAATAATTAATAAGGTATATAGCGTGATTATGATAAAAGGTTACGATGAACTGTGAAAACTCAACACAAAATGTTGTTGGATTTTTCTTCTGGAATTTTGTATGTTTTTTGCGAAGGTTATCTTTTACTTCATTGTAAACTATGTTTTTTTTTCTTAGTTAAATAATTTATTAGTACTAAGACATATCTGTGTCATTTTCTATTCTGTCATTCAACAACAGAATGCACTAATAAATACTTGAATATTCAGGGATATGAAGGTTTATAAACAGTTGTCAATATAGTTGATTCTTGACCTATGTTCTTGACAATTATTCATCACTTTACTTTAGACCATGTTGGTTGAATCTATAGATTTGGTTTAAACTATAAAAGGTTGTTGTGATCACAATTTCATTTTAACATCAATGTGTCTTACACGTTATTCTAACTGTGTTATGTTTGAAGCGAATAGGAGTTCACCTAATCTGAGAACGGAACAAAGACTCTGTCACGAAAAACCAATAAGCTAGCTATTCTGACACATCCCAGTCCTGCTAACTAGAGAGAGAAGTTCAAGTTCGAAATGAGAAAATATATTCCGCGAGCAGCCAGAAGCACGAGCAGTAACAACAGGCACAAATTAAACGTATATCTACAGCATAAAATTGCCTCGGTAAGTGTTGCAAAATAGCATACTAAATAAAAGAACGAACCAATAGCGTTTAAGATCCTCCCAAGTGGGAAATACGACATGAAGGTGAAAGTGAGCGGTTTTGGTGCGGAAACAAGAAATTCAATTTTTTTAAAATAAAATTACAAAAATAAGGCATTGACCAAGTGAGTTCTAGGGGTCTAACATCCTTTCAACAAACTGATTCCAAGGGAAATTGATCTTGTTTTATAAAATTTACGATGATGAAATTTCACTCTTACCTGGTCATTTTTAGTGTTAAAAACGACTAATATTGATATCTTCTATGCCACATTAACTTACGTAAAATATGACTAAATTATACAATTATCATCTATATTATTATATCACTGTCCAAATGTAGAGTAATATGTGTTTGAATATCAGTTTACCATTTGAAATACGAGTGTTGATAGATTATGAACACTAACCATGGGATTGATTAAATACAATCCGCGTATCTCATATATTATGGTCTAGAAGTATTCCATACTAAATGGTTAGTACAAGTTTTTAAGAAACTCCGCTTGACATAGGTCTCATGCTAGTTGACATTCATCAACAAGGCGTACCTACAGTCATGAGGAAAATACAACCACCTGCCTGTAAGACGAAAATTTAATTAGTTATATTATTTAGATAATTTAACGATTCTATGCATTTAAATAAATGTCAGTTGTATCCAGCACTTTCCATTTCTTCCTATAATAGTTAGAATCTTTCCACATAAATCTCCTTAAGCACTTGCTACCTAAGTTCAGAGAATCGGCACCTACCGAAGAAAGTGACCCATCAACTTTCATATAAATTTTATATTCTGATCGGTTGTACATCTCTTGCCTATTTACTTATTATTTCATTTTTCACTATTTTTTTTCCTTTAACAGTTGTATGGGATTCGAATTATGATTTTCAGTAAAGTTTATTTTAAGTTAACAGATTGAACACTGTTTCTATATTTTTGTTAGTTATCAGTTTTACCAACTGTTTTGATGATTTTCAATGCTTTTTGTATTGTTTTCTGCTACTTTCTTAAATTATTCTGGAGTAATAGCCGACTCCAGAGTCTTATTATTGAGTTTTGTAGATGGGTGGATCATTCATGGTTTAGAAATATCTCCTGTGTCATTTTATGTGGGTTTATGGTTATTTGTACATTCTGAAATTTTCATAAAAGGTTTGCGCTTCTCAAGGTTACGGGTTTTCTGTTGATATTAACACATATTATTAATTGCACCATACATTATTTATTTAATCGAGTGATCAGTAGATTAACAGTGGTAATATGTTGTAGTTGAAGGGGAATTTTTTGCCAGTCGGTTTGATTTGTTGGTTGTATTCATCACAGATTGATCTCAGTAAGGGAGCTATTGAAATCCAGCGGCCAATAAACAGGTGTCTCGTCCTGGTTTGGGACTCTTCAATAGTCTGACTCGGTAGTTTCAATAGTCAAGTGTCTCTCATGAGACGTAAAGGTCCTGGTCCCAGTCCCTGATTGAGTTGTGAGTACGCGTTAACACTGAGGAGTCTTATACTAGGATGAAGTAGCTGGCCAGTGCTTCCTTACTCTCTATGATACTCCAACTAAGGTCAATCTGTGATGAATAAAACCTTACAATCATTAATAATTGCTAAATGTTCCTAGAATTTACTGTTCTTCAAATATTGCTATTATTTTAATCTTATTCACTGAATATTTTCGAAAATGTTCCTTTGTTCATAATTTTGCCTTGTAGTTACGATTCGGTGTTTCCGCAAAATTTGATGCCCATCTTTCCGAGTTTAGTCATCGAAGTTCGTATTTCACATGTCCTGTGTGTATGACTAAGCTAAATACTCGTTGGGCTTTAACACAGCATGCTTTTTCTGAGCATTGGGTAAGTGAAGTGTGTTACACGTACCTTTTTAGCGATTGTTTAATTGTAATAGAAATTACTGTCACAAAGAGCTGTTTGGTTTTGTTTTGAACTGTAAATAAGGATGAGAAATTGATTGATTCCTTAGTGAATCTTCACCAGCTGATGTGCTTGGGATATGTATTATGTAGGCACAATCACCGGGTAACTCGTTGGGCTATATTGGCTGGTGTTCAACTAAATTAAAAAGATGCTCTGGGCAACCAAATCAAAACTTGGCATCGTTTCATGAAGTTATTGGCTGTTGGCCTAAGCCGTGTACGTAAATGTAGATTGCCTGGTTGAGGTGCGCATGACTTTCGTAACCAATTGTTAGAGCCTGGGTGAAAACTCAGAATCATCCACACTGGCGCATGCGCATTCATTCTTTATTTTCCCTTAGTTCGTAAATCGCGAAATCCCATATCAACTTTTAGTTTTTTTTCCACCTAAACTTTCTTACCGGTACTATTGTTACTATGATATCAATGTTGATAAATTTATCTTGACGTTCTTATGTAGTGTGCCAACTTGAGCTGTCAGGTTCTACATTATATGATTGAAACAGCATGTGACCATTAAGTGGTTTTTAATCCTGCTAGTAATTTAGTACTTTTTCGTCTTATTAGTTGTGACCTTTCCACTCGTGTACCTTTGTATATATGTGCTTGCATGTATGTCTGTGTATACCTTATTAATTGTACTACATGTAAGGGGACTCAAACTAATTTACAAATTCGTCTGTGGATTTTGTTGGTAATATCATTATCCAAGCTACACTCACTCATTTCCTCGTTTCGGATTTGTCTGCCGATGTGCATCCTTAAAATGTATTCATACTTTACTCTATTATTACAATGATCTCTGTTTGAAAACAATATTGTCAGCTTATTCATTATGTTAATGTAAAACCTTGAGGGATTTTCTTCTTGAATAAACTCATCTTCCCATTTAATGCTTTCTTCTGTATGTTTTTCTCTCTGTTTCCTTAGGGCACTCTTTGTTATATTTGTTGTGTTTATACTGTTAAACCGATTGAAGAAAATTCTTCAGCAGAGAGAAATAATCATAATACAAACTCTACAAATCCATCTACTATATCCTCGTCCTCCTCCTGTTCGTCGTCGTCATCACCATCAACTGCGGCATCAGTAGCAACATGTGACAGGAGAAGTCGAAACGATAAATCAAAATTGGATTTATCTACTACAACATTATGGGATCATATATTTGTTTGTATGAATAAACGTCTTGAATTGTTAACCAATTGTCATCACGGCACACCTACATCATCATCATTAATAAAAACAAGGAATGATCAAAATAATTCTGAATGTTCATTGGAAGAAATTCAATCAAATTTTGAGAAAGAAAATGATGGTAAGTATGTTTTATCATTATCATCATAAAAATAATAAAAATCTTAATCATAATTGTATACTTTATTAATCATCATTGAAATAACGACTATTAGATGTTTCTTGCGCAAAATCTGAAACGCGATGATGGATTGTTTATACCCTATTAAAACGTAGCAATATTTGTTTATTAACTCACTTCAAAGTTATAAAATGAAAAGGTCAAAATCTAAAGAGCATGATGTATAGTTTTTCGAAGGTAAATGAAAGACTCTTCGTATTTGAAATTAAAGAGCTAATTAGGTAAACAGTCGTTTATGTGGAGCTACAAGGCATTCTTGCTGTATTCCTACGAATGCTAGCCATTACTCCTAACTCTCATAGTCAGTACTGCATGTTCTAACTGTGAATCTTGATTCCAAGTTAAACTGCAAGACCGATTCGATTCTTTATTCAGAATCATGGATGCTCACTGCTGAAGCGTCTCATTCTAGAACGAAGCAACCGTCCAGTGCTTCCATTCTTTCAATGGTCTAATATTGATCGGCTAATGGTTTTAATGATATTCAATACTGTTTATTGATTGGTGAAGAAATTTCGCCTTTATTATTTTATCGACTCCGATGCTATTACTTAATAACGATTGTATATACTTGATCGATTAATTTTTTGGAGTCATCAGCCACATCCCATTAGTTTTGTTAGCGGGTCGTTCTACGCAATCATCATAATCCAGTGATTGTGGGAATTCAGTATTAACATGTGTCTCATTCATAACGACCAAAGTGACACACTGATAAGTTCATTATTACTGGGCATAGTTCATATATAAGTTTGAATTTGTTTTTTTAATATTTCTTTCCCATGAATTGATTTCTTCTTTTCAAACCTCATACTTTATGTTTAGTTCGTTTTGTATATCATTCATCTCGGTAGTTTCATTTTTCACCTCTCCATAATATAAAATTTCACAATTTGGTCTGATGTAGATTTGCTTTGAGGTAAATCAGTGGATTAAAGTGTTTAAGATTGTGTTACACATGTCTACCCATGTATTTAGTGATTATTGACATTAATATTGTGAAAAAAAAAACTCTGGGACCATGCAAATCAAAACATACCACTTAAGTATAAAGTCATTGACTACCAGTTTAGGCAATTTCGATAGTTAGAGATAACAGTCTAGGACCCATGAACTGACTAATTGTAATCAATCCTGAGAGATATTATATGAAATCGGTCATATTGACTATGTTACATACATTTTTTGTATTCCTCTAAATTTTAAATTATATATCTTGACTAGTGTAGTGTACGGTTAATCTATAACTTGATATCATAACATATGAGATCATTGAATTTGAGTAAAGAACCAAATATTCATTTCTATACTCTACACTAAGGTACTATTATTATTGCCTTATGTAGAAAATATAATTTTAAACTTCTCAAACTTTCATGGTACACAGTGAAATAAGCAATAAACAAATTTGTTTTATTATTTGTAATATTCTATGATAAATTAGTTGGTTAGACTAATCCACAAGGGATTGTGGACGGGTTTTCTTTTCTTGTTCAAAAAGATTCTATAGAGTGGTAATAGTTTTCTATGATTCTGTATACATGCATATCATCCATTAATTTATGTGACTTGATCTTAGAATTTATGATAGATTTCCAAATACTTCGCTTTTAATTTATAACTATTTCAATTGATAATATTTCCTACCATATTTATATTTACTAATACTTACAGATCTATCAGTACCCAATGCTACAATTATTATTGACAGTTCACCAGAAACTTATGATCATGGTGAATTCGTTTCTTCACAGCCAAAAAATTGGAGTACATGTTCTGAAGTTATTAATACTTCTTCAACTATCAGTACTAATATCACTAGTGTTATTACTACTTCTAATACAATGCTTATTAATCCTCCTACTTTTGTTGTATCGGTTGGTAATTCTGTTAATTCATCAGTTACAACTGAAGCATCTTTATTCATACCATCGACTGGTAATTCTGACAAATATGTACATAAAATTTTCAATAAAAAATCATTGGAAATAAAAAATACACATCTTAAACGTTCACTTCAAGTAAATAATACTTATGATTATGTTGATGGTGATGACGATAATGATGATGATGATGATGATGATGACGATGATCGTGATTATGTTGGGGAAGAGAATGTTGTTAGTGATTATGTTACAAATACTGACCACAGTATAAAATCAAAAAATCACATCACAAACAACTGTAAATTGATAATTAAATCGAAATCATCAGAATTGAATACTATACCACAGTTCACGTCTGATATTTCTAAAAAACGACGTCGTATCTCAAAAGATTTAGATGATCATACAAAGAACCATGGTGTTTGTCATGATGAAATGGTAAAGAACAATTTAACTACTTGTAGTAGTAGTAGTAGTAGTAGTAGTGCTCCTACTACTCACAACATTACCACTAGTAGTAATATGAATTATTCTACCTTTTCTGGTAATTATTTACACAATTCCGATTTAGATGAACAAGAATGCTCAACTATTTGTCCTGATGATAACTTTAATACAGAAAAGTAGGTGTGTTTTTTTTGTGGTTATAAATTTACTGGTTTATATTTATTTTTACAGTCTAATAGCTGTCAAGTATGGGTTGGTGTGTGTGTCGTTCAAGCCGTAGTATGTAGGTGGGTTGATTTTATTTATTAAACCATCCTCAAACTCCCATGAATTAACTCTCAATATTCACTAGTCGGCTTTAGTCTTAAGGGATATACTTAGTTTTTAAATAAATAAAAGCCCTTATTCTTTAGTAATATATTTGTCCAATTAGCCATTAATATCGTTTAGCTAAAATTTATTCGATAAAGATATGATAATAGCTAGAGTTCAATAGGAAATTCGTCCATTTAGTTACACTATTACTTCTTGTTAATTTATACTCCTAGAAGCATCGACATGCTTAAAGATGTGGAGTCTCCTTATTCTGGAAATGCTCTTATATAGTCCCATATGTTTATTTTAGGACAATCCTACTCACTGGCTTCACATGGAGAAGGTCTTTTTTTACAAGAAATATTGAATAAGTCAACGAACCAATGGTTTAGTCGTGAATGCACTTGACTTTCAAGTTAATAAATCACATCTACTTCGATTTGGACAGCCAGTGAGTAATGTCTCGAGTTGTTGCCTAAGGATTCATATAAATCCAATATTATTCTATCAGATAGTATAAAATATTGTTTAAGTTAAAATATAAAACTGATGAATAATATCTCTAATGCCTTCATCACAATAAATTATACTGATACATTAGGCCAATCAGGAATTGGTTGAATAATAATTGCATGGGATTGGTCAGGAAACAGCTTAAATTTCTTTACTTGGATGAGTATACATACATGACGATTCGGTTTCAGTCTTTTCAGTAAAGTAGTCGGTTAGCCTTGTGTACAAGAAGATTGCGTATTAGTATAAAGTTACAGTATATTCGTTGCTAATGATCGACTCAGTACAAAAATGTATAACTTTTCAGTACACTAGTGCATACTTAATTATTGAGTTGTATGAATTTAAAAATTGACCATAAATAAAGAACATTAATGTTATTAGCGCCAGTCTTATCAAATTAATAATAAGTAAATAGTTGAATTCATGAGTCAATCTAAGCTAGACTACCGTTGAAAAACTGGAAGCACTGGACAGTCGTTTCATCCTGGTATGGAACTCCACAAACCATCAATCGGATAATACTCATCATGTGCTCACTAGTTACTGACTTCAAGATGGATTTCCTAGAGTTCTAGTGAGAAGCTGTAACTAGTGGAGTCCAATCCGTGTCGGGTAGAGACAAGTATCTACCTCCAACAATAGATGAATGGTTGCGCAAGATCATGGGTCGATTAATAATGTTAGAGTCTATAATCACACTGTCTGTGTATCTTCATAAAACACATTTTGTCAACTACACTTTGAAAAACTCTTCTTTATAGATAAGTAACCAGTATAGATAACTATTATCAGTTTGAACTGTTATAACGTGCTACACAAGATCATAACGTGTAGTTATTAATTACTAGCTATAATTTTATAAATGTTTATACCTATGAATAACAGCATGACTTATTACCATTATTATTACTGTTATGATTATTATTATTTTCTGAAATATTTTCACTTCTCATAGAATTTGTGTAATTTGCGGTAAAAAACAAACAGCTGATACATGGGAAGAGCATTGTCTATCCCATCGAAATCCTAAAATGGCATGGGACGGTGTTCGAATCTCTCAACCAAATCGACCAGCTTTCTGTGAAGTTAGACCTCTTAAAGTCTATAGGTAAGTCGTAATTTTCTCTATACCATAGGATTTTTTTCAATAATTCGATATCAGGTGGTATTATCTATATTTCATGATGAAGTTTCAACGTCATCTTGGTAATACAATACTCTATATCATCTTAACTGCTGTTCATTGTAGAAACTTCAAATGTATGATTGACAAAAATGGCTATGTTGCAGGATCAATTTTAATTAGTTTTGACTTATTCCAATTTATAAGGAACGAGAAGTCGTAAGAGGATGTTTGTTATTTAATATAGATTGTGACAATCAGCGATCTAAATCAGTCAGGTAACCTCACTGCTACAGCTGGATTATCATCTTTAACGATCTCATAGGTTAATCTGTCAGGCCCTAATTTATCCCTCAGCTTTAGACTAACTGGGAGTTTTTCTACTTTATTAAGAGTGGAAGGGCTGATGTCGCTACTCTAGCATTCTCACTGATAATTCTGTCTCTCTGAACTGATGCAGTGTGACAACTCGGACTGATCCATATGTATTCCAGGTTCTACGTTCCATATAAGGGACATCGACTGATTGACAAAAATCACCATTTCCTTAAAACTCTTAAAGTGTACAGTCGTTTAACTGCTAACTGGAACTCTGTAACAACCCTATAAAAATCGAGTAGTGTGTCCAAGCATTAAAAAAAATATGTGTATTCTTCACCTTTTAGTCAGCTATTTATTTCAGATGCGCATTTATCATCTCTTCAACACTAATCAACTTTCATTTATATAGAAAAGGGGTTGTGTTCTACCTGAAATCTAATAAATGTATCATACTACTAAACAGTTTCTATATTCGATCTCATTCAGTGGTTTTGTGGAAGTGTATTATAATTGGTCATCATTTGTGCTTATAACAACCAACCATAATTTCTGGCGATGAGGTTTATTGTCGTTGTTTTTTTTTGAAAAAAAATGTCCTCGGTATGACGACGGAAAAATCGAACTACTCCTAATTTATCTTGTGAAGGGTTTGAATTATCTTCCGTATTTTAATCTTTTTTAATTAACTTTTGGCCAATCTTAGTTAACAAGTCAGCATCCTGTGCAGATCGCCTCGATACAATCATTTTATCATAATTTTTCTATAGAATAAATAATGGTTATCAGTGGGATCCAGGACGAACGTCTCGTCCTATTCTATGTCAACTTGCGACAAACTGACTATATCCGTGCGATCCTTACAACATCCATGTATGACAACAAAAAGGTGGTCAAAATTCAGTCAAAAAAATATCAAAAACAGGATAATTAAAAGTCTATACAAAGTAATTTAAAATCTAACCCCTATACAACTTAATAGCTCAGTAAATAATGCATTGATTGTTTAAAGTGAAGGATACATTGTGTTCAAGTCCGCGTGTGAATATCAATATCCTCGGATGTTGCAAGTACATCTAATTGATAATTTACAAAAATAGAATGAAACTAGCTTCTTAAATTTCACTGATAACCATAACTCATCTATATCCTATCAATCTATTTGTATTGTTTTGATCTTAGATTTTTCTGTGTAATCATTACTTTTACATTTTGTTATCATATTTCAGATGTTACATTTGTTATAGACGATTTACTATTCGATCTTCATGTTTTCGTCATATGACCCTTGTGCATCATTTAAAAAAGTCACAGTTAGATGCAGATCTTTTAACTGAATTATCCAGTCGTAAGTTTTACTTTTATTGTATTATGATTGCTATTTTATTACAATTAATACAGCGGTTGTTTTAAGATCTAGTTGACGAGTTTTAAGTAGGACGAAACACGCGTCCTGGATTTCATTGCTTGCTACCGTGTATCTTTGCGTATATCTCATCCACTGTTTCCAATCATTGATCATGTTCATCGATTGTATTCGAACCAAACTATGGGATATATATATATATATATATATATATATATATATATATATATATAATCAACTTATTCATCAGTTAGAGATTAGTGTACTTGGCTTCCAGTAATTGTGTCAAAAGTTAAGGTAGATCAAGAGCATGGTTGCTACCTAGTGGCTGAAGCTTCAAACTCACTAACCATTGAATCACTGTATCGGTGCATATGGTGTGAATGCACCAAGGTACTTTCAAGATCTACTTTATTTTTAAATTATTGTTTAATTTCTTGAAACATTTTCAATTAATCATTTATTTAATAATGATAATTAGTTATTTGTGTTTTCTTTACTCCATTTAGCAAATTCAAAACGAACAAATTGTCCTGAATTAAATAAATTAAGTTCAGAGTTGGGTAATTGTTCACTTAGTTTATCAAATAACATCAAAAATAGTACAAGTCAGATTTCACTGAAGAAAACTGTTAATATTATTAGTACTACTACTACCACTACTACTA
Source organism: Schistosoma spindalis (assembly GCA_946903255.1). Classification (NCBI taxonomy): domain Eukaryota; kingdom Metazoa; phylum Platyhelminthes; class Trematoda; order Strigeidida; family Schistosomatidae; genus Schistosoma; species Schistosoma spindalis. The sequence continues at coordinate 10,925,113 of OX336423.1, read as the reverse complement.
CTACTACCACTACTACTACCACTACTACTACTACTACTTCTACATTGAAGCATCATTCAATTTATAATAATGTACCGAATACTGTTGATTCTAAAAAGAATAAAAATAGATCATTAATGAGTAGTAGTATGTCAAAATCGAAATATTATTGTTCTATATGTCATATATCATTTATTTCTAATGAAAGTTTATCCAGACATTGTATATCAGCTCATGGACAGCAACGTCAACAGAGAGTATAGAATATCTATTTCTGTTTGTTTTATCTTATAATTTTTAACTGCATATTCAACATGTACATAGTTTACACATCATCATTATACACGCATATATTAATAGATGCATATTTTGTTTTATTCTTTTATATTTTATATTTCATTTACTGTTTTACTTTTCTTTTAACAAAAAGGGAATTTGTACAGATAGATAGATGTGTGTATATGTGTGCTTGTATGATGGTAGTGTTCCTTCTCTTATTTTTTTCTTCCTCTAAGTTATTCTCATTTCTTTGTAATTATTAGTACTTGTTTTTCTTCTAGGTTGTACTTCTCTATTTTCTTTACATCTATTCATAGCACATATCAATAAAACACAACACTGTGAATAAATCATGTACGAAATATACATTTAAATATTCGTTGTGTGTTCCTCCTCCCCCCCACCCACTTCTGTCTCATAATATTATTTTCTGTTTATTTGTTTAGTAAAAAGAGGGAGAAAAACTTGATATTTACAAAAGAGAAGGATTAAATTCATAGTTACTCTCTTTATTGTTTTTTTTCTTCTTTTTAAATTGAACTATTTTGTTTGTTTTATTTATTTATTTTTTTTAAAAAAAGTGTACAGTTTATTTGAACACAGTTGAACGTTTATGGTATGTGTGTGGGTGTGTGTAGTGCTGGTTTTTTTAAAAGCAAAAAGTAAAAACAAAATTGATCTTTAATTAAAAGTAAACAAGATCACTTTGAATTGATCATAATAATACTGTTGTTATTTTCTTTTGTTTAACGGACAAAAAATGTCAGTTTACCTTAGAATTATAGTGTGATTTATGGTTTGATGTTATAAGTATAGAAGTTATGTAATGAGTATGGTAGAATAAAGTCTGTAAAACTATTTATATCTACATTTTCTATTGTTCATTTTATATAATGTGAAGGAAACTTAAAATTCTAATATGTCTGTATGTTTGGGTGATTACTAAATGTCGTCAATTGTAGGAATTATTTAATTAGCAGTTTAGAGAATATAAAAACGACTATTCAATTCAATTGAATCTCTACAATTTGTGTATATGAATGTTTCAGTGCTAGAATTCATGAAATCATAAGTAAACAGTGATTCTTACTTGTACTCGACTGTTAGTTATCAAGTTAAGCCGTTTATTTATTCTGACGACATAGCAGTTATTGATTAGTTGATTAAGTGATAGTTTATTCAATCTGTGAACTATTAATCCATATAAAGTAAATTATTGGAAAGAAATAATTGCATTGATTATCATTACACTAAATGAATTTTTTTTTTTCTGGTGTTTTCTTTCCATTATTCTTGTTCATAATCGGTCACATCTAGAATTCATCTACCTTTTCTTTCTTTTTTGCAATAACAAATTAATTTCTCTAATCATATAATAGTAAATCTTTTGTACATATTACTTACTTACACCTGTTACTCCCAATGGAGCATAGGCCGCCGACCAGCATTCTCCAACCCACTCTGTCGTGGACCTTCCTTTCTAGTTCCATCCAATTTTTGTTCATTCTTCTCATGTCTGTCTCCATTTTTCGGCGTAATGTGTTCTTTTGTCTTCCTCTTCTCCATTGGCCTTGAAGATTCCATGTGAGTGCTTGCCTTTTGACGCAGTTGGGTGCTTTCCTCAATGTGTGTCCTATTCACTTCCAGCTCTTCTTGATTTCTTTCTCTGCTGGGATCTGGTTTGTTCTCTCCCACAGTAGGTTGTTGCTGATAATGTTATGGCCAACGGATCCGAATTATTTTGCGTCGATTTTGTACACATGATAAAAACAAATACATCATTGTAGTTAACTTCATACTCCTTTCTTGATTTTTTTTCTTAAAATATTGATATAATTAGAAAGTTGAATTTGTAATTAGGGTTTTACTGATTGAAACTGAATAATTTCCATAGAAACTATTGTTTAACTTATAATTAATTATCATTATTCAGTATACTATCCATGTACTTATAGTAGTTTTACAAAATATGTACATTATTATTATTGTATTAGTTTATATCATTGTAATTTTGTCAGTTTCGTATAATAATAATAATAATAATCTTACTAATGATTAATCTGTTACTAGACATAACAGAAACTGTAACGAAGATTTTATTTACAAAAGAGACCCCTATACTGATACAGGTTTTCCATGGTGGTCTAGCTTCAATTGACTCATGATCTGAACTATTGTAATTACTATAATATCCACAAATATCCCTTCCGATAATAAAAAGATATATCAATTTATAATTGCTAGTAATATGTATTATATCTATCTATACAAACTTGAAAGTATGATTGAATCTATGTTAAGGAGATAATTATCTTGTCTGTGTTACACATTATGCTGCTATACTTGTTTCATCAGTTAATCTAGCTGTGTTGTGTGTTATGTGAACTCATTTATTGCCTACTTCAACATGTAATGACCATTAGGATTGATTAGATTGAAACATATCAATTCATAAAGTTTGATAGACTGTTGATCTTGGTGACGTTAGAAGGTGTAAATTTCCTTGTTGAAGTTAATGAAATAATCAACTGATTTTAGTGGCTCTATATCTAACTCCAGATCAGAAGGCATTGCGTTTGAATCATGTCCGACTCACGAATATGTGACTCTATATCTAACTTGAATGAAATATACGTGCTGCCAACTTAACTAGTGTTAGAGAAGAACAGAATAAAAATACGAGCATAAATCTTGATTGTGTATATTTTGTACACATTGATTTGAACAGAGAATCGAAGTGAAGGAAACGAAGCGGAGTGGAGAAGACGAGCGAGCCAACTCAATTTAATCAAACATGACTCAATATTTATATTCAAGCAAAAATTACAGACACATAATGAATAGGATATATAATTAATACACATACGACCATATAAAAAACAGGGTTAATAAAGGAGTAATTGACAAGGTCAAAATGTGACTTGAGAAGAATAAATTGGTCTGTCCAGAAGTTTGAAATAACCAATGTAGGCTTTGTGTAACTCGAGATTGGTGTCCCTGATCCTAATTTTGTGTATTTTTCTCCTAGATCTTATGTCTAACTGTTCATTCTTCCATTTTCTCTATATTTTGCACGTTTTATTCTTTGCTCTTACCGTCTTTTTTGTTTCGTTCCCTTCTCATCGGGTTAATTTACTTGGGTCACGGTGTTAATATGTGAAGTGGGACAGCTTGGGACATTGAATATACCTACCAGGCCCCATGTGGATTACGACTACTTGTCTGTATATTATTTGTTCACTTTGATTATTCTGAATTGTGGACAATTGATTTTTTAATACAAAGAAGGATCTCCACGATATAGACAGATAGTACAACCTCACAACAACATTGAGAATCGGAGCTTGAGATTGACGAGGATAGTATGACTGTAATTAATCACCTGAAAAGCGTTGTTCATCACGAATGGAATATCAGTTAGGAAACTTGAATATCAATCAGATACAGACACATTATGATTGTAAAATTGAGTTAGAAACAGTAAAATCTGAGATTTACACAACGCGAGATATATAAAAAGTATAGCATATCACATACATTTGCGTTTGTTCACATTTAATTTGGTTAAGCCCTTCCATTAACTTATTTAACAGACACGGTACTTCAAACAACAACATCTTACCTACACCATTGTAATTTTATTATTGTTGCGCTTGTATGAACATGTATACTTGAGCATGGCTTACCGTCTACGTACATATTCATTATGCTAGCTGTAGAGTTAGTGGCTTAACTGATCCGATGTCTCATTCATTTTCCTATGTATATGTTTATGTACATTTTAATCCTGTTGATTCAACTCACTCGCTGTTTTGCTTGTTGTTCGGCACTTGCATATCAATCACTCTTGCTTCGTGTGCCTTTGGATCTGGAGATCTCTGTGTATCGTCCTACAATAAACTTAGTCAACGCTTCGTATTCGTCTTCTGATTTATACACCGTTGGTTGTTATCTGGTAACGGTTATCAGAACGTGTTGTATACGAAGTTTATGAATTATATCGTATACCGACCGCAACAAAAGATTGATGGAAGATGAAGAGTCTATTTACCTTCCAAAATCACAGTGCCGAATTATTTATCAAGTACATCTCAGTACATCGATTTTACTGAAAATCGATGATCTGTCGACGAAGTAGTACACATAGCTAAACTATTAAAAATACAAACAGATTTTACGCTGAATCAGTATAATTGAATGTTATAATGAACAAATCTCACAGTGAATCAGTTTACTATCCTTCACACGCCTTTTTTATATGAATGAGTATAAGTAGGTTCCCTGTAAAAATTAATTTGAAGGTTATTTAATCTCCTCCTTGACCCATTCTATTCTTGATACAAGTTCGACTACACGTGCTTTCTCCTCTTTTCTCTTGGACTAGGTACAATATTGTGTAAAGTAATTCAAATTATTCTTCCAACTATACTTTCTGTAATGGATACCTCTCTGTGTTCAGTGTTTAATGGTAACTTAACCGGAACCTTTGTGCATTTTATTCTGTTGTCATTTCCTCTTCCCGTTTTTTGAGTAGCACTTTTCAGAGGATCAGCAAAAAATACTGTCCGACCATTTAATTGGTGGTAGTATGTGAAGATTTCACATGTTCAATATTGTTTTCTTCATATAACTTCTTAAACTGTTCTATTGCTAGAGAAAGTAGTATGTGCTAGTCCGAAACCACCTCCCGAAGATTTTGAACCATATCTGTAGAAATTTCAGTGACAAAAATATGAAATATGTTGTAATTACCTCTCAAAATCCATGTCGAAAACATGACAAGAGTTTTTTTGGTACGGGCCGTCGTTGTAGTTATGCAGTAATGGATAGTCTTGATGATTTTACACTTGTGGGATTGCCTTATGATTTCTTATGTATCTTGACTTATAATCAGTTATCATACATAAGCATAGACTATATACTTAACTAGGTTTCTTCGTCAATCAACACCCGAAACTATTAAAACTAGTATATCTGTCACGATTATTATCTACAAATTAATCTTTACAACTGAAGTTCAAAGCTAAATTTTCCACTGAAAATTGTGTTGTGAACTCTCTTATTACAACTTAACTACTCTTATTGCTTAGTATTCTGGGCCACTCAATTCGTTCTACAAATTCCCAAATCAGAACACGGTTGAACAGGATACATAGTTATATTCCAAATAAACAGGGTTCAATGAAAGTAGAAATTTCAATAGTTGAAATCATGAGTCAATTGAAGCTTGACCACCATGGAAAACCTGAAAGCACTGAACGGTGGCGCATTTTCGTGGATCGGTTGAAGTTAGACATTAACACCTTTGGATGCCGGCTCAGTGGTCTAATAGTTAAGCGCTCGCGCACGAGACTGATAGGTCCTGTTTCTGAATCTCGCGGGGGGTTGGAATTGCCCCATACTAGGACGAAACGGCCGTCCAGTGCTTCCAGCTTTTTCATGGTGGTCTAGCTTCAATTGACTCATGATTCCAACTATTGAAATTACTAAAATCTCCAGAAAACCCCTTCTGAAATTAGAAACCACAATTAGAAAAACGCTAGTATGTTTATGATTTTTACATAAGATTCTAGAATATTTCTCTGACCCTGAATAGTTAAGAAATGACCAATCAGCGTACTCCAGAGCAATCCTGTACGAAACATGCTTAGTAATGTAATTTCATTTAAATGTTCTCATTTAATGTGATTTCTGTTATCACTGGTCTCACAGTTAAATCGACAGTTTAAGTGAATTTCATAGTTGTTCAATAAACTTTATTGATTCATTTACACTAAGTTTCACTAATCACGATGTTTACCGATTGATGAAAAAAATATGGTTACAAATGAAGTGCAGGGCGTATAACAAGATAATGCTGGTAAATTGAATGAGATAATGTAAAATGTATTTTTACTAGTTTGTGTGAAAAAAAAATCAAATTTTGTTATTTATACTACTGTAGTTCAATCTAAGTACGAGTTTGAATGTAAGTTAAACTTGAATACCAACATATGAAGAACAAACATACAACTTATTAGAATCATCGAAATTTGTAATTCAGGTAAATTACTTTGGTGGTATTTCATCCTACTATTTGTACAGTCCAGTTAGGAAGCTGTCATTGTTTGTTTTACTTGAAGTGGGTACTGATGATTTTCTACAGAACAATAAGAAAACCATCCAGCTTAGAGAAAACAATACGACTAAATAAAGAACTTTTCTTCGATTTACTTCATGAGTAAAGATTACTAGTCGCAAAGCCAACGAAATAACATATCTTAACGTTTATTAACAAAAGTAAGTGATTAATTTCGCGGAAGAATTCAACATCAAAACACATTATACAAAAACATTGATAGTGATTGTGTAATATACCTGTTGAAAACCACCAAATCAATTACTTTTCATGCGAAAATAACGTTTTTGTTTGACTTATATTCTCCATTGGAAAGCAGATGCAAGGAATTTATATTGAAACTACATTCAAAATAAATCTGTGACATAGAAATTGGAAGTTAAACTTAATGAGCCTATGTGGATGAGAAGCAAAATTAAAATGTATTTACATTTTTTTTCTGCATATACGATGTGATTGAAGGTATTCGACAGGAAACTGAAGCTAGATTTCATGTTGTTCGGTACTCGTCAGAAATCCAAACTTGTGATATTTCCAGTTAGATTCGAACCCGTTTCAACCATGTTCACATTCTGAATTGTGACCACAAAGTTATTTGGTCCTATGTAATGGATGCTTAAAAAGGAAAATTTCACTTGACCAATAGACTATCTATACTGTTATATCTTAGTGAAGATTAAACTACGGGTAACTTCTGAGAACTATTAATGGACTAATATTATATATATTGTATAACTATTCAGTAACTAGATTATATATATCTATATTCCTCTTATTATAAGCATCATTTTGACCTATGGATTATTACTATACGATTTACTATTTTTAAATTATACTCAGTTTATTAATTACTGTCTTCCACGTTCACAGCCACTTTTTGGCTCGATCTTGTATAATTGTTATTTCCTATTTTATGGTGTGATGCGGTCTGTTTGGTTGGTATATAAACCAAGTATGATTGAAATAAATTATTCGCATAGTGGGAGCTGTTATTGGTGTTTTGGACTCAACTGGACGGGTTAAGAAAACAAAGAATCAATAAGGACGCTAGGCTGCTAATACCGGTCGAACATTATTGGTTTTGGCACAGTACTAAGATTGGTGAGTAAATCACGTAGTAATTAGCCGGGCTTAAAGACACAACGTACATGACGTTTCAGATAAGGATTTTATGATGCTGAACACTTCAACTTTTTTTAATTTTTCAGATATTCAAATTCATTACGTATACAAACTTTGGCATCATTTATTCGTTGACTCTGAATTTGTTTTTAACCGCTCTTATTATGCGAACAGTTTCTCCGATAAAATTCCATTTTTTTCAATATTTTATACCGTCTCTCAACCTTTTTGTCTATTCATACTTATTTGTAAGCAATGATGGATAGTGGCTAGCAGTGGAATCCAGGATGCGCGTTTCGTCCTATTTGAAACTCGTCAGCTGGATGTACCTGCATCTCAGAGTTGATGTTCACTCTGGGACTCGAATCCAGTACCATTCGCTTCAAACGCCATCGTGAGTTACTATGTCACAACAGACACGCATGAATTATTACATTGTAAAAACTAGTTTTTCTGATAAGGTTAACCAAATTCATATTGTCCTTTTAGAATATACAGAACATACACTCACTTATGGATGTGTGAAACTAGACAAGCATTTAACCAAAAAGTTATTATACACGTTTTAGTTATTCGGATGAATAATCATACATTTTGGTCCATGTGAGTATCTTTCTTAGACATTGTCTATTTGATCTATGCATACTAATTCATTATGGACATGAGTAAAGTGTAATGTCAAATCAATTCATACTCTTTACACTGTAATTTATTCATTTATGCTTTACACAATTTTTGTACCTTGTACACTTGTCTTATTGTAATCAGACTGTTTGTGATATGATGCTCCCCTATGACTCGTATTTCAACCTTAATATTTAGGCCATGAATAAATACCATTGAAAGTGCTTTGGTCAAATAATAAAACGAAGTAATCAGGATAATTAAACATCATCTAAACACTAAAAAATAATAGTTCACATTTGATTTAAGTCATATGAAATGCATTTAATTTCTTAACGGAATTAGTACTTAAATTTGGTATTGTCCACTTGTATCTTCCCATTGTTATTTAAGACTGTAATCGATCAGTCTTATTGGCATATGTGCAAACTGTGCGTATTGCCTTAATCCATAAGCATTATAAGCGAAGATGGATAGTGGCTAACAGTAGAATCCAGGATGCGCGTTTCGTCCTATTTGGGACTCGTCAGATTGATAAACCTGTATCCCAGAGTTCATGTTCACTCCGGGACTCAAACCCAGTACTGTTCACTTCAAACGCCATCTCCAGTAAACATTCTATAATTTAATGATAACATAGTATTGAATTATCTTATCCCACCGGCAATTTTTTTTAAAAGTGTTCCCCCCTGAAAAAATTTTTTCCACCCCCAAATTACAATACGTTTCATCCCCTGTTTCGTTCAATGAAATGGGTAGTTTTAAAACTTCTATGTAATTGGTTAGTTATGTCTGGAAAGTTGTTGTAAATTATCAGTACATGCAGACGATGTACATTTTAATCGTCATTACGGAGGACAGTAACGTTCCAAGTACATGCGCTGTTGTTTCTCACGTAACAGAACTGGATGAAGTGTTTTTAACAACCTTGTTTCTGGTTGCCTTTCCATCGATTGAAGCGTTGAAGACGACTATCATTAATTATGAAAGGTCGAGTTACAGTCATTATGTTGTGAGAGATTCGCATATTAGTCGAGATCAAAATTCTTATATAAAATTTGTGTGTTGGAGGAACGTGCGTATAAGATCTAGCGGTTCGTCACAGCGTATTAGAAGGAGGAGGTAAATTGGTTCTTGTTATTATAATTTGTTTCACGAAGCGCTTCCATGAACACCCAATGTCCGGCTTTCATATTTTGTAAGATAGTAGACGGCATCTGGACTGTCGTACGTGGGAATGTGCGTCACAATCACGAGTGCAGTTCCCTCAGGTACGAAGGTAATTCATGGGTGCGTAGGTTAACGGATGGTGAGCTTGAAGCTGTTAAACCACTGCTGATATCTGGTACGGCAGCATTCCACGTAAAGAATTTTGTTTACCAATCATATGGTAAACGACTGACTGATCAGGATATCTGTAATATGCGGTATAAAGTGTTCTCAAACGCGAACCTACCAGGTAAGCAATTTGCCAAATTATAATGTACCCCATAGGTGATTACGGCAAATTACAAGCTCACATGATATCCTTGGGTGGGCTGTGCGAATACGAATTAGACGAAGAGAACTGTCTATCGTATTTTTTTCTTCATGACTGCCGAGCAATTGAATTGGGCTGGTTACTTCAGTAACGTTATTGGTTTGACGGGACGTACAAAACGAATAACCAGAACGTCCATTTATATGAAATAGTTGCACTTGACATGAATTTTAAGGCAATACCCATCTGCATTGCCTTTTTAAGTAATGAAACGTCAACGTTAATTTCTACCTTCCTGCGTTTTTTCCAACGGTGTACCAACAATCGACACGTGGTAGGCATAGTGACCGATGACTCACCCGCAATAGCTTCTGCTATCACGCATGTGTTTCACAATGCCCACCATATTCTGTGCCGCGTACACCTAGTTAGGAATGTGATAAAGAGGGTAAGTGGACAGTTCATTAACATTATCTCATTGACCGTTTATGTAGAGGGTTGGATCAGAAATTCTGCAGCTGTTCTTTCGTCTTATGTTCACTCGAACAGTTGAAAGGTAAATCAAAGTTTGCATAACATATTTCAGTTTTAACAACGTGCTTTCCATAATTGAACTGTCTGATGGAACGTTTGGTAGATACGTCAGAGAACACCTTCTACCAAGGAAGCACAAATGGGCGAGTGCTTTCCGACCGCAAGCAACGCTTTTCCAACTGAATAATACAAACTTCCTAGAGACGAGTCACAGAGTTTTGAAGATGTATAATCTTAATCGTAAAATACCCGTGCTCAGATCGATTTCTAGTGTGCTGCTTCGGACTGGATATTGGATGGAAGCAAGATTACAGAAGTATTCAACGGATTGTCGTAGGAAAGCGGACATTGGTCGACTTCAGTAACGACTAACACCAGCTGCCTGTCAACTACTGAAGCGACACCTGCGCATTCCTATTACGCAGTCTGTATTGTAGAAAGAATCATTCACGGCAACGGACGTCACGGGAACGTACTGCGTACATGTCGATACTGATCGTTGTTCGTGTTCATTCTTCATTGAAAACGCTTTACCATGCCGTCATATATTGGCTTACTACGCACAAAGTAATACTGATGTGAACGTGCAGTCTATTTGTGACCGGTGGTTACACTGCGATGCTTATTTGACTCATATCGCAGTTGAGAATTATATCCCAGTGCAATTGAGTCAGCCGAACTTGAGAAATGAAGTTAGAGATATAGTCAGGCGAATGTCTAACGAACAAATCACTTCACTTCATCGCTTCCTAGTACACGGTGGACTATCAACAACATCGTTTGATTTGTACGCCCAGCCAACAACGTCGACTCACGTTACACAACCGTTTATACAAGGAAGACCTGTTGATTTGGATGATACGCTTAGTCAACCTGAGGAGGAAATATATAGTATCAACTCTGAAGGGTTAACTGAATGGGACATCCAAAATGAAGAAGAGGATGAAGAGGATAGACTATGCGATATCTGTAATCTTGCGCAGCCACCTTGTGAAACAAATGATACAGTTGATTGGGTTTTCTGTAGATGTGAGGCTATGTTTCATACCTTCTGTGCCTACGACCCATCACCAAACATCCGAGCAGTTCATTGTCCTATGTGCGGTGCCATTTCCAACTAAATCGAGAACGAATAAAGGCCCTTTTCAGGGCCACCCACTATTTGATTTACATTATTTCTGTTTTTCACATCTTTTCCACGACAAAGGTCAAGTGATTAAGATATTCCTTAGAGATTAATAATCGAAATTAATGTCTAATGGGATTATCGTTTATGTTTTTGTAAACTTATTTCTAACGTTTTATTAGATATAAAGGTTAAGAAAAGTTAGACAACATTTTGTCATCTAATGAACACTAATCTAGTCATTTTAAATTTAAAATAATGTGATTACCGTTCATCTATTAGTAACACATTTGTTAACTAGTTAATAATAGTACATTTTTAAATAGGAATATTTCAATATAGTGATCATTGTGATTTCATTCCAAAGGTCAATCAATTTCGAATTATATTGATTAGTGAATATAATAAGAACATGATAACAAGGATCAATGTGATTAAAGCTCATAGAAAAGTTAACTTAATTTAGAAAATTTTCTTATTTATGAATAAACTAACGAAGTTCTAAAAAAGGTTAAACAGTAATCACTGAAATTATGAATGTGATTCAAGGTCATATAGCGGGTGTAAAAAGGAAATAAGAATATAGTCGTTTTAATAAACACAAAATTAATAAATTTCTATTGTCTTTTTATAATAAAAGTACATTAAAGCAGAACTATGCGTACGTCTGATTGTCAACTACGCATTCATTGTTATGCGTAGTATATTGATTACAAAACCGTATTCACTTACACACCTATAAAATAAAATAAATTATCGAACAATCCTTATCAATAACTTCGTCATCATACTATACAGTTTTAAGTCCATAATTCTAAGATTTAATGAAGGCCAAAAATAAGGCACGGCATTTATGAATTTGACAATGTAATGGGTTAACAATGCTGAACGTTTGCATATATATATATATATATATATATATATATATATATATATATATATATATATATATATATATATATATATATATTTTATGCAATTTACTAAGGGCATTATTCAATATAGGTCAGCATGATTTGCAGTTAAGTGTTCAGTCACAATAGGTGCAACAGGATTATGGGAATATTGAAAACGCAACAAATGTTCTGTCAAAAAAGGCACAATTTGCGAATTTCATCGTGTCAATGGACGTAATAATAATAATAATAATAATAATAATAATAATAATAATAATAATAATAATAATAATAATAATAATAATAATAATAATACAAATATTAATAATAATATTCATAGTATTTATAATACTACTACTAATAATAATATTAATAATAACGGCAATAGGGACAATACATTATAATAACATTTCACATGTTCATTGATGCAATAGAGCTTATTCATATTTATACATTTAATGTCGATAGACATTTGTTAAGTCAGACGACGTAGGCTTGTTCATTTACACTTTATTAAACTGACATTTCAAATGTTTGTCAAAAATGGTTACATTCATAATAATGTATAGATATTTAAGCTTTCTTATTACGCTTATTCATAAATGACTGATTAAACACACCAGCTTTTATTACGACCGACAAAACAATAAACCGTTTAAATGGATTTTAAAATTGACCGCATTGATTTCTAACGTTTACTATTTCTCACTAGGATTGTCTATTTACAAATTCAACGTTTACTAAATATGAAGTACCTATTTTGAAAACATTCTTACCACTTCTGTAATAATTTGTTCATTAATTGGGTATTCAACATTAGACTACCAACATAATTCATCAATCACTCTTATCAAATATTCAAACCGTTTTTCAGATCCTCTTTTACCTTAAACTTTCTGTTAACGTTGTACATATCAGTATTAGTGGCAAAATAACTAACAACTTCAATTGAAGGTTGACATTAAATCACTTGATCGGATATCAAACATTTATCTCAATACACATTCACTAGCACTACGATTTCAGTTGGTGTTTTCTTCTTGAAAAGTCTAAATTGTTTTTAAGATTACCTTTACACAAATGAATTTTTCATTATTATTACATTTAAAATATAAAAATGCAATTTCTGACTTCCAATCAAAGCACTTGATCCTATTTCGATTTCAACTAATCAGATTGCAAAGATCAAGAATTTACGAACAATTACAAAATTATTAAAGGTGACAAATTTTTGGTTCATTTTCACTTGAGTACACACTTGCAAAACAAGTACACCAATCACAGATACCTAAATTTTCAATTCACACCCTACCTTTTTTATAAAGGGGTGCCAGCGATTTATATTTGCCGGGAAATGAATGTCGACCATCAAAAAAATACTGCCGTGGGTTTAATCATATTCGAACGCATGGAGTTTACTACAAATACTATGGGTCGACATTAATTTTTTTTCATCCCTTTTGAATACTTTTTTCATCCCATTTCCCAAATTTTTTCATTCCGTTTCGTCCAATTAAATGGCTATAATTGGTTATAATTGGTTGTTTATTTCTTAAAATTGCTATAAAGTGTCAGTACTTTTCGAGATTCTCATAACTTCGCTCATCATGCAATCGAGTCTCAGGTGAAAGCTTCCACTTCCGTGGATGTTACAATGTCGTTGACCCAACAGATGAGAAGTCCCAACTATCGAACAAACGTGGATTTGGATATCATGTTAGGTAATGAAAAAGATGAAATTATTTCCATAAACTCAGAAAAGTTCAATGAACGAGACAACAATACTGACAAAAATGACCACTACAACAGACTATGTGACATATACAATCTTGGATTTTTTGTCGCTGCAATGCAATATTTCATTCATTTTGTGCTTGCGACCCACAACCACAATTCCATGAACTCCACTGTCCAATGTGCGGTGTGATAACGAAATAATAGTTACGCCATTGTTTAGGACAATCTGAACTGTTAAGAGACTCAGTGTAGGCCCTTTTAAGGACCATGCACAATTTGATTTAAATTCTTTTGTTTCGGTTAATTAAAAAAAGGGCACCAAACAATTTTTGTTAATGTCATACTCAGTGAATTAGTTTAATTGTTTCATCTGGAAGCGCGCATCCACTATCCTGCCTCGCGAGATTACAACCCACGACCTATCGGTCTCACACACGAACGCTTAACCTCTAAACCACTGAGCCACCATCCAACGGTGTCGATGTTTAACTTCAACTAATGCATGAAATTGAATGACACACCCACCATTGTCTTTAGTCAGTTACTATGTCACAACAGACCCGCATAAATTATTACATCGAAATTAAACGTTGCTAAATGTCAGTTGACACAGTTGACCTTATTCACATTCAGCAGTATAATGGACATAAAAATTTATTATGTCACATTTAAACTAGTTAATTTACACTTAATGCAATCAATAAGTCAATTACTTATCAAAAATGGTTGTTATAGTAACGTTTAACTGTTTCAGGTTTGATGTTAAATAATTCACATACAATTTGTTAGTGTCCCCCTGAAATATGTTTAACGAATAAATCGAATAATTTAAAAAGAAAAATGATTCCAGACGTTCATAAATAAAAACTGATGGGATACACTACATGTCGCTAATATATTGAATCTATTACTTTACGATAAACTAAATGGTGTACAGTTAACAGTAATGATTTCGCCAAATTCAATTTCTCATATATCAAATATTGAAAACATTTATGTTATCATTTGGAGATTAAATTGAAAAATAAAAATAACAATTTGGTGTTACTGCATACTGACATTACATAGAAACACTTACCGCTCACTTCCAAACCACAATAATTGATTTACATTACTGTATAATACAGAAAGGATTTCTTATCATAACGATATATTGCTCAACTCTATATAGAATAGACAATGTTAAGTTGAAAACAATTTTTACTTTTGATAAATTTGTAAAATTACGTAACGACTACTCACTTAACTGTAGACTATTATACTGATATACTACTACTATACTACAATGAAAACCAGTTTACTATTTGTGCATTATTATCAACTATTAGAAAGAGTTATCAGTTTTATTAAAATTTCTTTTAATGATCTACGTATTATTTCTCTTATCACGATAACTAACTGATAAGTCTTCTAATTGAACGAGAGAGTTGGTTCCTATGCTCTTCTAGTAACCCCCCAGGTTAGATCTACACAACAACTTGAACACGAGAGTAAAAGTGCGAAATATGAAAGAAACGCTTTACTTTAAAGGTTTGTTTATGTACAGAAAATTGAAGGTTTTTATAGTATTTTAGGTGTCCTTGGGTTTCCTGAAAATTCTGGAATACCACTAAATATAGTAGTAGTATAGGTAATCATCCAATCAGGAACTCGACATGTGACTACATTTTCTAGGTGTTTCTTGTTAAGTCGGCTTTCCGAAAACTGCAACAGAGCCTCCGGAGGCCCTGTAGGAGCCAAAGAGTCTTAGCCAATCAGAGCACGATGGAGCTTTCTAGAATGCCAACGTGGCATGCTACTATTGGTCAGTAGCATAATATGTCTTTTAGCGGATTGACCAAAATATGATGTTGATTCAACAAATGTTAACATCTATAAATACCCATGTTTTTCTGTACAAAAATGGAACCTTGAAGTAAAGTACTTTTCGCATACTTTGCGCCTTCTCTCTTGTGTTCAGGTCGCTGTATAGTTCTAGCTTGGGGGTCTTCAAGAATAGCTTAGGAATTGAGTATAGCGTTCAAAATCTCAAGACTTATCATTTCTGGCAAAACTTCTAGTGAATGCTGATTGGATAAGATGCTTCTAAGAGTTTTCAGGGCCTCCCATGGCTTTTTTCAAGGGGTTTCCTGGATCTCCCAAACCTTAACGACTTCAGTTCCATTTCTAAATAATCGAAAAATGTTTATTCTGATATCCATTGACAGACAAGAGTAAATCAGGGTAGTCAAACAGAATTAGTGTCTTTTTTTTCAGAAGTTAAAATATTTTTAATCAAAACTCGGATGGACGCAGTCAGACAAAATTATTTATTTAAAATAAAATTCAAATGTAAAAATACAAATTATCATATCCAATCAAATCACTTTGTGCTATTTGGACTTGAACCAATCAGATTACAAAGATGCACAGTTTAAAGCCAATTAACAAATGAATACAAGTGACAAAATGTTTGTTTATTACCATATGAGTACACACTTTCAAAAGCAAGTTTACCAATCACCGGCACAGTACGACCGTAAGGTTATGGGTTTTCGCGCACGTGTAACATATTCTCATGGATTTTTTGTGTCGTTATTTATCAACTATTAACAGGCTTTTTTCCATCTCACGTACCTTTTTGTATTGTTTATGGTTGCTACATAGTTTTTATTCCAATTTATTTGCAGTTTGACGTATTATTTGATTACCAGCTTAGTGACTGTTTAGTAAGCCTAATTAGGTTATTTGCAACAATACAAACTCAAGCAAGTAAGATTCACCATTTTTCAAGTTACAAAATAGGTCACAGATTAAGTTTTCAAGGAAATAAGCTCAAAAACATTACATATGTTTCACCTCGTTTGTTGTGGTGATGATGAACATGGATGTTTGTAGTTGTTTATAAAGTGTAAGGAACAAGCAATTAAGCGTTAATCCATTTATGAATATTATATAACTTGTTAATATTTAGTCATAAACAGTTATACCTATTATAAGTATCATCGCTTTTTAATTAAATGACATGGTATTATGTAACGCATATGAGAAGAATTATGTGAGTAACAATTGACGTTGATAGTCATTTCCGTCCGGTTTCTGAACGTATACAGGAACAGTATATAGCACCACTGGAAGTGTCACATTAAGTAGTCACAAAGTGTTCATAAGTAAAACGATTTGTTTCTTTTGGGCAAGGTTGTGTGCTATAACTATTCCGAGCGGCTCCAATAATGTCGTTATAATTTCTTATGTCTTTTATATATATTGTTAAATATTCCGTTTGTTGGTTTCTCTACTTCATTTTGGTTCGGCTTGATGCATTGGATTGATATCTTTTGATGTTGATTGGGTAGCCGTTCTTTTGAAAGATAGTCTTAAGATATCTTCTTCCAAAATATATGTAAAGGTGTATGAAAATGGTTATTTTGTCTGAAAATATTGTTTGATATATTCATTGTTGTCATAAACATTACAATAGTGAGCTTCAAAACCGAAATACTTCTGATACAGACAAATTATACTCAGCTATCAATCTGTATGTTGGTTACTAGGTGATTGAGTGTCGTCCTCATTTGTGCTCCGGTTCATTTTCCGTCAAGTATATTTCACTACTGTCTTATTTATTTCTGGTTTGGTCAGTTTTGTCAATCAAAGGAAAATCTTTATTTACAGGCGAATATAGCGTCACTATATAACTGACTACAGTAATAAGTTTAGCGACTTTAAAAATTTTACTATTTACTTTGACCTGGATTTTACCCAATAATCTTCTGGATGTAAATCATTCTATTCCCAAAGTATTTTCTGCCTTATATTTTTCTTTAGGATATATTCCATATTTCGTGAATAGTGTGCACTGATTGTTTCTTTTGGGCATGGTGACAAAACCATCTCCTGATTAATACTGAAACCAATAACATTTCATTTAAATCACAAACCTGGTATAAAGAAATGTCATGAGACTGTGAAGCGTTCACAGTAATATGAATGCATTATAATTCACGGAATTAGCAAGTAATAAGATGGGTTACGTAATAATTCATTTCCTTTTTTACAGTTATATAGCGATCTGTTAAAGTACCCTGTCACTCATCCACGCTTACTTGGTCCTATTCAAATTCTACGTAACCCAACTTATCAATTTTTAAATGCAAGGATCCTTTATAACCTATAAAATTTTCACACCACTTATCCGTCTGTGAACTCTACTCGACCCACCCACCCTTAATGTATCCTTTGTTCTATAAATAAATGACCTTTGACCTGCATATATGCATATGTACTTTGTTATTATTGATGACCTACGTTATTTCAACTATTTATATTTACTTATATCAACTGCTTCATACCTAAATGTTAAATTGTAATGCACATTTCGTTGTAAGCAGCTGAGAAGAAACCACGAAATATAATGAATGCCTATTCAGTCAGACTTTACGTCCTTCTTAATTCTTACAGACACTGACTCGTGGACAATATCCCCAACAACGAAGGAATAAGAGGAAAACGAAAATTATGAAGTACTTTATTTAACTTTTTAGCATAAAAACTTGTTTACAGGTTATCATTAATAATTCTTAAATAATAACTGTTCACTTTCTTCTCAACTTCCGTTGCGAAACTTTCACCATACTTCCATAAGATATGACGCCTGTTCATTTTTTGGCTTCGCAGAACACTTATATACTCATTTCTTTGTGTCGATAGTGCTATTGATGTGTCATTTCGCAAGTTATTGGTAACACGTAACTTCCACCTGCAGTACCTAAGAAGTTCATTAGCTATACAGTTTATATTTCAAAATCAATATAGCTTACCTGAAAGAGTTCCTCTTTTAAAATATACGAGTAGCAGATGGCGGCATGGGTATCGACACATAAGAAATGTACTACATTCACATTCAAAAGTATTTAGATCCACTGCATAAAGCTTCCAGCAATCAACAATAGACACCGTCTCCGGCTTCATATCCCACAGAAACAAAACGCATATGTTTAAGTTCGTACAGACACATAATAGGATATATAATTAATACACATACGACCATATAAAAAACAGGGTTAATAAAGGAGTAATTGACAAGGTCAAAATGTGACTTGAGAAGAATAAATTGGTCTGTCCAGAAGTTTGAAATAACCAATGTAGGCTTTGTGTAACTCGAGATTGGTGTCCCTGATCCTAATTTTGTGTATTTTTCTCCTAGATCTTATGTCTAACTGTTCATTCTTCCATTTTCTCTATATTTTGCACGTTTTATTCTTTGCTCTTACCGTCTTTTTTGTTTCGTTCCCTTCTCATCGGGTTAATTTACTTGGGTCACGGTGTTAATATGTGAAGTGGGACAGCTTGGGACATTGAATATACCTACCAGGCCCCATGTGGATTACGACTACTTGTCTGTATATTATTTGTTCACTTTGATTATTCTGAATTTTGGACAATTGATTTTTTAATACAAAGAAGGATCTCCACGATATAGACAGATAGTACAACCTCACAACAACATTGAGAATCGGAGCTTGAGATTGACGAAAGAAGACGATACTTCATGCGAGCTTTTACATCCCATGAGGATAGTATGACTGTAATTAATCACCTGAAAAGCGTTGTTCATCACGAATGGAATATCAGTTAGGAAACTTGAATATCAATCAGATACAGACACATTATGATTGTAAAATTGAGTTAAAAACAGTAAAATCTGAGATTTACACAACGCGAGATATATAAAAAGTATAGCATATCACATACATTTGCGTTTGTTCACATTTAATTTGGTTAAGCCCTTCCATTAACTTATTTAACAGACACGGTACTTCAAACAACAACATCTTACCTACACCATTGTAATTTTATTATTGTTGCGCTTGTATGAACATGTATACTTGAGCATGGCTTACCGTCTACGTACATATTCATTATGCTAGCTGTAGAGTTAGTGGCTTAACTGATCCGATGTCTCATTCATTTTCCTATGTATATGTTTATGTACATTTTAATCCTGTTGATTCAACTCACTCGCTGTTTTGCTTGTTGTTCGGCACTTGCATATCAATCACTCTTGCTTCGTGTGCCTTTGGATCTGGAGATCTCTGTGTATCGTCCTACAATAAACTTAGTCAACGCTTCGTATTCGTCTTCTGATTTATACACCGTTGGTTGTTATCTGGTAACGGTTATCAGGACGAGTTGTATACGAAGTTTAAGAATTATATTGTTAACCGACAGCCACACTATTTATACTGATGAAGCATAATAAACACTTAATCAAAATTTTAATCATATAGTCAATCGATATGATAGATTTATACAAACGGTCGTGTGAACATACCCGACCTTTGTATGTCTAACTCCAATTTTATCGGTTATATTGAGTAAGTAACTGTGACTCTCCATTTGCTTACGGCTATATCCGGATGAAGACTGAAGAAATGGTAACTTTCAGGACTAATTTATAGACTATATATGTATATTCTTACTGTGTAATTATTCAGTAACTAGATTATTATTCCTTTTATGATGAGCTTTAGATTGACTTATTAACTGCTATTGTATGACATACGATCATTAATGTGTTACCACTTTATTATTCAGTCTCCCATAGTCACAGTCACTTTCTGGATTGATCATGTATAATTGTTATTCATCTTTTCATGGTGTCATGCGATCGGGTATATCTGTATATAAGCTATGTATGTTGAAAATGTATTATTCGTATAGTGGAGGCTTATTACTGTGTTCTGGACTTAAGGGATAGAGCAGAGAGAAGCTACTGATCTAGGACCAATAAAAGCTTAGTGTTGACTCGAGGTTATAAGTACTGAACGGATTCCGATTGTTTCTGTCATGTGAATTTAGACAGTGGCTGTCAGTCATAACACCTACATTACTCCATCTATTTTCATATTTGAATGAATTCACATTTAAATGTTGTGAATAGATCAGACGTGCTTCTTCAGTCTGTATCTATCTCTTGTCGCTTATCTGCTTAATTGCATGCAAGAAATATACGTTTCTATAACACTTTCGTATTTAATGTGTAGTACAGATATTCTACCGGAACTGTAAACGTAATATTGACATCTTAGAGTCTATGTGAAAGCTATAGTCAGAACAAGAACAACTTGGCTTTAAACTTTATCTATTTATAAATGTAAAAACAACAATTTGATTGGTGTAATAATTAAAGGAATTACGGTCACTAAGTGGAACGCACAAACATACAGACCAGTATTGAGTGTCTTATTGAAATGAATAAAAATTGTGAGTCTCATTAGTATAATAAGATAATAATATCGTTTACTTGATAGGTCACACGCAAAACGGATAGTCTATGAGCACATCAATCTAGATTGACTTGATGGTTATAATTAACATTTGGTTTATTTTATCCTATAAACACTAAGGAGTTATTAGTCAAAGACTATGTACACGAAGTTTGTAAGGATATATACTTTATCATTCATCATTGTAATTTTTTTGAGTCAAACAGCTCAACAAAAGTTTGATCATTCTTAGGTTTGTATCATGAATTATACTCATTAGCTTCCTTGCTGTTGTAAATGAACAATTTATATATATATATATATATATATATATATATATATATATATATATATATATATATGTATATATATATATATATATATATATATATATATATATATATATATATATATATAATTCAGTGTTCAATTGTGACATAAACACACAAATACCCTATACATGAACGCAATCATTTAAAGAAGTGGAAAAAGAGAACTTTACTGACTTTAATGGAGTTTTGTTCTCTGAGCTGGATGGTTTGATCATGGAGCTTTCATTGTTCTTCTGAAGGACATTATCAGTACAAATTTTAGGTAGAAAACTGAATTGAATCAAGAAATATCCATTTAAAGAATAGAAAGTTAAATCTTACTCAATAACTTGTATATGTCATTTATTCAATATGCGATTGATCCATAATATCAATCTGATATGTAGGCGAGAATGATAATAATTGGTTGTCTGCTTATTCAGATATGTAGATAGTCTGACAGGTATCAGATGAGTTATATATCTCCCCTCCCTTATAATTATTGATTATTGGTTATTCATTGTTGTTGGATTGTGTCGGGTTTTTAGTGTGGAAATATATTTACATCCTAGTCAGGCTAATCACGTGTTCTTGATCTGAGTTTTGTTGAAGTCCTGTAGAATAGACACTGGGAGGGAATCTAGTGTAGATAGCCGTCTAAGGTAAATCAACGTCCCATGCATGTAAATGTGGAAAACCAACCGTTATAACGCAATTATATCTACTTAATTTTGACTATATATATAACAAAGTTGTATTGTAGTTGATTGATTAAAATAGGGTATATTTTAATGATCCGTAGTGTTTAATTCCTTTGTACTTGATAACTGTTTGATTTCGAATCGTAAATACAATACATTCGTACATGATCATCTAGTATGTCTTGGTTAAATTACGTTATTACTGAAATTCCTTGTTTGTAATATAAATCAAATACTTCTAATTATCATATAAATTCTAGTTTCAATTATTAGATTAACTTTATCTTTAATGTGTTACTGATACTTATTGTGTGTGTTTTTACTGAGTTATTGGTTTAGTATGTCTCCTTTTTGTTTTTCTTCTTCTTCTTCTTCTTCTTTTTGTTCTTCTTTTTTTGTTCTTTTTTTGTTTCTAAATACTTTCACATTGACTTTCTTAGAAAGTCTATTTTAGTTTATTTTTAAATAGTTGATCATTCATTAAGTCATTTTGATATAGACTTCTCTTTACCAAACAAATGATCATTACATTCATGCTACTTGACTAGTTGTCATATGAAACGATTAAAGCAAAACAGAAGAAGAAAATGATAAGTCTTGGTAAATGAACGCAATAATCGGTTCCTAAGCTATTCTCATAACCCCCAAGCCAGGACTACACAGCGACCTGAATACGAGAGAAAAGGCGCAAAGTATGCGAGAAGTACTTTACTCCAAAGGTTCGTTTTAATACAGAAAATATAGGGTTTTTATAGTATTTTAGATGTTCTTGGGTTTCTCGGAAATTCTGAAATACTTCTAAATATAGTAGCAGTATAGTAATTAGCCAATCAGAAACTCTACATGTGATTTTTTTCACATTCTTGATGTTTCTGGCTAAACTTCTACTGAATGCTGATTGGATAAAATGCATTTTAATGTTTTCTAAGCCTTTCTTATCTTTTGCGAGAAGTTTTCTGGATCACCCCAACAGAAAACAGATTTGAATTATGTACTTTATGCTGAACAAAAATGTTGATATCTTTCTAGGTTATCATTAATATTATTATTATTATTATTATTATTATTACTGGTACCACCACTATTATTACTATTACTGTTACTATTGTCATCACCATTATCATTACCATTACCATTATTATTATTGTTATTATTACTGTTATTATTTCTGTTACCATTATCATTACCATTAGTGTTGTTATTATTACTGTCACAGTTATCATTATCATTACTATCATCATTACCATTACCATTATTATTAGTACTATTGTTATTATTATTATCATTACTATCATTACTATTATTATAATTATTGTTTCTTTTTACAAAGCATAATTATTTAACACATACATATCACCCGACAAAAACACAACACTTTGATGTGAAATAACATTCAAAAATGTAAATAACATTTCTACATTTCTTTATTTTCAAGTATGTAGAAGTAGATAATGAATTATTGAATTCTTTAATATTCATTGGAATTTAATTCAATTAGGTCATTAATTGTATTATGAATATATATTATCTATTGTTTTATATTACTTAGATTATTATGGAATTTTAAATAAAATCAAAATAATAAATAATTTATAAAGAATTAGTTTACCATTATTTTATTGTGAAGACGATCTATGACTGAATTTAAGGAAGCTCTAAGAAGATTAGAAAGAGCTGAAGATATTCCATCCAATCTCTACGTGTTGTTTCTCTATTGGACAAATGTTAAAAACTCCTTGTATGCGGATTGAATGATTATAATAATGATTTGGTTTTTACTAAAAGCTATAAATATCTGAGAGTTTTATACCATATTTAATACTGTTTTGGAATAGCATTCCTTTCACTTGTCTTTTGTTTTCTCGTTTGTGGCTTGGACAGTTCTAGAATGGTAATTATGTCCATAACTAGCCAATCAAATCGTTGTTTAAGCGCCCACCACGCTGATCTGGTCTGATGTGTCTGCAAACTATCCCTGCTGCGTGTGACCTATCAAGTAAACGATATTATTATCTTATTATACTAATGAGACTCACAATTTTTATTCATTTCAATAAGACACTCAATACTGGTCTGTATGTTTGTGCGTTCCACTTAGTGACCGTAATTCCTTTAATTATTATTACCAATCAAATTGTTGTTTTTACATTTATAAATAGATAAAGTTTAAAGCCAAGTTGTTCTTGTTCTGACTATAGCTTTCACATAGACTCCGGGTTCACCAGTATCGCGTTTACGGTTCCAGTAATATGTCTGTAGGACAAATTAAATTCTACATAGCGTTGGAGTGCTCATGTTATACACGCTATATCAAGAATCTAACCACGAGATATAACAACTGGCACCGGGGATCGGGTTCGAACCCACGCAGGGGAACCTCAATGGGTTAGCAGTTATTGAAATTGCGTTAGCGGTTGGCAACTAATAAGAGCGATTAAGAATGTGATTGTTGATCCATTCAAAATGATACTTGCTCAGTTCAATGTTCAATTAAATTTTGATGGATTGAATTATCAATTATTCCAGTAGTTGATGCTTTGCTGTATTCTGAGAATCTTTGACTCGATTTCGGTATTTGTTTAGCATAAAATACACTTTAAGTTATAGTTATTTCAATGTAATTAATAATCATTGTCAAAGACAAACTGTATGTAAAGATTTCTTTCTAAAAAACATACGTCCACAGTAGTTACAGGACAAGCAATTTTTTATAATCCTTGTGAGCTCGGTCAGTAGTACTGCGGGTTTAATTTGAAGGATCAACTGAGTGCGTTAAATAATTGTATAAAGCCTTGTGTTAGTATGGTGTTGTGTATCACAGAGCAAGTTATAACAGATTAGACGTCAATTAATCCATGACAAAAGTTTGAGATTTTGTCTCAAATCAATTTTAATCCAATAAAAATTATCATATCAGGGATATGTTCATCGCTTTTTCCTTTGGTTCTTATTAAGCAGGTCAGAGATGCTCGACAGATATAACCTTTACAAAGAGAAATACATTTGGTGTTTACTGTTGATTATTAATCTATTTGAGAGTCTTCAAGATATCAAATATGTGTTTACTTACATTTTAGATCCTAACGACTACACTTTTAATGACACTAGTTTCTTTTATACACAAGTTTCTGATGTGTGTCCAGTGAAACTGAAAAGTGATTGGTTAGTAAACAAACATAAAGAAATACTATTCAACATTTTGAACTCCATTCTACTTTGAGTTTCACTGTGTATGAAATGTTGATAATTTATGTGAATAAAATATTCTGTCGATTATCTTGTTTACAATTTTTGGTCGAGAATTGTGTAACTGTATAGAATATGATCTTATCTTGTTGTCTGATAATCTCATATCTAGTGTATCGATTGACTCTCTAATATACTGTAGGCTATTTCTCTTCAAGCGATAAAAACCATTTTAATTCATCCGTTATATTATTGAAGATATTGGTGTTTAAAACGGACGTACACAATCATAACATATTGTTATCACATATCCTTATGTAGGTCAAGGAAAGAGTTACTAAGCCAATTTGTGTAAACACGATGAAAAATTACTAGTATATTGGAGGAAAATGTTGTGCATGAGCATTCATTTGAGGTGACGGTGGTGAAATGTCTGACGATCCATACAACGTCTTGCTCCATAGGTAATGCCCCAACTTAAAATGATCCATCATTATTTTTCCTAATACATAGTTGATTTATATCTCTGATGAAAAGTGTATTTTTAACCAATATTTCATACAGTAATTTCCACGTTTACCATTCATTCTTACATATATCCACCCAAGCTTTACCGGCTGAATGTCATATGAACATAACACATAACCTATTTTAAACTTTCGAGATTCCAAACACCCTTCTTTAGCTGGTTTAGGTAACCAACTCATTTTATCCTTGGGATGGTGAACTCTTATGGAGGAGGCAACATTGAGGGAATTAAGACTTCCAGAGCCATTTTTCAACTTATTATGTTGCGATGAGCGGTGTCCAAGATCTGACACTGATGCATAATGTACTACGCACCGACCTTCCCATCCCTCCACCTGACTACTGAGCGCGAAGACAAGAATGAAGGAGAAAGTCTTTTGGAACACCCAGTCACATGGATGAATAATCATTTATGTATATATTCCTACTTCCTAGAAAATCAGTCTTTTTTCCGTAGGTGGCATGAACTTGTACTTTGGAACATACCAAGTGACCTTCTGACTGCCCTACTATATCATATTATTTATGTATTTTCTGTGTAATTAGTAAATAAATGTGTGTTTACGTTTCTATATTACTATTGTTTTGAGCTTTCAATGAACTCATTGACTGTTTGATGTTTTACCATTCCTCAATTTTTGGGACCTTATTATGTACTGTTTGCTCTGCCCTCCATCGCTTATGTTATGGTTGCGCTTAAACTATAATTTCTCACTTGATGTTCTGTGTGGTTAGGCATTGAAAGTTTATTGTTGTATAAGTTCTGAGTCATCGTTGGACTGGGTACAATAGATAGATAATTTACTTTCTATCTTCTGACTGGCTATTAGTTTAGGAGGGGCTCGAGCACTAATGATTGTTACGGCATTGTTTGTTGTTTGTCGGTTATTGTGTAAACTCGTGAAATATGTTATCACGTAGTTCTCAGGTTATCATTCCATAACACAATTTTGTCAGCATATCAGTGAGTTGTCAAGAACATTATAAAATCTGTAAGAAATCATTTGTAAGAATTGATTATAATCTAATAGAAGACCCGAATTTAAGTAAAAGGCTTTAAATGGTTCTAAAATCAAAGAAATTTGCGAAACTCTGAATCGAGCACTTGTTTCAGACTATGTAAGAACATGAATGACAGAGCATTCGCTTCCAAAAATTAATAGCCCTGTAACGAACCAGTATTAAAAGGTGATAGACTATTTAGAGTTTTGTTATGGCTTCGTATCTGATGTTCCACATCCGTTTTACTCATTTTCCTCAGAACACTGAGGTTAATGAGACCACGTAGAGATGGTTAAGCACGATTTACTTTGTAGATAGTTTCTGTTAGTATTTATACCATTCATAATTCCATCAAGTGTGTATATTTTCTGTTATTGATTTATAACAGTTTATTTAAATCGTAATGTTGATTTCTTAGTGCGAATGAACTTTTTTAGCTAGTTACGATTCCCATTACACATACTTCAATGCTTGCTACATTCACTTTTCTTCACATTATTGCTCGTCGTTTTGGTATTCAACAAACCTGTTTTGAGTATTTCTAGTTAGTGCTCCGACAGTTTTTCGATCGTTATAATGTCACAACATATTTGTAGCATATTATCTTTAATAACAGGAAATTTGGGTCAACCGGTACTGTTGTCATTCGGTAGCCTGTTATTTTTAGTACGCTGTCGCTGTTATGTACATATCGACTCCGTTAAGTCTACAATATTACTGCCTAAAAAATCGGGAAGCACTGCGATTTCTTAATCCTGCTGCTTATACTGAGAAAAGAAACCACTAAAATTCCCAAGACGTAAAGTAGGAACACGAAAAAATGATCAAATGAAAATTTATTTACTCCTCAAATAAAGTCTTCAAACAAGTCCCAAATCATATCCAAAACAACACAACCCCTAGACCACAACAATATCATTTATATGCAAAATCTAATATACACTTAAAGGTATCTCACTGGATGGGAAGAAATTTGCACGGCTACCATTAAAACATAATAAACATAGTTCCCATGAATTGAAACGGGAAAAAATTATCACACTGAACAAGAGTTCATACATGTCACACATAACAAAGTTTATGCCAATTTGATGAAAGTTATTATTGATCTCGAAATGTTAGAGTGAATGGAGTTGGTACCTATCACTATGGCTGAAATTCATAATAAATTCGGTACAAAAAAACTGACTCAAATGATATAATCTAAGTGTACCTTCATATCATTAGTTTAGAAGCAACATTTTGCGAGTATAAATGTGAGAATTGTTTGGATCTTATAACAATTTAGGTTCGTTGGTAAAGAGTTAACCGCAAACAATTAAGTAAATATCGGAACGTTACATCTCAAGTATTCATGCACTTCCTTATTTTGTACAGGCATTATATTTCTTATGGCTGATTCACATTCGTTCTCATTGTTTTTGACTATTTTCATCAATGTTAAAGTTCAATTATCTAATTCTTTTATTTGGACTATATCTCTTCCACTACAACCAGTAGATGTCATGTTACAAGGTTGTGGCTTAGTCTATCATACTTGATTAGAATAACCAAATACAGAGTGAAGGAGGAGCGAAATACGACAGAGAAAAGGGAGTTCTAAGTTATCAGACAGCGTGACCAAACTTAAGTAGAAATGACAATAAATGCATACAGGACAGATAAATATTCCAACGGCGTCAAATCGAGCCTCAATCCAAGAAAGCAGGTGTTAAGTTTGCTTACATTGTTCCTACTCGTTTCCTTTCTACTCTTTTGTATATTGTTTTGTACTACTTATTTACATTCAGTAAGCAATTGTATTTCCAACAATTTTGCACCTATGTTGTAACGCAAGTCGTATTGTATTATTCTGAATTATTCACATATATTTATGACGTTTATTGTACATATCATTGTATTTATCATTATAATTACTGTACCTTAATCACTGTAACGTTTATCCACAGTTTCGTGCATTTGTTTAAACGCAACAGTTTCCATATTGTTTTGCTCTTGGTTCGGGTTTCGGTTGTTCATAAACTGCTATCAAATTTAGACACAGCTGTCAGCTGTCCTTTGTACTATCGTATGTTATAATTATTCTTTATGTTACTGTTACAGGAAGCCTTTTATCTTTATACTTGAAGGACGCGTTTAAACACCACAGACACCTCACAAGTTGAGGTATGTATCTAAAATTTGTGTATTATTAAATAAAGAACCGCTATTATAGACAAATCGTTGTTTTGGAACATCGGTTTCGCGCGTATCTCAATCAGGTCAAGTAGACGCTTCGATAGAAGTAACAGCAGGTATGAAACTTTGCAAGGAATTTCACATGAATCATTATGATTGCACTCTGGTGAGACCACCTTGCTCGGGTGGTGGCGATTACATGGTGAATTGAATAAAGTTATTAAACCTAGATCCGATAGGTAGACAATACATCGCCGTTGGTAGTGGACTAAAAAGCTTCCTTTGAGACATCAAGCTTAAGCTATGATAACCCTAAGCGCTCTATGATAGAAATGAAGTACTTAGGTTAGATCCGCATTGGAAGCGTGGGTCAACGCCGCCTGAGAATTCCAAAACCAGATGTAACATCTCTCGGACCATCAAAAAAGCTTAAGAAACAGTTCGTATTTTTTATGCGTATCATCGCTTTGAACTAACTTTAAAGACTCAGTATCTTATTCTAGATTTGTCGCCGTTAGTAACTCATAGTTTTTCATCGACTGAAGCTCCACAAAATGGTCATCCCTCACCTTTGTTGCCTTGTTGTAAGGGTTGAAAATCATGTCTCCTTTGATACTCTCTCATCTATACGACCTTAAGCAGTCAAGGTAAAAGGTGTCTATCACTGAGAGATTTGTAGTAACTCCATATAAATATCCTTAAGTTACGTACTGGAGTTTTTGTCAGTTAATGAGGTCTTAATCTTCAGAATAATCAAATCAGACACTCTTGTTTTCCAGAGCTAACAAGCTGCTCAGGATTCAAAGTTAAAACCCACTGAAAATATGGGAAAAATCAAAAACTTGGAAAATAATGTCCAGTGAAAACCAGTCCAAAAGATTCCAAGTTCATTCATCCAAGCGTTTGCACTTATTATGGAAAACTAAACGACAGGTAAAGACAAAGCTTCCGTTTCTGACACACAACATATATCCTCAAGGGATAAAAGAAACGAGGAATTCCTTATGAGCGAAAGCTCTTCATCTCATTTGGGAGCTGATCACCTAGCTCCAGCGTTTTTATTCATGTTTAAATTTATAAACATCAAAACATAGGTGAACGGTACAATTCAATGCAAAGTAGATAAATATAGGTAAGTTATCAATAAATATCTTCGATCTTGAAAACTTTAATGAATAATTAAGTGTCCAGTTGTCAGTCTCCTGAGATGGATAATGTGTGCAATGTTTGCTACCACATCATTCACATCACTTCTCTCAGTATGACTCAGTCTGACCTGAAACACTCACGGATTATTTTTCCAGTCCATAGTCTCTACAGGGATCTAAAAATATTATAAACTAGGACCCATGAATTTAGGGAGCAAAGATTAGGTAGGCATCTATGTCTGGTGACTTTCTGTAAAACGCGACTACCCGACGGTTAACTGAGTTTGAGCTAACGCAACAATTTCTAGCTGTTTAGTGGCCAAGTACATGAAGCTGTGGAGAGTAGAATCGTGCTTTATGGACAGTCTCCCCTTGGGAATCACTAGACTCGTTCGTTAAGGTGCAGTAGAACAAGTAAAAGTTATTCTCGTATGTTCCGGTTATAATATTGAAAACATAAACCACTAAGTCGTCTGATTAGTACTCTTATTGAAAGGCGTGCCCTGAAAATCAGAATAAAAAGAACAAATTATCGAACTAACTTGATAAAAC
This sequence comes from Schistosoma spindalis, assembly GCA_946903255.1. Taxonomy (NCBI): domain Eukaryota; kingdom Metazoa; phylum Platyhelminthes; class Trematoda; order Strigeidida; family Schistosomatidae; genus Schistosoma; species Schistosoma spindalis. The sequence goes on along the minus strand of OX336423.1, from coordinate 10,894,365 downwards.
ATATGGTGTAGAGATGAGCTGATATGTTATAACATTAACATTTAGACGTAATAACCTCATTTTTATTTTTTAGTTAATATATTTTTCGGTCCACCACAATGAAAAGCAGGTATAAGCTCCCGTACAGATTTATGAAGAAGAGGCAAAGTGACTGATTGGATTGAGACCCCTGAATAGTTATGTGGAAGCTCTTAATTAATGATATATGGTTAACGTGTCCACATTCACAAAGGTCAATAATATTTAAACTATCTATTCCATTGCTTCATTCCGTCTACATTTCATCACTGCTCTCTTTGAAAGAGATCCTATTGTAGGGACTTGTTAACTGCCTGGATTGGCTCGACTCCCTGAGCATAGCACAATCATTTCTTGCATACAAACCCCCTAGATTTTTCAATACCATTGGATGGGGTTGACTATCAAATTCATTTCCTGGAACTAAAATACGCGAGTGATATTGGATATCTGGTGAAGTTGCTATGAGAGTACGCAAGAGGAATATCAGAAGCCGTAAGATTTCTTTTTGGTTTATATAACGGTCTCACTATGACAACCGAAGAATCACAAGACTTTTACCTTAGACCATTTCTCTTTTTACTATTTATTGGTGACTTTTTTGTCACCGTAATCTCAAAATCTGCTATAAGCTTATCACCTTAAGATTTAAAATGAAACACAAGATCACTCAGGTATATAAACTCACCGAGTGCAATTAAAACGATAAAAACCTAGTGAAAATTCTACCATCCTAACACCAATATCTAGTGTTCCATTATTGGATGAAAACGATGCATCAGTTTAACACTTTACATGTGATTCTGGCATCACGACTACAGCTGTTGAAAATGACCTAGGAACTATCTTCCGAGATAATTATGGTGCAACTACCAAATCATCATCTTTACGGAATTTTAGATAGCCTGTTCACCAAAATATTTAAAGCCCTTATCAGTTTTTGCCTCAAAGTTCAAGGCGTCAACGATTGAGTATTACAGAGACTATATGGCTTAGAAATGGAGGACTAACCACTCTAATTTTTCTTTGTCCCTATATTAAATAGGTTATACTTTCGGCAAGAACACACTTGTTCTCCGAAAGTTCTTATAAGTAGGTATGCCCTGACTCCATGATAGGGCGAATCAACATGGACAATGATTTGACTTCAACGAGTTTAGTTCATTAGCTATTGCCATAATTTTTACCTTTCTTAATTAATTATCGAATTCGATCGTCCCTAAATTAAAAACAGCTGAACTTGACTAAAGTTAGAACGATAGGCATACTCCATTCCCTGTCACATTTGGATGAATATGAGTACTCAAACTATGCATAGATAGAAAAGACCTGAAACCTTACCTTAAAATCAGCAGAGAGCGCAAAGAAATTTGTTTTTTTTGTTGGATACAGTAATATACAAGCCTTTTCTTTTTGCGTTCAGTGTCCATCACCTGCCAAGCCTTAAAAACATTCATTCCAGAGGTAGCTTTTCTCTGTTGTTCTTCCTATGAAATCACAAAACAATTTTATGGCGCAAGTAAAGCATCGTTGTGGCAGACCTGAATGCTATTTCCCGGTAGATGGTGGAATGCAATGTGAAAACTGCAATAAGGGATATCACAATGTGTGCACAGGACTTACACCGGCTGCATATAAAATGTGCGGAAAACCACTATTACGTTGGCTGTGAAAAGCACGTTGTTCTACAAAGCCTCTGATAATTCGTGAGGCAATTGAGCTACTGAAAATTGCCCTCAGATAAACAGACAGCAGTAGATGATCAAAATTTAGTTTTCGGGAAACAGTGAGCGTTATCATGAGCTCATCTCTGGATTAAAACGAGACTGTTGAAGTGGACTCCATTATTGAAGTGGACAACAAGCATACCGATGTAGGCATTGGTATAAGGTTAAAAAGCGTGTTGAGAAGATACAAATTATAGTCAGCACTAAGATATGTGAATCTACAGTTTCGGTTCTGGATTCACATATTAACATAAAACAAACTATGGGGAGCAAAATCTGAACGGTGTTGGTCCTCTAATGAAGAGACAAAACAAGGTACATGATTGGCTCACAGTCACACCCAGAAAGAAAAAAGTAAGAAAACAGAGTGAGATCTCTGTGTTTGACTCCACATTGAACTGCACAGAGAGGAAGACCTCAGAAATTAAAATTCCACAGCGTATTAAAACTAGATTTGAGCATGACCTCAGCCACATCAAGTCCTTAATAAGCAAACTACTCTCAGAAACTGTTTCAGGATTTCACATCTGTGAGCTTAATAATATAAGACAAAAGTGGATTCTGAAAGTACTCAGAAAAGCCGCCTCTCAACAGTTATTTTTTCTTCGGCTGAAGAAAAAAACTTATGCTGCAAAACTCATGCAAACTGATTGTATTTGAAGTATACGGCAGTGAGGATCTCAACCTAGTAGACCTCATTAAGAAACTATCGGCAGAAGTAGAAATCAATGGACACTGACGAAACGGTGAAAAAAGCCCGTACTCAAAGGTTTTTATATTGTAAATTTTTGGAGCAAAAGGACCCCAAAACCACTCTGGGTGGTATGGTAAAGTTCTCCATGGAATTAAAAGTGTGATACACAATTGCTTTCAGCTTGCTAAATGTCGGAGCTCAAGACAGCGGTGGATATTGGAAACCTGGATGTCATTGCCGTCGCAGAAACATGGGTAACGCCTAAAGTGTTTGATAATGAAGTTCCCTTGGTTAGTTTTTGGTTCAGTATGGTTGATAGACTTAAAGGTAGAGAAGGTGGTGTTATTATGTACACAAAACGTACCAAGCAAGCTGTTGAGACAGTTGCACATGATTTAGGGACATGTGCACTGGTACGTTGCAGGCTGAAATGTAAACGGCAAGATATTGAATTGGTTGTAGTGTATCACAGTACAGAATGCGTAGTAAATGACTGTGGTGTTTGAATAAACTAATGACTCCTTGGTACTTGTTGAATGTTTGATTTCGAATTCTAAATACAGTACATTCGTTAGTGCTTGTGTGGTACTTCTTAATTCAATTGCGTTATCCCTGGGATTCTTAGTTCATACTATAATTCAATTACTCCTAATTATCATATTGGCGTCGCGATGGAGCCTGCGATGGAACAGTTAGATATTCATTCAACTTCTGAAGCTTTTGAGGACTATTTGGAAAGGTTTGAAATCTGGAGCATGACCAAGGAAGATGATGAGGATATTAATATTGTGGCACATTTTCTCACATTCATTGGAAAAGAAGCATATGGCTTATTAAAAATTTTGGCTTCACCGGAAAAGCCTATTTCTCTTCCTTATACAACTCTCAAGGAACTACTTCTAGACTATGCAAAGTATACAAATTTCGAATGCGGTAAAGGGAGATTTTGTAAAATAATTCATGAGAATATAAAAAATTCCACTACATTACGTCACCCCATCCCAGTGCATACTCAAGGTTGTGCAGTTCACGAAGATGGGCACAAGTTTAGTCAATGTTTTTCTTGTGGCAAGTTCCACCCTTTTAATTCATGTAAATTTCGTAATTGTAAGTGCTTTAAATGTGGTGATGTCGGACATATTCAGTCAGTTTGTAATACTACTGTTCATCTTGCTGCAACTAATATTCAGTCTTTCGATTCTGATTCTATTAATCTGAATATTTATAATGACCATTTATCTTTATCGACGATTTCAAAAGACAGTTTAGAGTCATGTGGCAGTTAAGAGTTGAATGAAACTCAGGATCCTTGCGAGAAAACAATTCCTAATCAATCAACTTATCAGATTTCTCATGTTATTGTACCAGATATGATTTTTCCTAATGATTCACATATTTCTGATGAAATTTCTTACAAATCTGATGAGAATATTTCGGATGAACCTAATGATGATCAAAAAGCTGATTTAGTTTTGATAGATGCTGATTTTTCTAATGATTCTTTGCTCTGCAATGACATTCTTAATAAATGTGAGGAAAATACTTCAGAAGTATTCAATTTTGATGACGTCGTATCAAATGTTATTTGTCCTCATAATGTATTTGTTTCTTATGAGAAACCTGTTCAATGCGAAACACAAGTACTAAATGAGTTCGATTTTGAATACGATTCATATGATTTCACATCAACTGTTGTTTATCCTTATCATAAATTCACTTCCTATGTATACTCTAGTCAATGTGAGAAAGATGTTTTAAATAAAACCACATTATTCATAACTTGGGGATATGAAGATCCGACATTATTTCGTGGGGGAGGATAGTCTGAATGTCTATGGTTGAAATTCTAGGTAGCAGTACTTTCAGTACTCAACCGACATGATGATTGTACACAATCCCAGAAATCAAGTGAGTCTGTTCCGATTTCAGTTTTTAATTCTTATACTAATGAGTGCATTCTAGATAATACAGAGTCGTTATCAAACGGGCGATGGTCGGAGGCGTGGGCTCAGGATACAAAAAGAAATCAAAAAAAAGAAAAGTATAGCATGCGTGTAGTATAGGAATAATCCTACACCGTATGTTATTGAGTGTGCGTTTAGTCGCAAAAGCGTACGGGTAATCGTACTCGGCGACCGGAACGTGAGACGGTAGTCTCGTTCGTACTTCGTGAGCCTGCGATCTCATCCGAGGTCATGGGCGGCGTGGTCTGCCGATCTGGACGTGAGACGAAAGTCTCGTCCGTAGATGGTGCAGATGACGCGTGCTGTTGACCGGGACGTGAGAACGAGGTCTCTGATGTATCTAGCGTGGGATCCGAGGTAGACGTAGAGATCCCGCTAGAAGGTTTGATAGGTCTAGCATTGAGTCTCAAGTTATCGAGTAGGGCACTGTCATCGACGTGTGCTGGTTTGAGACGATCAATGCTGACGATCTCGACGCGGCCGTGTCGATCAACCTTGAAGGTCTTTTCGTGACGAGAGATCACGTGAAAAGGGCCTTCGTAAGGCTGTTGTAGAGGTTTGCGTACCGAATCTACTCGTATGAAAACATGTGAACAGGTAGATAACTCTCGAGGGAGAGCGACCTGTCGATGTTGTATTCGAGTTGACACCGGAGACAGCGTTCGCATAAATGCAGACAGTCGATGGACGTAGTCTGATTTACCGAAATCATTACTGCTCCGTGGTGTGAAGAATTCCCCAGGCAGACGCAATGTCGTGCCGTATACAAGTTCAGCGGCGGAACATTGGATATCTGCCTTCAAACTCGTTCTGATGCCTAAGAGAACGAGCGGTAAGGTTTCGTACCAATTGTCGTTTTCGTGTGCTCGGAGAGCACTTTTAAGTTGGCGATGAAACCGTTCGACTAAGCCATTCGATGCTGGATGGTAGGCGGTAGTGCGTATGCGTTCCGTACCAAGCAGCCGGGTCAGTGAGGAGAATAATGCGGACTCAAATTGTTGTCCTCGGTCAGTCGTGACAGTCGAGGGACAACCGTACAATGCTATCCATCGTTCTAAGAAGCGGTGAGCAACTGTCTCCGCCGTGATAGACGTGATGGGAATAGCTTCGGGCCATCTTGTAAAACGGTCAATGCACGTGAGTATGTGATCATACCCATGCGATGGTGGCAATGGTCCTACAATGTCTATATGAACGTGATCAAAGCGAGCATCAGGCGTAGCGAAAGTGCCAATGGGGGCAGCTACGTGCCTGTGCACTTTTGATCGTTGACACTGTAAGCATTGCTTTACCCACATACGAACATCTTTATTCATGGACGGCCAGACGTATCGTGCAGCGATGAGACGTAATGTGGCTGCGATACCTGGATGAGACAATCCATGAAGGGCATCAAAGACGAGACGGCGATAGGCAGAGGGTGCGATGGGTCGAGGAAGACCGGTAGAAATATCACATAGGATAGTACCTGAGCTAGTAGCTAGGGGTACTTCCTGACACTGAAGGGATGTAGAGTGTGGTGCTTCTGTACAGACAGGATCGTTTGCTTGCGCGGCGGCCATAGCAGGAAGATCGAGCACCGGTAAGGTAACTGCATTCGTCTGGATACGTGAAAGAGCATCGGCAACATAGTTCGACTCGCCTTTAATGTGATGAAGGTCTGTCGTGAACTGAGAGATATAGTCCAAATGTCTGCACTCTCGTGGTGAGTAGCGGTCAGACTTGGTATGCAGGGCATACGTTAAGAGCTTATGGTCGATGAATAAAATGAATTGGCGTCCTTCTACTGCGTGCCGGAAATGTTTGATGGCGCAGTAGGCTGCAAGCAGCTCGCGACCAAAAGCGCTATATCTCGTCTCCGTGGGAGTAAGGCGTCGTGAGAAAAATTCGAGGGGTTGCCAACTACCGGAGATATTCTGTTGCATGACGGCTCCTATAGCGAAATCTGATGCATCAACCGCTATACTAAGCGTGGCTGATGGGTCAGGATGAGCGAGAAGTGTAACTTCAGCGAGAGCCGTTTTGATCTCTGAAAATGCAGTACGTGCGGTATCGTTCAATCCTAATTTGCGTGGATTACCGCGAAGTAAATCAGTTAATGGCCGTAACCGTTCTGCCGCGTGAGGGATGAAACGTATGTAGAAGTTAACCAAACCGAGAAAAGCCTTCAGTTCCTTGAGTGAGGACGGCACGTTGTACTCCTTAATTTCTCAAACTTTGTCCTCGCAAGGCAGAATACCCTCTTGTCTGATGATGTGACCCAGAAATATTATTTCTGATTTACCCAATTCACATTTCTCTGGGTTGAATACTATTCCATTATCCGAAAGACGTTGGAATAATAGAGTAGGGTGTTGATAATGTTCATCTACGTTTGATGATGCGATCAGCAGGTCATCAATATAGACGTGAACAAAATCCAAGTCTCGTACTATGCTATCGATAAACCTTTGGAAAGTTTGAGCAGCATTCCGTAATCCAAATGGCATTCGTAGGAACTCAAACAGACTGAAAGGAGTCGTGATAGCAGTTTTTTCGATGTCTTCAAGAGCGACTGGGATCTGGTGATATGCTCGTACCAGATCGATTTTAGAAAAGATAGTCGTGCTCTTGAGCGATGCCGTGATGTCGTGTATGTGGGGGATGGGGTAGCTATTAAAGCGCGTAACTACGTTTAATGCTCGGTAGTCGCCGCATGGTCTCCAACTAACCCCATCCTTTTTGCGCACCATGTGTAAAGGAGAGGCCCAAGGACTGTGAGAAGGACGAATAATACCAGCAGATAGTAAATTGTCAAACTCACGTTTAGCGAAAGCTAATTTGTCCGGTGCCAGTCGGCGTGGTCTTGCCGTGACTGGTGGTCCGCGGATAACTATGTGGTGCACCACACGATTGGTCACCGATGAAATCTCCTCGAGTGGTTTAGTTATTCTGGGGAATTTCTCGAATAAGGCGTGGAATTTATCGTCACGCGAATAAAAAGTGCCGAGGATTCGGTACGCGTTTGTGTGAGCTTTAAAGCCCAAGAATTTACTGTTCGACGAAGTATCGATTAACTGCAGCCTACGTGAATCGACTAGCAATTCATAGTGCTGTAGGAAATCAATACCCAGTATGGCTGTGGGAACATCAGCAATGATGAACGTCCACAGATACCGTCGTCGGTTGCCCAGGTTGACCGCGAGTTGTCGTGTACCGTAGGTAGGAATGGCTGAGCCGTTTGCAGCGCGTAGTTGAAGCATTGTAGCTTGTGACTTAATGCTACCTCGTGGTACGACAGAAACTTGGGCACCTGTATCCACTAGGTTCCTAGCGTTTGTGCGATAATCGTGCACGTAAAATAAACGGCCAACCTGGGGGGCAGGGCCGGCGAGTATGGCCGCTTTTACTCGCCGGCTTTGGAGTTTCCCGCCTTGTATGAGTACGGGGCTCGACAACGGCGGGCACCAGATCCGAAGGATCGATGAAACCAGCACCAACCTTCACTCGCTTCCGAAGCCGCCTTTTGGCGTGGCTTGGAAGATGCCCTCGTTGGGCGAGTGTTGACGGCTTTTCGAGAGCGTGAGCGGACTCGAGGGACGTAGGGTTGGGGTACGTTACAACGGTCTCGAAAACTAAGACGTGTGTGAATACACCCTTCCCTGTCACCTTGAGCCGAGGAGTGGCTGCCGTCGATATCGACTTTCGGACGCGACGTTGAGGCAACTACGTAGTTGTCTCGGTTGCCAGTCCTAGCTAGAATTTTGTCTGCTGTGAGGGCTACCTGTTTCAGTGGTGCGTCCTCGAGCAGGGCCGTAACTGTAGGTTGGATAAATGCTGGTAGAGATTCGAGCCACAGTTCTTTAACAATTTCAGAATCGGCTGCCGTGGGTCCTGCAAGAGATTGCAGGCGCGTGAGGTGGTGGCTCGGTTTAGCATCACCCAGGGGGTGACGTGCTAATTACGTCCTCAATCGTTCCTCCCTCGATGGGAGGAAATGTTTGAGGATCGCCTCCTTGAGACGATCGTAAACATTGGGCACATTGAAATTGAGGACAACCTCACAGACAGCTACCAAATGGTCTCCCGGTAAACATTCGAGAGCGTAGGCGTACTTCTGCCGTTGGCTTGTAATATGACGGGTCTCAAATTGAGACTCTATAGCAGCAAACCAAACTTCGGGATCGTGAGGAATAAAAGATACAGGTCGAAAGTGTATAACCTGTACGTCAGAGTCTATTACGTTAATACTATTCTTATCGTTATCCGTCATGTCAAATATATTATATGTTAAAAATTAATATGAAAATATATGACAGACGTGGATAGATAAGCGATAGACTCACCAAAATTGACTTCTTTGGAAGGTTTGGTTGCGATTGCCAAGTGGTCGTAGATGTAGATTCACCAGTTGCAGAAGATTTGACCGAAGTTGAGGCGTGTTCCAATATTTGGCTCACCAAATGTAGCGTGGTGTCGAGTTGAGCTTGACTATGAACACCGCTACAAGACTACGTGTCAACGATTGAGTATTACAGAGACTATATGGCTTAGAAATGGAGGACTAACCACTCTAATTTTTCTTTGTCCCTATATTAAATAGGTTATACTTTCGGCAAGAACACACTTGTTCTCCGAAAGTTCTTATAAGTAGGTATGCCCTGACTCCATGATAGGGCGAATCAACATGGACAATGATTTGACTTCAACGAGTTTAGTTCATTAGCTATTGCCATAATTTTTACCTTTCTTAATTAATTATCGAATTCGATCGTCCCTAAATTAAAAACAGCTGAACTTGACTAAAGTTAGAACGATAGGCATACTCCATTCCCTGTCACATTTGGATGAATATGAGTACTCAAACTATGCATAGATAGAAAAGACCTGAAACCTTACCTTAAAATCAGCAGAGAGCGCAAAGAAATTTGTTTTTTTGTTGGATACAGTAATATACAAGCCTTTTCTTTTTGCGTTCAGTGTCCATCACCTGCCAAGCCTTAAAAACATTCATTCCAGAGGTAGCTTTTCTCTGTTGTTCTTCCTATGAAATCACAAAACAATTTTATGGCGCAAGTAAAGCATCGTTGTGGCAGACCTGAATGCTATTTCCCGGTAGATGGTGGAATGCAATGTGAAAACTGCAATAAGGGATATCACAATGTGTGCACAGGACTTACACCGGCTGCATATAAAATGTGCGGAAAACCACTATTACGTTGGCTGTGAAAAGCACGTTGTTCTACAAAGCCTCTGATAATTCGTGAGGCAATTGAGCTACTGAAAATTGCCCTCAGATAAACAGACAGCAGTAGATGATCAAAATTTAGTTTTCGGGAAACAGTGAGCGTTATCATGAGCTCATCTCTGGATTAAAACGAGACTGTTGAAGTGGACTCCATTATTGAAGTGGACAACAAGCATACCGATGTAGGCATTGGTATAAGGTTAAAAAGCGTGTTGAGAAGATACAAATTATAGTCAGCACTAAGATATGTGAATCTACAGTTTCGGTTCTGGATTCACATATTAACATAAAACAAACTATGGGGAGCAAAATCTGAACGGTGTTGGTCCTCTAATGAAGAGACAAAACAAGGTACATGATTGGCTCACAGTCACACCCAGAAAGAAAAAAGTAAGAAAACAGAGTGAGATCTCTGTGTTTGACTCCACATTGAACTGCACAGAGAGGAAGACCTCAGAAATTAAAATTCCACAGCGTATTAAAACTAGATTTGAGCATGACCTCAGCCACATCAAGTCCTTAATAAGCAAACTACTCTCAGAAACTGTTTCAGGATTTCACATCTGTGAGCTTAATAATATAAGACAAAAGTGGATTCTGAAAGTACTCAGAAAAGCCGCCTCTCAACAGTTATTTTTTCTTCGGCTGAAGAAAAAAACTTATGCTGCAAAACTCATGCAAACTGATTGTATTTGAAGTATACGGCAGTGAGGATCTCAACCTAGTAGACCTCATTAAGAAACTATCGGCAGAAGTAGAAATCAATGGACACTGACGAAACGGTGAAAAAAGCCCGTACTCAAAGGTTTTTATATTGTAAATTTTTGGAGCAAAAGGACCCCAAAACCACTCTGGGTGGTATGGTAAAGTTCTCCATGGAATTAAAAGTGTGATACACAATTGCTTTCAGCTTGCTAAATGTCGGAGCTCAAGACAGCGGTGGATATTGGAAACCTGGATGTCATTGCCGTCGCAGAAACATGGGTAACGCCTAAAGTGTTTGATAATGAAGTTCCCTTGGTTAGTTTTTGGTTCAGTATGGTTGATAGACTTAAAGGTAGAGAAGGTGGTGTTATTATGTACACAAAACGTACCAAGCAAGCTGTTGAGACAGTTGCACATGATTTAGGGACATGTGCACTGGTACGTTGCAGGCTGAAATGTAAACGGCAAGATATTGAATTGGTTGTAGTGTATCACAGTACAGAATGCGTAGTAAATGACTGTGGTGTTTGAATAAACTAATGACTCCTTGGTACTTGTTGAATGTTTGATTTCGAATTCTAAATACAGTACATTCGTTAGTGCTTGTGTGGTACTTCTTAATTCAATTGCGTTATCCCTGGGATTCTTAGTTCATACTATAATTCAATTACTCCTAATTATCATATTGGCGTCGCGATGGAGCCTGCGATGGAACAGTTAGATATTCATTCAACTTCTGAAGCTTTTGAGGACTATTTGGAAAGGTTTGAAATCTGGAGCATGACCAAGGAAGATGATGAGGATATTAATATTGTGGCACATTTTCTCACATTCATTGGAAAAGAAGCATATGGCTTATTAAAAATTTTGGCTTCACCGGAAAAGCCTATTTCTCTTCCTTATACAACTCTCAAGGAACTACTTCTAGACTATGCAAAGTATACAAATTTCGAATGCGGTAAAGGGAGATTTTGTAAAATAATTCATGAGAATATAAAAAATTCCACTACATTACGTCACCCCATCCCAGTGCATACTCAAGGTTGTGCAGTTCACGAAGATGGGCACAAGTTTAGTCAATGTTTTTCTTGTGGCAAGTTCCACCCTTTTAATTCATGTAAATTTCGTAATTGTAAGTGCTTTAAATGTGGTGATGTCGGACATATTCAGTCAGTTTGTAATACTACTGTTCATCTTGCTGCAACTAATATTCAGTCTTTCGATTCTGATTCTATTAATCTGAATATTTATAATGACCATTTATCTTTATCGACGATTTCAAAAGACAGTTTAGAGTCATGTGGCAGTTAAGAGTTGAATGAAACTCAGGATCCTTGCGAGAAAACAATTCCTAATCAATCAACTTATCAGATTTCTCATGTTATTGTACCAGATATGATTTTTTCCTAATGATTCACATATTTCTGATGAAATTTCTTACAAATCTGATGAGAATATTTCGGATGAACCTAATGATGATCAAAAAGCTGATTTAGTTTTGATAGATGCTGATTTTTCTAATGATTCTTTGCTCTGCAATGACATTCTTAATAAATGTGAGGAAAATACTTCAGAAGTATTCAATTTTGATGACGTCGTATCAAATGTTATTTGTCCTCATAATGTATTTGTTTCTTATGAGAAACCTGTTCAATGCGAAACACAAGTACTAAATGAGTTCGATTTTGAATACGATTCATATGATTTCACATCAACTGTTGTTTATCCTTATCATAAATTCACTTCCTATGTATACTCTAGTCAATGTGAGAAAGATGTTTTAAATAAAACCACATTATTCATAACTTGGGGATATGAAGATCCGACATTATTTCGTGGGGGAGGATAGTCTGAATGTCTATGGTTGAAATTCTAGGTAGCAGTACTTTCAGTACTCAACCGACATGATGATTGTACACAATCCCAGAAATCAAGTGAGTCTGTTCCGATTTCAGTTTTTAATTCTTATACTAATGAGTGCATTCTAGATAATACAGAGTCGTTATCAAACGGGCGATGGTCGGAGGCGTGGGCTCAGGATACAAAAAGAAATCAAAAAAAAGAAAAGTATAGCATGCGTGTAGTATAGGAATAATCCTACACCGTATGTTATTGAGTGTGCGTTTAGTCGCAAAAGCGTACGGGTAATCGTACTCGGTGACCGGAACGTGAGACGGTAGTCTCGTTCGTACTTCGTGAGCCTGCGATCTCATCCGAGGTCATGGGCGGCGTGGTCTGCCGATCTGGACGTGAGACGAAAGTCTCGTCCGTAGATGGTGCAGATGACGCGTGCTGTTGACCGGGACGTGAGAACGAGGTCTCTGATGTATCTAGCGTGGGATCCGAGGTAGACGTAGAGATCCCGCTAGAAGGTTTGATAGGTCTAGCATTGAGTCTCAAGTTATCGAGTAGGGCACTGTCATCGACGTGTGCTGGTTTGAGACGATCAATGCTGACGATCTCGACGCGGCCGTGTCGATCAACCTTGAAGGTCTTTTCGTGACGAGAGATCACGTGAAAAGGGCCTTCGTAAGGCTGTTGTAGAGGTTTGCGTACCGAATCTACTCGTATGAAAAACATGTGAACAGGTAGATAACTCTCGAGGGAGAGCGACCTGTCGATGTTGTATTCGAGTTGACACCGGAGACAGCGTTCGCATAAATGCAGACAGTCGATGGACGTAGTCTGATTTACCGAAATCATTACTGCTCCGTGGTGTGAAGAATTCCCCAGGCAGACGCAATGTCGTGCCGTATACAAGTTCAGCGGCGGAACATTGGATATCTGCCTTCAAACTCGTTCTGATGCCTAAGAGAACGAGCGGTAAGGTTTCGTACCAATTGTCGTTTTCGTGTGCTCGGAGAGCACTTTTAAGTTGGCGATGAAACCGTTCGACTAAGCCATTCGATGCTGGATGGTAGGCGGTAGTGCGTATGCGTTCCGTACCAAGCAGCCGGGTCAGTGAGGAGAATAATGCGGACTCAAATTGTTGTCCTCGGTCAGTCGTGACAGTCGAGGGACAACCGTACAATGCTATCCATCGTTCTAAGAAGCGGTGAGCAACTGTCTCCGCCGTGATAGACGTGATGGGAATAGCTTCGGGCCATCTTGTAAAACGGTCAATGCACGTGAGTATGTGATCATACCCATGCGATGGTGGCAATGGTCCTACAATGTCTATATGAACGTGATCAAAGCGAGCATCAGGCGTAGCGAAAGTGCCAATGGGGGCAGCTACGTGCCTGTGCACTTTTGATCGTTGACACTGTAAGCATTGCTTTACCACATACGAACATCTTTATTCATGGACGGCCAGACGTATCGTGCAGCGATGAGACGTAATGTGGCTGCGATACCTGGATGAGACAATCCATGAAGGGCATCAAAGACGAGACGGCGATAGGCAGAGGGTGCGATGGGTCGAGGAAGACCGGTAGAAATATCACATAGGATAGTACCTGAGCTAGTAGCTAGGGGTACTTCCTGACACTGAAGGGATGTAGAGTGTGGTGCTTCTGTACAGACAGGATCGTTTGCTTGCGCGGCGGCCATAGCAGGAAGATCGAGCACCGGTAAGGTAACTGCATTCGTCTGGATACGTGAAAGAGCATCGGCAACATAGTTCGACTCGCCTTTAATGTGATGAAGGTCTGTCGTGAACTGAGAGATATAGTCCAAATGTCTGCACTCTCGTGGTGAGTAGCGGTCAGACTTGGTATGCAGGGCATACGTTAAGAGCTTATGGTCGATGAATAAATGAATTGGCGTCCTTCTACTGCGTGCCGGAAATGTTTGATGGCGCAGTAGGCTGCAAGCAGCTCGCGACCAAAAGCGCTATATCTCGTCTCCGTGGGAGTAAGGCGTCGTGAGAAAAATTCGAGGGGTTGCCAACTACCGGAGATATTCTGTTGCATGACGGCTCCTATAGCGAAATCTGATGCATCAACCGCTATACTAAGCGTGGCTGATGGGTCAGGATGAGCGAGAAGTGTAACTTCAGCGAGAGCCGTTTTGATCTCTGAAAATGCAGTACGTGCGGTATCGTTCAATCCTAATTTGCGTGGATTACCGCGAAGTAAATCAGTTAATGGCCGTAACCGTTCTGCCGCGTGAGGGATGAAACGTATGTAGAAGTTAACCAAACCGAGAAAAGCCTTCAGTTCCTTGAGTGAGGACGGCACGTTGTACTCCTTAATTTCTCAAACTTTGTCCTCGCAAGGCAGAATACCCTCTTGTCTGATGATGTGACCCAGAAATATTATTTCTGATTTACCCAATTCACATTTCTCTGGGTTGAATACTATTCCATTATCCGAAAGACGTTGGAATAATAGAGTAGGGTGTTGATAATGTTCATCTACGTTTGATGATGCGATCAGCAGGTCATCAATATAGACGTGAACAAAATCCAAGTCTCGTACTATGCTATCGATAAACCTTTGGAAAGTTTGAGCAGCATTCCGTAATCCAAATGGCATTCGTAGGAACTCAAACAGACCGAAAGGAGTCGTGATAGCAGTTTTTTCGATGTCTTCAAGAGCGACTGGGATCTGGTGATATGCTCGTACCAGATCGATTTTAGAAAAGATAGTCGTGCCCTTGAGCGATGCCGTGATGTCGTGTATGTGGGGGATGGGGTAGCTATCAAAGCGCGTAACTACGTTTAATGCTCGGTAGTCGCCGCATGGTCTCCAACTAACCCCATCCTTTTTGCGCACCATGTGTAAAGGAGAGCCCCAAGGACTGTGAGAAGGACGAATAATACCAGCAGATAGTAAATTGTCAAACTCACGTTTAGCGAAAGCTAATTTGTCCGGTGCCAGTCGGCGTGGTCTTGCCGTG
The DNA here is from genome assembly GCA_946903255.1 of Schistosoma spindalis. NCBI lineage: Eukaryota > Metazoa > Platyhelminthes > Trematoda > Strigeidida > Schistosomatidae > Schistosoma > Schistosoma spindalis. Next base: position 10,879,188 of record OX336423.1, on the reverse strand, counting down.
ACTGGTGGTCCGCGGATAACTATGTGGTGCACCACACGATTGGTCACCGATGAAATCTCCTCGAGTGGTTTAGTTATTCTGGGGAATTTCTCGAATAAGGCGTGGAATTTATCGTCACGCGAATAAAAAGTGCCGAGGATTCGGTACGCGTTTGTGTGAGCTTTAAAGCCCATGAATTTACTGTTCGACGAAGTATCGATTAGCTGCAGCCTACGTGAATCGACTAGCAATTCATAGTGCTGTAGGAAATCAATACCCAGTATGGCTGTGGGAACATCAGCAATGATGAACGTCCACAGATACCGTCGTCGGTTGCCCAGGTTGACCGCGAGTTGTCGTGTACCGTAGGTAGGAATGGCTGAGCCATTTGCAGCGCGTAGTCGAAGCATTGTAGCTTGTGACTTGATGCTACCTCGTGGTACGACAGAAACTTGGGCACCTGTATCCACTAGGTACCTAGCGTTTGTGCGATAATCGTGCACGTAAAATAAACGGCCAACCTGGTGGGCAGGGCCGGCGAGTATGGCCGCTTTTACTCGCCGGCTTTGGAGTTTCCCGCCTTGTATGAGTACGGGGCTCGACAACGGCGGGCACCAGATCCGAAGGATCGATGAAACCAGCACCAACCTTCACTCGCTTCCGAAGCCGCCTTTTGGCGTGGCTTGGAAGATGCCCTCGTTGGGCGAGTGTTGACGGCTTTTCGAGAGCGTGAGCGGACTCGAGGGACGTAGGGTTGGGGTACGTTACAACGGTCTCGAAAACTAAGACGTGTGTGAATACACCCTTCCCTGTCACCTTGAGCCGAGGAGTGGCTGCCGTCGATATCGACTTTCGGACGCGACGTTGAGGCAACTACGTAGTTGTCTCGGTTGCCAGTCCTAGCTAGAATTTTGTCTGCTGTGAGGGCTACCTGTTTCAGTGGTGCGTCCTCGAGCAGGGCCGTAACTGTAGGTTGGATAAATGCTGGTAGAGATTCGAGCCACAGTTCTTTAACAATTTCAGAATCGGCTGCCGTGGGTCCTGCAAGAGATTGCAGGCGCGTGAGGTGGTGGCTCGGTTTAGCATCACCCAGGGGGTGACGTGCTAATTACGTCCTCAATCGTTCCTCCCTCGATGGGAGGAAATGTTTGAGGATCGCCTCCTTGAGACGATCGTAAAAATTGGGCACATTGAAATTGAGGACAACCTCACAGACAGCTACCAAATGGTCTCCCGGTAAACATTCGAGAGCGTAGGCGTACTTCTGCCGTTGGCTTGTAATATGACGGGTCTCAAATTGAGACTCTATAGCAGCAAACCAAACTTCGGGATCGTGAGGAATAAAAGATACAGGTCGAAAGTGTATAACCTGTACGTCAGAGTCTATTACGTTAATACTATTCTTATCGTTATCCGTCATGTCAAATATATTATATGTTAAAAATTAATATGAAAATATATGACAGACGTGGATAGATAAGCGATAGACTCACCAAAATTGACTTCTTTGGAAGGTTTGGTTGCGATTGCCAAGTGGTCGTAGATGTAGATTCACCAGTTGCAGAAGATTTGACCGAAGTTGAGGCGTGTTCCAATATTTGGCTCACCAAATGTAGCGTGGTGTCGAGTTGAGCTTGACTATGAACACCGCTACAAGACTACGTGTCAACGATTGAGTATTACAGAGACTATATGGCTTAGAAATGGAGGACTAACCACTCTAATTTTTCTTTGTCCCTATATTAAATAGGTTATACTTTCGGCAAGAACACACTTGTTCTCCGAAAGTTCTTATAAGTAGGTATGCCCTGACTCCATGATAGGGCGAATCAACATGGACAATGATTTGACTTCAACGAGTTTAGTTCATTAGCTATTGCCATAATTTTTTACCTTTCTTAATTAATTATCGAATTCGATCGTCCCTAAATTAAAAACAGCTGAACTTGACTAAAGTTAGAACGATAGGCATACTCCATTCCCTGTCACATTTGGATGAATATGAGTACTCAAACTATGCATAGATAGAAAAGACCTGAAACCTTACCTTAAAATCAGCAGAGAGCGCAAAGAAATTTGTTTTTTTGTTGGATACAGTAATATACAAGCCTTTTCTTTTTGCGTTCAGTGTCCATCACCTGCCAAGCCTTAAAAACATTCATTCCAGAGGTAGCTTTTCTCTGTTGTTCTTCCTATGAAATCACAAAACAATTTTATGGCGCAAGTAAAGCATCGTTGTGGCAGACCTGAATGCTATTTCCCGGTAGATGGTGGAATGCAATGTGAAAACTGCAATAAGGGATATCACAATGTGTGCACAGGACTTACACCGGCTGCATATAAAATGTGCGGAAAACCACTATTACGTTGGCTGTGAAAAGCACGTTGTTCTACAAAGCCTCTGATAATTCGTGAGGCAATTGAGCTACTGAAAATTGCCCTCAGATAAACAGACAGCAGTAGATGATCAAAATTTAGTTTTCGGGAAACAGTGAGCGTTATCATGAGCTCATCTCTGGATTAAAACGAGACTGTTGAAGTGGACTCCATTATTGAAGTGGACAACAAGCATACCGATGTAGGCATTGGTATAAGGTTAAAAAGCGTGTTGAGAAGATACAAATTATAGTCAGCACTAAGATATGTGAATCTACAGTTTCGGTTCTGGATTCACATATTAACATAAAACAAACTATGGGGAGCAAAATCTGAACGGTGTTGGTCCTCTAATGAAGAGACAAAACAAGGTACATGATTGGCTCACAGTCACACCCAGAAAGAAAAAAGTAAGAAAACAGAGTGAGATCTCTGTGTTTGACTCCACATTGAACTGCACAGAGAGGAAGACCTCAGAAATTAAAATTCCACAGCGTATTAAAACTAGATTTGAGCATGACCTCAGCCACATCAAGTCCTTAATAAGCAAACTACTCTCAGAAACTGTTTCAGGATTTCACATCTGTGAGCTTAATAATATAAGACAAAAGTGGATTCTGAAAGTACTCAGAAAAGCCGCCTCTCAACAGTTATTTTTTCTTCGGCTGAAGAAAAAAAACTTATGCTGCAAAACTCATGCAAACTGATTGTATTTGAAGTATACGGCAGTGAGGATCTCAACCTAGTAGACCTCATTAAGAAACTATCGGCAGAAGTAGAAATCAATGGACACTGACGAAACGGTGAAAAAAGCCCGTACTCAAAGGTTTTTATATTGTAAATTTTTGGAGCAAAAGGACCCCAAAACCACTCTGGGTGGTATGGTAAAGTTCTCCATGGAATTAAAAGTGTGATACACAATTGCTTTCAGCTTGCTAAATGTCGGAGCTCAAGACAGCGGTGGATATTGGAAACCTGGATGTCATTGCCGTCGCAGAAACATGGGTAACGCCTAAAGTGTTTGATAATGAAGTTCCCTTGGTTAGTTTTTGGTTCAGTATGGTTGATAGACTTAAAGGTAGAGAAGGTGGTGTTATTATGTACACAAAACGTACCAAGCAAGCTGTTGAGACAGTTGCACATGATTTAGGGACATGTGCACTGGTACGTTGCAGGCTGAAATGTAAACGGCAAGATATTGAATTGGTTGTAGTGTATCACAGTACAGAATGCGTAGTAAATGACTGTGGTGTTTGAATAAACTAATGACTCCTTGGTACTTGTTGAATGTTTGATTTCGAATTCTAAATACAGTACATTCGTTAGTGCTTGTGTGGTACTTCTTAATTCAATTGCGTTATCCCTGGGATTCTTAGTTCATACTATAATTCAATTACTCCTAATTATCATATTGGCGTCGCGATGGAGCCTGCGATGGAACAGTTAGATATTCATTCAACTTCTGAAGCTTTTGAGGACTATTTGGAAAGGTTTGAAATCTGGAGCATGACCAAGGAAGATGATGAGGATATTAATATTGTGGCACATTTTCTCACATTCATTGGAAAAGAAGCATATGGCTTATTAAAAATTTTGGCTTCACCGGAAAAGCCTATTTCTCTTCCTTATACAACTCTCAAGGAACTACTTCTAGACTATGCAAAGTATACAAATTTCGAATGCGGTAAAGGGAGATTTTGTAAAATAATTCATGAGAATATAAAAAATTCCACTACATTACGTCACCCCATCCCAGTGCATACTCAAGGTTGTGCAGTTCACGAAGATGGGCACAAGTTTAGTCAATGTTTTTCTTGTGGCAAGTTCCACCCTTTTAATTCATGTAAATTTCGTAATTGTAAGTGCTTTAAATGTGGTGATGTCGGACATATTCAGTCAGTTTGTAATACTACTGTTCATCTTGCTGCAACTAATATTCAGTCTTTCGATTCTGATTCTATTAATCTGAATATTTATAATGACCATTTATCTTTATCGACGATTTCAAAAGACAGTTTAGAGTCATGTGGCAGTTAAGAGTTGAATGAAACTCAGGATCCTTGCGAGAAAACAATTCCTAATCAATCAACTTATCAGATTTCTCATGTTATTGTACCAGATATGATTTTTCCTAATGATTCACATATTTCTGATGAAATTTCTTACAAATCTGATGAGAATATTTCGGATGAACCTAATGATGATCAAAAAGCTGATTTAGTTTTGATAGATGCTGATTTTTCTAATGATTCTTTGCTCTGCAATGACATTCTTAATAAATGTGAGGAAAATACTTCAGAAGTATTCAATTTTGATGACGTCGTATCAAATGTTATTTGTCCTCATAATGTATTTGTTTCTTATGAGAAACCTGTTCAATGCGAAACACAAGTACTAAATGAGTTCGATTTTGAATACGATTCATATGATTTCACATCAACTGTTGTTTATCCTTATCATAAATTCACTTCCTATGTATACTCTAGTCAATGTGAGAAAGATGTTTTAAATAAAACCACATTATTCATAACTTGGGGATATGAAGATCCGACATTATTTCGTGGGGGAGGATAGTCTGAATGTCTATGGTTGAAATTCTAGGTAGCAGTACTTTCAGTACTCAACCGACATGATGATTGTACACAATCCCAGAAATCAAGTGAGTCTGTTCCGATTTCAGTTTTTAATTCTTATACTAATGAGTGCATTCTAGATAATACAGAGTCGTTATCAAACGGGCGATGGTCGGAGGCGTGGGCTCAGGATACAAAAAGAAATCAAAAAAAAGAAAAGTGTAGCATGCGTGTAGTATAGGAATAATCCTACACCGTATGTTATTGAGTGTGCGTTTAGTCGCAAAAGCGTACGGGTAATCGTACTCGGTGACCGGAACGTGAGACGGTAGTCTCGTTCGTACTTCGTGAGCCTGCGATCTCATCCGAGGTCAAGGGCGGCGTGGTCTGCCGATCTGGACGTGAGACGGAAGTCTCGTCCGTAGATGGTGCAGATGACGCGTGCTGTTGACCGGGACGTGAGAACGAGGTCTCTGATGTATCTAGCGTGGGATCCGAGGTAGACGTAGAGATCCCGCTAGAAGGTTTGATAGGTCTAGCATTGAGTCTCAAGTTATCGGGTAGGGCACTGTCATCGACGTGTGCTGGTTTGAGACGATCAATGCTGACGATCTCGACGCGGCCGTGTCGATCAACCTTGAAGGTCTTTTCGTGACGAGAGATCACGTGAAAAGGGCCTTCGTAAGGCTGTTGTAGAGGTTTGCGTACCGAATCTACTCGTATGAAAACATGTGAACAGGTAGATAACTCTCGAGGGAGAGCGACCTGTCGATGTTGTATTCGAGTTGACACCGGAGACAGCGTTCGCATAAATGCAGACAGTCGATGGACGTAGTCTGATTTACCGAAATCATTACTGCTCCGTGGTGTGAAGAATTCCCCAGGCAGACGCAATGTCGTGCCGTATACAAGTTCAGCGGCGGAACATTGGATATCTGCCTTCAAACTCGTTCTGATGCCTAAGAGAACGAGCGGTAAGGTTTCGTACCAATTGTCGTTTTCGTGTGCTCGGAGAGCACTTTTAAGTTGGCGATGAAACCGTTCGACTAAGCCATTCGATGCTGGATGGTAGGCGGTAGTGCGTATGCGTTCCGTACCAAGCAGCCGGGTCAGTGAGGAGAATAATGCGGACTCAAATTGTTGTCCTCGGTCAGTCGTGACAGTCGAGGGACAACCGTACAATGCTATCCATCGTTCTAAGAAGCGGTGAGCAACTGTCTCCGCCGTGATAGACGTGATGGGAATAGCTTCGGGCCATCTTGTAAAACGGTCAATGCACGTGAGTATGTGATCATACCCATGCGATGGTGGCAATGGTCCTACAATGTCTATATGAACGTGATCAAAGCGAGCATCAGGCGTAGCGAACGTGCCAATGGGGGCAGCTACGTGCCTGTGCACTTTTGATCGTTGACACTGTAAGCATTGCTTTACCCACATACGAACATCTTTATTCATGGACGGCCAGACGTATCGTGCAGCGATGAGACGTATGTGGCTGCGATACCTGGATGAGACAATCCATGAAGGGCATCGAAGACGAGACGGCGATAGGTAGAGGGTACGATGGGTCGAGGAAGACCGGTAGAAATATCACATAGGATAGTACCTGAGCTAGTAGCTAGGGGTACTTCCTGACACTGAAGGGATGTAGAGTGTGGTGCTTCTGTACAGACAGGATCGTTTGCTTGCGCGGCGGCCATAGCAGGAAGATCGAGCACCGGTAAGGTAACTGCATTCGTCTGGATACGTGAAAGAGCATCGGCAACATAGTTCGACTCGCCTTTAATGTGACGAAGGTCTGTCGTGAACTGTGAGATATAGTCCAAATGTCTGCACTCTCGTGGTGAGTAGCGGTCAGACTTGGTATGCAGGGCATACGTTAAGAGCTTATGGTCGATGAATAAAATGAATTGGCGTCCTTCTACTGCGTGCCGGAAATGTTTGATGGCGCAGTAGGCTGCAAGCAGCTCGCGACCAAAAGCGCTATATCTCGTCTCCGTGGGAGTAAGGCGTCGTGAGAAAAATTCGAGGGGTTGCCAACTACCGGAGATATTCTGTTGCATGACGGCTCCTATAGCGAAATCTGATGCATCAACCGCTATACTAAGCGTGGCTGATGGGTCAGGATGAGCGAGAAGTGTAACTTCAGCGAGAGCCGTTTTGATCTCTGAAAATGCAGTACGTGCGGTATCGTTCAATCCTAATTTGCGTGGATTACCGCGAAGTAAATCAGTTAATGGCCGTAACCGTTCTGCCGCGTGAGGGATGAAACGTATGTAGAAGTTAACCAAACCGAGAAAAGCCTTCAGTTCCTTGAGTGAGGACGGCACGTTGTACTCCTTAATTTCTCAAACTTTGTCCTCGCAAGGCAGAATACCCTCTTGTCTGATGATGTGACCCAGAAATATTATTTCTGATTTACCCAATTCACATTTCTCTGGGTTGAATACTATTCCATTATCCGAAAGACGTTGGAATAATAGAGTAGGGTGTTGATAATGTTCATCTACGTTTGATGATGCGATCAGCAGGTCATCAATATAGACGTGAACAAAATCCAAGTCTCGTACTATGCTATCGATAAACCTTTGGAAAGTTTGAGCAGCATTCCGTAATCCAAATGGCATTCGTAGGAACTCAAACAGACTGAAAGGAGTCGTGATAGCAGTTTTTTCGATGTCTTCAAGAGCGACTGGGATCTGGTGATATGCTCGTACCAGATCGATTTTAGAAAAGATAGTCGTGCTCTTGAGCGATGCCGTGATGTCGTGTATGTGGGGGATGGGGTAGCTATTAAAGCGCGTAACTACGTTTAATGCTCGGTAGTCGCCGCATGGTCTCCAACTAACCCCATCCTTTTTGCGCACCATGTGTAAAGGAGAGGCCCAAGGACTGTGAGAAGGACGAATAATACCAGCAGATAGTAAATTGTCAAACTCACGTTTAGCGAAAGCTAATTTGTCCGGTGCCAGTCGGCGTGGTCTTGCCGTGACTGGTGGTCCGCGGATAACTATGTGGTGCACCACACGATTGGTCACCGATGAAATCTCCTCGAGTGGTTTAGTTATTCTGGGGAATTTCTCGAATAAGGCGTGGAATTTATCGTCACGCGAATAAAAAGTGCCGAGGATTCGGTACGCGTTTGTGTGAGCTTTAAAGCCCAAGAATTTACTGTTCGACGAAGTATCGATTAACTGCAGCCTACGTGAATCGACTAGCAATTCATAGTGCTGTAGGAAATCAATACCCAGTATGGCTGTGGGAACATCAGCAATGATGAACGTCCACAGATACCGTCGTCGGTTGCCCAGGTTGACCGCGAGTTGTCGTGTACCGTAGGTAGGAATGGCTGAGCCGTTTGCAGCGCGTAGTTGAAGCATTGTAGCTTGTGACTTAATGCTACCTCGTGGTACGACAGAAACTTGGGCACCTGTATCCACTAGGTTCCTAGCGTTTGTGCGATAATCGTGCACGTAAAATAAACGGCCAACCTGGGGGGCAGGGCCGGCGAGTATGGCCGCTTTTACTCGCCGGCTTTGGAGTTTCCCGCCTTGTATGAGTACGGGGCTCGACAACGGCGGGCACCAGATCCGAAGGATCGATGAAACCAGCACCAACCTTCACTCGCTTCCGAAGCCGCCTTTTGGCGTGGCTTGGAAGATGCCCTCGTTGGGCGAGTGTTGACGGCTTTTCGAGAGCGTGAGCGGACTCGAGGGACGTAGGGTTGGGGTACGTTACAACGGTCTCGAAAACTAAGACGTGTGTGAATACACCCTTCCCTGTCACCTTGAGCCGAGGAGTGGCTGCCGTCGATATCGACTTTCGGACGCGACGTTGAGGCAACTACGTAGTTGTCTCGGTTGCCAGTCCTAGCTAGAATTTTGTCTGCTGTGAGGGCTACCTGTTTCAGTGGTGCGTCCTCGAGCAGGGCCGTAACTGTAGGTTGGATAAATGCTGGTAGAGATTCGAGCCACAGTTCTTTAACAATTTCAGAATCGGCTGCCGTGGGTCCTGCAAGAGATTGCAGGCGCGTGAGGTGGTGGCTCGGTTTAGCATCACCCAGGGGGTGACGTGCTAATTACGTCCTCAATCGTTCCTCCCTCGATGGGAGGAAATGTTTGAGGATCGCCTCCTTGAGACGATCGTAAAAATTGGGCACATTGAAATTGAGGACAACCTCACAGACAGCTACCAAATGGTCTCCCGGTAAACATTCGAGAGCGTAGGCGTACTTCTGCCGTTGGCTTGTAATATGACGGGTCTCAAATTGAGACTCTATAGCAGCAAACCAAACTTCGGGATCGTGAGGAATAAAAGATACAGGTCGAAAGTGTATAACCTGTACGTCAGAGTCTATTACGTTAATACTATTCTTATCGTTATCCGTCATGTCAAATATATTATATGTTAAAAATTAATATGAAAATATATGACAGACGTGGATAGATAAGCGATAGACTCACCAAAATTGACTTCTTTGGAAGGTTTGGTTGCGATTGCCAAGTGGTCGTAGATGTAGATTCACCAGTTGCAGAAGATTTGACCGAAGTTGAGGCGTGTTCCAATATTTGGCTCACCAAATGTAGCGTGGTGTCGAGTTGAGCTTGACTATGAACACCGCTACAAGACTACGTGCCAATAGACCAATAAGATTCCGGTAGGCCAAAAATCAGAAGGCAGATGATAGTAGTAGTCGTATATATTTGTTGGCAATCTCGTGGTATCGAAGGAATACCGAGATCGTGCCAAAGGAGTACAGGTGCGATCGGCAAGAAAAGATACGTGCGTAGTCGAAAACCGCGTAGAAGCAATGGAGTACAATGGAAGACTAAAATGGCTGTTATTAGCACAGTTAAACAAACGAGCACAATAAAACAATCACTGGTACAATTGGTTATAATAATAATTGTTTTCATCGAACCAATCGCGTTCTGTTGACAAAAGTAGGTCACTACAAGTCTTTATCCAATACATTGTCGGACAGACACAGCATGAACTTAAGAAGAACACGTACAATTGATTACAGACACTTAGACTCTTATTTAAGCTGTGGCGGATGTGGTGTTTGAATAAACTAATGACTCCTTGGTACTTGTTGAATGTTTGATTTCGAATTCTAAATACAGTACATTCGTTAGTGCTTGTGTGGTACTTCTTAATTCAATTGCGTTATCCCTGGGATTCTTAGTTCATACTATAATTCAATTACTTCTAATTATCATAATGACTTTCTTCTAAGGAAATTTAAGTCGTGATGTGAAAGGGGTAAAAGCCTTATAGTAGTTGACTTTAATGGATCGTAAATTAACCGAGCAATCTTACAAGTAGTGTCATCATTAACGTCATTTGATTGTAAATTGTTAGAAACCACAATTGCACTAGCTTTATTCAAACACATTAGAGATCCCATTATATATGACCTATGAAGCTCATCGTCTCTCTCAGACTTATTCTTTACACACGATAATGACGTCGGTCAAATGGCTTTTCTCTTATATCTAGGGAGAATTAATTATGCGGTCATTTTACTCAAGTCCATGGCTGAAATGGCCTGTCAAGTGAAAGGCAGACATGGTGACGATCAACTCTGCAGCACCGGTTGAAAACTGGATAATTGACTCAGGAGCATCAGTAAAAGAGGCATGAACCCATTGCAGGCAGTTATGCAATCAAGTGACTCAACCAATACCCTGGGTAGTCCCAAATAAGAAAAAAACGGTCATTCCTAAAAAGGCTGAGATATCAGGCGTTTAACAAGACAAAAGAAAAAATGTTTGAACTTTACTATTAGTCTTGGCAGAGCAAGTACAATGGAACGCTACAGGTCAGCAAGGAATAAGTGTATAATTAAAACTCGGGAAGCTCGGAAAAATATAAAATTTAGTTGGCACAATCGGCAATCAAACAAACTAAGAGAATATTCTCGCACATGAATTACAGAACAAGGATGCAGCATTGGTTGCCAACCTAATCACGGAAGGGAGTGGATCTGATATGATAGAGGGTGATCAGGAAAAGGCAGAGGCTGTGGTAAATTATCTCGGGACAGTTTTCATTTAGTAGCCTCTTCTTGACAGAGAACTAGACCCAAATACAAGGTCAAACCACCGTCTGCTCACCGTGAACTTTGATCGAGACAATGTACTTAAGGCACTTAGTACTTTAGACACAGAAAGGTCAACAGGACTGGATGAACTACACCCCAAAATCACGGGACAAATTGTACAGTATATTGCAGCCCAACTAACAGTGAAATTCAATATGCCACTTGGTCAAGGTGTGTTGCCTACGGACTGAAAGGATGAAATCGCCACTCCAATATATAAAACAGGACCAAGACAACGTTCATTGAACTAAAGACCCGTCAGCCTCACCAGTGTTGTAGTTTAGATACTAGAAAGAATAGTCAAAAAGACCATCATGACATACATGGAAGCCAACAACTTGTTAAACAGCGAAAATCATATTTTCTAAAAGGGTTTATCTTGCACAACAAACCTCCTTATAGAAAAGGAACAATGGATAAAGGCTCTAGACAATGGAAAATCAGCGGAGGTTGTCTACATAGACTTCAAAACAATTCATAAGGTGCCAACAAATAGACTGCTGTTGAATCTGAAAAATCTAGGCATTGCCGGACCTCTCCTAAAGTAGCTTAAGGATTTTCTGTCAGTTTGTGGACAGAAAACGAGAGTAAATTCGAAGTGCTCCACATGAAGACCAGTACTTCGTGGAGTACCTCAAGGTACTGTCCTAGGTCCTTTTTATACTGCATGTAAATGATCTACCAAGTGTAGTTGAGTCCCCAAAGTTACTATACGCTGATGATGCAAACATCTGGCGAGAAATAGCAAGAGACGCAGATGCATGCGCACTTTAGGCAGACTTAAATATTGTAATTAGCTGATGCCTATCAACGTGTCAGTGTCTACATGCGCTTCGGGGATACAAAAATAAGTACGTACAACACAGGAGACGTGTCTGTACCCGTGAATAAATCTCTAAAGTGTCTTGGGGTGACAGAGGGTCACGATATTAAGACGACGGCACATTACCAGGAGGTCGCAGCTAAGTGGCTTAGAACCCTTTGAGCTTTAAATCGTACACTCACTAAGTTAAACACTACCATGTTCACTACAGTATACAAAACCTTGGTGAAAACCAAGCTTGATAACTGCCTTCAGACTGCAAGCCCCTGCTTAAAAGGCGACTCACATAGCCCGTAAAAAGTACAAAAGGCAGTTACCCGTGCACCTCCAGAACTCCAGGGTTTACTATACAAGGAGCGTCTTGAAAAGCTAGACCTTTACTGTCCTACTCCAAATTAAGAGATTATCTGATTTTGATGTATATGATACTAGGAAACAACTATAGACCTAACACATCTCCTTGAATTCCCAATAGATCTGGACATCTCAGAGAGCACAGCAGGTCAGTAGAAATTCCATGAACGAACAAAACACCAGTGGCATACAGGTTTTCACATCAAGTTATCAATTCTAGGGACTTGTTACCCAAAACAGTTGTGTCTGCACCTCCAACTGACCCATTTAAGAGAAAAGTAGACACTTACAGAGGCATACTACAAAACGAATAACACAGGCAGTATGCCTTCTGTCCTTACAACAAGTTAAAATTTGAATGTTTGCACTAGCTCAATACAAAGATATTTAATATTCTATGGGGCAAGACGAATTTATAAAATGAAATTTAGAGATTCAGAAAGATAAGGGCTTGATAAAATAAAAATCTTCATTTATACCCATTGGATACTGTTTTGTTTCGTCAAACCATTTTATGAATTGCTAATACCACTTGACTCTGCACATAGTTGATATCATGCCACCGAAGAAAGATAAAAGCAAGAACTCCGTCAAAAAGCCGAAAAAGGTCGAGAACTTAACACCAAAAGAAGCTATTCTTGATTACCAAATAGGTAACCTTCGGGAATCGCTTTCTAGGCTGAAGTTTAAAAGAGAAACACTTAAAAATATGCTTATGGAAAAGTTACAGATTCTCAACACACTTAAAATAGAGGGCGAAAAAATACTCAAAGAGACTCTACTGAAAGTTTCAAAAGTTTCAACATCTGATGACACTACTATGTCAGGTGATGACGTGAAAAAATACTTACTTGAAACATGGAAGATAAGAGATTTGGAGGAAAATGAAGTCCGCAAAATTCAAGATGAAATCAAATTTACGCAGAATCTTACAAAAGATGTTGTTTTGGAACTCAAACAATGGCAAACGTATTCTGATGTGACGAAGAAATCAAATGAAGTACGTATCCAAATGTTAGAAACAGAGTATACTAATATGAAGCAACGTTTCGAATCGATGGTAGAATATTTGACTGAAGAGAAAAATCGTAATTACTTGAATGTTAAAACAAATATTGAGTGTTCTTCGGAGCATATTAGGAACTCGGTAATTGAAAATGCTATCGAAACATTAAATAAATTATTTTCTCAACAAATGCTCCAAAACAAATGGTTGAAAATTGAAAAACAATCACTTGATGAAAAGATGGAACGCATCATGAATGAAATTGAGAACCTCCAGAGAGAAAACATCGCTGCTGAAGAAGACATTTTCCGTGTTAATTTAACACATATGTTGATACCTTTATCTTTCTGCGACATTCAGGTTACTGATGCAGATGATTTACATAAAAGTACTATCCTCGACCTAAAACTAGAACAGGATGTGTTTGGTATTAAAAGACATACAGGTAAGTGGAAAACTCAGCGCAATTTTCTCATATCTGTTTTAGCCTTGGAAAACTTTGAAAATAAATCCTACCAAAATAGAAAACAACTAAATACTATAAGCAAAAAAATACTTTCTTCTATCTGTAATCCTGATCTAAAGATTCTTCATAGATTAAACGAAGATGAGACGTCAAGTCAAACTGATGAATCAGAAAACTTTGCAGCCTTTGGACCACTTGGGAAAAAAGCTTGCTTCCTCCAAGGTCTTTCCGCTAAGATCGATCAACAGAGTAACTCATATTCAGCTGAGCTTCAAGCCCAACTCAAGTTTAACCCAGAACTCAGCAACTGGCCTGTGAATAGAGACATGTTTTTTAAATATCTATCAGATCACAAATGAAATAGTATTTTAAAAATTGTGATAGAATGTCATGATCTCCCAAGTCATGGTAAGTAGTCACCAATCTAGATAAATGGATATTGTTCAAATATCATATCGGCATGAACAGTTTACCCGTAGTCTCTTGGAGCATAAGTCAGCATTAGTGTATGAAATGCACTGTAAAGACATTTCAAATATGTGGACCACATCGCAACTTTTTTGATACAAACTGTCTTATTTACTTTATTTTTGTTTTGACTTCTCTTTTTGTCTTCATGCAAACCTTTGTTACTCTTTGGCATAACCCACACTAAATAAAAGCTTAACGTATGATCGCTAAGCCAATTCTCACGTGCGTGTGTAAACTAGTACTTAAATTGTAAGCTGATTCTGAATTTGCGTTGCATTCCTTTACATGTTCATTTACGCGGACCTTCCTTCTGAAGCTAAACATTTTATAGCATTAATTACCTAGCCACCGTTTTAGCTTTTGGCATTCATGAATTTTGTTTAATTGTGCTCGTAACTCTACTCTTTCAACACTCATTCCAGAATTTGCTTATACGTGAGCACATGTACTTTCTTAGAAGATGACAGTAGTCCTCTTTAAACTAACTGTAACCAGCCCGAGACTTAAAATAAATTTTCACTGACCATGTTTATAACATAATATCAACTTAGAAAGATAAAATAAGTAAACTGAATATAAAAAGAAATAGAATTAAACGTAATGGTATAACAATAATAGTAAGAGGAAACAAAAAAAATGAGGTTTAAAGAAAGGAATAAAATGTGCGTAATGTTGAGACATTGAAAATATGGAGTGATGAAAAATAAATTTACCAACCTCATCTCTAGTGATTTTAAGCCATATCACCTAAAGTTTTCAACCATTGATGAAAACTTATTTTGGCTTTAATCTGGTAGTCTGTACTTACAACAATGGTTTAGAATGAAAATCCGAAAGTCTATGGAATACTTCACATCTTAATTAAGCCCTTTCCATCCTTTCTTTGACTAAACTATTCTTCCAAGTTAGCAACCATTTACTTCTGTGTTTTGTTTATAAATATGTAATTGATGAAAGAGCATGTACAATATACTTCAGTTTATTTAGTTATAAGTATTTGATCTTTTTATCCACAAACAATATACACAGTCTTAAATGATTTGCTGTTATTGAATAAAGATGTAAGTAGCATCTTATCTTACCGTCCAGTAGTAATTATAAATGGTAACTTTGAAAGCCAATTTGATTAACAGAAACTATCCTGAAGAGTAATAAATACATTTGAAAAATGTAATCTGATGGTTAAGGTTACAGGATAACTACAAACATTTGACTTATTTAAAAACCCTATATATATTATGCCAAGCAGAACGACGAAAAATTGAATGACACTAGATCTTTTCCAAATGACTAACCGATAAGACATACCCTAATGTAATCTGAGCATTAGATAGATCAGTTCGTTGATTTTATGAATATTTTAAGCAAGTCTTTTTTACATCATGAAAACAGATTAGAACGTCACACGGTTAAACGTTCTCTATTTCACAAACAAGCAAATAAACTTTAAGATACGTTTATTTTGTTTTACTTGTTGACACGAAAACTTTCAAACAAGCCTGTCGCTTAGAAGCGTTTCAACCCGACTTGTAAACGGAATGTTCAAGCTATTTTTAAACTTCCCCTTTTTTGCTGTACTAGCCGGACTTTGAAAATCTTGTGTTCACTAAGAGTGAACCATTGTGAGATCTCATACTCATTTTCACCAAAATAAACTTATACTATTGGTTTTCAAAAGACTGAGAGATATAATCGGAACGCACTGAATAATAACTTTATATTATAAATTCTAACATACTAACCTACTAAAACAAACCACTGCTTGTTACAAAAGGCGATAAGTTCTTCTTTAGTTTATTTACTTACTTACTGACCTACACCTGTTACCCCTAGTAGAGGAGCGTAGGCCACTCACCAGAATTCTCCATAGAATTACTGATGAATAGAGAACTACTTTATTAACATAATGTTACAATAAACACTAATTGATCATACATATTTGTATTTATGTCAAAAATTTGATAGTGTAATTTTTAAGTAATTTTGTTCATTTTTCCACAACTTTTTTCGCATTTATAAATTTGAATGGGGCAAAAATAAGAATGGTAATAGAATAATTCATGAGTTCCCGCTAGTTGTTCAGAACGTTACTTATCTACTTAATTACGTCTGTTACCTCTTGTGGAGGGGCATAGGCCGCCCACCAGCATTCTCCATCCAACTCTGTCCTAGGCGATCCTTTCCGGTTGGTATTCATTCTTTTCTCATCTGCTTCCAATTCTCGACACAGTATATTTTTTGGCTTTCGTCTTTTCCGTTTCTCTTTAGGTTTCCAAGTTAGCTCTTGCCTCGTGATGCAGTTTGGTGATTTCCTTAGTGTATGTTTTATCCACTTCCATCGTCTTTTCCTACTTTGCTCATCAACTGGAAGTTTGTTTGTTCTTTCACATAGTAGACTGTTGCTGATGGTATCCGACCAACGGACATTGCACATATTTGGTGGTAGTTGTGGTAGATCATCAAGTTTCAGCTCCATACAGGATAACTATCTTAACGTTTGTAGTTTAGTTATTTGAAATTTGCTGATTCCATAAAAAGCTTCGCTGAAGTAACCTAATGTTCAGGTATTTAAAATAAAGCAACTAGTGTTATAATTAATGAACCCGAACAATGTCAGTGGTAAAGAGGGATCATAAATAAAATCATGTAAAACAATTCCTATAATAAACATGTTTGGAATCAAGAATAGCGTTACTATTGACATGAACCAAACCAACTAACTATGATTTCAATATCATGCACTGTGTCATTTAAATGATTGATTTTATATACATCTATTTTACTTTTTAAAATAAAATCATGTCGAACGATTTGCTTTAAATCCTATCTGAGCTTCTGACCGAATGAGAGAGTTACCCGGGGAAATCAGAGTCTAAAATAGAGATTCTGTTCAGAAAGCGGTATTGTTATCACGAAAATATGTGTAAGATAGTTATAAACCTCTGTTCATGACGTGTCTCAAGTGTTCAAAACGTCAGTTTATGTAGGAGTGGAAAATGCTGTCTGAAATAACTGTATCAATATCACCTACAAGTCACAATTACCGTACTAAGTAAACTGAATATTAGAAATTTATTTAAATACTTCAGAATGTTACAAAACGCAATGGAAAGTGAACTTACTACTAAATATTCCTAAGTAGTACAACGTACCACACAAAAGATTATCGATTGTGAGGAAATTTTGGTGTTTTGTTTTCTGAGCTGGAAGGTTTGGTTATGGAGCTTTCATTGTTATTCCGAATGACATCAACACAAAATTTTACTTCATTCATCTGAGTTAAAAATCTTCCCCACCATCTCATTGGTAAGAAATGACGGTAAGATGAATAAGCAGAATTAACAATTTGTCTCATTCAATTATTCAAAAAGTGATGTAAAGCAGAATATATCACTGAAGTCTTTTTATAATCGGGTTCACTTTTAAATCCAATATTATTTACTGAACCCGCTCACTTCGCTGTTGACCTTTTCTCATCACAATTCAGGTTTAAATTATTAAGTTCAAAGTAAAGACCGGTGTCAGGCAAGGTTCCTTACTCTCACCCTTTCTCTTTCTCCTGGTGATCGACTGGATCATGGAAACGTCAACATTTGTGGAGAAGCATGGGATACAGTGGACGATCCTTGATATATTGATAGGCTAGCACGGCGTTCCCACTCGTGATCTAGTGCGGATGCATGACCGAGTGCCTTCAGCTAGGTGAGTCCATTAAAACTAATGTGGTCAGCATCCAATGTCGAAAACTTACAGAGTTATTGATTATGGGGATTTATTTACTGCTACAGGGCGAAAACATGGAGAATTACGAAAGCCAACATCCAGAAGATACAGGTGTTTATTAACAGGTGTCTACGCAAAATACTTCGGATCCGTTGGCCAGACACTATCAGCAACAACCTACTATTGGAGAGAACAAACCAGATTCCAGTGAAGGAAGAAATCAGAAAGAAGAGCTGGAAGTGGATAGGACACACATTGAGGAAAGCACCCAACTACGTCACAAGACAAGCCCTCACACGGAACCTTCAAGGTCAACGAGAAGAGGAAGACCGAAGAACACATTACGCCGAGAAATGGCCACAGATATGAGAAGAATGAACAGCAATTGGATGGAATTAGAAAGGAAGGCCCAGGGCAGAGTGGGTTGGAGAATGCTGGTTAGCTGCCTATGCTCCATTGGGAGTAAGAGGCATAAGTAAGTGAGAAAAATATGTATTTGTGAGGTAACATCCTGGTATTCTATAATGTTGAAATGTTTTAAACGGCCGCCCGATTATGGAGAACATTCAGTTGAATTTCTAATCTAAAGAACAAGTTGCAAGTCAATTATGAATAGGTTCTAATAGCTAATCACTTCTCGATGTATACGTTAATTATTTCGTTTATAAAGACAATAAAATTTTCATAACTGGATTATCTAGCTCAGAGAACACAACACTTTCATAACCAATACATATACAATGTGAATTTTGTGTTAATTTCATTTTAGAATGTTGAAGATTCCCATTGTGAAAATTAGAACAACACATGTAAACGAACAATTGTATTCAATTAGATCGTCATCAGGCTTTACTCTAAATACAGTAATATTTATACGAAAATTTTAAACCAATCAAGGTAATTTAGGTCAATAATCACAATAAAATAGAATAAGTCACCACACATAGTAGGTAAATGTACAAGTTGATAGGAGGAAGACAGGTGTACTGATAGTAGTAAGAATAATAAAATGCGATAACAAAAGTCTTATTAATGGTCAAACATTGGAAACAGAAGGTCAAACGAGGGTAAACAGAGTTAAATAATCATCATAAAACACAGAACCATTATGTAGTAATAAGTGTGAAAATAATTTGATAATGAAGAATACAAACGGAAAGAGGCAGAAAATTACAAACAAATCCCGAATGTGAAAATAATGCTAATGATTTCAACCAGTGAAATCTCTAAAATCTCCACAAAACCCCTTCTGATAATCATCATCTGCTCACCGGTGACTAACTTCAAGAGACACCGCTGGAGTTCTAGTGAGAAGCCGTTACCAGTGGAGTCCAACCAGGTCTGTTATGAGACATCAACTCACTGAAGACAATGGTGTACTGTGGCGCAACTTCGTCGATTAGTTGAAGTTAGACATTAACACCGTTGGATGCCGGCTCAGTGGTCCAATGGTTAAGCGCTCGTGCGCGAGACTGATAGGTCCTGGGTTCGAATCTCACGAGGAGGGGTCGTAGTTGCGCACTGCTGAGGAGTTCCATACTGGGACGAAATGACCGTCCAGTGCTTCGAGGTTTTCCATGGTGGTCTAGCTTCAAGTGAATCATGATTTCAACCAGTGAAAAATTAATTAAATAAAAAACATAAATGAGAAAATTGTTGGTTAGGTTATAACTGGCCATGGAAGGGATAAGGGGGTTACGAATTCCTTCTGCATACATAAATTGGGGTTAAATGTACGAATTCCTATGGCTTCCGGTATATGTAGGAGACGGGAACGAATTCCGTTGGGAAATGATGAAGGTATACGAAAGATCACTCGAAATGCTTCCGATTTATCTACAGTATGACCTCTACCAATAAGATGTGCCAACATAGAACTGCATATTGTTTTTATATGGCCCTTTATAGACCAAGCTGGTAGATGTTCACTCATTCGTTGGTTAAGTTGCCTGGTAGTACGCCCGATATAGCTATCTCCACAGGAGCATATGAATTTGTTAATGCACATTGAGGAGGCCAACTCAGGTAACTTATGCTTCGTTTGAGTAGACGTCGCTGGTCGACTCGAGGAGGTCAACGCAAGATTGGCTGCGTAGAATGTCCTGCTAATTACTTTCGTTAACCTATCTTCCAGAGTATTACTACCCACATCCTCGTTGAATTGTAGTTTAACATTTTCGTATAAATATACACGTATATTAGAGTAAAACTTGATGACGATCTAATTTAAAACGATTGTTCTCTTACATGTGTTGTTTTAATTTCATTTACTTATTCTTCGTAATTACTAACAGAATCTCATTTCACAGCAAATAAGTAAAATTAATAAATAAGACTTGATCAACGTTGTTAATAGGATATGATTCTTTTTTTATTGTCTATAAATTAAACTGAAACAAAAAGAGGATTGAATTGATATGTGACCTAATTTTATTTGTGTTTTTAGAAAAAATAATAAATGAGATTGGTTAACCATATCATCATTGATGTATTTGATGTTTGGTTATCACTGGAATCCAATTTAATGGTTTACTTCTATTTGAAACTTACCAGGTAAATCTACCGGTATCCCGATTTTAACACTCACACTAAAATTTGAATTTATCACCTTTTACTTCACATATCAATTAATTTATCCACTAGGATCGAAGTCCAGATAGAAGTTAACGTGTTCAACGGGTATGAATTTATTGGTTAAAGATAGCTGGATTTCTGTATGGTGAAAATCACCTTCACACCATAAATATCTCAAAAATCACTCCAGTAGATGCCTTGTTATTGTTATATATGAAATAACCATGTTGTTAAACTCACTAGCTTTCCGCTTACTCTGAAAACACTTAACTATCTACAAAGAAAGATACCGATTTTTTGAACGAGCATGGGAAAATATCCTAACTAACTGATCACCGTGGAGCTATATATGTGCATGGTACTGATTGAATGATATCTATCACGCTAAAATGTACTCAGCGATCTAAATGACTATATATATCGTCGACCACGTTTCGATATTAGATGGTTGGAACAATCGGCAAGAGACACAGAATTTAGGTTTTGATCCAGCCATCCCCCATCAACAAGACATACCTGGGATTTCGAGTTTACCAAAATTTTGTGAGAATCAGACCCGCATCACCCAATGTCACAGTCTGAGAAGCTACTTTTGAGTTACATAAGTTACGAGTGTATTTAAATTGAATAGAAGCATAAGACCGTCCCTTATTGACGCACAACAATCGTACTCAATTACTTTCTTTCTTTAGTAGAGTGATCCTAAGTTTAGGATTCATACATATACCATGAATATCACGATTTCTGGAAGTGACTTATTAGTTTCTAAAACTCAAACAATGGTGTTCATGAAAAAGTAACTAATCATGTTAATAGTGATTGTATAAAATGTGAACTATTTTTCCGAGATTGTATGATGAATTACTTAGTCAGATCTTGAAATAAATGCAATTGTACCGAAAAAGCATTATCTTACCAGGATACTTTTAAAGCTTGAGGTGACCTACATCTTAGTTAGAATTTATCAGATTGAAGTTATCGGCAGAATAATGTCTCTCTTTTATGGTACTTCAGAAGAAGTCAACTAAGTAAAATATCCAAACTATATATAATTTACAATAAGTGAAATTTTAATCTTTATCTTATCTTACAAAAGTTTCCGATATCATGTTATCAATCAATAAGTGCGCTAAAGTATTTCCAACCTAAGTTCGTACAATAAAAACAGAATCCAAATCCCATAAGAATCGGATAAGTGAACAAAAAAGTTGTGAAATTTACCAAATGAAATGTTCAGATAACCAAAACAATTAAATTTGATAGGAAAAAAAATGACTTAGTAACTTTAATTTTTCAATAAAAATTGCGTTGATGATGACACATGGTATTCTTTACTTAAATCTTCCCATTGATGTTTAGGACTGCAATTGATTGAGTCCCAGAGTGGACATCAACTCTGAGATGCAGATACATCCAGCCGACGAGTCCCAAATACGACGAAACGCACATCCTGGATTTCACTGCTAGCCACTATCCATCTTTGCTTATAATACGTTAATAGTGTTTTTTATAGGTTTTATGAAATAATCAACTTCGTATCAAATTTTACTAATACATGTTAACAAAATGACGGTCAATGAATCACTTAAAATCATTCAACTCATAATTAAATTTATTCGGTGCCAGTTTCATAAAGGTATTACAAATAAATTCTGTACAGGAATTAATCTCGATTTCAGGTTTCCAGAGTTAGGCTGATTGTTAGTAAAAAGAAATAAATCTTCATCCCAGAAAATTAATTATTTATTACTGACTCAAGAAAATCCTCTTCTTGAAAACGTTTAATTAAAAATAACAATTACAATTTCAAAGCTATCGTAATGAACGAAGACTTGATAGGGATAAACAGCTTATTGTTCAGTGCAAAATTACAGTATTATAAACTATGAAAACCATACATTCAATACTTCATTTGCACATCTCCCATCCTTCATAACATAAGAAGCGTACACAACACTATGATTTAATTTATTTAAATGGAGAATGAAGAATAGTTCAGGTCTAGCCTTTACTTATATCAATCCAGGTCAATGACAAGTTTTATAAATTGACGTTTGCAGTTGGCCTCTTCAAGTTGTGATTAAAAAACCACTATCTTTTTCATTTCTTCCAATAAGCAAATAAAATCAATTAACAGGTAGGAATTGTTTGATAATCGATCCGAGTAGAGACAAGTATCTACCTCATACAATCGATGAATCGTTGAATAAGATCATAAAACAATTGAAGTTAGATATTAACACAATCGGATGGTGGTTCAGTGGTCTAGAGGTTAAGTGTTTGCGCGCGAGACAGAAGGTCCTGGGTTCGAGTCCAGCGTGAGGGATCATAGGTGCACACTGCTGTGAGATTTTATACCAGGACGAAACGGTCATCCAATGCATCTAGGTTTTCAAAGGTAATCAAGTCCAGATTGACTGATGAATTCAACCATTAAAGATCTCAATGAGTCAACAAGCATGGAATTCGGGTTGAAATTCTTTTTAATAACGAACCGTACATTTGTGACACATTAACATCAGTTGCTGATTTCGTTTAGCTATGGGAGCGAATACGTAATTCGCCAGCATTGACTGATTTGAGTGTTGAAATAAGAATGTCAAAACTTTAGTACACAAAGAAAACGAGTAAGTGATTTATTCTTTCCGAAGCATTTCATATTCATTCATGCTGAAAACTTGTTTTAGTCTCTTTCTTGTAATCACATAGTTTCAGGAGTTTTTTATTTATTCATATGTCATCGATTCGATTTGCCATAGTGTGGTACAATGGTACCCATATGGCTTATTGCATGCACGTGTTGGGGGAACGCTGACACATTTGACTGTGTTCTTGAATGAACATACACACGTTAGTATCTCATCACTCTCAATTCATCGCCGCAATCCACATCATTTCATGATAAGTTTACATCCAATGTTGTCTAACCTGTCTTGGTGTTCAGGTTTTCAATATGATGGTTAGGTCTTTTCCTGTGTATTTTTCTGTGATGGGCTGCAGCCTATATTGAAACCGATGTTCGTCATGTTCACCTATATCATTGATGGATGAGTGAAACTGGAAACAATATTCATTGCAGACCCTTCTTTCTTTGTTTTGAAAGCTGCTTTGGTGATCATGAATTCTTGTGTTTCACAGCACTTATGTATCAATTAACCGTTTTTGAATAATGATAATCCTGTGAGGGATTCCAGTTTTTCTGAGGACAGCATCAATCCATAGTATATTTTTTCATGATCAAAATACATCAGCATCTCTCCCTGGGGCAGCTTTTTGTCCAACTTGATCTTGCAAAGTTTCATTATTTCCGAACACAGTCAGATTTCTTTCCATTTTTCGACTGTTTAAAAGACCCTCCTGAACTTCCACATTGCTCGAATATTCCATGTTCTATGTTTATTGATGCCCTGTTAATCAAAAGAGGCACCAACCTCGAGGCTTTCGAAGGATGTCAGTTATTTTTCCATAAGGTGGGGCTTGTTAGACAACTAGAAAGCTTTTAGTGACGTTAGTTTTCAATCACACTATCAGTTTACCGGAACGTACCATAACTTCAAAGACTCTTATCAGCCGTTCGACGCTTGAGAAGTTAGATGAATGTGGGAACAATTGACCATTCATGCTTGGTAAATCTACGTAACCTCCTGATCTTTGCACCAGTTATATTGTTATATCTTCAAACCAAATGTGTTCTTCAAAGGTTCTTATATATGAAGTTAGAGAAAACAAATCTCTAGACATTTATAAAACATATCGTAAAGGTTACTTATAGACGAATGCTTGATGAAGGAAAAAGATTATGAAATCATGCAAACAGAAATTGTCAGATTGAGAACAAAGTGAGAAAGTTATGAAAGAAGAGTTCTTAATTTAATAAAAATATTGTTATGTGCGAAAGTAATCTATTTAGGAACTAGCCAAGAGATTTGAAGGTTCTGAGTTTGATCACTGATTGTGCTCACTGTCTAAGCAGTGTCATGTGCGGACACGGAACAGATATGCAGTAATTCCGGAACTTCAGTGGTTACTTCTATCAAGAGATCTCGATTGATTTAATGAAAGCAATTATTATTATAACCAATTATACCAGTGATAGTTTTACTGTGCTCGTTTGTTTAACTGTGCTAATGACAGCCATATTGCCCTTCCATTGGCCTCCATTACATTCTGCGCTGTTTGTGACTCTGTACGCACGTACTCCTTCCTGTCGATTCCACTTGTACTCCTTTTGGCACGACCCCGGTATTCGTTCGATACCACGAGATCGCCAACGAATAAACTTGGTTATAATCTATTCTCGCCTTCTGATTTGTTTGTAGTGGTGTAGTGGTGTTCATAGTCAATCGCGACTCGACATTCACGCTGCACCCTTATCATCCACGAGCCTTGAGCTTAACTTCCTTTGACGAGTATCTGGCATCACGAGGAAAGCGACCAAATGTTTTCAGAAACGATAATTGAAATCTACGAAACGATCACCAAACAACGTCGACAAATCGAAATTTGTTTAGAACTGTAAGATCCAAACTAGGGTTTGGACTGAAGAATGGCTGTCTAGGTGGGTTAGATAGATACACACCCTTGCCCGGTTGAAAGCAAAACATAGTGATTGGGTAAAATGACGGTCCTAATATTCATCATAAATTTAAATATACATTGTTACCTAAACAAATATGACCACCCAGCTATCCAACCAACAATTGTTCAATTAATCAAATCTAAATTACAATAAATAAGGAAGTTGATAAAGGATGCAAGAAAATTACCAATCACAACAAATAAATGTTATTCTATCCTGTCCGGACAAATCACGCACAGATTCGTTCAAAAGATAATATTTGGTTGCTTTATAACACAGAGTGTTTCCAATTCTGGAAAAGTGCCTCAATTCACAATCAAAAATGCACAATTCCAGTCAATACAAGCAACACAATCAAAAGAAGGAACAAACCAATATGGCTGTCGCCAATAATAATTATCAAATTAAACAACACGAAGGAAGTTCAGGAAGAAACATGGAAACTTAGTGAAGGCGTAAAAAACATAAAAACTGTAATCAAATACAAATGTTATCAACTCAAATGGGATGAAAAAGACTAACAAAAATGTACAATTGAAGATATCAATAAGAATAAACATTCGAAATGGATCCTTCACCGGCCCTTAAAATCCCTCGATATAACCATACGGAGCAGTAATTTAACATAATGTTCTGCCCCACAGACATGGGTGGATTGAAGTTATCTCCCCACCATCATATCTGCTGGTCAGTAACGCCACCCTCCCTCCTTTTGTGATGTTAGGCTCTCTTACGTTTGTGGTAAGTATGAATATTGCTTTGATCAAAGCTCATGGTTGGAATACACTCTCTACTAGTTTCATGTTACAAGCAAATCAGATAGTTAAGGCGTTTGTATTATGGGTTAGATGTCCATTTAGTATATCATACTGCTATGAAGATAACTAATGGTGAAAGTTGAAAAAAAAACAGGTTAGATTATATGAGGTTCCGTACAGTCAGTAATAGTTATACGAAAATCGCCATGAAGTAAAGTAGGACATTTAAACCAAGATTCAAGATCGGCCATTTTTCCTATACCTCTCGAGGTCCAATCAACTGGGTTCTGTGACGACTTTACATAACTCCATTGTTCAACTTTCGTATACTGGTGCACAACTGCGAGGCGATTGGCTATATAGGTACTATACCGGTTTTCGGTATTCTTAATGTAGTATAACACCATGGAATCTGTATGGAAGTTCACTTCGCAGAAAAAATTGCGCAGACTTCTTTGTAAGACCTCACTCAGCCTTACACTTAACACCGCTGCAGCCACCTCAAGTCTCAGTATAGTGAATTGTTTGATAGGTGCTACTCTAGACTTGCTGTACAACAAGATACAGTATGGTGCTTCATTCAAATAACTAACGTGTGCGTAGGCAACTGCTCCATAACCAATCCCTGCAGCATCACTGAACAAATGTAATTCTACTTTCGCGTCAGGTTCGTCGATTCTGTCCTTGATCCCTCGAGCTACCGTAACATGACTTATCTGACGCATGAAATTCACTCAATTTAGCCACGTAGCTATGTATGTCTCGTTGAGAGGCTGATCCCAGCTTATTTGGAATTTGCATAATTTTTGCAAGAGAAGTTTGGCGGTAGGGCAGACTGGAGCAATTAGACCCAAAGGATCAAACAGAGAAGAAGCAAGAGATAGAATTCCTCTCATTGTCAAAGGCTTTTCCAGTGTATCAAGGTAAAACTTAAATACATCTTGTTTGAAATCCCACTCTACACCTAGAGTTCGATCAATGGTATCGTAACTCGTTGACACTTCTATCAGACTCTTCTTTACATACATCAGGCAAAATAGTATTTACTTCTTCCGGGTTGGTAATCCATTTCTTTAATTTTAAACCTCCTTCACGTAATAATTCACTTATCTGCTCAACAGACTCCTTTGCCGGATCACAAGTAGAAGAGGATATCAAACAATCATCAACATAGAAATTGTTCCTGACAGCATCTACGACATAACCATCAGAGAATGTTTGGGCTGTCTTATTCATGGCAAAGTTCGCACAAAACGGTGGTGATGTGAGACCAAAAGGATGAGAGGTCATTTGGAATTCGGATGTTTCCTTAGACATGTCTCCCTCCTGCCACCACAGAAATCTTAAAGCTCCTCGATCAGACTCAGGGACCTTCACTTGCATGAACATTTCCTCAAAATCTTCAGAGGTTGCAACTGCCTCCTTGCGAAAACGCAATAATATACACACTAGCTCAGCGGTGGTGTCGGGTCCTTGACAAATCATATCATTTGGGGAAACCCCTGTAAACTTGGCGGCACAATCAAGGACCACTCTAAGTTTTTCTGGCTTTTTCGGGTTTAACACTGCATGATGAGATAAGTACCACCGGGGGCGATAATCAGGCTGCAATTGTATTTCAGGGACCTCCTCCGCATAGCCCTTAGTAAAATTACTTTCAATACCTTTGGTATGCCTAATGTACAGACTGTCATCCCTCAACAATCTACGCTTTAAACTCTGTAATCTACTGTTTGCTACTTCATAATTCCCCACTTTCATATTTGGTTTCTTTTTCCATGGTATAGGAACTGAAGAATGACCATTGTCAAAGTACGTGCCCCTTTCCACAATCTCTATGGCCGCCTTGTCTTCTGTTGATACTGATTTTTCACTTGAATAGACATATGCAAACTCCACATCATAAAGCTTACGTATTTGGTTCTCCAATGTCTGTGCTTTACTAGCATGATTAACAACTCTTTTCCTAATTCCAGGGTATGATGCGGGTCCGAAAACAGTCCACCCCAGTAGCGTTTTCACAGCGTACGGGTTTTTCCTTCCACCCAACCGCTGGTCCAACACCCAATGTGCTTCCGGAACGTCGCAACCAATCAACAGTAGGACTTCTCCAGAGTTTAGACTATCTATTAGTACATCACTTAAATGCGGCCACTTAACTAGATTATTCATTGTCGACTTCGTTGGCTTATGCCCTGGTATACTTGCCACAATCAGAGCTCCTTCAATCGTAACGTGTTCAGACCGATCTAAAGAATATGCCTCAAAAGGCGCATTCGTGACCTTAGTTCTATTACCACCCACAGTCTCAACTACCACTGACGCTTGGTCTTCCTTCAGCCAGAGAGACCTCAAACAGTTTGATTTTATCAATGTCACATCAGAACCGTTATCCAACAGAGCGTAACCCACAATTTCGGCATTTCCCGATCATTCCTAAACACACTTGACTATTTAGTGATTAAGTAAATCCGAAACAATTCTGAGTACCAGGTTTAGCATTTGCGCCGTTGGTTGTCGAATCGCTGTGCAGCAGAGAGTGATGTTTTTTCTCACACCTGTCAACGCTACAGCGTTCTGTCAGCTTACATTCATTAACCTTATGTCCTTGCCTAAGATAGACAAAGCAGATACCCTTGCTCTTTGCGTGAGACCATCGATCTTGAAATGTAAGCGCTAAAAATCGTGGACATTTATAAACAGCGTGGTCATCAGGACATATACTGCATTTAGTTTTTACGGTCGAACCATTCCACTGCTCCGATTGCAAATGATAATTCGTCTTTACGTTATGTACCTTTTTTGAACGATTCGCCAACCGTCCAAATCTACTACTAGCTACTCTCGCACGAGATGCTATAAACTTAGTGAGCTCGTCAAACGTTGGTTCTCTATCGTCTTCAGTCAATTTATCCACCAAGTCCACCCACTGGGCTTGCATAAATTGAGGTAAAAGCCTTACTATTCTCTCTAATGTAATTAAAGTATTTAGATCAGCTGTATACTTCATCTGCTCTAAGACTATGGCACTATTTTCTATTCTTATAGCTAGGTTCGATAGCTGCTTCGAGTCACTGTAGTCAACATTTGCAGTTTTGAATAAGTCTTCCAAGGTTTCTCGAGCAATTACATGTGCCTGTCGAAACAACCGTTTTAGAATTTCCTTGGCCTTCTTGTAGCCAGCAGAGGCATCCGACATAACACGCCCCTCAATGGCTGTTTTAGCCCTACCCCTACAATGGTGTATCAAATAAAGCAGGCGTTGACTACCATCCGTGACCATTGATTCTACATAGGTTTCAAACTCCCTTAAAAACTTATCGACGTCACCTGCTGTAAGATCCATTTTGAATATTTCCATGTTTGGGTGCAGCGTGAATGTCGAGTCGCGATTGACTATGAACACCACTACAAGTGTATGTGTAGAGTTACCAAAGGTTGAATAAAGTTATTTCGATGGACAACCAAGAGGGTACTGAAAGTTTATGAGGGAGTTTGAAACCTATGTAGAATCAATGGTCACGGATGGTAGTCAACGCCTGCTTTATTTGATACACCATTGTAGGGGTAGGGCTAAAACAGCCATTGAGGGGCGTGTTATGTCGGATGCCTCTGCTGGCTACAAGAAGGCCAAGGAAATTCTAAAACGGTTGTTTCGACAGGCACATGTAATTGCTCGAGAAACCTTGGAAGACTTATTCAAAACTGCAAATGTTGACTACAGTGACTCGAAGCAGCTATCGAACCTAGCTATAAGAATAGAAAATAGTGCCATAGTCTTAGAGCAGATGAAGTATACAGCTGATCTAAATACTTTAATTACATTAGAGAGAATAGTAAGGCTTTTACCTCAATTTATGCAAGCCCAGTGGGTGGACTTGGTGGATAAATTGACTGAAGACGATAGAGAACCAACGTTTGACGAGCTCACTAAGTTTATAGCATCTCGTGCGAGAGTAGCTAGTAGTAGATTTGGACGGTTGGCGAATCGTTCAAAAAAGGTACATAACGTAAAGACGAATTATCATTTGCAATCGGAGCAGTGGAATGGTTCGACCGTAAAAACTAAATGCAGTATATGTCCTGATGACCACGCTGTTTATAAATGTCCACGATTTTTAGCGCTTACATTTCAAGATCGATGGTCTCACGCAAAGAGCAAGGGTATCTGCTTTGTCTATCTTAGGCAAGGACATAAGGTTAATGAATGTAAGCTGACAGAACGCTGTAGCGTTGACAGGTGTGAGAAAAAACATCACTCTCTGCTGCACAGCGATTCGACAACCAACGGCGCAAATGCTAAACCTGGTACTCAGAATTGTTTCGGATTTACTTAATCACTAAATAGTCAAGTGTGTTTAGGAATGATCGGGAAATGCCGAAATTGTGGGTTACGCTCTGTTGGATAACGGTTCTGATGTGACATTGATAAAATCAAACTGTTTGAGGTCTCTCTGGCTGAAGGAAGACCAAGCGTCAGTGGTAGTTGAGACTGTGGGTGGTAATAGAACTAAGGTCACGAATGCGCCTTTTGAGGCATATTCTTTAGATCGGTCTGAACACGTTACGATTGAAGGAGCTCTGATTGTGGCAAGTATACCAGGGCATAAGCCAACGAAGTCGACAATGAATAATCTAGTTAAGTGGCCGCATTTAAGTGATGTACTAATAGATAGTCTAAACTCTGGAGAAGTCCTACTGTTGATTGGTTGCGACGTTCCGGAAGCACATTGGGTGTTGGACCAGCGGTTGGGTGGAAGGAAAAACCCGTACGCTGTGAAAACGCTACTGGGGTGGACTGTTTTCGGACCCGCATCATACCCTGGAATTAGGAAAAGAGTTGTTAATCATGCTAGTAAAGCACAGACATTGGAGAACCAAATACGTAAGCTTTATGATGTGGAGTTTGCATATGTCTATTCAAGTGAAAAATCAGTATCAACAGAAGACAAGGCGGCCATAGAGATTGTGGAAAGGGGCACGTACTTTGACAATGGTCATTCTTCAGTTCCTATACCATGGAAAAAGAAACCAAATATGAAAGTGGGGAATTATGAAGTAGCAAACAGTAGATTACAGAGTTTAAAGCGTAGATTGTTGAGGGATGACAGTCTGTACATTAGGCATACCAAAGGTATTGAAAGTAATTTTACTAAGGGCTATGCGGAGGAGGTCCCTGAAATACAATTGCAGCCTGATTATCGCCCCCGGTGGTACTTATCTCATCATGCAGTGTTAAACCCGAAAAAGCCAGAAAAACTTAGAGTGGTCCTTGATTGTGCCGCCAAGTTTACAGGGGTTTCCCCAAATGATATGATTTGTCAAGGACCCGACACCACCGCTGAGCTAGTGTGTATATTATTGCGTTTTCGCAAGGAGGCAGTTGCAACCTCTGAAGATTTTGAGGAAATGTTCATGCAAGTGAAGGTCCCTGAGTCTGATCGAGGAGCTTTAAGATTTCTGTGGTGGCAGGAGGGAGACATGTCTAAGGAAACATCCGAATTCCAAATGACCTCTCATCCTTTTGGTCTCACATCACCACCGTTTTGTGCGAACTTTGCCATGAATAAGACAGCCCAAACATTCTCTGATGGTTATGTCGTAGATGCTGTCAGGAACAATTTCTATGTTGATGATTGTTTGATATCCTCTTCTACTTGTGATCCGGCAAAGGAGTCTGTTGAGCAGATAAGTGAATTATTACGTGAAGGAGGTTTAAAATTAAAGAAATGGATTACCAACCCGGAAGAAGTAAATACTATTTTGCCTGATGTATGTAAAGAAGAGTCTGATAGAAGTGTCAACGAGTTACGATACCATTGATCGAACTCTAGGTGTAGAGTGGGATTTCAAACAAGATGTATTTAAGTTTTACCTTGATACACTGGAAAAGCCTTTGACAATGAGAGGAATTCTATCTCTTGCTTCTTCTCTGTTTGATCCTTTGGGTCTAATTGCTCCAGTCTGCCCTACCGCCAAACTTCTCTTGCAAAAATTATGCAAATTCCAAATAAGCTGGGATCAGCCTCTCAACGAGACATACATAGCTACGTGGCTAAATTGAGTGAATTTCATGCGTCAGATAAGTCATGTTACGGTAGCTCGAGGGATCAAGGACAGAATCGACGAACCTGACGCGAAAGTAGAATTACATTTGTTCAGTGATGCTGCAGGGATTGGTTATGGAGCAGTTGCCTACGCACACGTTAGTTATTTGAATGAAGCACCATACTGTATCTTGTTGTACAGCAAGTCTAGAGTAGCACCTATCAAACAATTCACTATACTGAGACTTGAGGTGGCTGCAGCGGTGTTAAGTGTAAGGCTGAGTGAGGTCTTACAAAGAAGTCTGCGCAATTTTTTCTGCGAAGTGAACTTCCATACAGATTCCATGGTGTTATACTACATTAAGAATACCGAAAACCGGTATAGTACCTATATAGCCAATCGCCTCGCAGTTGTGCACCAGTATACGAAAGTTGAACAATGGAGTTATGTAAAGTCGTCACAGAACCCAGTTGATTGGACCTCGAGAGGTATAGGAAAAATGGCCGATCTTGAATCTTGGTTTAAATGTCCTACTTTACTTCATGGCGATTTTCGTATAACTATTACTGACTGTACGGAACCTCATATAATCTAACCTGTTTTTTTTTCAACTTTCACCATTAGTTATCTTCATAGCAGTATGATATACTAAATGGACATCTAACCCATAATACAAACGCCTTAACTATCTGATTTGCTTGTAACATGAAACTAGTAGAGAGTGTATTCCAACCATGAGCTTTGATCAAAGCAATATTCATACTTACCACAAACGTAAGAGAGCCTAACATCACAAAAGGAGGGAGGGTGGCGTTACTGACCAGCAGATATGATGGTGGGGAGATAACTTCAATCCACCCATGTCTGTGGGGCAGAACATTATGTTAAATTACTGCTCCGTATGGTCTAGTGGAATGTCACGAACTAATGGTATTGATGCTGATTTACCATGCAAAATACCTCATTAAATCGTGTTTAGAACGTTGAATTGGTTTTACTTCCTACCCAGTAATACTATTACAAGCAAACTAGACAATTCGCTAAAAACGAAGCCTACTCGAGACCCTATAAAATCTAAAAAAGGCTCCATTAGCGTCGACAGAAAAAGGGAGACAGTCATTTGTGTATCATAATACTGTTTTTTGCACTATATTTTATAACAACACATAATCCCATACTCTCTGTTTCTTTCTGAACCACCTCCATTTGTCAGTTTTTTATCTACTCATACCTTGTTTACACTTATTTTCTGTAACCTATTAAAATGCTCCTGCTTAATAAATACTTTAATAAAAGGGAATGAGACTGAGTAGTCATACCTTCTTCATGAACATTGTCTGCTCTAGTTCTTGTCCTTTTTTTCTTGCACCATTATTTAGCCCCCTTGAGATACGGAACGGGTGACCTCGTCCTGCACCATCCTTAAAGCCTCAAATATTGCAAAGAGATAAAAGATTGCGATTTCTAGAAGCCCCCAACTTCACATGAATCTAATATCGACCATCAGTTGCACGTCGCAACGCAACTTTCGTGAGGCGCGCCAACTGTGATACTGACTAAACACATCTATATTCATATCTCATAAATTATCAACACAGCTGAGTAATTTACTACAGTGGGAATTATATCATTTGTAACAATCTGATATTGACTGTAAACTGGTATGCCTCATGTAACAAACTGTTATTTGAGAATAAATTATTATTACTACTCCTGACAATATTGAGTTTAGAAAAACTGTTGTGGTTAACTTGAGTAAAATGAAGTACAACATGTCACCTGCTATTTTAATTATTCTGAGTGGTTGAAATCAGTCAGGGTTGTGGCCTGGCTTAGGAGGTTCTTAGAATTCCGTTCATTTAGGATGCTTAAAGGTAAATGAGCTTGAAATCGCCAAGCGTACGATTTTAGTGATGGTTCAGAAAGAGGTGTATGGAATTTAAAAACAACAATAAAGTAGTTAGTCATGATGATCTAAAGGGTTTATCACCGATAATACTTGGTGGGTTACGCTGCGTTGGAGGTTACTTAAGCAACTCAGATTTCCCTAGTGCTTTTAAATACCCAATAATTTTACCCAGTCGACACTTAATGACGGAAATATTAATAAGACATTATTATAAAGAACAAGGGCACACAGGAACGCCTCAAGTATTGGCCACAACTCGAAAAAGCTATTGGATAGTGAAGGGAACCAGCACGATTAGAAGAGTGATGAGAAAGTTTGAGACAGGCCGGCGGTTGATGTTGAATTCAGGACAACGAGTGATGGCGTCATTTGAAAAAAGTTATGGATGTGTATTTACTTGGTTGCAAACACGAGCAATACATATTGAAATGACGTAAAGTTTGACTACTGATCCATTTAAAATGGCCTTATTACGTTTTATTTGAAGAAGACGAGGTAAACTTGCAGAAATTTACAGTGGAAGTGAGTCAAGCTTCATGAGTTCAGTCTCTGAGCTGAGGGAATTTGTGTAACATTTGAATCAGCAGAAGATAAATAATGAACTGTCAGAGAGGCAGATTCAATGGCATTTTAACCCGCCTTCATCCAGCCACAGGGGTGGAGTTTGGGAAAGGATGGTAAGGTCTATACTCCGGCTGTTATTGTTAATCACCAGAGAACAGACTTTAACTGATCAGGTAGGGTATGTCTCCTTGAAGGTTTGGATTAGTTCTATATTATTATCAATGCAGTTAGGTTGAGTAGGCGTACGGTTGTAAGTCCTGCTCATTCCTCAAGTATAGAATATGTCATAGGATGAACCATGACTACATGTATCAAGATGGCTTGTGTTATATCGAGGGATTTTAAGGGCCGGTGAAGGATCCATTTCGAATGTTTATTCTTATTGATATCTTTAATTGTACATTTTTGTTAGTCTTTTTCATCCCATTTGAGTTGATAACATTTGTATTTGATTACAGTTTTTATGTTTTTTACGCCTTCACTAAGTTTCCATGTTTCTTCCTGAACTTCCTTCGTGTTGTTTAATTTGATAATTATTATTGGCGACAGCCATATTGGTTTGTTCCTTCTTTTGATTGTGTTGCTTGTATTGACTGGAATTGTGCATTTTTGATTGTGAATTGAGGCACTTTTCCAGAATTGGAAACACTCTGTGTTATAAAGCAACCAAATATTATCTTTTGAACGAATCTGTGCGTGATTTGTCCGGACAGGATAGAATAACATTTATTTGTTGTGATTGGTAATTTTCTTGCATCCTTTATCAACTTCCTTATTTATTGTAATTTAGATTTGATTAATTGAACAATTGTTGGTTGGATAGCTGGGTGGTCATATTTGTTTAGGTAACAATGTATATTTAAATTTATGATGAATATTAGGACCGTCATTTTACCCAATCACTATGTTTTGCTTTCAACCGGGCAAGGGTGTGTATCTATCTAACCCACCTAGACAGCCATTCTTCAGTCCAAACCCTAGTTTGGATCTTACAGTTCTAAACAAATTTCGATTTGTCGACGTTGTTTGGTGATCGTTTCGTAGATTTCAATTATCGTTTCTGAAAACATTTGGTCGCTTTCCTCGTGATGCCAGATACTCGTCAAAGGAAGTTAAGCTCAAGGCTCGTGGATGATAAGGGTGCAGCGTGAATGTCGAGTCGCGATTGACTATGAACACCACTACACCACTACAAACAAATCAGAAGGCGAGAATAGATTATAACCAAGTTTATTCGTTGGCGATCTCGTGGTATCGAACGAATACCGGGATCGTGCCAAAAGGAGTACAAGTGGAATCGACAGGAAGGAGTACGTGCGTACAGAGTCACAAACAGCGCAGAATGTAATGGAGGCCAATGGAAGGGCAATATGGCTGTCATTAGCACAGTTAAACAAACGAGCACAGTAAAACTATCACTGGTATAATTGGTTATAATAATAATTGCTTTCATTAAACCAATCGAGATCTCTTGATAGAAGTAACCACTGAAGTTCCGGAATTACTGCATATCTGTTCCGTGTCCGCACATGACACTGCTTAGACAGTGAGCACAATCAGTGATCAAACTCAGAACCTTCAAATCTCTTGGCTAGTTCCTAAATAGATTACTTTCGCACATAACAATATTTTTATTAAATTAAGAACTCTTCTTTCATAACTTTCTCACTTTGTTCTCAATCTGACAATTTCTGTTTGCATGATTTCATAATCTTTTTCCTTCATCAAGCATTCGTCTATAAGTAACCTTTACGATATGTTTTATAAATGTCTAGAGATTTGTTTTCTCTAACTTCATATATAAGAACCTTTGAAGAACACATTTGGTTTGAAGATATAACAATATAACTGGTGCAAAGATCAGGAGGTTACGTAGATTTACCAAGCATGAATGGTCAATTGTTCCCACATTCATCTAACTTCTCAAGCGTCGAACGGCTGATAAGAGTCTTTGAAGTTATGGTACGTTCCGGTAAACTGATAGTGTGATTGAAAACTAACGTCACTAAAAGCTTTCTAGTTGTCTAACAAGCCCCACCTTATGGAAAAATAACTGACATCCTTCGAAAGCCTCGAGGTTGGTGCCTCTTTTGATTAACAGGGCATCAATAAACATAGAACATGGAATATTCGAGCAATGTGGAAGTTCAGGAGGGTCTTTTAAACAGTCGAAAAATGGAAAGAAATCTGACTGTGTTCGGAAATAATGAAACTTTGCAAGATCAAGTTGGACAAAAAGCTGCCCCAGGGAGAGATGCTGATGTATTTTGATCATGAAAAAATATACTATGGATTGATGCTGTCCTCAGAAAAACTGGAATCCCTCACAGGATTATCATTATTCAAAAACGGTTAATTGATACATAAGTGCTGTGAAACACAAGAATTCATGATCACCAAAGCAGCTTTCAAAACAAAGAAAGAAGGGTCTGCAATGAATATTGTTTCCAGTTTCACTCATCCATCAATGATATAGGTGAACATGACGAACATCGGTTTCAATATAGGCTGCAGCCCATCACAGAAAAATACACAGGAAAAGACCTAACCATCATATTGAAAACCTGAACACCAAGACAGGTTAGA
The DNA here is from genome assembly GCA_946903255.1 of Schistosoma spindalis. Lineage (NCBI taxonomy): Eukaryota > Metazoa > Platyhelminthes > Trematoda > Strigeidida > Schistosomatidae > Schistosoma > Schistosoma spindalis. The sequence continues at coordinate 10,842,290 of OX336423.1, read as the reverse complement.
CAACATTGGATGTAAACTTATCATGAAATGATGTGGATTGCGGCGATGAATTGAGAGTGATGAGATACTAACGTGTGTATGTTCATTCAAGAACACAGTCAAATGTGTCAGCGTTCCCCCAACACGTGCATGCAATAAGCCATATGGGTACCATTGTACCACACTATGGCAAATCGAATCGATGACATATGAGTAAACAAAAACCCATGAAGTCGCTCAAAAAATGTAAAACAACGAAAAGCACTTGTATAACTTAGGATCATCATACTGTAGTGAGTGGGTATGGTAGTTACTGCCTTTAATGCGGTGACAGTGGACACTTACATTTAGTAAAACTCAACTACCAATATTCTCAAAGATATACTTAAGCGACTGAGTTGACTATGATATGCATAAGTAATAAATAGAACTGTAGCGGCAAATAAATCCTCAAAATAACCAGTTCCATAGGTACTCCACATTTGATGCTGACATCATTAGTTTAACGGACACATCTAGCTGAATGCTCATCCGCAACGGATCACGAGTGGGCATACCGTGCTACACATTTCCTATAGACGTTAGCCAGCTTAGATTATAGGGGTTACGATATATTGATAGCCTTTCAAATAAATCTCCAAGACCCTTCACTCCTGACTTCCGGTGTGACTGGGTGACATCTTTGGAATCAAAGTACGATAGTTGAATGGACACAAAAGAATTGAAACAATAAGAATGATGAATTTATTATAGAAGTATATGTAGGTGAATTGGACTTATATCGATGCCGTCAATTAGAACCACTGCCATGTGTATCACTATAGATATAATAGTGGCAATAGAATGAAATAATTTTAGGAATGGATTACACTACTTCAGTCTGTATCGTATTTAAGTAAGTGCAAACCGTTCAAAGTCTCAGTTGGTCAAGGGGTCCCCAATATATGCAAATCCAAATAATAATGAGATATGACTAATATATAGATGGATAGACTGACAAACTGAAAAGGTATATTATGGGGATCTACATTTGAGATATTTGAATTGATCACTCACTGAGTACAGGTTAACTAGTAATTCGTTTGACGGTCACATCTCCAGCCAGATATTGTGTTCCAAAGTCAGTATACAATTGTGAAAATGCAGGTGTGTTGTGTGCTACAGATTTCGATAGATATAAGTAGTATGTATCACCAGGCGAAAGTGAAACACCTGGCGACAGGAAGTTATGAAGATTGAAGAAAAGAGAACGGGAACAAAGAATGATCGGTGCGGAAACGAAGAAACAACGAAGTCTGAGACAATTGACTGACATTTTGCAAACGAAGTATTTACTGTATGGTTCCCAGACTTTACTAAAATGTTCTGTAATTTCGTATTCAAAACATTCAACTGTCCCAAATTGTGTTCTCGTTCTCTACACAACATGTCTGCATTATACGTTATACGGAGCTGTAGCTGAAGGTAAAAAATGTTGGATAGTAAAACAAGCACAACCAAAAATATCCAATACAGCCTTTCTTAAAGATAGAACCCAAAAGAGAGTCTCAAGTCTTACAAAATCTACCAGGAAAAAATAATAAAACACCCAGTATAATAACTGTGGATGGTTAAAAACGCATCAACTTTAACAAATTAGGCGGAACTGGGGCCAAAGTGGTTCCAGTATGGCAGCAGACAGTAGACATTCTGGGCAAGAATAAAAAACTAAGAAAACCGTGGTAAAACATGAAGAAACCAGATTCAGCTTATTTTTGAGAACAGACTCAATTAGTAAGACATATCGTAATGCTTACATTTAAGTGTTGATGGATTTGTACTACTGTCGGCTTCGAAAACCTCTAGTGGGTATCGACTCACTTAGGTTTTCAATAAATAATATTGATGACCTAATTCATCTTCTAGTTATTATTGGTGTTTGGTGTCTCGTTCTATGTTTCGTACGTAACCACCGCAGTGGTCGTCTACATAAGGACGTGTATAACATTAAATGGGTAATAATTTCGAAATTATCTGCAGTGATGCAAATCTCTCGTAGAAACGAAGTTGCATCTGCACCACAACATGAAAGTTGATTTCAGTATGGATAAAGACGCACACGTTCTAAAAATCCATCGACGCTCAAAGCAGTAATAAGAAAGCTAGTATTATTTTCCATACAGAGCTAGAAAGCTGCCGAATGCTGTTGCAGCCCAGATATAATGGAATTTTCCACCATAAAACTCCCAACATGTCACTTCTGAAATTTATTAACTGATAGAAGTTGTACAGTAATGATCACAAACCGTTCTTTTTTTTAAACAGTCGAGTCATAAGTACTTCCCTCCTGGCCTGAGAAAACCAGATTATCTATATCAGTTCACTCTCTAGACTGGACTTAGTCAATATGGTTAATTCCTTGTATCGTTTCTCTTATTCATATATGGATATTATTTAAGTCCTGTTTATGGTCAATCGAAAGAACTTGACTTTACCAAACCTAAGTTTTAAGGGATCATACATTTTATATATTTCACTGTATAAGGTATCTCCGTTTACATTGAAAGTAATAACAAGTTGTATTTTCAGGTGATTATTGCTTTGTGTTGTATTACATCAGGAGACAAGTCAAGGGCGAGTTCATGCTCAAGCCGCTGATTTTAAGTACGCAGCGGACAAACCTTCTTTACTTTTCCTCAAAGTTTGCAACGTTTCTTTACTCATTTGTTATGACCAGTCCTGAGGATCTCAGTAGTTCAGTATGTAATTTCTTTATGGTCAACGTATTCTTCATAGGAAATACAAGCTTTTATCAACAAAGTTAAAAGTTTACCCGGTGGAACTAACATTCAGCAAGATGAAGCTGAAAAAGCGGCTCATTTGTACCTCAGAGCTCGCAAGAGAGATGTGGAGCGTGCTGTGGAATTGTACAAAGCTAACAAGGTATGCAGGTGTTTTGAAATCACAAATTATCGTGGCTACATTTTGTATAATATTGCTGCTAATTTTATGATAAGCTTGATATAAAGTGTGAAAAGTATGGCACCAGTCCGCTCTTTATTTGTCTGCTCGTTTCGGGTTGCTTTTGCGTGAAATGGCTTTACACTTCGCCTGATTCTTTGCATGATATTCAGCTAGAACTACCTAGTTTATTTATCGAAGCATCCAATGCCCGATTTAATCGGAATACAATTGTTTGAATCTTATTTCTTTCAATGATTAAAGGTAGAAATGACTGAAAAAATGCTAAAAATACTGCTAACTGGATGGTATGAGGCGATATTGAAAATAGGGGAAGGCTAACGACAGTTCGTTCACTATTAGTCAGTCAGCTACAACTTAGGACCATTAGTAGAATACCTATAACCTTTTGATGTTCAACTTAAGTAAATCATTACCGTGACGCTCAAGACATAAAAGTTTCTACGGCAGTAAAACACAGCTGTGTTTATGTGCAACAATGCAGCACAATAACTATGATACCTATTACAGACTTTTTATCCACTTCATGATTACTAAATTCAATAAAGAAACAAGAAAATCTATTCTTAATTCATGAATCCTTGTTAGTTAAAAACGTCACTCAACGAGCTAGAATTTTTCTAGCTAATAAACTTCAAACAATTACTTGTATGTGAGTTAGTGGTACCACTCTACTGCCAATACTAAAGTAGGTGATGCAGTTTGACATAGCAATCGAAACCCCCTTATGATGTTCAAATTTATTCAGTTTAGTTGACTTATTCTTGTTGCTAAAGTTGGATGAATTCTATACAGTTTAGAGAAATCTCTTTGTTTTCAGTAAATATTTAGGTGGATCTTTTTTGCCAGTCTACAACTGGTCAATATTTTAAACCATTCTTGAGTAAACATTTAAGATTAATTTAACTGGTATTAATTTGTAGTCCCTTGTATTTCTATCAACTTATTGTCATACTAACCAATTCGAGTTAGCGAAAGGGGCGTATTGAAATTATGGGTCAGTGGAACTTATCCCTCTCTTAATTTTTTTGATTCTCAAATTTAGCACACTGCTTTTAGAAATTTTCTTCGGTGCTTCTAAATAACGGGTTATTTAATATCGCTTTCGAACAAATTCGTCTATTTGCTGCGATTATACCAATCTCGAGGTTGTTAGCAAAAAAGACTGATAAATTGGTAAAAATACCCATTTATCTAGTCCACAGTTTAAAACCTAACATAGTCTGATGTTAGACGTTTTTACTGTTCACGTTGAGTTGTCGTATTTGAACTAATTAGTATTGAAACTTGATCTTCAAGGTTGTGCCAAGAATATTCATAGCCTTTAAATCAAAATATGAACCTACGTTTGTTGATCAAATTTATCTGATATAATCAGTTCAGTTTCAAACTATACCATTTCTTCATTTAAATTTTACATGACAAATTTACGATACAATACTACAGTAAATTAAGGGGGATGCTAATCAAACCAGGCAAATCCAATAATATATTATAATGGGACCAACTTGCCAAGTACGAGTCTATGTATTCAGTTTTGAGCCACAGTGTAATGTCTGGTAATAAGATCCACGGCCGTGCAAACAAAAGTAGGTGGATCGGGATTCAAACATATGACTAGCTGGATAAATGATAAGTATTTTAACCCAAAAACTAAGAAATAAAATTACAGTGTTTACAAACCAGTTAACTCGCGAAATGCTCTCACATGGCCACGCGTATATAGCCTCTGCCAGGGAAGTCCTACTTACTGCCTTCTCATGGCGAGGTATTGTTTACGAAAATGAGAGGACGAAAAGCGAATTTCCGGCGCTAAACCAATGGTGCACATGGGCTCCAGTATCTTGATGGAACAAATGGCGTATGAACCAATCGTTGGTCACCGGCTATCACGGGACTGCATCTCCTTACGATGCCCCACTACCTTGTGGGTCAGACGTTCAGGTCGAAGGTTCGGAGTGTGGCCCCCTAAGAAAACCACCTGCTTCGGTTTGGGCACCCAGGCAGTATCACGGCCCTCACACAAATCAATTGAGATTCGTGTGGCGCATATGTATTTGGTGCCTCCTTGTACCAATATCTATGTGTTAAAATAAATAAATAGTCAATGATGAACAATAGAATTCGACCTATAGTACGTAATGGGTAATCATCACATTGATCAATCAATATAACTAATTGGGTGAAAAAGTCTTTGAAGACGAAACATCAAATGTCATGTCTTACACATGTATTGTTGGGCAAAATTGTGTAAGTTCAGTGCTTGACTAATGTGTATGGCCTCTATATTCGATTTTCCTTATTTAACACAGGGCAGTTAGTTGAAAAAAGTAAGGTCTTAGCAACTGGAATGCAAGTAGTTGAATGTGATCTAAAGGTTGCATTCGAAATTGTGCAAGAGCTGATTTTCCACAGTATAACTTCAGTAATTTTAAACATATGATTACGAGTGACTACATGCATCATTAATTAAAACTCATAAGACTTCATCAGTCAGTCCTCTACAACGTAGGACCAGGCACATATATGCATCGGTCCAAGTTGCCATATCGCATTAGCACAAGATAAACACCGGATTCACAGAAGTATTTAATTCAGTGGTGGTAATATATAGAAGATTGCATATAAGGAGATAGTACATGAAGAAAGAATTAGTTCGTAGAAAGAAAGATATGAAGCGATTTTGATCTCATAGTTTAAGGGAAGATAGAGAGGGTATACACCTACGCCATTGTGATCGATTCTGAGCCATGTCACCAAGAGTCTCCAACCATTGGTTACGATAGTCACGCGGAGCCCAGCCAGGCAGTCTGCATCTACCAACATAGCTCAGACCAGAAGTTAGTGACTTCAAGCACTGATGCCGCGTTTTGGTTTGGTCGTCCCCAACATTCTCCCAATTATCCCTAACACCGGTTAGCATTGCGCGTCGTGGTAATCGGTGTTCAGGCATACGCAACACGTGGCCCAACCATCTCAATCGATGAAGGTTCATAACCTCATCAACTGATTTACCATCGTTCCCTAATACCCTGCGTCTAACCGCACTATTACTTACCCGGTGATCCTAGCAGATACCAGCAATATTTCCAAGGCATCTGTGGTCAAATACTAGTAACTTACGAATATCTTCTACTCTTAAAGGCCGTGTTTCGCAGCCGTATAGTAGAACGGAACTAACTACCGCGCAGTATACTTGTCCCTTAATTGATAGACGGATATCTCCCTTTCGCCATAGGTGACGTAAGTTGGCGAAAGCCAAACGAGCTCTTAGAATCCGTGCTGAGATTTCGTCAGACACCAACCCATTAGGGCTGACCAGACTTCCAAGATAAGTGAAGTTGTCAACGCGTTCGACTACTCCACTCCCTATCCTTAGTTCAGGTGTTGACGCAGGCCAGTCCTGAAGCAACAAGTTGCATTTAGAGGGAGAGAAGCGCATCCCAAACATTCTGGCATTGTTGCTCAGTGCTACCAAAAGACTCTGCATTTCATCGGCGTCTTCACCAAACAGGACTATGTCATCTGCGTATTCTAAGTCGATAAGTGGACCTCTTGATAGGAGATCAATGCCCGAGAATTCAGTCGATGAGAGCGTTATGTCCATTAGTAGATCTATGATGAAGTTAGACAAAAATGGAGAAAGTGGACAGCCTTGACGGACGCCACTTGAGGTTGCAAAAGCAGATGACAGTTCGCCGTAAGCTCTGACTCGACTAGTAGTGTTTGAGTAAAGAGCCTTCACAAGTTTAATGTACTTCTGAGGTACGCTTTTAATGAAAGACACTGCCACAGAACCTCTCGATCTACAGAGTCAAATGCTGCTTTTAAATCAAGAAAGACCATCATTGTTGTACGTCGATAAGCATGCTTGCGTTCTAAGATCTGACGAATGGTAAATATGTGGTCGAAGGAGGGAAATGATTCAAAATAGTTAAATACATGCAGCTATACTGGCTGGTTGTGGTTTGGAAGTAGGTTAGGGGCCGCCTAAACAAAACGTGGCATTAGTCCATGAAGTCATTGACTGTTGGTCTAAGACATTATTCTTGACAATTTCCTTCCGCTGTATTTATGTGCTGCCCCAATCAATTCGAATCAGTACTCTTATGTTTCAGGTTCTACTTTGCTTGTGACTGACTCAAATATTTTTCAGTCTTGTCCACCACATGAGCGCTATCGATCGAATGTGTAAAAGGTAGAGCCACACTCAGTTATGAATATAATTGTTCTACTTATTAATTTATACTTCCATTATATATTGCTAAACTGACTTACTGGTTGAAACATTCATCTTTAAACCACTAAGTCACAAGTTTGAAGTACACTTCATCTATTTTTTATGAGAAGTGAGGAAGTATCACCGTCCTTCATACAAGTAGTATTGTCTAATATCCCGATCACAGTAAAACTACAATTAATGGATGAGTTTGATTATTCCTCAAGATCTTAAGCGTTAATAGTATGATCAGTGTTTCATACAATAACTAATATATACTCAATGCGTTTGTATTGTTTGTCTATAAGTAAATAAAGTGTAAATCTACTTGTTGTTTATGTTTCTCAATTGATTTTCTATTTTTAGCGAATGCGCTATACGGAAAATGTGGATTCAATCGATCCTTTAGAAGATGGAGTTCGACGTGAACTTCTATCTGGTAAATTTACTGTATTAGTAAGTTTAATCGACAATGGGTTGCGACTTTTCTTTTTTCTGTTTAATTAAAATTTTTTATTATGCACTTTTATTTAATTTATTGTTATTTTACAAAATTAATAAGTAGTCTGTTCCTCTTGGTAGTAGTAAGGTTGACTTGTTTTTCGTTTTGTAAAATAAATAGTCGTAGATTTTCATTAGTTCCTTATTCGTCTGTTATTAAGTGTTTGAAGTTTAACCGATGTCAGTATAAACATAGTACTGTACTACGGGTATGTATTTTAAACATTTATCCAGCTCTATCAATCAAACTCAACATAAAACCTGGTGCTTGTGTACATCGTTCCAAGTTGCCATACTCCATTGGCGCATCGAAATGAAACTGTTAGGGCCAATACCAGAGTGGTAGAGGTAGTAACACTATGAATGGTAATTGGAAAGATTATTAATTGAAGTTATACAATTCCAGAAGAGAATGTAAATTAGTGAAATAAAAATTATGTGAAATTGAGGAACCTAGAATCTGGTGTAAGTCATTTATCCGACTTTACTTCACATAATTCAGTCTAGTCAAATCAAATAAATATTTTTAACCATCACATAATAAGTGTATCGCATTGTATAGTTCATCAGTCTGTTTCATTATTCGATAAACTAATTAAAAAATCCTAAGTTTTACAAAGTCTGGTTAATTACCATTTTCTTCACTCTTGTTCCCATAGCTCTTTAGTCATTACTCACAGATGTCGGGACTTCGGGCATATGATATTAAAATCATGATGTAAGTTATCCTGAGATTAGGCACATGGTACTGAGCAGGAGTACTAGATCCATTGACTAGTCTATGTCATCAACTAAGGTGGTTGGGACATGCTTAACATATGTTTTATACAACACCACCCACCCTGCTGCTCTGTGCCTACTAGTATATAAGTAGGTCAGAAAACAAATTAGAATTGAGCAGATCTAATACAATACATCACCTCATAATGTTTATTGGTCAGAGCCTTCTTGGTAGGTGAGAAATTCGATGTTGGAACTGGCACAAAAACTTATTTTTGGCTGGAGATACTGGGTATTGCATTGCGTAATCGGCTACGGTGGTACAGTTGCATTAATTTCTCTCTAAATCTTATGTTTTGTATCACTTCACTCCACATCTTCATATGTTTCTTCAACCTATATTTTTCCAAGAATAGCTTTTTATTTGCATTCGGTATTTTCTCTCTCATGCCTCTCTTGTTTCCAGTTTTCTCTGTTTTTGTGTTGATATAAACTATGAAAACGTAAACTAACACACAGATTTTGTGTTGATCAGGGCTACCTGACAACTGAATGGATAACCAAGTCGTTGGATTAAGTTAATTTTATAAAACGATAGATCTGGCAAATTTCATATTTTGTAAATGCCAGTAGTCTAAGTTAGCTTCTTAAGATCATGTTCTCCACCCTATCACAAACCGTCGTCAGGTTTCTTTGCTTTGTATGGGACATTTAAAGAATAACCATGCAGACACCCTGTCTTGCTCAATAATAATGGGTTCTTACCACATTTCAGTTGATTAGTGTTCAACAAACTCTATTAGACTTTCAGCTTAACCATCATGGCAAAAACGTTTTATCTCGACTTTTTGTATTTATGTATGTATTTTAGTGGTTAACATCTGTTAATTTGCTTAAAAGTTATTAGCTCTAATTAACTTCTGAAAAAAAGTTTACTGATACTATATTGAGAAAAGTAGCAATGTTTGTAACAATTTTTTTACTGACATTAAATAACAGGAGTTAAAGTGAAAAGAAATGAAGTTAATAAGTTCAACTAAGTTTGTATTTGTTCTAATGATGAAATGATCATTTATGGTTTATCTAATTAGTATGTACAACACAAAAACTAAATCCTATATAGTGTGCCAAAATACAAAAATCCTTGCATGTACAATTAGTTACCTTAATTAAACACATCTTCAGTTCGTTCTTAAAACTATATAAGTCTGTTTTCAGTAAAATAATGAACAGATCTAAGTCAGACCACCACTGAAGACCTAGAAGCACTGTACGACCATTTCGTCCTAACATAGGATTCGTTAGCAGTGCGCAACCACGACCTCACGTGCGAATGCTTGACTTCTAAACCACAGGATTCAACGATGTTGATACCAAACTCCAATTGATCCACGATATTGCGCGACCATCTTCCATTATCATTGGTGGGTAACCTCACACCCGACACGGATTTGTCCCACTAGTTACGACTTTCACTAGAACTCCGGAAATTTCCTTTAAAGCTAGTCACTAGTAAGGACATGATAATCGTCAGTAAAGGGTTGTAGAAACTGTTAAATTTGACCGAAATCAACGTTAGACTACCGTTAAGAACCTGGAAGCAATGTACGACCGTTTTGTTTTCGCACGGAACTTTGCAGTGCGCATCCACGATCCCGCACATGGGACTTGAACCCATTTTTTGAATGATCAATATTGTTTCACGATCATCAGCTTCTTTTTCTCTGTATTTTCATTTGCTTGCCTTTAAAATAAAGGTATCAATTTGGTCTAATTTAAAGATGTCGTGAAGGAGTTTCATAGTTCACTAGTATTTGACTATATGTATCTTCAGCGAAGTCATGAGAACAATTGAGTAAACAATGCCAAAATTTAAACATTCAGTATTTCTGTATTAAATGCTATAAATCACAGGCGATAAAGTGTGAATATTCATTAATGCAATGTGATAGCTTTGCAATATTTTCATCGAGTTCTACTTTAATTTTTGTATGGTAACTGACCTTTAGTTATAATCTATATTACCTAGTAACTTCAACATGCTAAGAAGTTTCCAATCAAACCTTTTCTCCAGTTGGTTTAATTGATATATGGTTATTTTTCTTCTGGCCTGATAATTTTTGCATATTTGTATATGCTTGGTTTGTTGAATATTTTACTGATAATAATAATAATAATACCAATCGACCATCTCTTTAGTAATGATTCTTTGTATTAATTAAACCGTCATAAAACAGATTCACCTGACTAAGGTTTGAAATTCTTCGACTATATATATATTTGGCGTATAGTTCTAGTGTTGTTTAACATTTACACACTTTTCTCTCATTCGACTTTTTTTTTATCTTTTTCTCGAATTTTATTGCTTGCCTAAATGCAATTATCGTATCGATTTTTTAACTATAAAATACTATTAAACATTTTACGAAACAATATACTTACTAGTGATGCTTCAATATCTTTTCTCTATGGTATACACACTTTTTATGTCTTAGGGACTAATAAAAAATGTATAGTTCATTTGAAACTTGTTTTCATCTATGAATTAGGAGAATGTACCTATTTTTTTGTGGTTATGTATGTGTATGTGTCTTCAAAATTGAACGGATGTTCAGAAATCGTTTAAAAATATTTGTTGATGTTGCTTATTGCATGATCATGGAACATTTAACTTTTTTGAAGTTATTCAACATAAGATGTTTCTAAATTAATTTGGATTTAAGTTTAACACTTGCAATACACATGATTTCTCTAAAGTGAATAATATTAGAACTTATCAGGTAAATTGTCAGTCCGACAGTCAGATTCGTCCGTATACGGCGATCAGACTTCCAAGATAAGTAAATTGTCTTCATATACATTTATACAACTGTTGTCATAAAATGCCATTAACACTAATCTCAACTCTTGTAAATGAATTCAAGAATTATCTATCCTTCAACAGACTTTCGTTTTTGAAAAATTTCATTTTAAACAAAGTCCTTAACAATTAGTGAGCTTTTATTCCAGTTGAAGTTATAAATTATTTGTTGCATAATTGTAAGAATTCAAATCCTAAAATGAATAAACCGGATTTTTTTTCTCGTTGGATAGAGACAGACAACATTCACTTGATCATTTTTATCATTAATGTACTTTTTTTTCAGCCCACTCTTCCTGATGATGAAATGGATGCAACTGTTGCTATATTTACAGCTTATCGTCATTGGCCTCCTTTAACTACACATAGAGATACTTTAAAAGGTGTTCTATATCAATTAGATGCAGTAATGATGGAGTAAGTAATTCTTTCGTTGTACATTTTAACTGAGAATATATCCGATCAAACTATTTATTTGAATAATATAATAATAATAACACATTAACATATGTTCATTTCCCTTTAATTTATTTGTAAATGTTTTTATTTCCCTATTGTCGAGGTTAATGACCGCAAATAACTACTCTATTTCTCTTCTAATAGAGATTTAACATTTCCAGTCTTATTATATTCTAATATTATCATAATTTTAAACTTTTTTCATTTGACCCATTCCCTGTCACCATAGTAACATTGTGTATACATTTCGACAAATAAATTTTAAATTTCATTTTTTTTTCTATCATAGTTTTACACCTGTTGAGATTAATCATTAATATTGTTTTCATTTCCTTATCATCACATGCATTTTAAAGTTAAAATAATAATTCAATTAGGGTAAAAGTCGTCTTCTTGTCGTCATGACTTAATAATTTGAAGAATAAAATAAGAATATTATGTATTTATTTATTTATTTTATTTGAACATATAGATATTGGTACAAGGAGGCACCAAATACATATGCACCACACAAATCTCATTTGACTTGTGCGAGGGTTGTGATACCGAAGCAGATGGTTTTCTTAGGGGACCAAACCCGGAGCCTTCGACCTAAAGTTCTGATCCACAAAGCAGTGGAGCATCGTAAGGAGATGCAGTCCCGTGATAGCCGGTGACCAACGATTGGTTCATACGTCATTTGTTCCCTCAGGATGCTAGAGCCCATGTGCACCATTGGTTTGAAATGAGGGTTTTCCAACTCCCCTAGGCGTATCCTCAGTATCCACCAACCCAGTTAAAGCTCTGGACATTCGCTTTTCGTCCTCTCAATTTCGTGATTAACACCCCCGCCACGAGAAGGCAGTATGTAGGATTTCCCAGGCAGAAACTATATACGCGCGGCCATGTGAGAGCATTTCAAGAGGGAGAGCAGACTCTCCCCACTCTCGGCCGTACCATGGCATTTGGGGGCGATGAATGCAATCATTGTATTAATTTTTGCTACAAATTATGGGAGTATTCTGTTTTGTTCTTCTCTCATCTTTTTTAAAATGGTATATCATATCGAACAGAAATACAACTAGTTTGATTTTTATTTAGATAGAGTTTCGTTCTCTAGGCTGGATGGTTTGATCGTGGAGCCTTCGTTGTTCTTCTGAACGACATCATCAGCACAAACTTTAGGTAGAAGTGAAGTGTTCGGATTTATCCGCATATATAACTCACAGCTTGTCCGGTCGATCTCGATCTTGATTGGTTATTGTTGATCCACGTGCTTTGATATAAGCGAGGATATGTCATGTTATTTGACTGCTGATCGATGTTCGTGCAGGTGAAGATGGAGGGGTCGTCCACTTTGTCCGTTGTAGTGTTTTTCGCAGTTGGAACAATTTATTTTGTAGATGATGTTCGGTATTTCTTTTCATTTCGTCCATTGGTATGCATAGGGTTGATTGAAGTGATTTTGCTGGTTTGTGTGCTACACCTATCCTAAACGGCTTCAATAGTCTCGTAATTCGTGACATCTTTTATATATGGTAGGATGATTCGTTTGTTGGTTTCTGTACTTGATTTTGTTTCTGCTGATGCCTTGAGCTGATATTTTTTGATAGAGTTGATTGGGTAACCGTTCCTTTAAAAGATAGTCTCTAGATATTTTTCTTCATTTTCCCACGCTACAAGCGTGTTGCAATGTGTCCTCGCCCTCTTGAATAAAGTTTGTACGCAGTTGATTTTGTGAGTTCTTGCGTTGTTGCTACCGTAATTGCTTTATAAAATACTGATAATTTATTTTAAAAATATCTTCTGTACAACGATAAAAGTAGATGTGACATGATACTCAAGCTAAATTACACAAAAAAAGAAACACTTACTGCTGATGCAGACTGTATATGAAAGTATTTGATGTGATTCAATGCATAGTCAAGGATGTTTGTGTAGCTAAAAGGTATTCTCCCACTTTAAATTTTATCTCTGAATCTCAACCCCTAGCTTTTATAATTTTATAAACAAAACTGAGACTAAGCATCATTTCATTATAGTTGATGGCAGTTCATGATGAAAACCCCAACCTTTATAAGCAAACATAGATAGTTGCTAGCAGTGGAATTCAGGATGCGCGTTTCGTCCTATTTGGGACTCGTCGGCTGGACATAACTGCATCTCAGAATTGATGTTCACTCCGGGACTCGAATACAGTACCCAAATTTAACCCTTCTTTGTTTACTATAATCAATGATGCAAAATGTAATCACATCAAAGCTATTCATTCACTGGAATGCTATTGCGTTTTGTTGTTAATTTTTTTTAAACTAAATATTTTGTTTCTGATTGGCTAATAAAGTAGTTCCAGGTCATCAGTATACTATACTCTTATCATAATTAATTGAAGGAAATCAATACAAACTGTTTTGACTATCGGTGGTTTATGGAGATTATTGAATTTCATAGTTGATATCACATATAGACTTCAGTTAGATAACTATTGAAAACTATGAAGCACTGGTCAGCTATTTCCTCATAGTAATGGGGGGGGGTACCATAGCAATACACATCCACATCCAGAAGTTGAACCCAGGATTTTCAGATCTCGTGGTATGCGCTAAACATTCAGACCACTAAACAAGAATCTAATTGTTTAGATTTCAAACTTCAATCACAATTCACAATATTGCCGACTGCCACAGCGAAGCTACATACTAGGATGAAATAGCTATCCAGTGTTTCCTACCTTTTAGTGGTGGTCTCACTATAATCAATCTGTGATGTAAACTACGAAAATCTAGTTTAAAGGATGAAAATTTAATGAATGAATCAAATACAGTATTATAACATCAATATTTAAAATTCCAGTGGTTTACAAACTTCAATGATTATAACTTGTTTAGGTCATTGGTTTGAATTTAGGACCATGTAAAATTTTAGTTTAGATAGATGAATAATGACATCACTACTATAGATACGTCTGTATCATTAATAATTTCTGAGGTTGTGTTCAGCTTTTGTATCATTAACCCTTTCGATGAAAGTATAATATACTAACTTTCTTGAGTTAACTAATCGGAATCTAAACGACGCCTCATGTGTTTTGTTTGAAGTTAAAAAGTTCAGTAATACATAATGTGTATGTTTTTATGAACCAGGTAAAAATCGGCAATATTTGGTTCTTAAAACCAATATATATATATATATATATATATATATATATATATATATATATATATATATATATACATAATACAAGGGGAATTTTTGATGGTGCCTAAACTGAATTTCGAAACACCCACTCCTAAGGCAGATTGTGTGTTCAAGTACCAGATGTTGTTCACTGTGTAATCAAAAGTGTTTAATAAAGCTAGATAATGTTCCCCGTTTCTCACTCTAAGTCTCATCCTTAAGATTCTCAAGTTTGTAAACAGAAGGTTGGTAAAGCGTTGCATTGTAGCTGTTGTTAGTTCGTGTTAAAAACCCTGACCGTAATTTGTAAACTCAAATACCTAACCCTAACCTTTTTGCATTATGACATATCAGTTGGTGACGAAAACCTATGGGGTGATGACGCTACTCACAACAGTGACCCAACCCCTAATACGTATGCATGTATGTAAACTTACTCTCTTTTTCTTAACTGCAAGGAATAATTTGAATTTTGAGGATTAATTATTGTGATGAAAGCTGTTATTTCATTACTTCGCGTTGTTCGCCTTTCCTAATTGGCTGATAATTCACCAAATTTCTACGTCTGTACTCTATAGCTTTAAAAATCGTATCTATGCTGGACATTGAAATACTGGTAGGCCATCCAAACTTCTTCGTAATGCAACTATACAAATTTACTGAATCATTAGTTTTAAACTGACTCAAACTCTTCCATGTTCTGACTTGTTCTTAATCACATGCCGATATAGATGAATGAATGAATAAATACATTATCTGTATTTATTCAATAGTTTGACAATCTCGTTAATGTCTATGTATAATTTAATGAAAGGAACAAGTTTTGACAAAATTATTATTGTATTTTGACAATTAATCTAATTAAAACTTTCAATCACTTATAATTTGTACATGCATTACACACATTATCAGATAAGTCTCCTGTATTCTTAATGAAAATGTTATTTGATTCACTTGATAAAAACCGCTTAGTTTGTTTTCCAAGTATCATTGTTTTCATGTGATGAATACATTGATATATGTATATGTGTAAACATTTATGGAAAAAAAACCCACATATGATCGCAAACTGTATGTATCATTATTTTGTATACACACCTTCACTATATATCTGCACAAAATAGTGGTATGGATACTTGTAATATCCTGCAGAGAATATAATTGGTTATTTATCCCTGTGCAAATGAATAAGAACGGATACAAGTCGATATAAAGGAAGAATGCAAGATCACAGATGAAAATTTTATTATGCACCTACCACGAATTCAAAAACTATTTTAATACAACAATTTATATCAGATTTATCTATCTGGTCACTTGGCAAATATATTTAACTAGATAGAGGTTGATATAAATTAATCCGTGACGAAATCTATGCACACAGTTTACAATGTCAATAGATTTGATTGGATTAATTAACAATACAATGAATTACTGAGTTACATATTTTCTGCTAGTGGTATTAGTATTTTGGTAAAAACGGTTACATATTAGAGTTTCCGGTTGCCCGACGGTAAAGTGTATTTATGAAAAATTGAAAATCTGCTAATACATTTCAGAGAATGGGAAACCGAATAGAGTGAACGTCTACCACAAAACAACACATCGTCGTTACTAATCCAGGCACTAACATGAGGTAAAGAAGAAGAGATTTTCAGAATTTCTTTATCTAAATGGAAGTCAACAATTGAAATTAAATAACTGTTTATGCAGTAACGTGCGACAACTTGGAAGCACATAATGTAGCTAACTAAGAACAACAACTAGTCTGATGGCAGCATGGGCTTCTGTGGAAATATAAATAGGAAAAGTGTTTGATTGAAGTTATCCCCTAGAGAAAGAACAACGAGACCATAACATGTTGACGAGCTAATCAAAATCGATTTCGGGATTTCAAAATCACGACCCATATTTGAATTCATAACGAACACCTACAATCGGTTTACTGGGCATTTCAAAGATGTTTTGATTTAGCATCTGCAATAAATGGGATTGTTGAGAAGCTCCATTATTTATAATTGTAGAGTCAAAATGACTCCTTCAACCATATGTAGAGCGTTGTAATAACGTAGCATTTCGGTTCAAATGTGTTGAGAAAGGGAATCAATAAAAATGAGAACATTTTCTCGTTCTCGAGACATGTCATGTTTATTTTCATAGACTGAATAATGAAAGGACCAGTGACTTTGGCTACTATTCTTGCTAATGCTACTGCAGCTTTGACGGTCCAGTGATACGGGTATTACAGGGAAATGTGTGTTATCAACATGAAAAACGTAAATTATTCGTTTAAAGTTGTATGTATGTATGTATGGTAGAAATCGACGAAACGATTACTAGGAAACGTTGAATTTATCTTTTCACTTCCGTTTGGAACATAAAGCTATTCTGGAAATCTCTTATTCTTTACCTCATGTTAGTGCCTGGATTAGTAACGTCGATGTGTTGTTGTGCAGTAGATGTTCACTCTATTCAGTTTCCCATTCTCTGAAATGTATTAGCAGATTTTCAATTTTTCATAAATACACTTTACCGTCGGGCAACCGGAAACTCTAATATGTAACCGTTTTTGCAAAAATACTAATACTGCTAATAATAATTATCATTAACTGTAGTTTGGAACCGAGTACACAAGTTTGTACTTAATAAGTGAAAGATAAATAATGTACTGGTGTTGGTGTGGGTCACCGGGATATTCTAATTATAGGGAAACCATAGTGGCTCATATCAATCTGGGTCATCTTTAGCTCTATACTGATGTTGGTATGACTTTAATGTACCGGGTATACAAAGCGTCCGTGAAAGTAGTTCTGATTCATGTCTGTAAAACCTGGGCCTTCTGAACCATGGATCTTCAGCGACTTCGTGTTTGATTATCGCCATGCGAATGATTTCTCACATTTGACACCAACACCATGTATTTAATCTTAATGTTCTGAAACTAAGAAAAAAAATCAACCAGGTGGTTATTCCCTGATATGAAAGATACCTGTATAGGACTAACATCTATTGGTTACGATTCTCTGGATAGAGTCCTAAAGCACATACAATTCAGCCTGTTACTGTTCTGTGATTTCTGAAATTAACTTATTGTCTAAGTAATATAACATTTTTCGCAAACTGTTTACACGTGTGCTATTTTTTTTCTTTCTTTTAAATCCCGAAATAAAATAACAAATATTTACTTAAATATAGTGAGCAGTCGCAAAGAAAAGGACTTGTGGTACTGTACGATATGCGTGATACAAAATATTCCAATTTCGATTATCATCTTTGCATCAAATTGTTGAATTTATTCAAAGTAAGTTAGTTTTGTTTTTGGTGGCTTATCTATTTAATTTCATGGTAACCTTCATCGTAAAATGTAATCGTCACCTAATGTAGAGTGCTACTGTAATTCAAGGTAGTGCTACTCGATGGAGGTTTGATTCTTATTTAGCTGGTGACACACCAACTAGAGATCGAATATGGGTTGTGTCATAAATTCTCACATGAGACGAATAAGTCACCTGTACACTTATTGACTGAGTTGAATCGATTATTGAAGTGCTGTTTACCGTTCTTTGTAATTACTGTCAGACAATTAGACGAAGAATTATTGGTGATTTCGGTATCGATTGTCACATGCCTTGACATACACACGCACACTGTTTACTTTTCAATTGATTCAATGTGATTTAGAAAAAAGCTCATAGAAGATGACAGCTCGTTTAGATAAAACTCATTAGTTGTTTGTATTTGTGAATTGTAGAGAAATTAGAATCTGAATTGTTATGATTGAGTGTTCACTGTTTGATCCAATGTCAACTACAGCTTTACCGAGAGTAAAGGCTTAATCCTGTACCATAGGTTTTCCTCTAGACTCTCTTTAAGAAATAGTTCTCATTACAATCCTCATTTTTAGGAGGAATACTAGTTATAGAGATTATTATTACTCATAGTTTCAATGTCATGTCATGTCATTGGTGTGTTTTCTAAACAAATGTCAAATAGTCCCTTTATTTTCTAATGATTTCATATTTGATGCCAATAGCGATGAAATAAATACAAAACTGATTAATAGTTGGTGACTGAGGTTCAGGACTGCAATCAGTCAGTTTCTGCTGCCATACATACATCCTAAACGAATTGCCTTTTGTCACAAGTTTTAGTATATTTTAATTTTAGTTGTCAATGCAAACCAGTATGTGCGTTCTGTCCCACCTTAGACTCGTCAATGTACTTTGATTTAATTAGTTTTTCATGGCTGTACATTAATATGTTTATGCATGATTTATAACAATGAAATAATACCCATCGATTAGTTATTTCATATAATAATTATGTAATGACATATTGATTATAAAATAACATTGAGCAACTGGAAGAAGAGAATTATAATAATCAAAGTAATTATTCGGAAATCAAACAGTTGCTACGTTGCGTAATATATAAAAAGAAGGAACTAACAAAATATTTTGATGAAAGTTCGGTATTATAATAGTTATGTAAGACATCAAGGGACGAATGTTGAGAATAGGTAAAATACAAAGGTGGAAGAAGTTAGAAAATAGTTTAAATACTTTTGACGGAGAGAGTTTCATCAAAGTTCTGCTACCAACCCACTCCTATATCGATAGTCAAGGTAGCGAGAATGGTTGTACAAACATCATTCGGATGCCAAGGTTTAGTTTGTGAGCATGGATCCCAATGGATTCAGAAACGTGCAAAAGATGAACTCGTAAACCATGTGGTAAATTTGATGAAATATGGTGGATAACCTTAAAAGCTTTATTCAATCCAACTTGATGACCAATGTCCACCAAGTGAGCGAGAATAGAACTCTTAATCACTCCTATCTGTCCTTCGCTCAACCAAGACGGATGGTGTTCTGTTATGAGATGACGGACTTGTCGAATTGTACGCCCTATAAAACTGGCTCCATAGGAGCAATTGAATTGGTAAATACATATGGATGTGGCGAATTCAGGCAATGTCTTTATTATGGGGCGGTTGTAAAAAACATCACTCAGTCTGGCCGCATTAAATGTTTTCTGTACCGTTTTTTTAGCCAATGAGTCACAATTTCCTTGCTAGCATCGTTTGGGAATCGTAATTTTAAGAGCTTTCCCTCTCGAAATGCTCTCACATGGCCAAGCCTATGCAGCCACTGCTAGGAAAGTCCTCGCTGCTGGAGTGTTGCTTACGAAATCGACAGGATGAAAAGCGAATGTCTAGTGCTCTAACCGGGTTGGTGGATACTGAGGATCCGCCTAGGGGAGTTGGAAAACCCTGATTCCAAACCAATAGTGCACATGAACTCCAGTATCCTGAAGGAACAAATGGCCTATGAATCTACTGTTGGCCACCGGTTACCATGGGACTGCATCTCCTAACGTTGCTCGATTGCCTTATGGACCAAACCTTTAGGTCGAAATCTCCGGGCGTGCCCCCCCTAAGAAAACCACCTGCTTCGGTCTTGGCACCCGGGCCGTATTCCAGCCCTCACACAAGTCGAATGACTTATATGTCTCATATCTATCTGGCGCCTCATTGTACCAATGTTTACGTGTCTAAATAAATAAATCCATAGTACACTCACACATTCTAAAAAAAATTATCATATCGTTTCATTGTACCACAAGTAAAGGTGTTTAGTTAATATATCAATTGAAATAAGTGTAACCAACTTGAATTATAATTGATTACTTGATGTAGTAATATGCGATAGTTTAGTTGCAATCGCTCAATAACTCATCATAGTACCACAGTTGCTATTAATGCTTATTTACGCTTTTCAGTATGGTATAAACACAAGTAATATTGCAGCCACTTACAATGAAAAACCTTTGACTTTGGAACTACACTAGTTTCGGGAACAGATACCTATTACGATTTTAAAACTTGCTTAATAAGGTTTGATCATCATTCGGAATTAGACAAATATGAGAATGATTTCTATTCAGCAGTTAATCAGTACAAGTATCTCAGTCTCTCCATTAAAATGATCAGTTATTATCCTAATAGTTCATTAGTAACACCTTTTACATTGATGTTCGGTCAAATACAATAGGGAACACCAGGACCCTGAAAATTGTAGATATACACCTGACTGCTAAATATCATGAAGCTCAAGTTTGATTTCCCTTTGTATTTCGTACAAATCAACTCTCACTTAGTCTTTTAATTATTTGTCTTTATGTCTCGTGTAGTCTCTTGATTCTAGATACTCAGGATTGCAGCCTTAGACCTGTAAGTTGAAGGTTGATTAGTGTTACTCATAATCCGCTGCTCCAAAACTGATTCAATTAGGATTTATCAGTTTGTCGATGTCATTAATGAACTTTCGATGAAAAGTTTCGTTTTTATTCACGTTTATATGCCGATTTTTATCCCTTGTATGAATTATCTTTTGTGTTATGTGCTTGGAGGCAACCGGTAGAAAACCGATCCTTTGAACATGGTGTAATCTGCAATCTTAAGAGCACTGATACTCTTTGTCAGATTCTAATACTACGCATACTCGACTATCACCTATGTCGACGCTCGATGTTTTTTGGTATAGTAGTAGATTAAAAAAGGCTATAAACGGCCAAAACAAGACTTACCATCAATCCATAAAGTCATTGACTCTAGTACTAGACCCTGTTGCTATCTCTAAACTACCTGTGATAGAAGTCTATGTGATTATTGTAAACAATGGTTTGAGACTTTGGATGAAGTAGATCCGAATCAGTTCCAATATAATACATGCCTTCACTCTTAATCTCCCCATAGTTCAAGCGTTTCTGAATCATATCCTGTACGCCTTTGGTATTTATCTTTATATTTTCATCTCGATTTACTGATTTCGCGTGGCAACCAACTTGGACTGGTAGACATTAGCAAATTTAAAACCTAGTCAGTCAGTCAGTCAGTAACAACGTGGAACTTCGTACGTACGTACATCAGTTCGAGTTGCCATACCACATTAGCACAGAGATTCAGTTATCGATTCAAATCCCATAGTGGTCGAGGTACTGAAAGTATAAGTAGAGATAGGGGACATTAAGGTTTGATGATGTTATTAAAGGAGTATAGTCCAGTGGAATAAATTGGGAAAGAAAATAAAGGACATGAAGAATTCAGAAGATTAGAGTTTGAGAGAACACAAAGAGCGGATGCACCTGCGCCATTGCAAACGATTTTGAGCCATGTCATTCAAGATCTCTAACCATCGGTTGCTATCATCTCGCGGTCCCCAACCAGGTAGTGTACACCTACCAACATGACTCAGTCCACTTGTCAGTGACTTCATGGATTTGTGCCATGTTTTGGTCTGGCCGCCCCTACCTTTCTTCCAACCTACTCCTACACCATAAAACATAGCACGTCGGGGCAGTCGGTGGTCGGGCATGCGCAACACATGTCCCAGCCATCTCAAATGATTGAGTTTCACTACTTCCTCAATTGATTTTCCATCCTTACCTAGTACCCGTTTCCTAACAACTGAGTTACTTACTCGGTGGTCTCAGGATATACGAGCAATGCTTCGAAGACATCTATGGTCAAATACTAGTAACCTACGAATATCCTCTACTCTTACCGGCCATGTTTCACTGCCATAAAGTAGGACGGAACGAACTGCTGCGCAGTAAACACGTCCTTTGGTTGATAGACGGATATCTCGCCTACGCCATAAATGACGCAAGTTGGCAAAAGCTAGTCGAGCCTTTTGTATCCGTGCTGAGATTTCGTCACACACCAAACCACAAGGGCTGATGAGACTTCCAAGATAAGTGAAGCGGTCGACACGCTCAACTACTTCACTCCCTATCACTAGTTCGGGTGTCGATGCAACCCAATCCTGAAGTAACATTTTGCATTTCGAGGGAGAGAATCGCATGCCGAATAGGCTTGCATTGTTGCTTAGAGTGGTCAACAGACTCTGCATTCTGTCAGTGTCTTCACCAAATAGAACTATGTCATCGGCATATTCTAAGTCAACAAGTGGATCTCCCGGTAGAAGTTCAACTCCTGGAAATTTAGATGAGGAAAGTGTCATCTCTAAAAGGACGTCAACGACAAAGTTAAACAAGAATGGAGAGAGTGGACAGCCCTGACGAACACCACTTGAGGTAATCACTTCTGATGACAGTTCACCATAAGCTCTCACTCGACCAGTTGTGTTCGAGTAGAGAGCCTTTATAAGGTTGACGTACTTCTTTGGTACTCCCTTCAGTGACAAACATTGCCATAGAACCTTACGATCAACAGAGTCAAATGCCGCCTTAAGGTCGAGAAATACTACCATTGTGGGACGTCTGAATGTGTGTCTATGTTCTAGGACCTGACGTAATGTGAATATTTGATCAATGCAACCACGTCCAGGTCGAAAACCAGCCTGGTTTTCTCTAGTCTGCTCTTCACGAGCTTTGGTTAGACGTCGAAGTATTATTGAAGCTAATATTTTAGACACTATATTAGTCAAACTAATTCCTCTGTGATTGTCACAGGAGGACTTTTGTCCTTTCTTATAGACTGGTACAATCAGTGATTGAGATCAGTCAGATGGGATTACGTCCAGTTCCCAGATTCTACCTAAGACCTCAGTCAATCTCGCTGCTAATACTGGACCGCCATCCTTAAAAATCTCAGGGGTAAACCTGTCAGGGCCTGCTGCTCTCCCACGCTTCAGATTTCCTATAGCTTTTTCAACTTCGTAAAGAGTCGGAGGACTTACATCAACTTGCCATTCAGGTCGACTGGGGATCGTGGGAAACCGAAGTGTGGCTGAAGGCCAGTTGAACTGATCCCTAGTACCTAGTACATATTCCTGTGCATTGCTTTTTTGTTTATGCATTTGGACTTACCTATTAAGTATAAATATTAGCCACAGAACGTTTTTCTCTCTGATATACATTTTTTATCATTCATCTTGTTTTCGTTTGTCCATGTATGTACAATGTTTATGTCACTCGTATCCTCTAAATAGGGTGTTTATCCAGCTCGTCTACGTAAAGTGATTATCATTGAACCACCATTTTGGTTTCGGGCTCCATTCAATGTACTGCGACTATTTGTTCGTGAAAAAATGCGAGATCGGGTAAGTTCTTAATTGGATTCTATTTAAATAGTCAACAGTCATCATTTTTAGTATGGAGATTTGTGATGATTGTAGTATCTTAACAGTTGCATTCACGAGTCAATATAAGCTAGACCACCATTGAAAACCTGGAAGCACTGGATGGCCATTTCGTCCCGGTATGGGACTCCACAGCAGTGCTCATCCACGATACTGTACGTGGGACTCGAACCCAGGACTTTCGGTTTGGCGCGCGAACGCTTAACCTCTTGACCATTGAGCCGATATCATTCTCTTTCTCAGTTTGTTCGTTGATTTGTTTTGATTGGCTGTCTGAATTTTCATGTCATGATTTATTTTTGAACAACACTTATATTATAGCTTTGTGATAAGTTTCTAACCAAACAACTGTCTAATTACTCGAATCAATCAGGAATCTTTAAAGTAAGTCTCAAATTATGCAATAATTCATCAATGGCATTACTATTCCAGGTTCTCAAGAATTCACTCGTACAGTAGGTCATATAAAGAGTAAATTTACAATGAGGCATTTCCACTTTAAATGCAAGATTACGAATGCTGTAAATTGGTGATTCTGCATATAAAAAATCGTTTCAGTGGATGTTACCTTTGACCTATCTGGGCCACGACTAACCTTCTTGAGGACTGAGTTGTATTTACAACTGATATATCACTGGTTAGTGACCAACGTTTTATGTGTAAGGTTCTTCTTAGTACCGATCGAATTTCACCGATTTCTTGTCAACTACATTCAACCACCGCCTTAAATCTCAACACAGTGCACGCGATATTGAGTCACCTAAACTAGTGGCCACATTGCAACTTGATCGATAGAATTCAATCTGTAATACAAAGGACCTGACACACATGATATTGGTCACTACTCAGTGATTAATAAATTGTCAGTATTGCGTATCCATTCCTAATGTATGATTACTCTCAAAACTATCAAATGTGAAGCATCTCCTGACAGATTGTAACCTAAATTTATCCTTTTTCTAAAATTCTAATCAGAATATTAAAACCCATTATTATTTTATGATGCACACTTTTTGAAAAAAGTATTTATGATATAAGATTAGAAACAATGAATTATTAGTTGTGATATATATACGATTTGATAAGAACTATGTTAAGGGCGGAATTACCAGTTTAAAAATATCTTAAAGTGTAGGAGGATTTGTTGAAATATTCCATATTTCCTACTCAAAATTCATCACTGTAACAATAAATGTAATATGAATTTGAATAACATTATTATCATTATTTATTATTATTATTATTATTATTATTATTATTATTATTATTATTATTATTATTATTATTATTATTATTATTAAAGAACACAAGCACATGATCCTATACTCAATTATTATCCACAGTTTTTTGTGCGTGTATGTGTATGTGTGTGTTTGAGGGAGAGAGAGATACATGGATAGGGCTAGTGAATGATATTGCCTAATAATTGCCAAAAACTGAAGTGAATAAAAGAGAATTTTTATCGGAATTTTTTATTGACTGTAAAGTAAAAATTATTTTTAAACCATTCATTAGACCCACACAATTGTAATCAATTTTACATCATATCACATTTAAGAATTATGTAACTGCTGATTTTTATTTTCTCTTATTAGAAGTTTAATGTCAACGTGTTTTTATCTTTACTTTCTTGCATGATTTTAACACAATAACAAAATTCCGTGTAGTTATCACAAACTTCTGTATTAATATTATTTTATGAAACCGTCTTGAGTTTATTCGCATATGTATATATTAATAGGTTAGACATATTCCAATTTGTCTAATTGAATTAATAAATTATATATTCAAGCTAACTCGATACTCCATTTTTGTTGTTGTTTTATCAAGCATGTGTACGGGATAATTGTGTGATTAACACCTGAATACACTTAATGTAATTTGCAATCCTTTAACAATCAGTAAACCTGTTAAAGTATACTTAATCTATTCAGAGATGAGAATAAACCCTAAACAAATAAGTAATATGATCAAACGGAAAGACAATTAGTAGAAAAGTCCAACTAATCAATGGTATGCTTGCTGACAACCGCGAATTGAATTCAACATTCAGCGAATGAGCTGTCCATAACTTATGGAGAGATTATAATTGCTTTTATTCCTCTCTTTGTACTGGCAATAATGTCGAGACAGCCAGTTAGTTAGTCCTAATGAACATAGAAATTGACATGCTTGTGCTTCGATCAAAGTTACCTGCCACAACACATTAATACAGTGATACGAAGTTACTACAATGAATACCAAAAAAGTAGTAGAATAAATATAAGTATAACCTCGCGATCTACAACCATGTAATCCATAACTACCAACACATCTCAGTCCAACAGTGAATAATTTCTTAGATGCCATGGTTTTAACGCTTTTTGCTTACTTCCAGTCTATTTCTACAGCAGTCAATATCACTCATCGATATAGATAATTGTCGGGCATACGTAAAACATATCTCTACCACTTCAGTCGATGAATATTTATAGCCTTGTCAACTGATCTATCGTATTCTCCTTATACTCTATGCTTAACCTCACCATTACTTGGTCGTTTCACGACGTGCGAGCATTTCTTCGAAGATACAATCAAAAATTTCCAGTCAACACATATATCTATTTTATAAACAATGTTTCATAGCGTTAATGTAAAACTTGGCATTTAAAACCAAAATATATTCGTAGGTTATCACTGGTAGCTGATCATAGACGTCTTCGAAGCATCGTTCGCGTATGTTGGTACCACTAATTGAGTTATTCTGAGGCTAGTCTTTGGGTACCAGACAAAGACAATCAGTTGGTAATGATGTGAATCTTTATGGAATGGTACGGTTTCAAAAATAAAATACCATGAATACATTTTACCGTTAAACCAACCACCAACAACGACAACATGAGGAAATCATTCTCCTATGCTATAAATCTCTTTGCCAACACTACTATTAACGCTACTATGTACTGCTACTAGCAACCTTGTAAGATAAATTGTTGTAGTTCTTATCATAAACGATTTGTAAAATAACGAAATATGCATACTTTCTATATATATATATATATATATATATATATATATATATATATATATATATATATATATATATACATTCTTGCGTTTGCCATAACCAAAAGCTAGCGAAATTTCTTCGTGGCTTTCTTTCATCAAGTCAAACAGAAAATGTTGTTTAAGTCTTGATTTAAGCAAAGTATTTTCACTGGAAAAAAATTGTTCGTTTCTCTATGTGTTTTGTCTCTAATGTTGTTGTTCACCTGCATTTTCTAGAAACAGATTTATTATTAATTAATTAATTAATTATTATTATGTGCATAATACACTGACAAATTAATTATTCAATTGACTTAGTTATTTAGTTATTAGACTCGTATCCCTTCAACGCGTAATGATTTAATGCGTGGGTGGACATACGGAATATAAAATTTTTTATCATATGCATGTGTCTGTCTATCTCTCTATATTGCCTTTTATTACCTTACACCTGTAGTTTATGTATGAAAATGAGTAGTAGGAGGATAAGAGTTTGATGTCTCACTGGATGATATTCCCATGTACAAAAACTATTCGCATTTGTTTATTTGAATGAATGTTGATTGATTGTATGATTCTGTTTTGTAACTGGATAATAAGTAAGAGGACATGCGCGCATACATTGAATAAATCCTTTTTTTTTCATTCTTCATATGTTCTGATTTTTCTCTTTGTGTTTGAATATACACAATTTTTCCCATCTGATGTTTTTAGGCTGATGGATACATTTTGGCTGCATTTTATTTTTGCAAATCACAATATCATATAAATTTAACATATTTATCATTTTGTGATGGGATAACTAATTATTTATCAATATTCGATAGATGTTTTAGTGTTAAATATGTTCGTTCGTGTAGTATACACCTTCATGTACGCGCATGTGTACTTGCGTGTTCTATTAAATGTGTTCCACATCTTAAATGAATTAAGTGGCATTCTAGGAAAAATGTGTATCGGTGAGAAATTTTTTGCATGTGTTCAGCTAAATGAAAATATTTCAATCTTCACAAGTCCCCTAAATTGATAAATGATAAAACACTACAGACGCATGTATACATACAGACGCTATGATCATATAGGCACTAATAAGATGATCAACTACATTCAGTGATCACAGAGTAGTAACCAATGTCGTATTTTTTCAAGGCCTCAGTGCTGATAGAATTCTATCAATCAAGTTACAGTGGCTGCTAGTTTATGGATGACTTGACATCTCATACACTATAACAATCTCGACATCAATATTCTTGCCCTTAATATTCTCTACTTATCTTCAGAAACAGAACATACAGTGTGTTTTGTTGAAATGCATATAATGTATTCCCTAGCTCTTTTCTATCGATATCAGGCAATATCACATGACGATGAAGTAATCAATTCTTTTTAATTCTGTTCAGCCACACTTTCTACGTACAATCAAATAGATAGTGATATTCAAACAGAAAACAGCAAAGGTCATTACAGAAATAAATGTTATTGGGCCTTCTACTAAATATAAACAATTGTCTCATTCAGGACATGATATGTAATTTTCTTTACACAAATTCCAAGAAAAATTCACCTAATGTAGTCACTGATGTGTGCATAACTACATTGAGATTAAACTCAGTTTTTTAAAACAGGATTTCTACGCATACGTTGAAGTGACATCAACAATCTAAATGGAGGATTAAACAATTGTTTGTGTTGTTAGACTTCACTTATCATGATCATACCTACCCGATTGAATACAGGTCTTGCTAATGTTCATCAGTTTTAAAATAAAATATCACATTCACTGTCATAAAAGAAGTTTGAATAGACAGAGATACACTACTTTCAATTCATACATACATATATATACCATAGTGTGATACAAACACGGTATTTGTGTTTTACTTGTAATAACTAACCTAAATAATAGTGGTATTTGTTGAAGATCACCTTCGATGTGTTTCAAAAAAGAAATCAATAGTTTTTATAACAACTGTCTTCTATCTCTAAACCGACATATATGTAATCACAAAGAGGTTACATATATAATTAGAACTGCGTGTTTTACTTGCCATAATTTACAAACATATGATTTAAGTAAATTTAATTGAAAATATACAATTTGAATTTAGAAAAACAACCAAAAAAAACAACCAAAATAAATCTAAATATAGTAAGTTATCTATTGACGCTGACTTTAATTTAATACAATGAATTTATTCAATGACTATATGTATTGTAATTTAGATTAACTTAATAAAGATTTGATATATATATATATATATATATATATATATATATATATATATATATATATATATTAGCTTATTAAATCTTTTAACAATTCTAAGCAATCTGATGACATGAAGTTGAATGTAGTATATTGACTTATTTGTCAAGTTTATTAACTTATACATAGATATATTTATTTCTATGGGTCCATTCTCATATTTTTTTACTTGTACCAATAAAGGGAATGATTTTTTGTTTAATTTGAAAGTTGGTTTTACAGTTTTCTTCATTTCAAATCGACAATGTTACAATTTAAAAATCATTAAAAATTAAGGAAGATTGTAGTAGCTCACAATTGTTATTGTTGAGAAGTTCCAATGTATTCTTCAGGAAAAACTATAGGAACTCAGCAAACACTGCGAAACATTTCATTCAGTCAGTGTTGAATAGAAGCTTTTCAGGGATATCTGGAAATCAAAGTTACATGTCACGTTTCTGATTGGGTGATTACTTTCCTGTTACTATATTTAGTTCCGTTCCAGAAACTTTCGGAAGCCCGAGGTCGTATGTAACTCTGTAAATACTCTAGTTTTTCTGTACATAAACTAAAGTAAAGAGTTCAGTTATAGCTTGAGAAGATAATCCAAACAGTATACACCAGGACTCTAGAACTTGTGACTGTAGATGTTTTCTTGTGTGCAGCAGGTTATCTATTTCACTTAAGGTGAGAATAATCAACAACAGAATATGAGATAGTCTAATCAGCTTTCTCTACATTTCTATATTTCATCTTATATCTTACCTAGATTTTGAAGATTTGTTCTAGAAGAATATAGAGTTGTTTGAAGTGCTTTTGCCCATGTTATCAAGTCCTTTCATTCCGTTATACATTTACATATTTTGTTAATTTAATGGTGGATCCTAATAGCTAGAAAATAGTTGGCTATCAATCAAGGGTATGCCACTTGCTTAAATCCTGTTTGATGTGCTTTGATTTGACCTTTATTTCACATGCTTCTAAATGTGCTGAAAAATAATTTAATTCATTTTATATTTACCTTCTGCTTACTGCTTATTATCAATTTACAGGTGCCTTATAGAATCATATAATTTCCAAATGTTCAAATTCTCCCTTTCCCGCCCCCGCCTAATATGGGTTGGTGTCGAAGACTTATCGCAAGTGTTTGTACATCACTTCATCTAGTTCGGTTTAGGTATCCAGGATTTGCACTTTACATACTACACACTAATTTTGCTTTAAGTCTACACTTGTTAATTAATTGATTTTGATAGTTGAATTTATGAATCGACATAAGATGGACCAATACTGAAAACCTGTAAGCACTAGACGGCCGTTTCGTCATAGTTTGGGACTCCTCAGCATTGTGCATCCACGACCCCGTACCTGAGACTCAATTACGAGACTTTCGGACTCGCACACTAATGCTTTAACCTCCATACCATTGAGCTGGCATCCAACTGTGTTAATGTCTAACTTCAATCGATCCATAACTGTCTCCACCCGACGCGGGTTGAACTCGACGGGTCACGGCTTCTTACTAGAACTCCAGTAGGTCCTGGGTTCGTGTCCCTTCGGTGCGGCATTACTGAGGAGTCTCATACTAGGATGAAAAGGCCATCCAATGCTTTTAGGTTTTCAGTAATGGTCTAGCTTACATAGACTCATGAATTCAACTATTAAAATTACTACAATCTCCACGACTCTATATTTCTGATAATTAATTATGTATTTAATTAATTAGCTAATGAATTATATATAATCATCTAATCCAATTTTATTGATTTGATTTTAATTTTTAGATATATTCTGTTGGTTATGATGAATTAAATGTACATTTGCCAAATTCCACATTAAAACGTTTATTTGGTCAATTAACATTAAACCAACATTTTGATTGGTTATTAAATTGTTTTAAACGTACTGGTCATTTTTCACGTATGCCAACTGATTATTTTAAATTGTCACAATTATCATCATTAAGACCATCTGATTCAATTTATTCAGCATTACATAATCCTTTATTAG
Organism: Schistosoma spindalis; assembly: GCA_946903255.1. NCBI lineage: Eukaryota > Metazoa > Platyhelminthes > Trematoda > Strigeidida > Schistosomatidae > Schistosoma > Schistosoma spindalis. The sequence goes on along the minus strand of OX336423.1, from coordinate 10,811,050 downwards.
GCAATGAATTAATTGTTCAACTTGATTTATACAATAACAATCATAATCATGAAAATGTTGATGATAATACTGACAAAATAATTACTACTACTGCTATTACTAATGGTAGTATTAATAGTAAGGATATTTCTCTGTCTTCTATTCATGGATCATTACGTGTTCCTATGAAAAATCGACGATGTTCAGATGACTTTTTGCATACAACTATCACAACATCTTCGTCATCATCAGCCATAACGACAATATCCAGATCATCATTATCTTCTATGATTCATGGATCAACACAACCACAACATTATAACACAATAAATGGAAGTATTTCACCATTATCACGACTAATAGGGGATACTGTTGGTTTACAAACATCACCATTACCACGTCGTGGAGTATTAACTAGTAATCGTATGACTGATTCAATGTTTGAAACATCTAATAAAGATTGTACATCACCATCAATATCATCTATGTTTCATAATGAACGACGTGTATTCTATCGATCTGATCGTCATCTTTCTCATTCCAACTCATTTAGACACAGAACTAATACAATAACAACACTAGCTAATAATATCAGCAGTATTAGTAATGGTTCAATATATTCCACTCATATATCTTCATCTAAAGATCAATTATATGTTACAAATCCTTTATCGGAAACACGTTTATCTGTATCAGAATTTATCACTAGAGTGCAAAGTGTTGGTTCTATTGGGTTAACTTTAGAATTTGATGCATTATTTAAAGATAGTCCTGTGAAAGGTGCTTGTACGCGTTTTGCGTAAGTTGTTTACAATTGTTTATTGTTTGAAAGAAAAATCGTTTATTCATTGATATCTCAATAGCACGATAAAAAGGATTTATCTTTGTTATAGATTTCTGTCGAAGTAGTAACAATAATTGTTGTAGTATTAATGACAAGACAATACTATACCGATGAACTTCAGCAGATTTATGGGTTGCCTTGAGATTATCCAATCAATAATAATGCAGCTTTCATTTAAGAGCTCTAAAATGTAGACACAAACGATAGAACTACAGAGGAGAAGTTTTAAAATCATTAACGAACTTATTAATGCTAAATGTCAATAATTCAGGTAGAATATCATGGTTCTGTAATCAGGGTTGATCCTGATTCTTAGCTCTGCATCTTAAAAAAACCTACCTCCTGACCTTGAAACCCCTAAAGCCCAGCTCTTTACCCTAAAACGTCCTAACCCTATCTCCTAACTATTAAACCTATAGACTTTGGCTCCTGACCTTTATACTTCTTAACACTGGTCATCAACACCAATAATTCTAACCTTAACCCCGGTTCCTAACCCTAGAACGTCTTAACTGTTGATCCTAACCCTTAAACTCGTAACCATAACACTCATAATCCAAACAAACTGACCATAACAGTTCATTCCACAAGGAAAATATCACCCAATCCTTTCAAACTACCAGTTATGGTGAGAATCATGAGTTTTAGTAATAAGCTATCTGGAACAGCGCTTTAAATTTGCACATCAGTCTTATTTTGATTGATCGCTCTGGGCCTTCGGTTTTACAGTACTATTTATGTGCTTTTTCTTTTCATCAAGCTGTTTCACATTCCCCTTAGTCACTAGTTGGATCTATACATGATTTAGTGGGAAAGATATTTGGATTTCAACCAGGAACATTGTTTTACTTTGACATTTCTCAGTGTGTATACACTAATTTACATGGGGTCAAACCCGAGACTTTCACTTTCATGTTTTATCAGCGTAATATCGTATGTTTTTCTCTTGATTGTATATGTTAGTTCAAGAGGGAAAGACAGTTCAATTCATCAACTGTTCTGTTTCTTTTTGTTCTTTTTTCTGTCTTTCTGTTGATTGTTTACATCAGAAATTAACGTTAGATATATAGTGAATCAAGGTGATACAAAATACTTATTCCATTTGGGTAATTTACGCTTTTTTTTGCGCTCATCATGTGACCTAAAGGTTTTGATGATCTGAATGAAACCAAATGAGAAAAACAAATTTGTACTAATTATATATATCTCAAAGAGAAAACTTTGAAACACTTCCAATGCGATCAGTTATGCATGGTTTTAAAAGTAATTTCCAATAAAAAAATTCTCAGGCTTAATGTTAAGTCACGTGTGTGCCAAATTGTAAGCAGATCATTATGTGAGTGTTAACAATTAGTTAGATCATTCTTTATAGAAGTTAGTTTTAAACTAATGAAGTGTTGAACAAATTATTGATGAATAGAGAACTAATTGATTAACATAATATTACAACAAACAGTAATTAGTGGTACAAAGTTGTATTTATGCAAGAAATTTTACGGTATAATTTTTCTACAATTTTTTTCGCATTTATATATTTGGATGAGGCAAAAATAAGAATGGTGATAGTATAATTCATGAGTTCTCGCTAGTTTTTCACGACATTCCATACGCCTGTGGCCTCTTATTGAGGAGTATAGGCCACTCACCAGCATCCTCCATCGAACTCTGTATTGGGAAACCTTTTCCAGTTCTTTCCAGTTTCTATTCAACCTTTTCTTGCCTTCCTTTTTTCTGTTTCACTTCAGGATTCCAAATTAGCACTTGCCTCGTAATTCAGTTTGATTATTTCCCCAATGTATGTCCTATTCACTTCCAACATTTTTCCCTAATTTCCTCTTCAGCTGGAAATTGGTTTGCTCTCTCTCTCACAGTAGGATGTTACTGATGGTATCCGGACAACGGATATTGAATATCTTGTGTAGACAATTTTTATAATTACTTGTACACTTTCGATGATGGTTTTGGTAGTTCTCCAAGTCTCAGCTCCATACAGTAGAACTGTCTTCACGTTTATACTGAAGATTCTGATTTTGATATTGGTTGACAAACAGTTGTTTTGAGTTCCATATGTTTTCTAACTGTAGAAATGCTGTCCTTACTTTGCCAACACTTACGTTTACGTCTGTATAGATGATGCTGAGCAGGTACGTGAAAGTTTCCACCAAGTGTGATTGGGTTGGTGTTCTTCGTATTGTATTTTAGGATTCTGCTTTTCCCCTTGTGTATGTTGAGGCCTACTGATGCAGAGTCTTCTGCTACACTGGTTGTCTTGATCTGCATTCGTTGGCGTGTATGGGATGGAAGGGCCAGTTCAACTCGTTTAGTTGCATGCAAGCTGTCCATTGTATTCCATGGTTCCTGTTAGATGTGGCGGTCTTCATAATCCAGTCAGTCACTAGAAGAAAAAGAAAGTGGGAGAGAATGCAGCCTTGTCTGACTCCGGTCGTCACTTGAAATGCATCTCACAACTGTCCTCCGTGCACCACTTTGCAGTGTAGTCCGTCGTATGAATTTCGGATGGTGTTAACTATGATCTCAGATATACCATAGTGTCGAAGAATTTTCCATAATGTTCTCCCATTCACACTGTCAAACGTCTTGTCATAGTTAATGAAGTTGATGTATAGTGACGAATTCCATTCAACTGATTGTTCAACGATGATCCGTAGTGTTGCGATTTGGTCTGTGCACGACCGATCCTTACAGAATTCAGCCTGTTGATTTCGAAGTTGGGCGTCTACTGAATCTTTCATCCGCTTCAGCAACACTCTGTTGAAAACTTTCCCTGATACCGATAGTAGTGTTGTGATGCCTCTGTAGTTCTCACATTTGCACGGATTTCCTTTTTTGGAGTTTTGATGAGATATGCTTCTTTCTAGTCTGTCTGTGGCACTTGTTCTCCCTCCCAAATCCTTCCTGAATAGAATGTGGAGCATATTTACTATTGCTTGTATGTCTGACTTCAGTGCTTCAGATGATATGTTGCCATGTTCTGCTGCTTTTCCACCGTTGATTTGTCTAATGGTCATCCTGATTTCTTCGATCGTTAGTAGAATGACAACGTAGAAAAAATATTATTCAATCATTAAAAAAAACGTGTACATACTTTGTATCAGAAAATGTAACGTAACCATCTTTTGAAACTGAAGTTATCAAGACAAAATTAAATGAATAACGGTGTTTTTTTGTTTGGATATATAAGTTCAGCTTAATTAGTTTTATTGCTACAAGTTCAATAGAGCGTAACTAATACAAGGTCATTTTGTTTATTGACTAGTTTGAATAATTTATAAATTTAAACATGAGATGTCCACATTTCAAACAAATAGTGAACAATCACATTACTGGAAATGTTTTATTTTTCTAGCGTTAAATGTCGTGGAATGTGCTTAGAGATGCAGATACTTAACTGTTTTTTTTTCTATTGTTCCAATGTATTTACTTTGGTCAGTTTATGTAAACTGGTAAACACAATTGGAGATAACATACAACAGTTATTTGTTCACATTTCATTGTCGCAATATTTTACAGTCGATAGTGAATATATACAATTTGAACCAGATATAAAGGAAAAAAGAAAAAAAAACATTAACAAAAGATGATTAATGCACGATTTATTTCTAATCCTTTCACCCCTATTGATTTGATCTTTGCAGTACACACTGCTCATGGATTTGAAACCAGACTACTTCATTTTTGCCCTGGTACGGTCACTGGTAAGGCGAGTCCACTCCATTTCAAAATGCTCTCACATGGCCACGCGTATGCAACCACTTCCAGGGAAGTCCTACTCACTGTCTTCTCTCAACAGCTGTGCTATATACGAAATTGAGAGGACGAAAAGCGAATATCCGGCGCTTCAACTGGGTTGGTGTACAGAGAGGGTCCACCTAGGGGAGTTTGAAAACTCCGATTCCAAACTAATGGTGCACATGGGCTTCAATATCCTGAGGGAATAAATGGCGTATGAACCTACTGTTGGTCACCGGCTACCATGGGCCTGCATCTCCTGACGTTGCTCCACTGCCTTGTGAATTAGAACTCTAGGTCAAAGACTTGTTGTGTGGCCCCCTAAGAAAACCACCTTCAGTTTGGCCATCCGGACAGTATTCCAGCCCTCATACAAATAGAATGATTTGTGTGGCACATATATGTATATTTAGTGCCTTCTTGTACCAATGTTTATGTGTTTAAATAAATAAATATTCATTTAAGTTTAATCTACGATGAAAAGTATCTGTAAATTCTATAAAATTCTTTAAAAAATCACCTTAGTAATTAATACATCGATCTTGATATATTTCTGTATAATGGACTAATGTTAGTTGCATCCAAAACATGATGGTTTCATTCAAACTTTTTTTAAATTTTGATGTGGATATTTATTATCTGTGGATGTACTTCCATTCTATTATTGGCATTTACACTAAACTTAATACCATCTACTCCAATAGAGATTGATCAAATTCAGCGTGAAAAAACACATCATTACAAATAACAATATCAATGTTTATTATTATTTGTTTTCAATCGTATCACTTTACCATTATACATTAATCATTAGTAATAACCGTAATATGTTTGGTATTTATCTGAAGAATTCCATTATTCAACTTAAACATACAAACATATGAGTGAATTAGATAAATATTCTGGAAATAGTAAAAAAAGGAAAGCGTTTCACCTTGATAATTTGAATTTAGGTGACATAAAAATACTCGTATGTTTTTCTCCTTTTTATTATTTATCTAAAAATCACATATTATCTATTTGTCCATTTTCTAATGTCTTACAGTTCATTAAATTTTGGTCTAAATTATTATCAAATATATTTTGTTTATATTCAATCAACCGATAAGACAGTTGGATTAACTATTATTATTATTATTATTATTATTATTATTATTATTATTAATAGTAGTAGTAGTTGTTGTTGTTATTATTGGTTTTGTTGTTGTTGTAGCAGTAGTTTATTTATTTACTTGAACATATAGATATTGATACAAGAGGGCACCAGATACATATGCGCCATACAAATCTCATTTGATTTGTGTGAGGGCTGTGATACTGCCCGGGTGCCCAAACCGATGCAGGTATTTTACTACAAAGATATAAGTAGTAAAATACCAACATCTTAGTGTAAAATTGCACAAATTTGACTACTTTAACCGAATAACAACGAAATAAATTTTCAACTTGACTCCAATCAATAAAATCTGAATCCTTAAATTAAGTAAACTTTAACTGCGCAACACTTATCCACTGCAAATGACTTCACTATATGCTTAATATTTCCAAATTGAACGTACGAAACAGAAATGTAGATGTCATGTACGATTATAGCAGTAGTATTAGTATTTGTAATGTTATATCACATACTATTGACTTATAATACAAGGTGATTAGAAAAGTAATCAATAGGAAATCATGCACCACAAATGTTTTTATTCTAATATTGGCACTTATCAATACAGTCTATCTGTAATGCTAAAGGAATTAATGTTTTCTGTGTGATTTTCGTGACTTGTATATCACAGTAAGGGAGAGGTTAATTTTGATCAAATTGATTAGAAGAATTCAATCCACACAATACACTAAACAACATAATGTTGGTTATTAATAATTGGTGTATAAACCTTAACATCATCTTAAAGAAGAAATTATACACACAACTTATTCATCTTTCATTGATGTCTTTATGTTTCATCGATACTTCGATTTGATAATCATGTTGTTAGAACAGATTACTTTGTTCGACGGTTGGGCGACGTGTTGCGTATGCCTGAACACCGATTACCACGACGCGCAATGCTAACCGGTGTTAGGGATAATTGGAAGAAAGTTAGGGACGGCCAAACCAAAACTTGGCATCAGTGCTTGAAGTCACTAACTTCTGGTCTGAGCTATGTTGGTAGATGCAGACTGCCTGGCTGGGCTCCGCGTGATCATCGTAACCAATGGTTGGAGACTCTTGGTGACATGGCTCAGAATCGATCACAATGGCGTAGATGTATGCACTCTCTATCTTCCCTTAAACTATGAGATCAAAATCGCTTCATATCTTTCTTTCTACGAACTAATTCTTTCTTCATGTACTATCTCCTTATATGCAATCTTTCTTTTATGTACTACTACCTTTGATGTGACTACTTCTATGAACCCGGTGTTCATCTTGTTGTGCTAATGCTGTATGGCAACTTTCACCGATGCATATATGTGTCTGGTCCTACGTTGCAGCTGACTGACTTTGTTCGATTGTATCGAAATATTGAAAGCTAACAATAAAATTATAGGATTTCATACCTATATTTATCAAAAATTGTAAGCACTTAGTGTTCCTATTCCATATAATTTCAGAAATTTATCTTTTTTTTTCAAAAAGTTTAATTAGCCAGTTAGCCAATTATAAATACTCGCAGAATTTATATTAATAAAATAAAATTCGGAAAGGTTGTAATAGAATAATGTCAATGGTTTTAAAAAAAAGCATAATAAGAAATACTATATGCACTCAATCATGCCTTAATTATTGTAGTTAGAAAAAGTGAAAAAGCTGGAAATATTTCTTTTCAATTACCATTTAGTAGAAATATCTCGGAGGGTTCTAGAAAGATTTTAAATTCTGCCTTATGATCTGTTTGGATAATTAGTTATCTTTGGTACTAATTTTAGAAGGCTTCTGGAATATCATTGTCACCTTTAAACCTAGAAATAGCTTTTTTGTTCTGTGCTTAAACTACCTATGGTATTAGATTTTTTCTATATATCCCTTCATTTGTCTCCTGTTTAGAGCTCAAGTGTATGAGTTATCTGGGTAACTAGGAAGTGGTAGTAAAGTGTTCAAGTACCAGACTTATCAGGAGTAGGGAAAAAGATTATTACTAAGGAGTAAAATATAACGAAATAAAAATATGTAATAGAACGGTTACATTTACAGTATTTTCACAGACGTCCAACTTCTATAACTGCCTACATCTCCTCAGTTATCCCTGACCCTAACCAATATGTAGGATATGGCTAAATTTGTGTAATAAACTCGGTCGATGAAGGCTTACAGCCTTTTCAATCAAACCCCCTACACTCAACCTCCCTGTTGTTCTTTAATAATTGTTTCATCATATTCAAACAATTCTTTGAAAATATCTATGGTCACGCAATTAGAACATCTCATGTCTTCCACTTGTGTTAGTGAATAAGAAGTAAGAGGACTGATCTGTTTCTTTTTTTATCAACAGTTTGATGGAATTAACTTCTAAAAATACTTATTTTGAAAAAAAAGTAGCTGATGTTATAGACAATGGCTTCTAATGGTTAACTTTCATCAACTTAACATCTGTTCTTCATATTCAATGTAAAATATTCAATTTCTCATCATCCAATAATATGTTTGTTTGAAACAACTGTCACCGTCTAATTGGTTATGAATTAACCCTTTGTGATTTGTAATAAAAAGATTCTTGCTTAACTAATTGATGATATGCAGTGATATGATGTATGGCCAAATGATGGTTGCTCATGGGACCAAATTATCCTTCAGACTGGTGGTTTTGTCTTCTCATATCAATTCAGTTGGATTGGGGATTGTCTTAGGTCAATAAGTTTTTCTTCTAACAAAACAAAATGCTCATATACAAGGCATTAAATAAAAGAAATAATTAAAAGTCATCTAACGGATAAACTATTAAAGCATATAAAAACTAGTTAGATAATTCAATCTGTAATTTTTTTTAAATAGCTTTATTATCAAACTTAATTCCTGGTCGATCATTATCATAAATATAAAGAAATTAACGAAGATCTGTTCCTTTTTCTCGTCGTTTTTCTAAAATCCTAATATCTTCATGTTTAATTTTCTTGTTAATGATTTCACAAAAAAACGAGTCTACCACTATCACATCGTCGATAAATAAGTACATTTATATCAAAATGTTAGATTTATTTTTTATTTATTTAGGTATTATCCATTATGACCTTTTTTTTTCATTTTTATTTATGTTTATGTATATAGTCAAACATCAAATAAACGTCGTAACCGTTATCTAGATGTTCCTTGTTTAGATTCAACTGCTGTGGAACTATCAGACAATACTTATATACATGCAAATTGGGTTGATGGTTATCGATGTCCACGTGCATATATATTAGCTCAAGGTAATTTTTTTTCTGTTTTTATTATTTAAATTTATAAGCGATAAACAGTAACTACCATCAAGGATGGATAGTGGCTAGCAGTGGAATCCAGCATGTGCGTTTCGTCCTATTTGGGACTCGTCAGCTGGATGTACCTGCATCTCAGAGTTGATTTTCCATCTGCGACTCGAACCTAGTACCATTCGCTCCAATCACCAGTCATAAACCTCAATGGGAAGATTCAAGAAAAACATTATCAAGTGAATTTAAACTCACCCCATTGCACAAGCAAGTGGCTATCAGGATTCAGTAGCTGAGTGTTTAACTCGATGGCGTTTGAATCGAATGGCATTGGGCTCGAGTCCCAGAGTGAACATCAACTTCATAATTGTTCAGATTGGTTCATTTTAGATTATTTCTTTCTAAATTATTTGAAAATTTTATTATAAAGAGTGTTATTTGAAGACAATATTCAGTGAAAATTTACATTCTGAATTAAAGATCCGTTGATTGAAAAGTGAATTGTGCTATACATATATTTGGTTGAATTAATGCTAGTTAGTTTGTGGTGAAATTTACTTTTTAATTATAAAATGACTTTATGACATACTAAATGATTTATTAATACCTAAAACTGAGAAAATAACAATTGTGTATTCATTTATTGTCTAACCTTATAATGGTGTTTCATAGTTCAATCAAGGTAAAAGTGATGCAAATTATCACTTACCAATGATGTTAGCTTGCATATCAACTGATTTTTAATCAAGACCGGTTCATTGGATTCTGACTCATGTATGTACTAATGTACTAGGTGATAGTTGAAAGTATCAGCCTTCATCCTCTGTGTGTGTGTGTGTGGTCGGTGTCAGATTTTCAAAATTATAGGTTATACAATTGTTTCTGTAGAAGTGAAAGTATTTTGAGGTATAGAAATTGTCACAATAGTGTAAAACAATCCGAGGAGTGTAATTTCAAATGGTTTATACGAAAAGAAGAATATCAATTCTTGAATGTAAACGATACTAATAATACTTTCATCATAAGGACAGTATGGAAATCATTATTCCACTCAAGACACTTAATATGAATATAGATTTAGACATTCCCACTTTTTATCGATAATTTCTTTCATTAGAATCAATCTAGTTTTTCGAATTGGTCAGATACAAATGTTAAACAGTCATGAATTTAAGTTTGTTAACTATACAGATTTAGTTGATTGAAATTAGTCCGAAATCTTCGAATCTAATTTCTGCTCCATTTGGTAATCGATCATCAGTAAGATATGTCTGAAATCTTGAAGGGACTTTTTAGTAAAATTCAACCAGAGCTAAACACTAGACAAATACGTTTTTTCTTATTACTCGATGATCAGTTAAATAAGGTTTTCTAAAAAAAATCGACTAGAATACAATCTCACTTATTACACTACTAAGTACAGGAAAACGAACACAACCACTATACGTCTTATAGGTTGATGGTTTTCACCATGAATTCAATAATATTTGTAAGGATGGTGTAGAGTAACACGAAAAATCAGTTCGTATTGTGTTGGGGAGATCCAGAAAACTCCTCGAAAAAAAGCCAAGAAAAGATCTGAAAATACTGAAAGGCATCTTATCTAATCAGCGTTCACTAGAAGTTTTGCCAGAAACATCTAGAAAGTGAAAAGTCACATGTCGAGTTTCTGATTGGATGATTGTTTATGCTGCTACTATGTTTAGTAGCATTGCAGAATTTTCGGGAAACCCAAGGTCATCTAAAATACTATAAAGACCCTGTACATAAACCAACCTCTGGAGTATAGCGTTTTCTTCCATATTTCACAACTTGTCTCTCGGGTTCAAGTCGTGTAGATCTAGCCTGGGGGTTACTAGAATAGCTTAGGAACCGAATCTATCGTTCAATTCGAAGACTTACCGTATTTTACAGTTATTTCGTCCTAAGTCTTGACCTTTACTCAGAAGAGTGTCGTATCCTTCTCTGAACTTTACTCTGGAAATTCAATCTAATTCTCACAATTTGTGCATATATACGTCCATACTTCATACTTATTTTTAGTAACTCCTTTTTTGGTTTAGTTATATAATTAACTTTTTTCTTGAAGAAACAATAGTACTTAAATCTTGTCTGTCTAATTAATGGTAGATCGTTAATGTTGGATTGAATTTTGATCAGAATTCACCATGGATAAAATTAAAACAAGTTAGTAGTCAATACTGAAATTATACCACATACATCTATACACCCTAAAGTAAATTGTAAATTAGATCGCTTAGTAACTTAGGCCAATACAAGTATAGGTCAAGGTCAGTGAAAACTGTTCTGTTTCTATCATTCTTCCTTTAAAATTTAAGGTATGTTGTTTGATTTCGCGCTCTTGTTTGTTTAAATTAAGAGAACGTGGTGATAGTGATAGTAAAACATTGTAATTGGTCAGTGCTTCTTATCAACTGGAAAATTTAATTCAAAACATGTTCAGCGCTGCGACAAAGAAAGTTTTTCTTAAGCCGTACAAGCTGACATTGTTACGTTTCTTTTTAAGACAGAAAATTGTAACAATCCCACCAAACCAGAGCTCAATAATAACACTGATAAAAAAACACTATTCAATCTTTCTATTCCTACTTGAATTTTGTTAAGTCAGCTAATTCAACGCTTGACCCGATTTCCTAGACGCTTCTTATAACACCAAACTAAATCTACGTAGTAAGGTGTAGAAGAACGTATTACTCCGACGTTAAGGTATGTACAAAAAGACGTGCATATTTAGAGCAATGAACGTGGTCCTGATCATCTAGGAGCATATTAAATATAACAGTAAAGAACATTATGCAATCAAATATTTGGCACGTGTTCTATCATCCTTCTAGATGTTTCGAAGAAACTCTTCAACACTGTTTTCTGTGCACCTATTGAGTTTTCCGAGGAGTATTTTGGGACTCCTTAACAAATTTTATTTGTCAAGTTTTTCAATATGATCTCCGTCTAATAATTTAACATTGGAACAATTCAATGAGGCCTTTTTCACTTCCTTTTTATACACTGTAACTCAAATTATTCTATACTTCAGCTAAATATGTTGTTACCGTTGCGTTTAAATTACTTCTCGGTCTTTGCCTTTTATTTAAATGTGGATGCACCTCCAATCGTACATATGATATACACTGTATCATTAAAAAAATTATGTCATTTGGTCATAAGTAATTTAAACCGTCGCATAAATGGATGTTGATCCGAATTACCACGTTTCACGTCTATACGTTTGAGTAACAGAATCTAACTTCACTTATTCCAGAACGAAGTTAGTTTTGTATATTTTCTATACTAAACTTCTTGTGCAATCAAATTCGCTTTACAATACAATATTAGATAGTGTGATACGAACTATTTTTGGAATGGATATATTTCGGAAATACTAATTAACAAACTAGACATGTAGGGTCCATAGTGTGCATAAAGCGTGTCGGTTAAAGTGTCTTCTGCGTAGATAGATTTGATAATCTTTGTATGAATTATTTACTGAATATATGTATGGTCTATCTAGGTGTAAACTTAAGCAAACTAATATCTCATACGTGTGTAAATTTACGTGGTTAGTTACTCACAATTAATCATGTGAATTAATAAAAAAACTATTCAACAATATCAAAATGACTTACGTGATCGATATCTGATTATTTGGCGTTATACCAGTTCAGGCATTGACACGTAATGTCAATTTATAGTACGAATGGGGGTTTGAGCAGCGTGTACTTCCTATGTTCAAAGTGAATAATACAATATGAGGCTGCTACAAAGTTTTCAACCATACTTGTGTATATATTATCATTTATAAAAAGTATGTATTCTGTGCAAATAATTTTTGACTAGCCCCTAAAGACGGTCGAGGGTAGGGAGAGACATCTCTTCCTCTCGAAGTGCTCTCACATGGCAACGCATATACAGCCACTCTAATCACTGCCTTCTTGCAGGGGGGTGTTATGTACGAAATTGAGAGAACGAAAAGTGAATGTCTGGCGCTCTAATCGGGTTGATGTACACAGAGGGTCCACCTAGCGGAGTTAGAAAACCCTGATCCCAAACCAATAGTGCACATGAGCTCCAGTATCCTGAAAGAACAAATGGCCTATGAACCTACTGGCCATCGGCTACCATGGGACTGCATCTCTTGACGTTGCCCAACTGTCTTGTTGATCAGACCTTTTAAGTCGAAGGCTCCGGGCGTGTTACCCTAGGAAAACCACCTGCTTCAGTCTGGGCACCCAGACAGTATCACAGCTCACACACAAATCAAGTGAATTGTGTGGCGCATATGTATTCGGTGCCCCTTTGTACTAACATTTATGCGTTCAAATAAATAAATGAATAGATATCCACCAATACTTCATCATGGGAACTAGGAATCATCTCAAATAATTCGTGTAGTGTAGACATCTGTCCTTAAAAGTTACACACGGAAGAAAATAGCTCTTTTCATGTATTTCAAACGCTTCACCATAAGGATATCAACGATGATCCGAATTCAAGATAACTATTGACTTCCTGTGCTGATAAGAACGTCGGATTTGTGCATTATTTTATGCTTTCTAATTACCGATTCAGTTCAAATTATTACTCATAGACTGACACAAAAATTGATAGATCACACATTTGTGCACTTCTGAGGATGTGTTTAACAATGAAGACAGTGGTGTGATATGTGCATTATGAAAAATGATGGACGTTTTAAAGATTATAAAACTTTACTCCACCTATTTATTGAATAAACCATATGTCATAATCACTAATTGACTAAACTAACTGCTATCTTTCATCATTTCTTCCACGATTTTCAATGTTTGTATCATTCGTTCTATCACTTTTATGAATGTTAATTTATCAACAACATCTATCTGTAGTCACGTTTATGCTTATGTTAACATAAGAATACTTGATATTACAAACACCATTAATGAAATTGAACAACTATCATCCTAGTTAGTGTTAAGAGTTATAAATGAGAATAGGAAGAATCAAAACAATTCCTTCCACTATTGTCCTCTGAATAATTCCTGTTTATCTGTCTATTGCTATCACTGTACACTATTACATAATGTCTAGATTATAAACTGACTAACATAAATAAGAAAAAAACCCATTGGAAATCAAAAGATCACACAATGGAGTAGAGTAGTGGCTTAGCGATTAAGACATCTGACTGTCACCAATTAAGCCACGAGTTCAAATCCCGATCGACCTACATCGGTTCGAGAAACCCGGTAACATCAATAGCCTGAATACTTAAACTGTAATTCGAAGCTAAATGCACAAATCTGTACCCGATATATACATTAAATACATAAACAATATGTAAAAAATCATTGAACAAGGCAGAAAATCAATGTCTTAATCATTTATAATCCACTAGGCCTAACACTACTGATGATATTGTATTTTTATTTTTACGTTTTTTTAATGAACCAAGATACTGAAATTATATAGTTTACCACAATTATCAAATTTAAAATTAAACAATATCAGAAAGTTATTTGTCTATTGTTTCTGGTTAGGTAACCAATTTGACATTTATGTTTCATTCCATTCTTATCAAGCTATCAATATGATGACTGTAGATAAATAACAGAATTTGTAATCATTTATTTCATCTCGTGCTATTATTATTCTTGAGTCAGTCAGTTAGTCATAGTCAACGTTAAGCCTGATACCAGTGCTCACCAAACCAGATTATTACACCGCACACCGGTACAAAATGTTAGCTACTATGATCGATTTCGCTGTATGTCACTCAGAGTATCGAGCAGATAAATCATGACTATTACAAGGACCTTAACAAGGAAGTCTACATCTACTGACATGGTTCACATAAGAACTCAATGACTTCATTACTTGATGCATTGTTTTAATTTTTAAACGCAGTACGTTGTACTCAATTATTCTGTACACATTATTTGTATTACTCATTATGAACCTGTTTGTATTAAACAGATATGTAGATAGATATTAGGTATATCAAGATAAGTTGGGCTGCAACATTGGGTAATTGAATACAGAGCAGTCGGGATACGTGGACACGAAAATCGGGACTTGATTTTCGTGCTTATGATCATTAAGGAACTGTTGTCCTCTGTTGAATTCGAATCCTTATCATCCAGTTTCAGTCAGAGACATAACCATTGAACTATTTAAACGGCAACTGACCGTTGGTATGACCGAAATTCTTTCACTACTTGATCATGACGTAACAACCAGTGTCATATTCATCTAGTCTATGTAATCCAACAGCACGTATACTGTGTTTCAATGTTAGTTGTTTGGATGCTATCAGTAAAATCCAAATATCCCCAAGTATTGGGATTTTATAAAATTAGTTACTACTCAGTAATTAATATGACTTCAGAAATTTATTTAGAATCTATGTACTAACACATCGCTTATCATCTGTATTCAAATAAATTCTTATTAGTTATTGAAAAACATCAAATCATTATCCAGACATCTGGTTGTGATAATACCACTTCACTATCGAATTAAAATAATTCATCTGTCAGGTTTCCTTGTCTCTGTTTATTCGTTTTACAAATACAGGTGTGTATTTTTTTCGTTTCTAGAATAGTATTAGTAGTAGTAATCAAAATATGTGTGAATTGATTGAATATACATAAAAAACAACAAAACATGTTAATCATTTTTTCCTTCTTGTCACACAGTCTGAAGATAGTTTAAATCAAGGGCAACTGATTTCGACTAAAGATTGATTAAAGGCCGGTTAACTTCAAATAACTTTTTAATTGTAGTTCCAAACTCAACATTCTGGACTTATCACTACCCTACACCAGTTATCCAACATGGTGTAACGTGACTATCTTTTAACACCATTGATGATATATCTCCCTGACGACATACGAGAAATATAGTCGACAAGTGAACTACTAAAGTATCTGTGCTATTCTAGTACAAATGTATTACATCTTCACTGTTAACTTGAAGTATCTAAATGGTAATATCCTCATCAAAAAGATCGTGAAGCTATTTATTTCAAGCATAATTGCTTATATACAAAAGTTCGTAATCTAATATGAAACCATCCTTCGGCATTTATTCTATTTAAATACAACTACTAATAAGTAGTGTGGATCTTTATACAGAAATATCTACGACAATGGACATTAATAGTGAATCAACGCTTTAAGTCACAAAATACTAGATTTTTTCCCAAAACTTAGTTTGAATTACTTCCCTTCGTTCATCTACTTCATAAACAATATAATTTTTTAACTACATTAAAATACAGTCAGGTGGTCTCTTATTTTTTCTGACTCAGATCATTTCATAATAAAATATCTCTGAAATCTATCTCTAAAGTACACCTTAGTTTCCAACATAAGTAACTTAAGGTTTTCTGAACAAGTCAAGATCAGTGATGTTTTGCACTACGAAATTAGTTCATCCCATTTTGAAATTTATTATTAGCTGCAAACAGACTAATGTCGCAAAGAATAATGGGGTTATAATCGAACGTCTGTCATAGTTAATAAAATTAGAATGAAACAATAAGACGGAAGATGGTTTAGGTTAGTTATGAGAAAATAGACTATTGACCTCATTTTGAATTGATCGAGGGAATTCGATAAGTACTAAAGAACTAGACAAACATGTCACTGGCCACTACTTTATGGCCAATTAGATGTAAATATCTTCGTCTTATCGGAGATTAGTTTCTGTAATGTGTCAGACTAAAACTGGCTGACACGACCTCAAAGAGAGAGAAGTTCAACACCCTTCCCTTCTGTACACATACATCGAAAACGTATGATGGCAATAGCCTCGGCACATCGAAGTGAAACGTGACATTCGTTGTTTTTCAGTTATTTGTGAACACCCTAAAAATGCCTACTTCATGTCTACTATCTATTTAATGTCTATTGGTAGCAGTTATGGGAATTTCGATCCCTTTCTGACATAGGTTTCTCCAGGACCATTCCAGAAGTTCCATGGTCTGCATCACAAACTGATTTTAGACAATCACTAAAAGTCAAAAGTCACTAAACCACTATTTTGTCATAGTTACATTACATATCCACAACCCGACTGAGTTTTGAACCTAGGATTGTCAACTCACTCCTAACGCCTCTGACTTTAGACCAATGTCGGAATCCGCTGGTTCCTATTCAAGTTAATCTCACTAGTGTAATATATTTTTCAGAAGGATCCGAAAAAATCTCTATGCTGTATGGAACCACTCTTCTGTTTTTTTAATTCCTTTCCCCGTTAGTTTATTCCCTTATTTATATCGTCTTTATAAATAGTGTATGTTAATACACAAAGATTTCATCACTGTCACTGCACTTGTCTCATTTTTAATCAAGGTCCATTAGAGAATACAATACGTGAATTTTGGATGACTGTTTGGGAGCATAAAGTCATCACTATTATAATGCTTACCAAGTTAGTATATCTATTGATTAATTAATTATTCTTATTATCAATTGTTTTTTTTCATATCTGACTTAAGCGGAGATACTATGCCTTTTGAACGACCCTGAGCGATTCTAACATTTCAATCACTTATACTGGCGTGTTGAATTGCAGGTAATACCAATGAACAAATTTTTCCAGTAAACGAAAAAAGCAGGAAGTATATGCACTAAAATATAGTGTTACCATCTTATGATGAATAAACTAATCTCAACTCGCTTACCAGGTATAGATTAATGTACAGGGTTTCGAGTTACATGCTAAATGTAAGTACTAATAATCCCTCAAACTTAAGTTTAAATCTATGACTTAAAGGCTGAAAATCAAACGCTCTAGAAACATGAACAATCGCTCCACACACGATGAGCATTTAAGACGATTTCACAAAACACATTTGCATTGCGTTTCGCTATGCACCAATTCCATGCGAATCACATCTCTTTTCGTGTATGAATAGACAAGACATAAAATATATCGATCGTGTGAAGTGTCTTCGTGTTTCATCTTGTGCTAGAACACTTGTAAGTAACATTATAGACACTCCTGCGATCTCTGTAATTTTGCATTTCAGCCACAGATTGTAGTGAGAAGGGTTCAATTTAAGAATAGATGCTTTACTTTACAGTTAGTTTATGTTCATGAATATGGATATCTATAGGTTAGCGGGTCACTTTGACTTTTCAGAAACGTCTGGGAATATTCCAAAGTTAGAAATAGAATAGGCAATCACCGTACAGAGTGCTTTGCACAATCCATCGCTTCTCTGGAAGTTTCCGAGAATTTTTCCATTAGATTGTGTTTAGACGAAATGTTCTCAGTCTTTTTCTGGTTTCTCATAAATTTATCGAGGAATTTCAACGCTCAACCGTTCTCATGAATTACTGAATATCATGACAAACAATGGGTTATGCAAGATTTTAAATTAACCCTCTAGAGTGATGTGAAAATCCTTTTTCTCTCGATTATTATCTGTATATTGTATTATGTTCCATCACGCATAGATTTTGTTTATGCATTTTGAATAAGAAAAGAACTCATTGTGTTAATGATTTGCTCCGACTATAAAAAATATTATTTAGAGTTGTTGAAGGTCAACGTCCTAAATGTGCATTATATTGGCCAACAAGAAATACTTCTTCCTCCATGTCAAAAGATCAATCTATTCCCCGTAGTAGTGTTCACCCAGTGGATGCAAAGATCACCCCAACAATCAGTGCTAGTTATGGAGAATTTCAAGTGACTAATTGTGGTGAATCTATTGAAGCTGGTGGTTTATACAAACGAAGTGTTTTAGAAGTGACATGTAAATCTTCAGTAAATGATGTACATAATTCTACTACTCATATTGGTGTTAGTAGATTAGAACGCAGTCGACAAAAATCTAAAATGAATGTTCAGAATTCTCTCAAGGTAAATATTACATGAGTTTTGTCATTTACGTTATATATATATATATATATATATATATATATATATATATATATATATATATATATATATTAATCGTTTTAGCAGAACTGTGAAGTTATTTTACACCTTTACACATTGACTGATCATTTAGTAGTAGTGTTACTAAATGAATAGCTTGGAGTTCACATCTGAGACTGGCTAACCAAATTTAAGCTTTTTGGATGGAATACGGATTTCTATTTAGTATCAACTAGTATGAATCCAAAATTCAAAGGAACTTCTGTCTAGTGCCTAAATTTGAACAACATCTTCCATCTTTCGTTCACTTTAGATATGTTTGAGAATGTGGTTTCCAATAGATATATGATTTCTGATGTATGTTTCTAGAACAATCAACTGTCGTGCAGGTAGTAAGTGCATTAAATAATGTGCTTTGTGAGTTCGTTCTAACATTACACAGCCTGTAACTGCTTGATCATACGAGTCTTTGAAGTATTATAAAACAACCCAATGAACAATGCTGAGATTATGGAAATGTGACAAATCTATTGACGATAGTGTGATTCCCCGTCGACCAAAGTGATTAAGACTTATTTTACGTATACCTAACCGCCGCCTACCTCAACGCGATATGTCCGCTGGTTTAGAAGTAATTAGATTGTGAGAAATCTAGGTGGGGCCAAAACAAGACATGGCATCACTATGAATTTATTGGTAGAAACTGGTGGATACATACTACCTGATAAGATAACCATGATTAGTGGTCTGCGACTTGTGTAGTATGCTTTTAAGATGTTCAAAATCGCTCCGATACATTCAGTCATTACCTTCCTCCCAATCTTAAATCTCAGTACTCTTTACCATTTTTTCTTCTGAGATCATATTCTGATTGTTTACTTTTCTTCATTATCATTACGACTAGGTTTTTTCTACTCCTCTGTTCATTTTATTAATTCGATCGCATCGACCTCATATGATCTGGTATCCTGGGCCAATGTATATTTGTGCCACTCTCTGCGTTGATGATAACTGATGACTAACTGACTTTCTATTTAATTTACTCAGAAAAACGCACTAGCAGATATATCATGATATAATCTGAGTTAAATGATTTTGTACTTTAATCTTCTGCATCTGCAGGTAGATTAGTTTTGCCAAAGGGATGGTAATAGATCGACTCTTTCTATTGATTACGATAATCTTGTGAATTTCAAAAACAGCTTTGGTGAACTCGTAAATGATTTAAGGCAATAGACAATAACCTCATTACTTAGATTACTAATTATTTCTCAGTCCCAAACTAGGATAAAACAGGTGTGCCTGTACTTCTAGGTTTTATATAGTTCCCTTGTTTAAATCGGTACATGATCTCAATAAAATACGCCTACTTCTATTTCAATCTTATATTTTACCAACCAACATTTTACACCTTGTTAGATAGTGTCCTGGACATGTATAGCGGATAAACTAAATTATCTTCATCATCAATCGGTTTTTAACTTTTACTAAAAACTCTGTTTAGCACAAGAATCCTACTCACTTGACGGTTTCTATCGTATGTTAACAATGTTTTAAAAACTTTTAAGACCGAATACTCACAATGTGCTCTACTGAGCATGTTTTATAGCCGTTAAGTAATAGAAAAGCGAATCTCTGCTCGCTTGTTGATAGATAAATAAATGAATATGTTATCTCTACTTTAAATGGCATTGGTTAAATTGGCTTCTTATATTCACATGAGATTTTTTTAGACATCAAGTTACCAAGGATGATAAGAATATTAAAATATATAATGTTAGTCGACCTGCTCAAATAGTTTATGTTTCACTGTCAACTTGTCAACAATGATTAGTTCTGAAGAAATATTTTTCAGTTGAGGATCATATAAAAAATAGTACATTTCGCATATTTATCCATTTTCAGTTCCTCAATGCGCATTCGAAAGGCTTTACATTTAATCAGAATCTTCAATAACGAGAACTAGATTATCTATGCATCCTTTATTGATGAAATAATCTTCAACAATCAAGTAATTAGACTAAGTTATTTTTAATGAATATAAGATGAAAAGAATAAACAATTCATTCCAAGTGATAATAGCTCATCATGCTATTAAATACAATCACCACAATAACAGTGTAAATTATTCTAATATCCTTTCCTCTTTCTCTCAAGGTAGTGCCTACAATTCATCTCATACAATAATCGTTCTTATGCTTGATCAAATAGATATACTTTACGAAATTTACAGATAAAATAAGCTAATTAATCAGAATCGAAACACTACTATTACTACTTGTACTTCTATCAATTATCTGAGATCGTATAAATTTATCAAACTCCCCTTTTCATCTAACTGAAATCAGTATCCAATATGTAGTTTCAAATGAAAAAAATGTATGGGAATTGTTTAACTAAATTAAATAATTATTGTGTCCTCATATATACTGTCAGTATATTAGTACTACTACTACTACTACTATCATCGCATTGTATTTCTGCCTACTTGTCGTGACTAATGGATGAGTAAAACTTCTGCTTTCATTACAACGTCTCACCAAACCAGAATATCACTAAATAAATTAAATGATATCACACTTCTTCATACTTTCAATTGATATGATCCTGTAGACCCGATAATTAAACAAACTCAATCATTAATTAAGAGGTTCTGTGTTCGAGTCCTGTGTGTGGCATCGTGGATGCGCACTGCTAGAGTCCCATACTAGGAAGAAACGGCCATCCAGTGCCCCCAGGTTTTCAATGGTGGTCTAGCTTTAATCGACTCATGAATTCATCTATATATATAGTTACTTAATAGTCATACAGTAAGAATATTCATGTAATATTAGTCCATGCGTAATTCCTAACGGTTACCATTCATTTATTCTCGTCCGGATATAACATGAAGGATTATAATAATTGTGATTATTAATAGCATTATGAGAAAGTTTGTAGAGATTGTCCAGTTTGTAAGTTCTCTCAGTCATGGACTGATTTGACTCAGATAATCGCTTATATCCCGTGTTCGTTATATTTATTTCAAGATGATTGGTTTTACTCGACCTGTATATAAATTGATATTAATAATACTACTAATAATAATAGTCATTATTATAATATTTATTTCGAAACATGAAGTTCACCTCTACCTTACTGTTATTATACCTAGTGCCCTGATGAAATTCAAATACACATGTATATTATACATATGTATTCGTATGTGTGCTTGTTTGTTTTTGTATGGTTGTGGGGGATATAATTGTAGTAAATACCTATGCCATTCATTATTTCATATAATAAACTATATTGTTCAGTCTAATCTAATGTACTTCACTATACATTCAACGTTTCATCTATACGCACACACATACATGACTACTTTGATTTTAAACTGCTAACTTAAATAACGTCAAATTATGTCTCTAAGTTGTTCTAATTGTAATTTTAAAATATTCAAACAAGTTGTTACTTGATAAATTGATGGACAATATATCGGCTTGTCTGAAAAACACTAGGTTCCGGGTTCAACTTTCAGTGTGGATATCAACAGTACAAGGTGCTTATTCATCAGTTTTCCAGTGTTCAATAAGTGTGCGGTATCCAGCATCTAGTCTTTTCTCGTTCATTTAGTGAATGACTGTTGCATATATGAGTGTACTTTTCACAGGAGATTTCCTTTTAAGCTCTAAGTGTTGCTGTATTTTTGTTTTCTATCTATGCGGTTATAGTTAATTTTAACCAAAATTACAGCCTTATATGCAACACTCAATCACTAAATAAACGGAAAATGTCCGAAAATGCTGGATAGTGTACACGTATGGAAGATCCGAAAACGGATAGACAACCTCACACACATATCAACACTAATATTACAGGTATACATCTTGCTAACAAATCCCTAATAAGGAGGAACGTATGCGTTTTAATCTTATCAAAAATATGGTCACGAGGAAACAAATAGACTTAACATCTGTTATTACCGTTGTGTTATTCAGAATATATAAATCAATAGAAAATACTTAGAAGCTGATCTTCGAGCTGCTTCAAACGACCGTTAAATTATCCAATTCTTATTTGAACGATGGTACCGTGATTTTTTGGACATATCTTAAATGCTACGAATACATAGTACAAATTGAAGTGTAGCTTATGTATAGATCCTAAAACCGGGTATTATTGAACTGAACAACTTCTAATTGTTTGAATGTGATAAGTTAGACAGATATATATATTCCTGACAAGTCTTTTATATTTTCGACTTGCAAATGTCGTTGATAGGTGAATGAGAGTAGTTGTTGTAGATTCTACAGAAACGGATGCTTTTTGCACTCTATGTCTTCTCAATGTTCATCATAGTTATGATTGTTATTTTTCTCTATGTTTTCATTCCCTCCATTTCAGGAATCCAATGATAATAATACTTTATCAGATAATAAGTTAACAGTGTATCATTATTTATATTTGGGTTGGCCGGATTTCGATGTTCCAGCGGATTCAGAAGAATTTCTGAAATTTCTACTCACTGTTAAACAAAGTCACAAGTCAAGATCAAAATCATTATCCTCATCATCACTGTCATCTTCGTCATCGTCGTCGTCAGTATCACCACCAACATCAACGTCAACAGGATCGTCAAATCACAAAACAACTCAATTCGATTCTCTATCCCCTTTACTGGTACACTGTAGCGCTGGTATTGGTCGTACAGGTAGGTGTATGTATACTGGTCATTGTGTTTTATTTGAAGGTGATGATATGTTATTTGTTGTTCATCATTTTTCATCAATCTAACAGTTATTTTACGGGATATATTCATTAGTTTTGGAATGTTTGTGAAAACATTATATGAAGCTATTGAGTTTGATTCCTGGAAGGATTGTGAATGCGTACTGATAACGAGTTTCATAACGTAAACACTTGTCCTTAGTTTTTAAAGTTTCTGCACTTAAAATCAGTTATTGACAAAAACAATAAACGACATTTTTTGTCACTGATTGCTTTGTTCTGGTTCGAAACCCAGAATCATTCAATATACCTACACCCACATGATTAAACTCAAAATTTTTCGGTCAAATGAATGAGCACAAATACTACATTTAGGTGAAATCAAATGGTTTGTACTTCCAGCTGTCAATATTTTTGTTCGTTTCTGTATAAGTCCCTCATAAAATCTAAATTATTGCAGTTGTCTACTTGTCTTGGATAAGATTCACAGCTTAGTTGAATGGCTTTGCTTTTATCAAGCCCTCTGAGCTAGATGGCTCAGTTACAGAGTTTTTATTGTCATTCTAGACAAGATCTTCGATGCCTAATTCATATAGAAGTGAGCTTCTTAGTTTTTCCACAAGTGAACGATGCGATAACATTGAGCCATTCGGGCTGCCACTGACCTCTTGTACAGTGAGGTATTTACAATTGACTGAATAATGAGTAGTGACCAGTTTCATTTTTGTCTAGTTCATTAATATTTATCAAATTCTATCGATCAATTTGAATTGTAGCCTCTAGTCTAAGTGGCTTGGCATCTCGTGCACTATTTTGAGGTGCTAAATGATTGTAGGCAGTTATTATGACACAATGAACCGAGTCACTTAGAGCAGTGGCCACATTACTAATACTTGACAGTAGAATTTAGTCAACACTAAAAATATCGACCAGCACAACGCTAGCTACACTCAGCCAATCGTAAACATCTTGGTTCTACCGGACTATAATAGCTTACATTTTCCAGCTCCTCCATTGGGACTCTGCTCGCACACATACTCTGTGATGTATTTTCCGTAAATGTTTGCTTTCAAAAGTCATAATTTACAAAACCCGATTCAACTTTTGTTGATGTTTACTTAAGAATAAAATAACTATCTTGAGTGAAGAAATATAATGCTTCACATAATTAAATCCTACTTATATTATAACTTGCTACACTAATGTTTAGGTTTATATTCAAACATAAACATCTGCAATACTCGAGTGCTGTTGCAGGTACTAAGGGGTAGTTGTTGCCTCTCAGTCAGTTCTTCATACCAAAGAAAGACACCTCTTTTTGAAACACCTGATAAAAATATAGATTAAGGAGTAACCATAATCCAAAAAATTACTGCTTGAGGTCCGTTACACACGGAGCTTTTATGAGTAATCTTAAATAAGCTAGCTTCGTACTTTTTAAGATTTTATTGCTGGCGACAGGAACTCTCCAGAAGTGTCGTGTTCTGTTCTTTGGTCCGACCTTTCCCAACCCTCTTATTTCATTGTGAGGATTCAAAACCACTCCAAATGCTCCTTGTTCAAGGGGAGCACTTTATCGCTGACGCACGCGTGTGCACCGTTCTCCGACCAACATAACTGGCATGTTGGGATTTAAAGAAACTAATTTTCCACCCACTATATATATCGATTGGGTTATCACAATGCACAAGTCCGATTATCACGTCAAGGTATCAGCTAAAATCGGGCCCAGTAGTAGATTATACTTGTGGTGGTACCCATGTAGTTAATACCATAGTAATAAAACGGACGCAAACAAATCGTCAACTGGTTACTTATTAGAATTGATGGAACCATAAGATCCAGCCAGTATCGAGGAAATCTACATAATATGAGTTTCCCGGACGATTATTTCAGTTGTTCTCCATTAAATCAAAATTTCCTTGATTTATCCAGAATTATACGACTGTGATGATGAATAAACTGACCCGAGTCAGTATACTTAACTAAACTATTGTTGTCTATGGAGGGGATTTACGGATTTTTTAAATGAAATTCTTAATATCCCATAAATGAATAATTTAAATCTCTATAAATAAATAATATATATGTAATATCTCAATGAGTGGAGAAATCAGATTTTCTGACTTTTCGTGACTTGGTATAAGCCACTTCTTCAGAGAATAAAAAACCAAATTAAAATTAATCCAAGTTTAACTAGTACAACGGAATCACAAGAATAATATTGTCATTGTGATATTAAAAATATATTATTTATTTATAAAAAACTACCCAATGCTCAATTTATTCGAAATTATCAAGTCAAACCTTGGTAATGATGCCTACAATCTAAATTTCTATTTATTAATTTAAATACAAAAAGGTACCAAACATGTATGTGCCATACTTCGTCATTCGATCTTTGTATGGGTTGGAAGACTGCCCATGTGCCCAAAACGAAGGAGGTGGTTTTCCTAGGGGGCCACACCCAGAGCCTTCTACTTAAAGATCTGATCCACAAGGCAGTGGATCAATGTCGAAAGATGCAGTCTCATGGTGGCCTAATGACCAGCGATTGTTCCCTCAGGATCCTGGAGCCCATGTGCACCACTAGTTTAGAATCAGGGTTTTCCAATTCCCCTAAGTAAAACCCCTGTGTACACCAAGCCGGTTAAAGTGCCGAACATTCGGTTTTCGTCCTCGCAATCTCGTAAATAACATCACTGTTGAGAGAAGACAATGAGTAGGACTTCCCTGGCAGTGGTTGTATACGCTTGGTCATGTGGATGCATTTCGAAAGCGAGAGCTGACTCTCCTTAGAGTCACTCTCTAACGTCTTTTATTTTATCCTATTTCAAAAACGTTTTGCAACAGTGTACATACTCTTCTCCAGCATTATTGTATCTGTTAAATTCATTTATATACTTTTTTCAAAAACCATAGTCAGTTGCCTGTTTTCTTAATCTCTCATTATTTGTCTCATCATATCTTATTTAATTATCCTTTTTGTAATGTTTCAGAAATTGCTCAATTTTTATAAAATTTTGTTCTCATTTACTTCTTTCTAGGAACATTTGTTACAACAGATATTTGTTTACAACAAGCAATAAATGAAGGTTATCTTGATGTACCAGATGTGATTAATCGATTAAGATGTCAACGTGCTGGAGCTGTACAAGTTGCTAAACAATATGCATTTATTCATCAAGCACTTGTATCACAATTATCAAAACAACAAATCAATAAGAATGATGATAACCACCACAGTTGTGGTGGGGATAATAATGATGTTACTGTACTGTAAATATTTATCCCTTCTCTAAATCTACTCATCTATTATACCTTCATGTATTTACTCATTGTGATAAGCCAAAGCAAGATTATTATCATTAATATTATTGTGCTTTTTTGTCGTCTTCTTTTTCTTGTATGACCTACTAATACCTCTCTCTTATTGGTGTGTGCCTTTTTTCGACTTTTTTTTCCTTGGAAAAATGTCCTCACTATTTTGTGTAGTTTCAGTGTTTTGTCTTTGAACACTTCAATTTCTGTTTTGTTGCTGTTTATTTCTATTGTGTGTGTGTACACATTTATACGCATATTTGTTTTTTCTTGTTTTTTCACTGAGAGTTTTATTATTATTATAACCAATTGTTGTTTATTTTCCATTGAAATTGTACACAGATATATTACTGATTTCTTTTTATATAAAACTGTTCATATTCTCTCTTTTGTATTCAATCAACTGGTAACACAAATTTATATTCTTTTCTTTCAAATTTGTGTGTGTGTGTGTGTACAGTGCATCTATCCTAATTTTTTTCTATCTCTATCTCACACATTTCATATATACACAGAGGCAAACTCACTCTGTTAATCACATTAGATCTTTTTTATTATTCGATTAAATCATTTGCATCTGTAAAATTTGATCATGATCACAATCGAATTAGTCATCACTCGATATAATAATAATAATAATAATAATAATAATAATAATAATAAAGTAGAATCCTTCTTCTTCTTTCACACGAATTACCGACCCCCATCACTACATCGATTATGTCTAATTGAATTTAATCATTAAAAATATAAATCAATAAATACACTTTGTAAATAATACTTTTTTGTGATTTATTGATTTTTCTCATATATCAAATAAAATCAATAGATATGTATAACACATTATCGCGCATTCAACTATCAATATTATTATTATTATAGATCTTATTATAATTAATATTATTTAAACTATTCTCTATTTTGCATTTCGATTAAGCTATTCAGAAGAGTGCATTCTAGTTTATATCAAGTAAAATGAAGTCATAAATAACATGAAGTACATTTGATTTTATTACAAGATTATATTGTATACACTATCCTATCTATCTATCTACCTACTTACCTATCTATTTATATCCATGATTTAGAAATTGTAACATGTATACATTGTTTATGTTTATGATTATTATAATGTACTATGTATTTTATCATGACAATGTTTTCTCATTCAGTATATATATATATATATTCTATTAAAAAAAAAACATTTTTTTGTTATTTTTCTACATACTACTATTATCACTTGGTTTGTATTATATTAAACACATTCATTAATACTGAAAAAAAATTATAATTAATAACAGTTATTCAATTCAATTATTCTTTTCTCTTATAATTCCTATTCTACTGTTTAAATAAATGACATATACATATTGTACAGTTAATTTGATCGTTAAATATCTTCTATTGAATATAATAAATAGTCTATAGATATGTGTTATTGAAACTTGACATATTTTGTGAATATCCATAATAATAATAATAATAATAATAATAATAATAATAATAATAATAATAATAATAATAATAATAATACTGTTTCCAAGAAATGTAGATTCCTTAAATTTATAAATTGGGAAAATGTCATATTTGACTGATATTTATCACTAGTTGACATCAATCATACGGTAACATTAAAAATTAGAAAACATTGAACATATATATATATATACATAGTCCATGCTAGTTTTTGTTTGTTTTTTCAATTCCATAACACAGTTCATTGAGGATTCATTTCAGAGATCAAATATTAGTTATATTAAAATGTATTTTATTAATTCAATTGTTGTATTATACAAAATAGATCATGTTTGAGAATTGAAATAACCAGTTGTTATTGTTTATTCATGGGAATTGTTTCGTACTTTCAATTTTATTATTCAATAAAGAAATAAATCTTTGATTGTGTGAAATTTCAATGTTTGTTCATTACATCTTTTTAACTTACATGCTGAGGAGTCCCACAATAGGACGAAACGGTAGTCCAGTGCTTCCAGGTTTTCCATGGTGGTCTAGCTTCAATTGACTCATGATCTCAATTATTGGAAATATATTGATTAACAAATTCATAAAGAAAAACTCAAATTCAGTATGTCATATCTTCAAGTTCACGATGTTCATTCCGTCCTGTTTGTGACTCGTTAACCGAATTTATCTGCATCTCAGTTTAGATGTTCATGCTGAAATTGAACCAAGTACTTTCTACTTCAAACACCAACCCGGTGTCCACTAAGGTATTTAGTTTATATAGCCATTAGCATAAGCGATTGGTATGAATTTTATTTGTATATGTTTGCAATCAGACGTTGCTAATAAACAAGACTGCAAATGACTAGTTTTTATTGGTGTATATGCTCAATATTAAGGTAATTCTCTCAGGATCCATTTATCTTTAAAGGGACTTATTAACAAACAGGAAATACAGACCCTTACAAGTTATTTCATTATAGTCTCAAGCTATGTGATAATGTACAATCCATAACCCTATATGAGATTGTATCCAAGATTTCTAGTCACATCTCATGATGAAGATGATATTATTAGATTAGATTTCATCTTTATGTGTAGTATATCATTTTAATATAAATATGGAAACGAAATCTAGTCAAAATGGTCATAGAAAGAACAATAAATCTAATGCATTCACTAATAATAACACCTAACCAGGATTAAAATCTATCGAATGCTAAATCCTATTAAAACTTCAACAATTGTTTCAGCAAGTCATTATCATGACTATCAAAGTTAACATTTTAGTCATTGACTGATATTTTTGTGGTCCTATTATCTGATTACAGGTACGATTGTATATTGATTGTCATCAAGTTATTGAAATATACATGTCATCAATCCTGGATACCCTCGTATATAATTATCGACTTAACTCGCGTTAGTGAATAACGGAATTAAATAAGTTAAATACGAGAATGAATTCCAAATATGTGTATTTCAGATTATCGTTGATCCAAACAAACGACCGAAGAAACGAAGCGAATAGAAGAGAACAATGGAAAAGGCATATAAACCAACTCAATTTAACCAAGCGTGACTCAATATTTATAGTCAGACAAAAATGAGTTACAGACATGTATTACGTAGGATAAGAGATGTATAAACATACGCTTGCATAAAAATAGTCAAGATTGACAAGCGAATAAGTGACAGGATAAAAATGTTCCTTGAGAAGAATATATCGATTGATCTGTTCAGAGTCTATAATAACTTATGCAGACTTGACATAATACCAGACCCTACAATATCATCTGGAGGATTGTTAAGATCAAGACAATACTGGATGACATTTGTGATACTATAGTATGAGATTGTAATAGTGAATTTCTCTGATCTCATTACAAGATCTAAGATATGATCCAATTTTTATAAATTCTATGACTTGAAATCAATTTTAATTTTATACGGTAACTAAAATCAATTAACTAATATGAAATTTATCTGAATGTATTTTGCACAAAAATAATGATTGTGCATATTTTTATTGGTACAAAGATATATGATATGATTTCATTTTGTATTTTTCCACTATTTATAATGAACTAAGCATAGATTTTGATTTGTTTCACCATGTTTTTTTTTCTACCTTTTACATGTATCACTAGTTTCATTGATAATCAATTAGGATGAGATTATAATTTATGGACAACCTTTGAGCAATGCTAAAGTGACCTTGAGAATGTTCACTTAATAACGAAGACTAAATAAAGGTTATAAATCAGCGTTAGGAATTAGATTTATAATTTCCAGTTGATGGTTAGGGTTAGAAATTAGATTTCGGGGTTTTCATCACGAACTGATCATCAGCTATAATGCCAAAACTTCATTTAACCAAATGAATAAGTGAATTTAGCACCCAAATTCGAGACCTGTTATATTATGTCTGATCGGTTCACCCATAAATGATATTCTTATCGAATTATTCTTCTCTGTATTGTTTTATAAGTTTTTTTTCTCTTGATTCAATATCCAATAATTCTACATATCGAACATTTGGTTAAATTAAAAATGAGAACAACTTTACAAGATTTTATTCGAATAATTTTTCCAGAATTAATATTAATAAAGCTGAGTCCTCTATGATGGACAGTATAACTATGATACGTTCATTGACACTAGATAACATCATTTTTACAATCGCTTCCATAAAGTACAATTATTTATTGTCCCGAATACCCTGGTAAGGTCGATGGTGGGTAGAATCCGTTCTCCCCCTCAAAATGCTCTTACATGGCCACGCGTATACAGCCACTACCAGGGAAGTTTTACTCACTGCCTTCTCGTGGCGGGAGTGGTGTTTACGAAATTGAGAGGACGAAAAGCGAATGTCCGGTTCTTTAACTGGGTTTGTGAACACAGAGGGTCCACCTAGGGGAGTTGGAAAACCCTGATTCCAAACTATTGGTGCACGTGAGCTCCACCATCCTGAGAGAACAAATGACGTGTGAACCAATTGTTGGTCGCAAGGCCACCATGAGACCGCATCCCCCGATGTTGCTCCACTGCCTTGTGGATCATATATTTAAGTAGAAGGCTCGGAGTATGGCCCCCTAGGAATACCACCTTCTTCATTTTGGGCACCAGGGCAGTATCGCAGCTTGCACACAAATCAAGTGACTTGTGTGGCGCATATGTATTCGGTGTCCGTTGGTACAAATTTTTATTCAAATAAATAAAACAAGTCTTTATCACTATTGTCGAAATAACAAGGAAAATAATAACGAGTGTTCAACCAAATATCCATAGGTTTTTTTTCTTTTGATGCAAGTAGCTTAAGTTGTTAACGTTAGTGTGTATTAGACTAGTTCATTCTAGTTTATTAGTCAACAAGCAATGTTTAAGTCATAGATACTGTTAGTCTCAATAAAATCAAATGTTACACTCGTCTGAATTCTAGTTGAATTGACTGAGTCATTCATCATACATGCCGTGAACAGAATACAAATGAGGCATTTTTTTCAAGGTAATTGTAATGATGACTCATTATCATACGTTTGTAAAGTGTATGTTTGATCAGACATCATGATTAATTAGGTATTTTAATTGACTTGTCTTCCTAGTTGTAATTCTAAACTTTATTGTAAGATTAATCCCAGTTAGGATGCTACTAAAAGCCAGGATCCACTAGACCTCCCTTTCGCCTTACAATAGTACAACTTCACTGTAAGTATCCACGACCTCTTCAGCCATGGAATTTAAGACCCTTAGGACTTGTGGAGGATGCTTAACCATTAGGACTAATTTGTTGGCATTTGGTGGTACAGTTCTCAAACTTTAGTCCATTCCCAACATGACTGTCCCATTCTAGGTATATCTAAAATCTCTAGTTTTTAAAAGTACTCTGAGATCAATTCGTGATGAATATCACTTACAAATTAAAATGATATTCACAATCCCCTTCTTCTAGACTAAGTTTTATTTTAATTCAATGATTTGAGGAGTATATTGGATGTTCAATGGAGTCATTGGAAAAGTAACCTAAAATCCATTGAATATTAACAATTATGTAATGACTTAACTAGATTGTAATGATCTTTAAAATATAAATTGATCTAAAGGTAACATGCTCATTGAGCTCAATCCTTAGCTGGACTAGCTTTATCTGTAGACTGCAGACAAACTTTATAATATGACGAAACAACTATCCAATGCCCCACAGTTCCTCAGCTTACATTATTACGTATTAAAAACTAAATCCAGTTTACAAATCACAGTTGAAACATTTGAGAAGAGCAATTATAAATGATGCTTATATTTAATAACTGATCTCCGCATTTAGTAAGTTATATAGTGCATTATTTTTGTCCTCCAGTTTTTATTTGATCGTGTTAGGACTATAACAGTATATTGCTGGGAAATCTATCAGTGGATTGTCAGCACATCATATGTGTTGCACAGGATCACACATCTCACAAACTATAGAAGTAAGCGACAATTCATAAATGCCAAATTTTTGGAATTCTTTTTGATGAATCTCCTCGAATTCTAGTAGTATACAGTGACTGGCAAAATTAAATAGTTTGTAGTGACCTACTTTTGTCAACAGAACGCGATTAGTTCAATGAAAACAATTATTATAACCAATTCTACCAGTGACTGTTTTACTGTGCTTGTTTGTTTAACTATGCTAATGACAGCCATTACACTTACTCTCCCGTTGACTTTGAACTTGTACGAATCCGGTTACGTTTAGTAACCGCGCTTGTACTCCTTTGGCACGATCTCGGTATTCTTTCGATACCACGAGATCGCCAGCAAATATATCTCGACTGCAGCCATCACCTGCCTTCTGATATTGGTCTACAGGAATCTTATTGGTTACTGGCACGTAGTCTTGTAGCGGTGTTCATAATCAAGCGCGATTCGACACCACGCTACAAGTTCAATGCTGTTATACCCCGATCAGAATAATGATCTATTTCTGGACTAATACTATACATATATTTTTATCTTATATTTGTTAAATAACTAAACTGTTCGTATTCGTGTTCCTCTTATTATGAGCCGTATTTTGACCTATAGACTATTATTATACGATTTACCATTCTTAAGTTATTCCCAGTTTATTAATTACAGTCTCCCACATTCACATTCACACATGGCTAGATCTTGTACAAATGTTGTTTCCTATTTTATAGTATGATGTGGTCTGTTTGGTTTGTATATAAACCCAGTATGTTTGAAATACATTATTCATATCGCGGAGGTTGAGATTGATGTTCTGGACTCAATAGAAATGGCTAGGCAAGAAGAAGGACCGATAAAAACTGTAGACTACTCGTACAGGTTTTATGCATCATTGGTCCAGTCGATAAATCACTGTTCTCTAATTAGCGGTATCATTACATCATACATTAATAAGACATATGGCACAAGTTATAACAAATAGTAAAACAGTTATTTGTAAATAAATCCTTTTATTTTGTCTAAGTTTGTCTTGTAAAAGTTGAACGACTTGAATATTCTGTACTGTATGAGAATCCCTTGTAACATTGTTAATGTGTATTCCTAATTAACCATTCATAATAGAATGAAACAATTGTTTACTTGTTTGTTATCAATTCATTTCTAATCAATATCAGTCATTGATATAAGTTTATTTTTGAATACTTTAAGACAATTATTATGTGTTATATTTTATTATAAAACAAATTTTATTATATAAATGAATTTGGTAGCGTTACATGCTACATTCACTTTCAATTATGACATAATTTACTAACAAAATAATTAGGACAATGTAATAATAATAATAATAATAATAATAATAATAATAATAATAATAATAATAATAATACATCCATACTAGATGAGCGATATTTCAAGCTTTAAGCATTATCTGACCGCCGTATTTTCTTTAATCAGTAAGTTGTAATCCTCATGACCTTAGAATCATATTGTTAAATGAATATTACATAAATATGAAATGTATGTAACAACTAGTCTCATAAATTGATATAACCATTTTTAACTTCTATCTGACACAATCAATTTGTATAGTCTTATCAAGTAAATTTGGGTCAGTCATACGACTTTATTAACCGATTAAATATAAATTGTAATTATACTGTATACTATTTTTGACAAATTAAAGATATTAGTTTAGAGAGAGAGAGAGAGAGAGGTTATAGACGTTGTAGAATAATTCTAGTTTAAATCAGGAACTGACCTTAGTTTAATCACTATTACAGAACCTGAAAACTTTGGACAGTTACTTTGTCCAAATATAAGAAGCTATAACCAGCATAGCCTAATCATGTTGCGTCTGTGACATTTATCCACCATAGATTATGTAAGACGATTGCTCAATATCGGGAATTAATTCAAGTTAAACACGTACACTATCGAGTCCTGGCTTAGTAGTGAAGATTCTAAGCGTTTGCGTGTTTGACCGACGGTCCAGGGCTCGATAATGAGTGGCGAGATCCTTGATGCACATCGCTGGGACGAAACAGCTATTTCTTGCTTCCTGGTTATTATCAGTGGTCAGGCTAAAATCAGTTTATAGCACAAACTATTAAAGTTGGAGAGTCTGTATCACCGATTGACTTTAACTGAACTATTACGACTCGTCAGCAGTGCTCTTTGGTTATCTAAGTCAATTTTCTAGGTTAATTGCCTTCAACTGAAACACAATCTTTAAAGAACTTTTATTTTAATGTTAATAAATAGCATATGAAAAATCACATCAGAACCCTATAATAATTTCCAAACGCTTGTTCTAAACTATTAAAGAATGAAATCATTTATTTTCTTATATGCTAAAACTCATCATCAATTAAAATTAACTATATTTAATTTCCCCACTAATTATTACAGACAAATGGTTGATTGAAACAGAGTACAATGGTTGAGATCATAAATCAATTGAAGTTAGACCACCATGGAAAATCTGGAAGCACTGGACAGCCGTTTCGTCCTATTATGGGACTCCTCAGCAATGCGCGTCCACGATCCCGAGATTCAAACTCAGGACCAATCAGTCTCGCGCGTGGATCTCCCGAGATGGGATCGTGGATACGCTCTTCTGAGGAGTCCTATAATAGGACGAAACGGTCATCCAGTGCTTCTAGGTCTTCCGTGATGGTCTAGCTTCAACTGATTCATGATCTCAACCATTGAAATTACTATAACATCCACAGAAACCCCTTCTGATAAAACAGATTATTAAATAAAATTGCTCATTATATGTTTATTAGGAAATGAAGTCTAAGAGAGTACAACATATAAACCCATATAGCTAAAAATTTTAAAGAATAACAAACTAAATACAGATCAAAGAATAATTTCATTGAATAACAAATTGATAGATACATTATACATTGAATAACTTCATATAGATACTAGTTAGTTACATAATTTTCAATGAATATAAACTAATGATCTAATTATTAGTAATAATAAGTTTAGAATCTAAAAAAAGAGGTGAATAGCAACAGTTGTATAAATCTTTTTTGCCGATTCATCATTTCTCTTCATTTGATTGATTTCTACCGTGTTGATCAAATTGTTCAATTTTATTTAATTTAATGAGAATAAATAAATTAGGATACTGAACACTGTTGAAATTAATATTGATTTGACTTGAACACTGTTAGTTAAAACACTTTGATTACATGCATCATCTGTGCAGATACAATAACGCATTTTCACTTTATCTGTACCCACTCTGTCTAAACATTGAGGGAATTCAGCTGAGATTGCACTACAATCACGATAGACTCGTACAGTTGGCCTATTTGTAACATTATGACTATACATATATGGTGCCTCCTGTTTAAATATTAAACAAAATAAAAATAAGGTGAATGTTGGAGAGTATATACTACTTATATGAACAAAAACAGTATATTCCCATCCTGTAAATAATAATAACATGAAACTGAAATAGCAGCTGACACTTGTCAAACAAAAGTTAACTGTTCTAATTCAGTTAGCTCATTGAAAAATTTCTTTCATGCTTGAAAGTGATGGATTTTGAGTTCTTGAATAACTGGCAACAATAATACTACTTATAAATGATGTGTAATTATTAATCATTACTGTAGAATCTGGCATAACACTTAAAAAGAAGAAAGAATATGATAAGCGCTGATAATGTCATTTAACCATAAAGAATATAATTGAAAAAGAAAGAATAAAAAGCATGAAAATAGCATTATTAAACTTAAGCTTTTTAAAAGATGATAATAAATGAATAACATTCAATATCCTTGACTGTATATTTTGTCTGTTTCAGGTTTTCCAACTTCATAAAATAAATTACCATGTTTAAGTATTAAGTACAGAAAAATACCTGATAAAAGGATAGAATAAAGGTAACCTAATTAGAATTGAGAAAATAACTTTCGGGTTTTCATGAAACATTAAAAAACAAATGATTTTATCTTCTATCATCTAAAATTAGTATTAGAAATATTTTTATATGGTACTCAAGTTCCTGTAGGCATATATAGAACATACATTGAGGAAATTATCAAACTGCAATACGAGACAAGCGCTAACTTGGAATCCTGAAGGAAAGCGGAAAAGAGGAAGGCCAAAGAACACATTACGTCGGGAAATAGAAGCGGATATGGAAAGGATAAATGACAGATGGAAAGATCTAGAAAGGATTGCCCAGGACAGGGTTGGATGGAGAATGCTGGTGAGCGGTTTAGGCTCCTTCTCGAGGAGTAACAGGCGTAAGTAAGTAAGTAACTCAAGTTCCTAACCTTAAATCTTTAACGCTAAACTCTTAATCCCTTAGTAATAACTAAATGGATCCGTTGACCAGACACTATCAGCAACAACCTACTAAGGGAGAGAACATACTAGATCCCAATGGAGGAAGAAATCAGGAAGAACCGCTAGAAGTGTATAGGAAACATGAGGGAAAGCATCCAACTGTGTCACAAGGCAAGCCCTCACATGGAATCCTGAAGGCCAAAGGAGAAGAAGAAGACATGAAAAGAATGAACAAAATTGGATAGAACTGGAAAGGAAGGCCCAAGGCAGAGTTGGTTGGAGAATGTTGGTTGGAGAATGTTGGTTGGCGGTCTATGCTCCATTGGGAGTAACAGGCGTAAGTACGTAATTATGTAATAACACTAAATATCTAACCTTAAGTTTTTATTCTTAACCCTAACCAGGAGCAATGTAAGGACTCCTAAAAAATTATTTTAATACTACAGCGGTTTGAAAAGATGTACCATCCATATTCATATAGACGAATTTATATTTTATTTTTTTATTTTATTAATAGAGCAATTTGTAAAAGACTTTAATACATTAATTGTAATATTATTGTCTTTTTTTATAAACCTTTTATTTACCAAAGCCATTCTCGAGTTGGCTAAAATTCGTCATGGTTGTTTTAAGCTCATTCTTGTACTACATATACTCTTAATATATCTGTTTATCTTTGTTATTAAAGTTCCCATATTCAAGTATCGGGCTCTCAATATATATATATATATATATATATATATATATATATATATATATTCTGATATTTTATAAGGAAGAGAACTAACACTAGATATTAGTTGTTTTCTCACACAATCATAAGTCTGTTAAGTTCACTTTCACTATCAGCAATCTCTTGTTTGTGCTCATGATTAGATAAAGTTCCGATTAATTCATTTGTTGATGACTAATTGATTATTCGTGGAAATAGTTCATTGTAATGATTGCAGTGACTTGATGTTCAAAAGCTGGTTGAATTTCAGTGAATATAAAAAGGATCTTAAATGTATTTTAATTTGTTTCATTGATGATGGAGAAGATTACATTGATGACATGTGTATTGGAAACACCATTCAATCATGCGTAAATGATTGACTTAACAATATTGAGATTAAGCAAAGTTTTATACAAAAAAAGGTGGTTAATTCAATGAGGTTGTGAATAGATACTAAGTGTGATAGCTAGAATATATATATATATATATATATATATATATATATATATATATTGCTCAGACCCACTTTTGAATTCTTAGTTGAATTATGCTGTTGTAGCTAGGTAAAATGTCAACGATGAACAGATGAAGAATAACTACCAGTTTAGTTGGAATGATATGCGGAAGTATGAGTTTTCTGAAGAAGATCCCAAAGACGTCAGATGATCGGCACACAAATGAAAAAAATCATTTGATATACATATATATTGGTAAATATTCACTTACTCTTACATTCATATGAGATTCTTTTACTCTAGGTTGGCTTAATTACGTATACCTAACAACTGGGAAAAAGACACTTCACGATTAAAAACTCAAGCTAATCACTCCTACTTACATAGTAGTGTAAGACATTATAATTATTGGACAATTGTAAGTCAATTACTCAGTATTTTTATCCAAGTTAGCAAATAAACTTCATGTTTCAACTACGACAAATACAATAATTCGTCATTCAGGCATCTTTTCTTCAACAACTTAACCTTAAGTATAAGCTAATAGAATATCAAGTAATTTCAACCAGTTCATCGCGTTACAAACTTAACCGATAAAAGTTGATCATTATAATAAACTATATAATAAATACAATATTATTAACTGATAAGTTTAAAGAACGAATAATATTTAATAGTTTCTCATGATCAATAACCCTAACCCAAATAAAATGATGAAAATTATTTATAGGTCACTTCAGTTGACATCATTTACTAGGAAGATAATACTTTGTTTAATAGCTTTGAACTAATTCTCAGGGGGGGGGACACAATTATAAAGTGTATTTAATGACCTTCTATCTCATTTTGGAATAATACCAAATATATTTGGGCCATTGACATTCAGTATTTTCCTCATAAGTTAAGCATGCAAAAAATTAAGATTAATTAATGTTATTTAAAGAAAATCTGTTACATGATATTATAAATAAATAAATATTACAAGCCAGGAAATAATGGATATCTGTTTCGTCTTAGCATAGGACTGATCAACAGTACGCATCCACTACCTCACTAGCAGCCATTAAACCAAAGAACTCCTCTCTCGCTTAACCCCTAGTTCACATAACCGGCATCCAATGATGTACAGGTTTAACTTCAATCAGTTCACAATATTGCGGTACCATGTTTGATTGTCTGTAATGGTCAAGTGTTTTACAGCCAACACTGGCCATGGCTTCTCATTAGATCTCCAGGAACTGCATCTTAAAGCTAGTAATTTGTGAGCACACGATTATAATTACTATAGATCTGTGGAAAATTTCGTTTATGAAGTAGTGGATGTGCATTGTTGAAGAGTTCTCTATGAGGACGAAACAACTGTCTGCTGCTTCCATGCTTTCAATTGTGGTCTAGAGAAGATCAGTTCATGATCTAAACTATGAAAATTCAACAATTTCCATAAAACCCTTATAGTAAAGTGCATACAGTTCACTTATCCATAACGAAATTATGATTGAACAATGATGTCGAATTTAAAATATGTTGTGTTCTACGGTTCAAATTGGTTAACGTCTCACACTGTCTAAACACTTACCTTGATAATTATACATAGTAAGAAGGCTGAGAGTGCATAATAGGTATCATTACCATAAATCTAATAATAATCTAAATCACTCATTTATATGTGTATATATGTCTACAATGACCTAGATACGGACAAGCCGGGTGATGTTTATCTGATAATTAACTTATTACCAATAGAGAAATTTTAGTTCCATTTCTCACTTATCAAATGGTTTTACAATAGTATATGACCTACCCAGTGTTCCCTGGTATATATTCGTATTTATGATTATTGATTGATCATTAAATGGTAACCAATTTCATGTTTCTTTATTCTCTTAGTGTTGATCGAATTCTATCGATCAGGTTATAACGTGGCAATTATTCTAAATGACTCAACACCATATGCACTAAGATATTAGGTGATTAGAGGTACTCGGCAGAAAGCCTCGCATAACCTTGGCTTCATGGTAGTTGACAATCGTCAACAACAGATTCCTACAATCTTGAGAGGACTAATGCTCCGAATAATATTTGAACCCATGTCATCTAGTTTCATAATCTAAAACGCTACTACTGAGCTAATGTTATAATCTCATTTAATTACAGATTTTCAAATGAGAGAAATAATATTAGTATTTAGGAGTGTATAACATCAATTGACAGTTCGATAGCCCAGTAAAACCTAAAACACTTGTTACATTCACTTTGCAAGCTTATAAGCGGTTATTATTGTTAAGGAAAAATTTAGTTTAGATTGAAACAGCTCCATGGTGTTTATAACAGCTATTTTCCAATTCCTGCTGATCGTTAATAATCATGTGTTCACCAGCGACAAAGTCTAAAATAAATTTACCGTAATTCCATTAGAATAGTTTTGACTACTAAATAAAGTTAACTAAATTAGATGGGTGGTAAACAATAACATAGCAGTATTATTAAATGTAAATTATTCCAAGTTACAACATGATTGAAGTTATACAATATAGATCCATTGGATTTCAACTTAATAATGAAATAAATATCATACTCACAGGGAGACCTGTACGCTTTAAACTTGATCCTTTGTCGAAATCATTAGTCTACGTTTATGTGGTAGAATGAAATAGAAGTGTGTTGTTCTCTCTAGTTTTTAAGGACTCAAACATTTTCGATTTGTGTAAATCGTCATAATACACATAACCAATGAAAGATATATTAATCAAACGGATTTGAATGACGGAATCAAAATCAATTCTGAATTTTAGAAAATCCGTTATAAGAAGCTATCAGTAATAGAGTTAGACAGTCAGCTATCATTATCATAGAATGTGAAACTAATATTAATATTAATAGCGCTCAAGAAACCACATGATTGAAAAAATATAGAATAGCACTGAAAATCAAAATCTGTGGGAATATAATAAATGATTACGTTTCTACACCACTAGGATAGATATTAATTATTGATTAAGACTATCGTATAGTGCTTAATCAAACAGTCTAGACTTACTATCATGGCTTAGACCACAAGCCAGTGACTACATATACTGAAGTAACAACTAAAGAGGATCAATAAGTATCGTAATTAAACTCTAAGTAAATCCATTTCCTAGAAACGGTAACTGATCTTGTTTTATTCAGTTAAAGACGTTGAGTACAGACTTGTGAAAAATATTTGTGCTTTCATAAAAAGAGAATAAACTGTTCATAATTGTGAAAAAAACTACACTAGAGACTAGATTCAGAGATTAACATACTGAACTGATACGCTCATTGATCATTTAGTAGTGACCAATGTCATATGTGCCTAGCCCTTGAGTTTCGTCAATGGTCAATGGTTTAAGTAACTCAACATCGTTTACATTATGTTTGGATTTTAGATGGTTCAAAGTAATCGACTGAAGATCAGTCACATTTCGTACAACTAAGCTATAACGTTACTAACTTTTACACTGAGTGATGTGAGTTAGACTTATGTATTGTATGTCATCTCCTCTTAGCTGGTACATATACCTTGCTGGTGAGTAATTGCTAGCACAAAACATAGATTCAGGATATTTGATCGACTGTTTGCAGTGGCCTAGGAACTATGAATGTGTAGTGACATACAATTTAACAAACAACACCCCAATTTACGTTTACCGTATTGTTTCTTACACATTAACCCAACTAGTAACTTCACTGGTCGATCAAAGTATAAATATGTGGCTGAACTAACTGAAAATCAATTGTATGACTTATTGAATCACATACTTACCAATCATGACTAGGTCTAACAACTGTCCATACTCCATTAAAAACTTCAATAAGATTAAAATACAAACATTCAGTTTCCATAATGATGACACTACAATCTAGTACTTAGGTGATTAGATTTTTCTCTAAGTTAGTCTGTTCATCATCGAAAATGTATTTCAATCTTATCGCTTCTTTTTTTCAACAGTTATTTAGTTTACCATGAAGTTACCATTGATCAGAAGAGACAATGAATTGATCATTAAATCAAATCCCAGCTCGAAAGATTTTCGAATAGTGCAGGTATAACCAGCTGACGAGTCCCAAATAGGACGAAACGCGCGTCCTGGATTCCACTGCTGGCCACTATACATCTTTGTTTATAAAACATTTCTGTTTAGATATTTACCTGATGGACATTCTATTTGTGGACATTTACAATGCCTAAATGGCTTTACACTAATTCAATTAATATTTTACCAATGATTAGCTTATTTTTTGAAGCTTTTTATTACCAAACTTCAGTTACAGTTACCATATACTGTTTTACCTCTGTTGGGGACGTTAGATCCCCAGAATTCATTTGGAAAAGGACCTAATTTTGTAATTTTATTTAGAAAATTTGAATGTCTTCGTTTTCGCGCCAAAAGCGCTCTTATCACCTTCATGTCGTATTTCCCGCTTAAGAAATATCTTAAATGCTATTGGTCCTATTTGGTAACTCTCCCCATGGACGGTTTTGTGCTGTATATATACGTTTTGATTTGTGTTTGTTGTTATCGCTCGTTTCTGGCTGTTTGCCCCCAAATGCCGTGGTACGGCCGAGAGTGGGGAGAGTCCGCTCTCCCTCTCCAAATGCTCTCACATGGCCACGCGTACATAGCCCCTGCCAGGGAAGTCCTACTCACTGCCTTCTCATGGCGGGGTGTTGTTTACGAAAATGAGAGGACGAAAAGCGAATGTCCGGAGCTTTAACCGGACCCCAAACCAATGGTGCACATGGGCTCCAGTATCCTGAAGGAACAAATGGCGTATGAACCAATCGTTGGTCACCGGCTACCATGGGACTGCATCTCCTTACGCTGCTCTACTGCCTTGTGGGTCAGACGTTCAGGTCGAAGGCTCGGGGTGTGTCCCTCTAAGTAAACCACCTGCTCCGGTTTGGGCACCCGAACAGTATCACAGCCCTCACACAAATCAATTGAGATTCGTGTGGCGCATATGTACTTGGTGCCTCCCTGTACCTATACCTATGTGCTAAAATAAATAAATAAATAAATCTGGCTGTTTGCAGAATATACTTTCCCGTTCCAAGCTTGGACTTCTTCCTCTATTTAGCGGGGCTGGGACGTATCAGAATATCTATCTAATTGGTCTTCGGTCACAAGTCTTTGTTCCGTTCTCATACTAAGTGAACTCGTAACTGCTTCAAACCTAGCAACCTCAATGCTTGCGGTATTCCTTTTGGCTATTGATTTTTTTTCATTAGAAAAGATAAGTACATTTGGTGTGTAATTATTGAGCTGTCGTCAACTTTTTTTTGTTCTTTTTTCTCCCAGTGCCTCATAAACACAATTCACTATCTACTGCCAACCCTCCTACCCAGTACATAGTACATCTTAAAACTAAAGTTGAGTCCACCAACAATTTAGCATTACAATGTAAATGGTTATATATGGTACTCAACATATTCTCGATGACTACGCTAACTACAAAATATGTGCTGATCATCATTATGTGTGTAAATACTTACATATGTAATTATGATCATCATCATCATCATGAACCGATAGTATTTTGTTAGAATTCGATATAATCACGTGACTACAAAGTATACTAAACATGTTGAATATTCAAGATCATTGTGTTTGTACGTGATTCAAATTAATTTGGCAAGTCGGTATATTCAGATAGAAGGTTAAAAAGTCATTTAATTTAAATAATTTACTATATACTTTCGATCAATAATCTTCTATTTAGTTGTCAAGATTATAGTTAGATAATGGAATGCTTAAAAATTATGAGTGTAAAACATGACAAATGAGATTATAGATAACACAAAATTTCAATGAATAGTTTTTAAATGATTTTATCATCATAAAATATTATCCGGAGTATCATTGAAGAAGCCTGTTAATATTGGATGAATGCTTTCCATTAGAATATAATATTTTCGAGCAGTGTAAACGAAAGACTATTCTAGATATTTTGAGGTGAGTCCGTTACTTTCAAACCACCAAATTCAGCTTCCATATATCATAACTTCGAGCCTTAATTGTGTTACTTTTATTTTTATCATTCTCTAATCAAATTGATTGGTATGGTGAAACATTAGAAAACAACTATTCCAGACAAATTGTCTATTGAATGGTCATAAACAAGTCAAACAATAAGGCTAAGATTGTAGCTGTGGAAGGACACAACTGCACCTAATGTACGGCTGATTATTTC
Source organism: Schistosoma spindalis (assembly GCA_946903255.1). Lineage (NCBI taxonomy): Eukaryota > Metazoa > Platyhelminthes > Trematoda > Strigeidida > Schistosomatidae > Schistosoma > Schistosoma spindalis. Next base: position 10,766,535 of record OX336423.1, on the reverse strand, counting down.
AACATTGATTCCGTAGACAAAATGATGCTACACATAGTAAATATTTATTTGTTTTCTCTATCATCGTCATGTTGGATGATCCTTTGAGTGAAGTGTTCCATGCATATACTATGAGCATATATCATGCTAGTTGATGATGAGTAGGATCATCTTCGAAACTAAAAATAGGATCTAGATAGCAGGACACCTTGACGGATCACTGGTTTGCAATTATGATTGATTGGGACTCACAAATAAACACAATAGCAAAGTACAGCAATATACGACCTTGAGCGACCATTTAGTCAATCAAAGAATAGTATTTAGTTCGAAGTTATAAAAAAGCTAATAAGATTACAGGGAATATAGTTTTGACATGAATTGAGAACCCTATCATGTGTATTGTTCCTTGTAATACAGAAAATGGGTTAGGATTATGTTTTGATGTCAGGAATTACGTTCAGGTTTTCATCGCAATCCGATATCACTATGATGCGAGGGTAATTTTTTGAAGGCTTGCCAACAAAGCATTATTGTTTTTGTAGACATACGGATAAATAAATGTCACGGAAATATTCGTGAGGCTCCTTCCTTAAGAACTTTCAGGTTACTTTGAAAAGTCTAAAAGTTCCATCGATATGTTACATATTTTAGATCAACTTGTTTTCTACTATATTCCTCTGAAATACTGATAAATTCTCCACGATCATAAGGATCACTCAAATTTATTCCTAGCATTTAGTCTTCTAATGTTTGTCAACTACCAGCGTTTAAGTAGCGAAGCATCATTAAGTTCTATTGGGCTTTTACATAATTCCTAATTAGTTTCCAGCTATCTATTAGTCTCTACCTTTAGCCAAACTGCTTCATTTATGTACTTTATTTCTACCAAAACTATCAGTCAGACACTGTTCTTCCCCTACCGAGTTGGTTTTCTGATTTCCCGTTTTTATTTTAAAATAAAATTGTTGAACTGAAGAAGGTCCGGTTAGGCTTTAGTTCATGGATGATCCTTAAGTAATGCTAAAGTGACCTTGGAAAGTTTCAACTACTCACTAGAGTCAACAGAGGGTTATGAATTATTATAAAGGATAAGGATTAGGAACGACGGTTAGAAGATAAGGTTCGGGATTGGAGTTAGGGTTTTTATCACGAATGGACGTTAGCTATGATGCCGAAATGCTATTTAGCCATGTGGACGAATGAATTTAACACCAAAGTCCAAGATGTGGTATCTTTAATTTTATTGGTTCATTCAGAAATCATATTCTCGTCGAGGGTTCTTCAGAAAAGGACCTATTACCATTTGAAGATATTAATAAAGAAAACCAGAGAGTACTGAAGAATTATTTAATCGTAGTTGAAAATTATATACTAATATTCTGTCCTGAAATTGAAATAAAGACATACGAAACTTGTGATAAAGGTATTGCCAATAAGCAGCTAATTGGGAACTTAAACTGTTTGAATATTTATACGTAAAATAGTTTATGCTATGATTTTTTAAAAACAGCATTCACCTTTGCCAAAGAAATTACTAGTATGTATTAGCTGATCATTCAATAAATGAATATGGCTTTCAATAACTGTCTAACCCGCATGGTGGAACTCCACTGGTCACCTCTTCTCAGTTGTACTGCAGGGACTAGGTCTTTAAACTAGACCCTAGTGAACACGTGATTATTATTATTAATATTATGGGATTTTCGGAAATTATAGGATTTCCATACTTTAGGTCAAGAACTGATCTTTGCTAGACCACCATTGAAAACCACGAAGCACTGGATAGCTGTTTCATCCTATTGAGGATTTTATTACTATGACAAAATAACTGTCTAGTGCTATCAGGTTTTTAGTGGTGATGCAACTAAGAACGATTCGTGACCTATAAGACTTCAGTGTATGAATATATATCCTTGTTATTCATCCAATTAATTTAGCTAATGTGGAAAATTTTTTAATAGACAATCAACGTTTTGAAAATAACTTTTATTGTAAACTGATATCAGTAACAGATTTGTAGAAAATTCAAGACCAACGAACAGTTATTCCACACAAAATCAAATCCAATTTCTTTAGGTGTAATCCATAGTAAACAAAACCATTTAGTCAATTATTTAGATTTCAATGATGTACATTTACAAATTTAGTATCGTATTCATTGACAAGTGTGACTAATACACTGTAAGCTTCAATTATTTCACACTTCATGGTTTCCCATTACAACTTTAAGAAATCCCTCTCATACTAAATACTAATAAGTATTGATGGTTATACAATTTGTAGGTAATTCTTATCATTAATCGAGGTCATCTAAGGTGATGCTGAAAACGTTTTTAAAACTGTATTTTATTCAAAAAGCATTTTCTTACAGATTATCACTGGGAGAATAATATTTACTCATGTTAAATCATAAATAAACAAACATTATATTTATCAACTTACCTGAACTATAGTTTTACATGATGCTTGTAAATGGGGTGGACATTCTTTAGGTCGTTCTCGTGAATCAGTAATACTATTACATGCATTATCATTATGTGAATTACACTGATAACATTTAAGTGATATTACATAACTGGTAGTGTATAAAAGCAAAATAAACTGAATAACAATTGCACTGAACACTTGCATATTTGTATACAGATTTTCTGTTTGTTTGTTTGTCTTTTTTGTTTAGTATTTTATAATCTGTAGAACTGTTTTATTTCCAGAATGAAGTATTCAACAGTATGAGCTCTGTTGCTCTCGATCTCTTTCTCTTTTTGTCACTGTATAATACTGATTAGTTAAAAAGCAGGATACTTATCAGTGATATTTGATAAGGCAACTACAATACAATAAATTGTGAAAATGTTTGATACAAAATGTATAACGTGATCAATAAACAAATCTAGATAGAACTAAAATATATTTCACTATCATATACAAAATGAGAATGGAAATGGAAGGGGTGTTAGTTGATTGATAATTTAATAGAAAGATTTAACTTCCGGTATTCACTATCGTCAAGGTTGTATTTTGTGTGAATGAAAAGTTTAAGCTAAATAATATGCATACAAAATTAATGAAACAAGTCACATATATAAATACACACACACACACACATGTACATGGTTAACAAAATATCAAATGTTCAAAACGAATATTTTACATAATGACCTTGTAGTTGAGATAGATTTTTTTTATGTCAGTGTAAAACGTATATGAATGATATCTGTTTTAATGAGTTAATAAGAATTTATAACTAATATTTTGTAATTTGAATGAAGGTTTATGGAGATTGCAGTAATTTTAATAGTTGAATCTTAATAATCATCATCATGTACTCACTAGTGACTGGCTTCAAGATGGATTTCCTCAGATGCATTGACCAATGGAGTCCAATCTGTGTCGGTTAGAGGTAGGTATCTACCTCAGACAATGGATGAATGGTTGCGCAAGATCATGGATCCATTGAATTTAGACATTAACACCGTTGGATACCGGCTTAGTAGTCTAAAGGTCAAGAGTCCTGGGTTCGAGTCCTATTGAGTAGTTCACACTAGGTTGAGACGGCTGTCCAGTGATTCCACGTTTTCAATGGTGGTCTAGCTTACATCGACTCATGAATTCAACTATCAGTATTTTGTAACTGTATTAGGTTTTCAAATTGTGCTAGGTGATCGAATTCAATCTTAGTGAAAGATTTGATGAATGATTAGTAGAAATTAGATGCAATGCTAACAAGCCACTTGTCATTTGGACTATATTTTTCTAAAAAGAAATAAGCTAGAACAATTCATTAGTTGAATTTTGATTAACTTTATAAGTAGTTTAACATTTTTAATCAGTATTAACAGTACACTTCATGTTCTTTTACGAAGTCATTCATTTAGATTTTAATCAGTATTCCTGTGGGTGTATTGGTACTAGCAGTTTAGTTAATGTAACAAATATTCCTATATTACATATCTTACTTTAACTCAATAATTATTTAAATCGTATAATATGCTCATATACTTTTATAGAAAGTTCGCAAGTTATGGTTATATTGAACATAACATAAGATATAAGAGAAGATACCATAGGAGTTATCATACTCTTATTCGTAACTACTTTTTTTAAAGAACCGAGAGAAGAATACATTTGAAGATGAATGACATAATGTGGTATTTGTATGAATTAATGATTCTCTTGTATTTGATGAGTGTCTGATCTTGAAATCTAAGTATAATACGTTCGTTTGTGATCACCTAGTTCTGTTTGTTTTAAATTACGCTATTTCGGGGATTCCTAGTTCGTATAATAATCCAAATACTTCCAATCATCACACACAAACAATGCTATATAACAATACTCTGTATTTTATGCAGAGAATCCTTTACCGTTACCAGAACTGTAGTCTTGAATAAAGTAACTATTACTTTTAAGGTGCTCCTTGTGGAATATTATGGTCTTTATCAAGTTGAAACTACTAAAACCATCATCGAAAATGTACAGGTATTTACAAGCAGTTGTCTACGCAAGATACCCCAGATTCGTTTACCAGATACCATCAGCAACAACTCCTTTTTGGCGGAGAACAAATCAGCTTCTATCTGAAGAGGAAGTTATGAAAGGACGATAGAGGTAGGTAAAACGCACGTATAATGAACATTAAGTTTGAGTATTAACTAATTATTCATTGGTTAAATTTGAGAATTTTTCTTATATATTACATATAACATAAAGAATTATCACTAAATGTAAACCAAATCGAAATAATGTCTTTTCAAACAGCTAAAACCTACGACCTGAAATTATTTATTATCAGATAATGAAATGAATTCCAAGAGTGACTAGTGCCTACTCACTATGTGTATACAGCTTAGTTGAATATTGAAAACACAATTGTTTGACAATATCTACGATAATATTCATGTAGAAACAATTATGTTTTTGGTGGAGTTTTGTTCTCTGAACTGGATGATTTGGTCGTGGAGCTTTCGTCGTTATTCTGAACGACATCATCAACACAAACTTCAGGTAGAAGCGAAGTGTTTGAATTTCTCCACAAATGGTTCTCCATAATCTCAAACAGTTATGTGTTAAATATATTGAAAATACCTGAACAAACCTTTACAGTTAAATAAAAAACAAACTTCTAAAAGCTTTCATAAACAAAATCTAATAATAAGAAATATAGTTAAAAGTTGAGAGTAAATATTTCACATTGAAAGTGTTAACAGTAAGAAAAATTAAGCGATAATGTCCTGTAAATAAACAACCAAAGATAACTGACAAATCTTATTGAAACCAGTGAATTATATAAAGTAAATCAAAATTGACTTTAAGAAAATGACCTAAATTAAGTCAAATGAAATATAAAACAAGTAAACATTAGAATGGAATAATAGTAGGATACAGAAACCAAAATTATTAATAAACAAGAATATGTACTAAAATCAGAATGAAATTTATGATTGTGAAAATCAAGAGTGAGACCTAACCAAAAGGTCAATGTCTTATAAAATCACCATGGAAGGATTTGTTGAGCACAAAAAGTACGATAGGCAATGATCTTGTACTTTGTACCAAAGTATTCGATCGTCACAGTAAAATTCAACACTCCTGGAAGATGGTCGCGAGATATCGTGGACTGGTTGAAGTTAGACATTAACACCGCTGAATACCAGCTCAGGGGACTGGAGGTTAAGGGATTATGCGCGAGACCGAATGTCTTGGGTTCAAATCTCGCGTGCGGGATCGTGGATGCGCACTGCTGAAGAGTTCCGTACTAAGACGAAACAGCCGTGTATTATTTTCAGGTTTTCAATAATGATCTAACGTTGATCTGTTCATTATTTAAATGAAATCCAACATTAATATGTTTGATCGTTTTGGTTTGAAAAGGAAAGAGGAACTTGTGGTCGGTATTCAATATAATCCATAAACTTCATATATAGTTCGTCCTGATAAGCGTCATTAGATAATGCCCCAGCGGTGTATTAATCAAAAGGCGAATACGAATCGTTGATTAAGTTTATTATTGCACCATACACAGATGACCAAATTTACGGGTACGATAAGTAAGCACGAAAGAGTAGTGCCGAAAAGCAAGTAGGCAAGCGAGTGTGTGAGCGAGTTCATTAAGAGGATTAAAATGTACCTACATATACATGGTGAAATGAATGAATCATCGAATTAATTAAGCGACTAAAAAGTAAGGCTAGCAGAATGAATATATGCGTAGCAGTAAGCAATGCTCGAGCATACATATTCATACAAGTGTAACAATAATAAAGGTACAATGATATAAGATAAGTTGTTATTGTACGGATGACTCTGTCCGTTAAATAATTTAACAAAAGGGCTTAGCTAAATTAAATGTGAACAAACTCAAATATATGTGAGCTGTTATAAACTATCTCGTCTTTTTGAAATAGTTCCGACCCACCAATTTCATAGACATCATGAATCCCACTGACTTCATAAGGTATATTTGTTAATGAATGATCATAACTATCAAGTCAATATAATAGATATACCGATATTTTATTTTATATATATTGAATATTATTTTCGTTGGGTACTTTCCTCACATTAGACACAGTTGAACTCCATTGACCATGGCTTTTCATTAGAACTGTTGAAATTTCTTCTCGAAGCTAGCTAGTATATATATATATATATATATATATATATATATATATATATATATATATATATATATATATATATATATATATATATATAGACATTTGTTTTGTCCTAGTATGGGACTTCTCAACAGTGGACATCTATGACCTTTCCACCACAGTATAGCTTTGATAGGAAATTTCCAGCATTCTAATGGTAACCCATGTCCAGTGAAATTCATCAGTGTCGATTGTAATGGATGTTTAGTTTATTATTCATCATAAGTTAGCATTTAGTAGTGTTATACTTTCATCCACTGAACTAACAAGTCAATTTTGTTTTACTTTAAATTTTGCTAATCGTCTATAACATAAATTACAACATCGACTTAAACTATTTTTACTGATAGATTCTCATAGAATCAGAACGTAGATTCAACATCACATTTAAAGTTATTTCCCATCAATTTATAATATTTTGAGGGTATTGAGTATCAAACATTGTAATGAATAATAAATATTTATTTTTGTTATATCCCAATGAGTAGAAAAATTGCATTTTTGATGTTTCTTGACTTAATGTAAGCTAATTCTTTAGAGTAAATAAATGGTACTTGAGACATAACAGTAAATATATTTATCAATAACTTTCTACCCAATTATTAATGAGTTTGTAGGTGTTATAACCAAGGTTTGACTTGATAATTTCAGAACAATTGAGCATTGAGTAAAAATTAATAAAAACAATATATCAATTTAGGTGTTGTGGAGATTGTCAAGTTTTTGATTGAGATCATGAACCGATTGATGTTAGACCACCATTAAAAACCTGGGAGCACTGGACGGCCGTTTCGTCATATTGTGGGACTTCTCAGCAGTGCGCATCCACGATCCCGCTCGCGAGATTCGAACCCAGGGCCTTCAGTCTCGAGCGCGAACACGAGACAATGGAAGATGGTCGCGCAACTTCGTGGATTGGCTGAGGTTAGACATTAACACCGCTAGATGTCGGCTCAGTGGTCGAGTAGGTTAAGCGTTCGCGCGCGAGACTGAAGACCCTTGGGTTCGAATCCAGCGAGCGGGATCGTGGATGCGCACTGCTGAGAAGTCCCACAATATGACGAAACGGCCGTCCAGTGCTTCCAGGTTTTTAATGGTGGTCTAACATCAATCGGTTCATGATCTCAATCAAAAACAATATATTTGTAGTATCTTGGTACTCAATTTGTTTGAAACTATCAAGTCCAATCATGTCACCGATACCCATTGTAATTAATAAATAAAAGTTGCTTGTAGATCTGTGAGTAGTTGCTTTCTAACTCACATTTATTCAATAGTTGAGATCATGAGTTAATCAAAGCTAGCCCACCATCGAAAACCTGGAAGCACTAGACGGTCGTTTCGTCCTATTATGGGACTCTACGGCAGTGCGCATCCATGATCCGTCCTAGCGAGATTCAAACTCATGACCATATTTTTCCTTTTAAAGGTTTCTTATTGTTTCGATGCTTAGGAATCTAAAAGATAGTTCTCCATTGTGACTAGATGGTTATACACCACGACAATTTCTAAAAATCTCGGGTTAATGATTATCAGGAAACTGACGTTATGTTCAAGCCTAAGAATAGTAATTTAGGAAGTAATATAAATAACAATTCTGTTGATTGTTGAAAGTATTGCCGATTATTTTTATTTTATCTTAACACCAAATATGTACGTTTTAATGCATTTGGTATTGTATAGTTCAGATATGACCCACGATAAAGTCAGTTAGAATCAACTTTATTACTTATAGATTACAACCACAATCTCTTCTCCCCATAGAATTATATCCTGTTTAAATGTTATATGGAGACTTCATCTCATAAGTTGAATAACACAAGATACTAGGGACTGTCAATGTTTACTCTAAAAACGATACTTGAAGCAATAGTTCATTTATTTCAGATGGCTTTCAAATGCTTACAACTGCTAAAATAAAATATATCACTATACCGACCACATTTATTGTGTGTGTGTGAAATATATATGCAGTTGTGCCTAAATTCTTACTCTTAAATTCAGAGTTATTTAGCACAAAATTCCAAGTAATAACATAAGAAAAATAAGCTACAATTATCAAGCCGCTTATAGTAGTAGCTCCTCGTTTTGGAATTGGGGCTTGTTCTTGTTTTTGTATTTAAATAATATACTGTGTCACATGCATTTGTCATACTCGAATTTAGACCTTGATTGAATATAAGTCCGAATATTATTTGAGTATTCTGATTTGCCCACTCATCATCATCATGAATTATAGAAGACATTTCATAAACCAATCAAATTATTAGTTTGTGCTATACTATAGAAATATATCAATCGATCAAACTATCTATATGGGCAGATTTGAAAATTGGGCTGTGGATCAACGAACATAAATCAATTAATCATTCATTTTGAAATTGAACATTAAAACTGTTGTTGATTTTTTATAGTTTTCAATTCACTTTGGTTAAATTAATTACATCATTGTGAACTATTAGGATGTATAGTCGAAAGTTATTTTATTGTAATAGTGGAGTGTACATGAACCATTTTATTTTCTACGCTATTTTCATGAATTTCATTTTAACAACCGGAAATGCAAATTATTCATCTACTAGTTCTACATCAACTGAGTCAACTGATAACCTTAGCGATACAACATTATCATCCACAACTTTCACACAAACGAACCCTTCAGCTACGACAGAGACTGCTGATGTTACTGGCAAAACTGGCACCTCTACTCCAGTGGGATCGGAAGGGACTGGGGACACGTCATTAAGTTCTGACAATGTTTCGTCTGAGTCCTCTAATACAGAGTCTAGTGTTGCACGACAAAATAACAAATCTGTAATTGCCAATGTGGTTGGACAGGAGTATTTGGATGTAAGAACAACGGAGTCAGAGTCCTCGGTCAGTCTAATGACTACCCTTCAAGAAAGTGAGACAAGTACCACAGAAATTGTGTCTTCGAGCACGGAAAGTGGACAGGAAAAACACCGAACCACAGTTATTATAACAGGTTAGATGCTCTTGTAGTGTTGTATTATGCACGATTTTTTTGTTGTGGTTTGTCCCCTATTCATCACGATTTATGACTAGATGATTTCAATTTTCTTACGATGTCATTATTAATTGTTATGCTGATTCCATATCCTAGGGCTGACTGGCTAGATTAAATTTTGTATGTCTTGAGGTGACATTTATGGGTTCATTACTAATTATTAGCGAGTAAATAACTAATATGGTAGTAATCTTCGCTATTTTGTCCATAATATGTATCTTACTGGGAGTTAGTTTTGTACTCGTTTGGGTTAATAGACTCAATTACAACTTTCGGTATCTTAGCAACTCGTATTCAAACTGGTCATAATAATCTATAAGTAATTGTTGAAAGATAATTCTCGTCAAGCTGTTTTTATTTATTCGAAACTGTGTCTAGAAGTGTAGATGTTATAGCTTCTGAGGTAAGACATTTTAATTTCGTTGAAATGGTTAGTTGATATCTTGAACCAATGGTAAATAAAGTCCCTAGATATTTTTGGAGTACTAAGTGTGATAGTATAGTGGTTGACTTACGATATTCTTACTATCTTAGGGCTTTCATACATACAGGTTGTCTGCCATTTATATTTATTTTATCGTGGGCTTTGTGGACAGAGGATTTCTCTACGCCATGGATGCCGAAATATCCTATGTGAAAGTGTCTACCGCTGTATTTAACCTAGAAACGAAGCCATTATCGTTATTTCCGTAATTTGACATTTCCTCGGTATCCATATTGACTTCAAAAATCTTCCTCTAATAGAGCTGCTCCTTGAGTTTAATGTAAACCATAAATATACTCAGTACCTTCTTGCTACTTTTTTTCCTGGTCCGTCAAGTTCAAAATATGTAGATGAATAATTAAATGCTAGAAATCTTCATGAGTTGTAAAGTTAAGTCAGTCTGTTTTATGAAATATTGGTTTATAGTCTTCATCGGTTTTTAAAATAATGCTTAAAAATATACTTAGAATTACCAAACATTTTTCATAAAAAAGTAGTTTAGGATTTTCTACATTGTGTAAACTTGAGATTAATTGCTCATCCACTTCTTTTTGGAGTCTTGAAGTAGAATTATAGATAACATTAACAATATTTTCAATAATGTGTATAACTGGTATGTTCCATCAGTAATAAGACCTATTCAGCATGTGTTGAAACATCTGAATTTAGCAGCGATCATCACCTAATGTCGTATAAAAACCAATTGAATTATCAAAGTTTCGGTGCTTTTAAATTTATACGTTCATACGATGTATGAGAATTCTTAGTCTGAATTTCATCAAATAGTTCAGATTGATACTTTTTGATATTATTGATTTTTGGAAATATTCACAAAAACTGTAGTGTAGAGATGGAAGTTTTTACGCGATTATGTTGGGGCTTTAGATGAAGCAGCATTGTGTTTAACTTAATGGGAATTAACAGTTTTTATGAGACTGTACCGATTTTTTTACATTGCGTTATTTTAGTTCACTTCTATTCTAATCACTTTTTTGACAGTATAATCCTTCCAGTTTGGTTCTTTTAGTTACTGATTATGCTTTAATACATAGCTTGTAATTTCATAGCTAGCTCCTCTTGTTATCTGTATAAGGTATGATCAAATAGATTTGAGTAAAACTCATAAAAGCTTACATGGAAACTGCATTTTCAGATGATGGACCGACAGTAGTAAGCTGTCTTCGACTTAAAATCACTTCAGTCAAACTCTACACAGTACATCCATCTGAAACAAAAATAGGATTATTTTATGCTGTCATTTATTGTTCTACTTGTACATAGAATTGTTTTTGAAACTTCCGACGGAACTAAACTCATTTGAAAGTCGTACGGCTCAAGTTTACTTGAGCCATACGACTTTACTAGTTCTAAAAGTTCCTCCGTTCGAATTAATGACTGCCCATTACTTAACACCAAGCGAGCAGTGAAATCAATTTAAAGGGAAGTCGGAAACAATCTATGATGCACTACTTTACTAAAATGTAACTGCATAGATAACTACTATAAAAAATATAATAAATCGACTTAATTTATTTGAAATGATATCCGAGGTAATTTCTGTTTAAACATTTTGTTTACAATGAACTGTACTTGAAACATACTACATTTGGTCATGTAATTAGTTATTTCATGGGTAGTTTTTGCTTTGTTTTATTTTCTTTCTTTTAGATAATCCTAAGATAGTTACAAGTACTCCTAAAATGAATGGTGTATCATCATTGAAAGTTTTTCACATTCTACAGCTGTTAATTCTATTTACATTACAAATCGTTTATTGATAGTAATGGAATGGACTATTTGATTAGCATTTAAAATAATTAGTACGTATCCCAGTTTCCCTATAACAAAGAATTCGTCAAATTATAAAAGACATGCAGTTACTATTATTATTATTATCATTATTATTATTATTGCTATTATTATTATTATCACTCATTTCATATTCTGTTTAATCTACAACATTGAAAGAAAGAAAAAAAAGCATTTTCGTTTTTTGTTCTTTTTCTCGTTCAAACATCTTTTTTTACGCTTTTTTCAAGAGCGTTGGATATTAATAGTTGGTAATTGAATTCAGGTAATTTTCTTCTATTGTTTGTTTATCATATAGTTCCGTTAATTTACTAAAGTTATTTATTTTACAAAAAAAGTATGTATGGATATAAGTTTAGTATTGTCATTATTAAATAATTATATATTTCATTATTATTAAAACAATTGTTATTTCTTTAAATATTATGATGTTGTGAAATGTTTCAATAGTGTTGGTGTTCTTATATATCAGTTTCCCCTCATCAATTCGTAAATCAAGGTTTACAGAACTTCATACTATAATAAAGGTAGTCAGGATACATCTGTAACCTGGATTTTGTGCTAGGATAGATTTAACTGAGATGGTGGGGATTTGTAGCTCAGGTGGATGATTTTGGTGGAATTTTGTTCTCTGAGCTAAATAGTTTGGTTGTGTACCTTCAGGTAGAAGTGAAGTTTGTTCTGATGATGTCGTTCAGAGAAACGATGAAAGCTCCACGACCAAACCATCCAGCTCAGAGAACGAAACTCCAACGGAATAGATTTAACTGAATGGTGAAATAGTAAACAATCAGTTTACTAGTCAAAATGTAATCTAATTTTAATACACCTGTTTCATTCAAGTGTTGAATGTTTACGTTTGTTAGGGTGACGTTTCTTATGAAGATCCTCTTTGGTGAATGTTCTCTGTAGAAGTGGGAATCATTAGTTACCAACATCGCATCCAGTTTCTAAGGAAATCATCATCACCCTTTTTACGTTAGCTGTAGTATAGCTAAATAACATCAATAAATCAAGAATAACTTTTAGTCATAAATCGAAGGATTATGGCATATGTCTCTGTGGCAGTTTTAGCATGAGGTACGTCTTGACCGTGACGAAACAGAATGGGATAACCTCTCAATGCTCGTAATTAAGTATTTCTCTTAATCGGCATCAACTAACCGGGAACGTTTAGTATGTCGGTCTTATGATTGTTTTAACCAAATGGCAGATGGTTTTGTAAGATATAACAGTGAATATTAGGGGAATTTCTTTCTTCATCATTAAAATGCTGTTCATTCACATGAGAAACCCTGGAAACTAGTGAGTATTGAGTAGGTCATTAGTCTTAAGTTTGGGATTGTTTTAATTTGCTCGCCGTAATGTTTGATATATTTAGTAGTAGTGTCGTAGATCATATCAATCAGTTGACAGTAAGACGGTTTGTTATTATTCCCTCTACTACATAGGTTTTCGCGAGATATGAAATATATGTTATCATAGCCAATATAGTTTATTTATTCATCACTTCGAATAAGTTACATTTAGTAATATGAAAAATACTCAATAACTATTGTGCTTTAATGTATTAGCATCATTATGAATGGTAAAATATTGATACAACAGCATTTGTGTTAATAAAAATCTAATCTGATTTGTTGTAATCATCTGTTTCAATAGTTTGATAATGACCTGATTTAAATAAAAATAATTGACTTGATCAATATCAATCAGAAGTGTTGTGTACATTAAATCACTGATGTATTCATCCATTTCGATTTTAATTAGTTGGGAAACGTGAAAAAGAGGAGTTTATGTGACAACATTAAAAATAATATCAACATTTAGATTACTTAACTCATCAAAATCTAGCAGCTTATAGAGAGACGTTTCCCAGTATACTGCAAATTTTATTTACTTACCTACTTTCGTTTGTTACTCCCAATGGAGCATAGGCCGCCGACCAACATTCTCCAACCCACTCTATCCTGGGCCTTCCTTTTCAGTTCTGTCAAGTTTTTGTTCATTCTTCTTATGTTTGTCTCCATTTTTCGGCGTAATGTGTTCTTTTGTCTTCCTCTTCTCCATTGGCTTTGAAGATTCCATGTGAGTGCTTGCCTTGTGACGCATTCGGGTACTTTCCTCAATGTGTGTCCTATCCAGTCCAGCTCTTCTTGATTTCCTCCACTGGGGTCTGGTTTGTTCTCTCCCACAGTAGATTGTTGCCGATAGTGTCTGGCCAACGGATCCGAAATATTTTGCGTAGACAGCTGTTATTAAACACTTGTATATTCTGGATGGTGGCGTTCGTAGTTCTCCAAGTTTCCGCTCAATACAGTAAAACTGTCTTGGCATTCGTATTGAAAATTCTGACCTTGGTGTTGGTTGCTAATTGTTTTGAGTTCCAGATGTTTTCCAGTTGTAGATATGCTGCTCTTGTTTACCGATCCACGCCTTCGCATCTGCATCAGATTCACTGTGTTTATCAATGATGCTGCCCAGATATGTAAAGGTTTGTACATCTTACAAAGCTTTTCCGTCAGGTGTGATTCGATTGTTGCATGCTGTGTTGTATCGGAGAATCTTGCTTTTCCCTTTGTGTATATTGAGACCTACTGCTGCTGAAGCTGCTGCCACACTGGTCGTCTTCTGAATTTGTTGTTGCGTGTGCGATAGAAGAGCCAGATCATCTGCGAAGTCTAGATCATCCAGCTGCATCCTAGCTGTCCACTGTATCCCATGATTCCCCCAGATGTTGACGTTTTCATGATCCAGTCGATCACCAGGAGAAAGAGACAGGGTGAGAATAAGGAACCTTGCCTGACACCGGTCATTACTTCAAACGAGTCTATGAACTGTCCTCCATGCACGCTTTTGCATTTTAATCCATCATAGGAATTCCATATGATATTGACTACCTACTCAGGCACGCTGTAGTGTCGAGGCTTCCTCGACTTTGCAAATTTTACCTAGACTGAGTTACTTTCAATAAAAACTACAATTATATATCCAGATTGATAATCCAGAAATTGGCCAGATTTAGGGTAATATACCTCGTTTAAATTTATAAAATGTGAATTTAGGATTGTTAAGCAAAAAAAATTGTTAATGTTGATATTTTAAGTAGTCTTAGCCTTTCATAGTCAAATATAATTGTCTCTGTCATTGTTTAAAGATCCCCGTCATCTTAAGAGCTAATACATGTCTCGGTTATCTTTATTCACATATCTCTGTATTACTATTATTATTGGTTTAACATCATTATTAATCTACCAAATGCATGATTCATTTACTTCCCATTCATTCCACTATTCTATTTTACCAATTTTTTTACACATTATAGTCTCCCACCAAACATCTGGTCGAATTTGTAATTGCACTACTAGTTCTCTCACCCTATCCGATCCATATTTATTCGGATCATGGATCTTAAAATTTTACTTATAAACTGATTCAAGTTAACATTCCATATGAGTCATATCAACATTAACAATTTTCTGTTTAACAATCCTAACCTTAAACGATACACTTTGCCCTAGATCCGGACAATTTTTGGATTATTAATTTAAATATATGATTGTAGAACCTGAAGAGAATTTATCGAATAGACTATTCATGGTTTATACATTAGTATTTTAATATGATGCGGGATCTTTAAACAATCATAAAAATAATATATTTTGAAAATGACTGCAGAATCCAGAGCGGAGTTTATTGGGACATCAAGATTTTTAAAAGTTTGAACATAACATCTAATCCTATGCGGTCACGTTCTATTTCATCTTTAGTTAACACGAAATAGATTTGAGTGTAGAATCATTGAATTTACATATTTCAACCCATGTACCCTAAATAAAACTTCGATAGTGCAAAATAATTTGTTGCTGCACAATAAAATCTAGTTAGCACTGTTTATTTGGTGTAGGTTTACATAGATTTTAAGTCGAGGGCACTAAAAACTATCCTTTAGAAAATTTTGTAGATTACACCATCAACAATAAAAAGTTTATTCCCATTCGACGCTACAAATGTTGCTTATCATTGAGGCGGTTTTTGGGCCCGATGCATCCATAGTGGGGCAACAATCCCACTTAAATATATCCTTAACTTTAGCATAGTTGATATGTGTCCAGCAGTGGAATCTAGGATACACGTTTATTTGCATTTACGACTCGTCTTTAGTCGCTCTTACTTGCATCTCAGTGTTGGTATTCTCAGAGACTTGAACCCAGTATATTTCACTTTCAAACGATAACCAAGTTGTCCACTGAGTTACTGAGTCCAGATAGCTACTAATCTTTTCAAGTTGGATGAAGGCACTAGTAAGGGTTTGTAATTTACTGTTTTTAATATTCAAGACTTCAGTTGATCGGTTTTGAATTTGATCAGACCATCGCTAATAAATTAATTTGCATAAAGTAAACATCTAGATGTTTTTGCATATAATAAAACCTACTTATTTACTAATAAGTAGCAAGACGTCTTCAACTTCATTTGTTTATAACATGAGGTCCGCAATTATTTTCATGAGTTGGTTTGCTGATTAACTAGTAATATTTTACTGTAATTTATTTTATTGCTGTTCAAAACATTGCTAGTTCCTATTGGATTTTTAATATGATTAATCTGTAAACTATTTAGAGGAAATCAGTTTCTTATAAGATCACGTAACTCAATAATCAGCAATACATAATCAAATACTAAATAACTGACATTCATATTCTAAGGTATAATTATCTTTTAAGCTCATAGGAATAAGAAAAGAGCTCAAAAAGTATTGGGTGTATATTGCTAGGGAACATCAAAGCTGTTTACAAACAGAACAGACCCAAAGAATCTAAACACAGACAGTAACTGTTGGTTTACCAGTACGAAAATTCCTCAATTTTTTAGTGAAAAGTCATAATTTTTAAGAGTTTAAAATTTGTCCTTTAATGGAATCCGTTGATTGTTTTCCAATATTGAGAATTAACTGAAATTATAAATACTAACCACTCAATGTTAACTCAGTACCTCAATAATATCTTGTTCCATTGTTAGATCCGAATATTCTAAAGTTCAATTATGTGTGCGTATACTACTAAGAAGTACTAAACTAGGCTGAAACTACTAATGACTAGTACTCTGACTTGTTCAACAATTCTCAAGCCTCATTAAGGTTATGAACCAATCAATGTTAGACCAACATTGATAACCTTGAAAGGCCGTTTCTTCCCAGTATAGGACTCTTCAATAGTGCGCATCTGCGATCCCGGATGCGAGACATGAACTCCGGACCTACTGTCTCGCGCGCAAACGCTTAAACTCTAAACAACTGAGTCGGAAGCCAACGGTGTTAATGCTTAACTTCAATCCATCATATTGCGCAATTTTTCATCGCCTTCAGTCAGTAACTGCATCAAACGACACGTTACATTCAGGTGACCTTGACTAATAGTGTAAATAGTAATAACCGGATAGTTTCTGTTACTTACACATTTAACATAATGAAAGTGTCTAATGTTTTCTTAGCTCTGATCAATTAACCTATGACCATTCAACTCAGCTTTTTAAGTAAGCGAGAGAAACTAGCTATCATTAGTGTATATTTTTTTGGTTAAAAACTTCACACAAAAATGATTACATAGAAAGCAATCAGCAAACACATATAAAAAGTGAGTTATGAAATTCATACTTTTTCCTCATATATTTTCGTTAACTTCAGATTAAGCATATCCTGTCATATGAATATATATTCTTCCACTGAATAGCTGGGTTTTCAGAGCAATTATTGGGTGATTTAAATTATAGATCAACATCTACTGACATACAACTGGAAAGCAGAAAAGACTGTCAGGACTAAGGGAACAAAGCAGTATTAAAAGTGAAATTACCACTACTGATAGCCTTGGGTGACTGTTGCCCTACATCGCAAGTGCAACTCGTGGTGAATACTATCTACAAATTTATCTAGTCTCCATCAGTTAATCAAACTATTTACTTACGATCTTTAGTATTGTAGGCAAACAACGCTGGTTGCCGGTAGATTTTCCATTAATTCACTGGTTCTTCATTACAACTTCTTAGATTTTTTATGCCTTTAGTTAATAGTCGGTACTTGTGTAAGTAGCTTAAGACTGAAGGCGGCGAGACTATAGTTTATGGACGACCTTTGAACGGATTCTAAGTGACCTTGAGAGGTTTAAGCTTGTAGTTTGGAATTATCCTTTTTGTGATGATTTATCGTGTATTCTAAGGACCTGTGTATTTCTGGATATTCTACTTACCAAGTCTTCTCTAACAATTCGTCCTCTATTAAATCTCCGTTTTCTACGATTCTCCCGACTCCTCCAAATGACTCATGTAAGCTTGTCATTTTTATTGTACATATATCTCTGCAATACTCATACTGTGATGTGTGCTACTTATATCTACATAAGTAGTGTATACTGTTAGTCAACAATAGAATGGCTAGCAACAGAAGGTCAAGAAGATCGAAGAGGAAGGAACAGGAACAGAAATCAATTGGTATGGAAGTGCAGGAACAATGAAGTCAAATTTGAGACAATTGATTGACATTCTGCAAATTAAGTATTTACTGTATGGTTTTCAGATTTTACTACGATGTTTTTTTTTTATTTTATGTCCAAATACATTCAATTGTCCCCACCTGTGTTCGTGTTCACTGCAATACTACTGAACTGTCGAAGATTCAGTAACATCTGCAAAGGTTGCAACCAGTGTTTTTGGTGCTTTTATTATCCATTTTGCAACAATTATCATACTTTATCTTAGTCTCAATCGGGATCGAGCGTAAAAAGTTCCCATTCTAGCAGACTTTTTCCTCCATCATATATTACATCCAAATACAACATCATCACAATAGTCTGCACAAAGTCCAGGAATCATTTGATTACCACAATCACAAATAAAGGGACATCTTAGTAATCCCATTTGTTGTAGCAGCTCAACTATAATTTCTTCTCTAAAATCTGCTGCAAACTGATCGTACACGAGCATTGGGTACTGAAATAAGTGCCGTGACCTTGAAATCGTTTAAACACTTCTGATTGGTCCTTCCACAAATTATTGTCACGCCGGAGCCGAAGATATTCCATCCAATCACCTTTCGGAAGAATATTCTAGAATTCCTACGTGTAGCTTCCTGATCACACAATGCTAATAACCCCCTATATGCGGATTGGAGGACTGTAATGATGATTTTGTTCTAACTAAAAACTATAAATACCTGACAATTTTGTACTATAATTGACACTGTTTGGAATAATATTCCTTTCATTTGTCTTCTCCTTGCGACTTGGAAGGGTTTTGGCGTTCTAGTGCTCAGTTATACGTGGTATATCAAGTAAACAACCTTCTAGATATAACAGTTTGTAGTGTAAATTCAGTCTAGCATTGTGTTTTAGTCTGTCTCTTAGTTTAGCTATTATTCATGTTCATAAACACATGATCAATCCAAATAAAGAGATGGTAAGAAAAAGAAATTCCATTGTTTAATATTGAGTGAATATACTCACGGTTCATGTGTATCATTAGGTAGACAGACTTAGGTTTACAAATATACATGGGATAACCTTAACAGGGTAAGTAATTTACTTGGTCTATAAAACCTACCCGACTGAACGATATAACATACAGACGACATGTAACTTGTCTCAATATCTCAATCTGATATGGTTTCGTCTGAATTTTGTAAAAGATTAAATGAAATCAAATGTAGTAAATAACGATGTCAAAAAATATGGATTGCTCAACACACTGTCTACTTGCCAGGGAGGGGACATTTTATAGGTATTCATGACAGGAGTAATTTAATGAGGATTGACGCCAAAATACACAGAATCTTGTCAACATTTATAAACACCTATAATTTTTGAGTTGGTATGAAACAAAATCAAGTAATGATAGTCTTCCTAAAGATGTCTAATACCATGGCATTATCGATCACTGACGCTTTCACTATAAACGTGTTTGTGCCTTCTAATAAAATGAATTATATGCGATGAAGAATCGCGTTTTGAATATACTATGTAGATGAAATAACACGCTAGAGCAAGTTAACAAAATTATACCGATGAAGTAATGATTAGAAATATGAAAATAGTATGATTAGTTTATTATTATGTATATTGGATAGTAATCATTCTCACTGGACGTCAACATGATGACCTTCAGTAACTTTATTAGCAGTTACATGTATATAAATGCAAAATTCTTAAATCCTTTTACTGTAGTGTTTTATGTCGAATTAGTCTGAACTAATTACAGTCAGATCTTCAGTAGACAGTTTGATAACTGTTTTTATGCTTTTGACGCGTTCATTAAGCTGTACTCAACTATTTAAACGATTTTTAATACCATCCTGGATATAATAAGTCTCGCAATTAAGAACACTAACCAAAAACTTTCGAAACACGTGCTGTTTATTTCTAACTACTTATTAGTAGTGTGAAAAAGAACAAAAAAGAAATCAAACATGGTAGTCAGTATAAAGAGGATATTTTAAATGCAACGAATTAAAAGGCATTCAATTTAGCTTTAATAGTTAAATAATTGTCAGCTGCAGCTTTAGTCAGCCTACTTAAATTCACTAAACTTTTAACGTATGTATTGGCAAAATACAATCTTAAATTCTTCATATTACGCACACGAATCACATATTTCGAAGTACATTTCTGGTTTCAACGGTCCCTGAAAATTAGGTATCTTATCTGCTATCAATATGTTACCATAGGTATGTGGACATGTTCAATTTGAAGGCAAGTTGGATGAAAGACTGACTAAAACCTGGGAAAACTAAAGTGAGATGTCTTGTCTGATAGATTCCTACCACGGCAGTATTGAGGAAACTATCATAAATCCCGGTGGATAGTGTCAACGCAACATCATGAGTCGACTGCAGTTAGGAATGTGATCTCATTGATGCCAACATAGTAGTCGAAAGATCGCCCCTCAGCCTGTGTGGACGTGTGGGATTATTAATTCCTTAACTCTGACAGAACACGCGTCCAGCGGCAATAGTTCTCCAGCCGGCTTAGAGGTCATAACGTTATTAGCTTCCGAACATTTACGTATAATTTTTAAAATGATTAGATCATAAATAAGTTAATAGTTATCGATCCGACAGGATACCAGAAAGATTGAGGCAGTTATACCAATTTTTCCCACGTAACATCTCACATAATTAAAATAGTTAGACAACAAAAGCTATTTTTGACATGAAATTGGGTAAGACATTTACTAGTTGATAAGCTGCTATATGTGAATAGTAAGAGCTGTAGTAACAATTAATACAAGAAAGTAGCTAATAAACAAGACCGTATAAAATTGCCATGAACCAATTTTTATTATATACAACCTAATCCCACAGAAATAATGAATCCCTGGGTTTTGTAATTTTGTTTTATTTGACTCTGCAAATAACTATTCAACATGGGAATGTACTCCTATGAACATGTACGGCGAAACGCCCTAATTAGTAACTGTTTTGGAGCACGCTGTTTAAGAGTTGATACTGATTCACATTCATTTTATACACAAACACATGTACTCGAAGAGTGAGGCTAAACTGAGTCCACTAATTTATAGATACATATCTGTCCATTAGGAACTTAAGCCTATTTTCATCCCTTGCTGATGAAAGTTATTTCTCCGTCAATTATGTACACCTATTTAGCGGTTTTTAATTTGGCTACAGTAACATGGTGACGCCATTGTATATCAGCGATACACGGACAATCGCATATTCTGAACTTAGAGAGGACAAGTTTAACAAGTACAGAGCAAAACTGCGTTCATCAACACATTATCCACACCACTGCCCATATATACGGATTTTTTGACTATTTCTAACGGTTAACGATTAATGGTGAGTGCAGGATCTTTCATCTTGAAACATTTTGCATTTCGATGCAAAGAACAAGGTTTCGTACAATTTATAGGATAAGACGAGACTTAATAATTCGAGAAATAGAGAGGAGGCTTATGACGACAACAACAAAAAGCTAATGAACATGATGGGATTTTTCACTTGCAGCATACTAATACTATTTGACAAATCACAACAGTTTAAAAGGTCTGCGTTAGAATGGTGAAGACTTGGTTAAAATATATTTTAGACAAGTTCACTTAGGGGTAAGTTGATTGGTACGTTTTTTAGTTAATCAGTGCTAGAAATTGAGCTGAGAATGTTCTATAAAATTCCTGTCTAAATTTTATATATACACCAAGATCTTTCTAAATTATAATTCATTTGCTGTTTACTTTGAAATATATATTTACGTTTCACTTTTCAAGTTGTTTCCTCATTTGAATTCGGTCAAGTGGAGTGAGGTATTCAAGGATACCAAGTTGTAACAGAAAATGACATTATAGTATGTATATCGAATGGAACAAGTACAGTTTAAAAGAACAAAAAAATAAATATCCAGACAAATTCATTTCTTTTAATAAACAAAAAACATACAACATGTCTTAATGGGATTGGAAAGTGATGGGAATATTAGACAAAATGAACACAGTTTTTTTTATTTAAATGTACACACACATATTATTACAGAGCTCTTCACATTATTATTGTTATTCAATAATAAAGACTAATTATAAACAAAACAAAAAGTGAAAAACAGTAATTACTATTAAATTAATGGGTTTCACAATTGTATGCAATTCATTTTTTTACATTTAACGATTGTGTACTACTGACAGTTTGTTGTTGTTTAGCAATAACTTGTGCTCGAAGAACTCTATGACCAGCTAAAAATGTTGGCACACCTAATATACTCAAGTATTTTAGAGTTGTGAACATATCTAAACGGTACCAGTAGACGAAGTAGAGATAGCAAATGGCTGTAAAAGGTAGAAAGAAATATACATGATATTGGTTTCATATATGTGTTTATATTGAAAGCAATTAATATAAAATTGATTGAACATTTTACTTGCTGCATCGTATTCAATATAATTTGGTTGATATTTGTCCTATTAAGTGAAATTTATAAATAGAAGTAACTACTACTAATCTATAAACTTAGACTGTAATGTAAAATGGATAACAGTGTCAGCTAGTCATAATTAACGTAAAGCCATGAACAAATGTGTATTGACCTAAGTCGCTTTACTACATGAACATCACGAAATCAAATCAACAAGATCAGTTGCAATAGAAATCGAAAAGGCAAAGTGTAAAGGTACGCATGAAGGAATACTGGAATTGAAGACTTAGAGGATGATAACGAGTGAATGAATCTGAGTTACTATGATCGATTCTAAGCCCGGTAAGGGAGTCTACTTTGATTCACTGAACATTAACACCAAACAAATAGGTTAACCCTGTATAATTTTTAAGAAGAATTAAAAAATTAAGAGAAGAAACGTGAGATCAATTCATGTTATCATTTCTCTTCTCAAGTGGATTCTTCAATAACACTTCAACAAGCTAGAATAAGTTGATATATAAAGGAGAAAGATGATTAATTACACTAATTAATGCTGAGTAAAAAAAATACTGCTAATTCATTGACCAGACAATAAGCGATAATCTATTCTGGCTGAGAACAAGCCAACTTTCAGTTGAAGTGGAGATTAGGAAAAGACGCTGGAGGTCGAAAGGACACGCTTTAAGAAAACTCTTAAAATGCATCAAAAGGCACACAGTGACTTGAAATCCTCAAGTTAAATCAGAATGAAGCAGATCGAAAAACATGGAGCAAGGAACTGGAAGACACCAAGACTACGGAATAGCACTGGAAAGGAGAGCCCAGGAAAAATCTGCTCGGAGATCCCCAGTCGGAAGCCAATGCCTCAAGACGGGTAACAGGCTTAAGAAAATAATTACGTTTTAATGCAGTACTGAAAAAGAAGATCCTGTAGGTTTACTAACTGTCCAGAATAAATTGATGATAGTAATAAATAATACTAAAAGTAACTT